>JARKIA010000096.1:0-602235 GCA_029289565.1 Mycena galericulata
GGTCGTCCCGCCCGTGAAAGGCCTGCCGTATAGCGGAAGCGGGGGGCGGGCTTAGCCACCGATTTCTCTTCCCTTCCCTTCGTCGTCGACTTCCGCCACGACCTTGCGTTTCTGCGCTGCGCTGCCCTCCTCATCTCTGGAATGCTCCTCGTCGGAATCAGACGAGCCATCGTAAGAGCTAGAGTCGTCCGAAATCCGAGTCCGAGTCCGAACAGGACAGGTCATTGTGGTCGTGCTCTGGTGGGATGGGTAGGTTTGCCTATAGTTTGACCCGCCCAGGTCGGGGAAACCGGACGAGGCGGCTCGGGAGTGCCGCAGCAAGCAATAATCCTCGGGCAGGGCCTTGCGATCCATTAGTTCCTGTGTTCTGTAGTAAATATCAAAAAATTACGCACTAAATGCTGTTGCGAGGTATTCCAGCATGAAACTTGATCACATTCTCTCTCGCTGAAAGCGCGGTTTGTCCACTGGGGGAAGTGTGTCGCACTTGCCGTATTGTTTCGGCCGTACGAAACGCTGTCCGTGACTGTCAGAATCCACGAGGGCCGTTAATGTGAGTGTTACTCACTGAATCGTTCGCAGCTCTCCTCCTAATTTTGGCATCGGGCCCGCCCACCAGGAGCACTGCGTGCATCCCTGTCGCTTCCTGGATACCACGCAGGATCGGTTTCCCGCGAAGTCAGCGACACGATCAATACACCTGAGAAATCCGGCGTCAGTCCACATAACCACACCGAGGCCATTAACTTACTTCTGTCGATCGCCTGGCGCCTTGGAGGGACCCATCCTTCAAGCCCTGTAGATACGCCTTTTTTCTTCTCCGCCGCTGAGGCCTTTGCTCGAGCGCCCAGCGCAATCTGTTCCTCCTCAGATAGCTCCGCGAAGGCGTCCCGAGCGACGCCGCGCGAAAGCCGGCCTTTGGAGCCTTGGGTAGGTCCGCCTTCCCTTCCGCCCGCAGCTCCGCCCACTTCTCATCCACCAGTGGTTTGATTACCGTCTTGTAGGACTCGTGCATGTACTGCTGGTAAGCCTGCCTAGCTTTTGGCGGCGTCTTCAAGCCCGAAAGTTTTCCAAGCAGCACCGCATAAGGGTCTTGGAGGGATGTTCGCCAGTTCTAAGAAGGTGTTTACGAAGCTTCCGGATGCGGTACTTGAACCATCTGCGGATTCGCTGGGCGACAGTGAGCGGGCGGCGGAGATTGTGACAGTTGTGACTTACCTCATTGATTTCGCTGATCTTGGCGCTCTTCACGGCTTCCTCATCGTCTGGAAGAGTCTCCTTCGGCAAAGGCGCGTTTTGTCGAAATCTTTGAGAACCGGCTCTTCGTGGTGTGGGATCCTCCAATCGACCCGCGCGTGGAACTCGTTGCATACTTTTTTGAGGTAAGCACGCTCGGCCCGCCAGCCTTCGTCCATTGCAGTGGTGTAGCCGTCGATATGAGGTAGCAAGATCGTCTCCCTTGCGCCCTCGGCCCACAGGCGCATATTCCGGCGCTCCGCCTTTGGGATGCGCTTACGCTGACGTTTTTCTTTAACCATGTCACTGTGCCGCGCCAAATTGTTAGGTCTCGTCGATTTGCTCAGATTCCTCGCCTCACCTGAATCTTGCTTTGCTTTTTCGATGGCTCTGTTCGTGCAGTTGTCAGGAAGTATTTTTTGTTTGTGTTTGCTGATGATTTTTCGTCTGTTTAGTTTGTGATTCCAGATCCCGATTCCCCAGTCTCACCGGCTGGGCCATCAAGCGGAGTTCTAACGTGCGCTGTGTTTTGTATAAATACCTGCCGTGCGCCTCGTCTCTTCATCCCTTTTCTTCACCTCCCACCACAATCGTCCTTCGCAGATATGACTTCTTTCACTCCCGCTGCTGCTGGAACAGACTCTGTTCCTGCAGCGGTGTCCCCAGGCCAGAGCAGCGATGGTAAGAGTGCTCCCCTCCACCTTGGATACCCTCTCTGAACTATTTGGCTCTAGCCAATGTCGCTGCTTTGCAATTGTTGTCCGCCGCTATGGCCTCATTGACCCAAAGTAAAGTTACACTCCCCGATCGTCTCTGCCTCTACTGACAACATTGGAATAGCATCCAAGCCTGCTGCTGCCCCAGCTCCAGCCGCCGAGCCCGCGCCTGTCCCCGTCGCGGCCGCCGTCACCAGCACCCCGGCCCCCGACCCCCCCGCCGCTCCTGCGCCCACTGCTCCTGCGCCTGGAGGTTTCCTCACCAGGGGGCCTTGGATTTCCGGGTCCCTCTTCGTTGTGGTTCCGCAGGGGCCCATGCTTCCTGTCGCCGAGGATCCTGTCGTCGACGCCGCCGAAGGGCCCTACTGGTATGCCATCACTAAAGGACGCTACGTCGGCGTTACCCTCAGCAATGCTCTCGCGCTCGCCTCGGTGACGGGGATCTCCGGTGGCTCGATGAAGGCGTACAAGACTCAGGCACTGGCCCTGGCTGCATTCAACGAGATGCTTCAATACCACATGGTTGCTGTGGCCGCGTAAATCGTAAGTTCCCTCGCTTCTCCTCTGTTCGCTCTAATCCGGACCAGGTTTCCGGCTCGACGCGTATCAGTCCTCAGCATCGCGTAGTTTACTCAATTCAGTGTCTTCGTCGCGTAGTCCCAGCCCCGCTGAAATATATGCTTGTTCTCATGTGGCATTTGGACCCAATACGGAAATCCCAGTTCAACTAAATGGAGGCAGATCTGCTTTGCTTCCGTCTTCGATTACGGGTTGATCTCATCTCTGAGATCTCGAATCTCACGATGGCTAACTTCTCACAGTTCTCACGTGTTGTACGCCGGAAACAATCAATAGACACGGAAGTCACCGTTCTTGTCCCGCCATTTCTGCCCTGCGCTATCGCGTTCATGGTGAGTTGCCACGATCCTCACCCTTGATGGATATCAAGCGGGCTAGCCGTTCTCTTTAATGTCGTTCGTCAGTATCTGGCGTTGATCTGGCGCGACTCTAATTTGCACTACCTACTTGGCGAGACTCCGCTATGCACTACTTGTGGCGAGACTCTGCCTTGTTTTCTGGATCTCTGGTTGCTCAGCCTAATCTCTGGTTGCTCAGGTAAGTTACGCGAAAACTCTCACATGCTGTATGCTGGAAACAATCAATAGAAATGTCCCGCTACATAATTCTGCCTGCGCTATCGCGTTCATGGTGAGTTGCCACGATCCTCACATTTGATGGATAACAAGCGGGCTAGCCGCTCTTTTTCAATCTCGTTCCTCAGCATTTGGCGAGACTCTACTTTGCGCTACCTACTTGGGGAGACTCTGGTATGCACTACTTGGTGAGACTCTGCTAAGTATTACTTGGCGGGACTCCGCTTCTCTGACTGGCCTAATCTCTCGTTGCTCAGCGTCCGGCATGCCAAGTTACGCGAAAACTGTTGCAGTGTGATTTCTCCGGATGTTTCTGCACCAGATCCTTGTGATCGCATGTCCTTCGCATGCTCTGGATCATGCGGTCGGCTGTCCCTTGCCTTTTGCCACCATGCCTGACCTTACTGAGGACGACGATTATGAAGACCCTGAATTTTTGGCCCTCATTGCCAACCTGGACCTCGCCGACGACAATCCTCCAGCACCTCCGCCTCGTACACCATCGCCTCGCAATGCCGCCCCGCCTGCATACCGCCACACGTTTCCAATCGCTCGTACCCATCAGTACACCCCCGCCGTGCGACCTACACTCTACCGCTTCCAGTCCCCAACCTCCCAGGGCGTCACTCCTGACTGGTACATCTTTCTTCTTTCTGTTCGCAAAATCCCGATTAACCCGATTGGCAGGTCGTTGGCTGGCGCAGCAACTCAAGGTGTGGCAAATTCCACCGTCCGTGTCATCCAGACAGGTGGTCGCCGCCAACAAAAAGCACGAAGCAAGAAGGCCGGCACGAAGGCCGCCTACGCGGTGTTCTGTGGATTGAGGTTCGGCGTGTTTCTGACTTGGTGCGCAACCCGACTTCAGTACATATGTCGTCGACCTTCTAACATTTCGCAGGCGCGAAGTGGAGCCTCTCGTAATAGGTGTCTCATGCAGCATATTCCGAGGTTACAAGACTGTGCAGGAGGCTCGTGCTGCCTTCGACTATGCCTTGCAACGCTCCTGGGTCCGCACTTGTCATTCGGCAGTAACCTGTGCCATCCCTGCGCTTCCTCGGCCCGCCGCGGAACTGGATGAGGAGAATCCTCTCAACGGGACCGAGACGCTCGACGATAAATGGTTTATCGTTTATCGTGGCATTGTTCCTGGCGTATACCGTTCCCAGTAAGTGCTCCTCCTCACTTCGCCTATCATCGTCCCTGATTCTTTTCCTAATCCAGCCTCGAATGCCAGCTCAACACTATGGGCGTGTCCGGCGCTCTGCACGAGTCCGTCTTGGGCAAGTCGGCGGCTTTGGCTAAATATGCCGCTGCCCTGCGTCGCCGCGAGGTCGCCGTAGTTACTCCCCCTTACCTTGATGTATTCTCGTAGTAGTTCAACTGGTTTGCACAATCGCAAGTCGGTTTCAACAAAATTGTGTGAATACGGCCTTGAATCACAAACTCTCCACACGGAGGGCGGGCCGTAGTCCTGGCCATGGCTTAGCCACGCCCTCTGCGAACTGGGCACGCAAGTGAGGTTGTGAACTTGTCATAAATGCTGTGGTCACAGCAAATCGACCCTTCCTACTCTTTCCACCCCGCTGCCTAATCTGAAGAGTACATTGTCTCGAGCCTTCGCCTGATTTCTCTGTCAAAACATCTAACACTGCGGTTCAATTTGTATTAATTTTGGAAGACATTAAATGAGTGGCACCGGACCGCGAACTTGGCACAGACATCACGGATTGGCGAACTTGTCACAAAGCCAGCTGCACAAGCAATTCTGTTTTAAAATTTCACCGTATCTTATAACGCAATCCTTGGAAGCCAGAATGTGTATTAATATGCTCTCTCCCTTACTGTGCATTGAATAAGGGATAGCTATTTAATACCATTTTATCTCATTTTATTTGAGCTGTTCGGCGTGCGAACTTGTCACAGTGAACAGCTTTGAGTGTTCTTCGATGTTACTATATGCATTCACACTCAACTTTCGTCGACTTTTGGTAACCTCTCCTCTGGACTCCCCCTTGTCACCGCAATTTTTCAAACCCAACTAACATAGGGTATTCTAAATCCCTACAACACATTAAAACTCTTGCCAAGTGCACACTCCCTTCAAAAAACACGTCGCGAGTTGGCGAACTTGCCACAGCCACGTACATGTCGAATAGCGCGTTGTTTCAGTCACTATCTCCCTAAATGCCTTTGTGATCGCGTCAATCTCCCAACAAGATCCCAGGGCGGCTGAGCCGCTAATTCCAAATCCCTGTATCTTGCTGGTGACCACCTGGCTACGCGTCTTGGACTAGCCGCTCGCGAACTTGTCACACCGGGGAAGTGGCCGACTGCGAATTTGCCACAGCACCGCCAACGCCCATTTCAACATTGGTCAAAAGATGCTAGTCAAAAAACTGGACCATAGCTAGTTCCAAGACCACCATGCGCACCTCCGGGTATGAAAAATCTGACGCCTAAGCCGAGGCTTATTTTCTGGAGCGACTTTCTCTTTCCCAGTTACGCGCGAACTGCCCACAACACCAATAGCTTTGATTCCCGACGCTAACGTCACATTGTACCCTACTCCTCTCATGATGATGCCGCCACCACCGCTCAAGTCTAAACACGAGTCCGGACCTACCCAATACGAGATCGAGTATGTTGCGCCCACCCCATCTTGCTCGCTACCTAAGCAATGCTCACCCTCATCTTGCAGAACTCAACGCCAAGCTGTTCGCCGAGAGAAAGCCCGGGTCAGGATGGCCAAGTGAGTTCGCTGCTTGTTCTTTCACGCCATCCTCATCCTTAAACGTAAATCCCCAGGTTGCGAGCAGAACTCAAGCTGCGCCCCCTCGAAGAGCAACGCGCTGCAGCAGAACGAGCTCGCGCGTACCAGGCCGCCTATCGCGAGAGACACCGAAATGATTTGAGGGTGTGGGAGGCCCAGCGTCGCATTGCGTGGGTACATTCATGGTCGTGACACTACGCAAAAGTTTACTCACTTGTTATCCCAGGGTGTATAAGGCGAAGTTTGGAATAGAGGCGTATGCGGCCTACGCTAAGGCCAAGAAGGAACGCAAGCGCCGGGCCAAAGAGAAGCGCCGGGCTATGGAGGAGAGGAGGCGGACGAAACGGGGTCATCTTTTGGGAGATGCGGATCGTAAAGGCCGAGCAGCTGATGGTAGTGATGGTCGTTGTTGAGGCTTGATCGCTGTCCAAGTCCTCCCCGTGTTACGTGGTAGTCCTGTCCGTACGGTAGCCCAATCTCAAGACTTTTTCGCGATGTCGGTACAGGACTCTCATGGTCTTTGTAATATGGAGAGTGCTGCAGACCGTCAGTCTCCACGTCGGCGGCGCGTTGTTGATGTGACCAAGTGTGATCGACGGGATTGATGCCATCACACTCTCTTGCTGACAACATGGACCATCGAAACCCAACTGCGTTGAAACTGAAGGTCAAAGTTAAGTAGCGACTGACTACTATTGGTACTACTACGATTCTGGTCAGAAAACATAGATGTCCCCGATTTTAGTGAACATTTTGGCGCTAGTGGATCCCCGAGTGGCGCGCATCGCCTCCCACGCCGCCAACTCTTCCTGCGATGCAGTGGCCTCGAACTCCGAATCAGAACGGAACCCCTTGTCGACCCAGCGCAAAACTGAGGCATGGCAATACTGCCTGAACAGGTACTGCCTTTCATGAGCGGCCACCGGCACGAACGAATATCTCATGGTCCCCGCAGGAAACAACGCCCCCCCTCCGGGACGCAGAGGGATCACACTTTCGTTGTGCCACAAAACCAGGCCGCCCCGCTCCTTCCAGTCGTAGCTACCCAGCACGATGATTGCCTCGAACCCGTACAAGACGGTGTCCGCGTTCTTGCGGGAGATGTTGGGGGCGTCGCACAGCACGATCTCACTTGTGGTGAAAACGGAGTCCGGAAACGCGGGGCAAAGATTGGTGCGCTGGCGAAGTAGGTCCATTTTATGCTCCATCTCGGCAAATATTTTGGGCGCAATTTGTCGGAACAGATCTATCGTTGGTGAGTCCGTGGTTGAAGTCTGCCAGCAACGCGAACTCACGGTTTTGGAAAGCGGAGAAATAATGGAAAACTTGGCTGCGTACAATGTAAGACATATCCGGGCGGTTCGCCTTCTTCTGCACGATACGATGGGGTTTCTGCGGACAAGATCAGCCCAGTTCGCCCGTTAACACACCCGCAAACTTACCGCGCCATGCTCACCGTAACCGATCCCAAAACGTACGCGAGACTCCTCGCGGCCGAAGTGACCAAATTCGCCAAAGCCGAAACTCACACGAGCGTCACCGATGCCTAACTCGCCATTGCGGTGGAGGCGCGAGATTGCCTGTGTCGCATGCTTGGCCGCATAGCCCCAAGCGACTGCTTCGCCTTTTGGGGGTCCGGCGATCAGTGCAATGACATATTCTTTTGCATCAATGACTGGTGTCAATGCTCTGAAATTAGGTCAGCCAGAGCGAATCATCTCCAGAGGTCGAAAACTTACTGCGCGTCAAGGATGTGAATGGTGTGGCCAAGCGCGGCGAGTTCCTCACTTTTAAAGATAGGGGCTTTGATACGGCGAATACGTTGCGACCAGCGCGTGGGGCGGCGCGCTGCCGCCTGCTTGCGCGCCTGCTTGCGTGCTTGGGCATCCGCCTCCCGCTTAGCGCGCCTGGCCTCAGCCTCCTTCTTCTCCAGGGCGGCCCTCTCGACATGGAACCGCTTCCTGTCGCTCCTTGAGTATGTTCTCAGACGCGGCGGAAAGACGGGCGTAGGACTGTCCGCAAGCCGAGTGAGAGGGCTACTGGAGGCACTACCCATCTCGGTGGCAATTTCCGGGTCGTCGGGAGAGGAGAGGCGGAAAGGCGACGCAGGGCGCATATCAAGGAGGGTGGCCACCGTGTCGGGAGTGGTGGGACGCGTAGGGGCGGGCGAAAACGGGGTCCCAAGATGGAAAAGCGAGGCGAGGTGCATGTTGGCAGGGGTGTCAGGAGTGCAAATGCGCTGGTCGGGCGTGCTGGGTCCAGAACTCGCCTCACCACTGACAGGAGTGCTTGGGCTACCAATCACCTCGAACGGCGACGACAAGCGTAGGTCGGGGGTGTCGACGCCCGAGACGCCCGATGTACTAGAAACGAAGTCGGGAGTTACAGGGCGAGTGGATGCGGCGTCTGAATTAGAGCGCAGCTCGTCCTCATCGCTGTCGTAGACGGACACAGGAGGGCGGTAGCGGAAACTGGCGCAAGAGTACTCAATGCGGAGCTGAATTAGAGGTGAGTAATGCTCTTTTCGGCTTTGAGGATCTAGACAACTCACATCTCCGCGGTAGACAGGGTCATCGTCCTCCCGGGCCATGACAATCTGATTCTGGAGAACCAAGCTATCGACGAACTCGAATGGCTGCCGGATGGGAGCCGCTAGGGCCTGTGTGCTGAAAGTGAAGAGCGCCCCGGAGCGTCCACGGCGAACTTGGCCCAAGCGATGAGGGGTAAGGTAAGGCGGCATTTTGAAAGGTCTGGTGAAGGGTGTCCGAGTGGGGAGTTGCGCCTGCGAACTCCCATTTCTTTATTTTGTTTTTGACTTATCGCGGGTAGCCTCCAGCCAGTAGATCTGCATCGGTCAATCAATTCACCATCCCATCAGTCGCGCATTTTTCCCCAAACAGGTCGCGAGTCAGCCGCGATCTGGAATCAGGGATTGGGCTTCCCGGAGCTACAGACGGTGACGCGCCGACAGGGTAACGGTTTGACCAAACAGCCGACACTCAGGCCAATAAAACTATAGGTTTCTGTTATTTCTCTTCCAGCACATTTCTTCTGACTCCCGCGATCCCACCTCCTGTAGTGAAAAGCCTTTCCCGTTATTCATGTATTCGGCGGTCGACAAGATCGCTGATATGCCTCCCGCGCCGGTCGGCGGTGCCACGGACGACGAGGTGGAACCGCAGGACGACGACGACGAAGTCGTTCCTGGCTTGATCCCTCTGGAAGATTTGGGTATGTACAAGCAAAACACTGACCGCGGAACATGTGCATTAACTCCAAACCAGATCAGGCGGTCGTCCTGTACCAGCAACCGAAGATTCTGATCTCCCGGGATACCCGGTATCTGTCTTTGATGTGCTTCTTCTGGTTCGCCGTGCTGATACTTTTTAGCGGCTTGAACGAGTTTTTTAAATTGTATATCCCCGTGCTGTTCATGACCTTCGACGTGCTGTTCATGGCAATCGATGGGTCGTTCCGCATGAACAAGACGCGTCCTTCGATTCCGAAGCTTCATATAAACCCGGAATTCGGAGAGCGTTGGGACGTTGGTCGTACGGACGGCGAGAGGATAGAACAAGCCTGGCTTGAAATGAGCCCCGACCTGCCGCGTCGGCGCCGCGACCAAGTGTGAGTAATTCTTTGCCTGTCGCATCTTAGATTGACCCTTATTTCTGATTTTTCTTACAAGGCGCGCCAAGTTGTAGTAGCCAATCAATTATTTGAATATATATATACAGTGTTGCCAATGAATCTGTGTATCTATCCGGGGATTAGAGTCCGAGATATTGTGAAGCCGATGTCGCAAGTACGTTGTTAACCGCATTTGAGAGTACAAGTATATTGTCAAAAAAATTAATGGAGTTATGGGGGCGGATGTATGCAGCCATGGTTGAGAGTCTGCTAGTATACGGGTGGATGGCTGCAGCCATATGTTGCGTGAGGACAGGAACACATCGCAGGTATGCAAAGTTACCCGGCCATGTGCTATCGTCCGAGTCGCCTGATATTGCAATGTGGCAGGTATGCGAAGTTAACCGCTTTTGAGAGTACAAGTCATCGTGAAAAACACATACGGAGCTAAGGCGCGGATGTGTGCAGCCATGGTCGATAGTCTGCCGCTATGTGGGCCAATGGCTGCAGCCATACGCTGTGCGAGGACCTGAATCACTGCGCAGGTATGAAAAGTTAGCCGCGAATGATACGCGAGGAGACGCGACTCAGATCCGAATCGAATACAATGTCTTAGCTCTCCGCTTTCTTGGAGAGTTCCCATGTCCTGTCCGACCGCGTATCTCGTTGCCTGATGTGAGGGGAAGTTGTTTGCGGGACAGAGGGAAAAGAAATGGAATTATTGGCCGCTACTTATCGGAACGAGGTTGGTGAACACCAGTTGAGACGTCTGAATGGAGGGCGTAGCTCATGAAGGCGGAGCCCACCAAGTCAGATTTCAGGGTGACCATCCGACTAGCCGCATCGATGATTGGCGGCGCTGCTAGGTAAATATTCGCTGCCGTCATGAGCTGATTGGCGACTCGGAAGATATCGAGCTCATTGTCGAATTGTAGTTTTCTTGTTTTGAAACTGGTTCCCGAAGAGTGTCCGATTTTAGCATTTAGGTAGCTGCTGGTTATGCTTACCTTCCCAGTATATGGTTCCCAATCCCCCCCAACAGCTCCCTTTTACTGTGTACCACCGCGGTAACATCCCACCTCGGCGAATGTCTCGCAGAGGTACGCGCGGAAACCCCGTCGTGGTTCCTGATAACAGCCCAGGTGAGTGAACATCGACATCATGTTTTCGTACCTTGACATCGTAGCTGCAGTCAGAACCGGGAGGAGGTTGTTAATCAATCGCGGACCCCCATCCACAATCCCAAGGACGTTGGCCGGAGCGCGTCGCGTGGCCGGTACAAGCACTTCTGGTGAGCAGTCTCGGTATACGTGAAGAGAACAACACTGATTTCTTTAAATGGTCAGGGCCAGCCGCGCCAGTTGCGCCCCGTGCGGAGCGCACCCTTGCCGATATCGCTGACGACCTGGTAGCGGTTCGAGCACGCATCGCGTTCTTGGAGTCAGACCCCAGCAATTTTCCGATGCGACGCGTACAGCCGGCAACGACGCATGCTGGGACTCCGTACGCACGCCCGGCGCCCTCAGGCAGTCGCGCGGCGGCTGTATCTGCTTCTAACTCGGGAGCTCCTCGCGCGGGACACCGGACGACCGAGCAGGTGGAGCTCAGGGGTGGTTACCGTACCGAAAGGGCTGAGCCGCTCGCGCACAAGGACCTCTGGCTTGACGGTAAAGGACCAAAATGGCTTACCCCCAGCAAGCCACACCATCAGTGCAGCATTTGCCTTTCAGTTAAGTCGCATCCAGTGTCGTGAGTTTTCTTTTTGCAAAGTGCAGACGTCCGGGACTGACAGAGGCTTGTGGACAGCTACCTTTGTGGCCACAGCCATTGTTACGTTTGCATTCGGCTGTGGTTGGAGCTGGACTGGAGGTGCCCGGACTGCGCTACAACCATGTGTCGCGCACCTTTCCGCCAGTACGCTGAAGAGAGTTCCATTACCGACAGTTACCCAGAGCGACACGATCCGAGTTGCGTGGATTACAGTTGGGCAGGTTTAACGTTCCCGAAAGTAGTCAGAACCATCGTTGTAGAAGATAGTCCGTAAAGTACGCGATTGGGGGCTGCAATGAAAAAAACTGCATAAGCCACATCGAGTCGATGTGGGTGCAGAGATTGTCCGAATTGGGACAGTGGCGGTCCTCGGCCGAAATTGCGATATCGGCCGAGTTTGGCGATTGCTGTCTTGTCTTGTTTCAGCTTCGAGCAGGCGTTGGCTGGAGCCCGGCGTTGGGTACAGCCAAGTCTCAATCCTCTATTAGTATTAGTAACCTCACGTTTTGGCAGATCTCACATGTGAATATGGTGGCGGGGGCCGGGTGGCTGGCCCACATCACTTCAGCTTCCTGATTTCACCGCACATGGGACGCCCTCGTCGCGAGGCCGCCGACACCGATTTCGGGGAGGATGGTGCAGTCACTGGCATCATCCCCGACCGAGGTATCTACTTCTCTTGGGATGGGTTACGACGCCAGGAAGAAGTGCAGCACCTCACTCACAAAAAACGCCGCGTCCAACCTTCCGAATTGCATGATTCCTATGCGCAGTGGATCCCGCTCCCGGAGGATAGCCAAGACACTCTGGAGGACGGAAATTCAGCTGGTGCGGAGCTCCTCAATACTATTTCGAGGAAACGCAAGGAGTATGCAAGTTCGGTGAGTGAAAAGACGCTCCATAACAAGCCGCTGCAACTCACGCATTAATACAGGACGACCCCATGTCGCTGTGGAGACCTTTGAAGCAACTCTTCGCTGACGAGCTCTTACGGCACGACGGACTGGGAGACGACTTGGATCGGCCCGAATGTGCGCTGTGCGGTATCGGGTACAGCGCCGGCCCAGCTGGAACGCGAATCTTCAAATGCGGCGACTGCGGTCAATTTCTGCAGTGCAAAACCTGCTGCCTGGGGCGACATGCGCTGGCGCCACTTCACGTGGTGAAGGTGCGTAGTTCGTATCTTGTCTGCAATGGGTTATTAATGTCGGGTTTTCGACAGGAATGGAACGGGGCATTCTGGGTCGATACATCTTTGACCGATCTCGGGCTCGTGTACCAGCTGGGGCATGGTGGCTTCGCCTGCGTTTTCCCAGACTCGAGAGTGCATAAAATGACCGTCATCGAGGCACCGGTTATCCACCAGATCCTGGTACGCTACTGCAAGTGCTCAAAGTCGGATTGTGCGGACAACATCGCGCAACTGATGAGGAATGGTTGGTATCCGGCGTCGGTGACGGACCCCGGGACCTGCGCGACTTTCAAGAGTCTGGAGGCCTACCGATTATACCAAGTCGTGGGGAACCTCAACGTTAATGATTTCATTCACGCTCTGGAGCGTGCCACGGACGCGACCGCATCGACGGGCATGAAGTGGCTCCCGGTACGATTTTTAAATTGTTTTACCGTTGCCCGAATGCTCATGCAAACTGTAGGATCGCTACAAGCAGTTTCAGCGTATGGCCCGACAATGGGCGTTTTTGAAGAGAGTGAAGCGCGCGGGGCGAGGCCACGATCCAGCGGGCATTGCGGCAACGGAACTTCGAGCTTGCGCGGTGACCTGCTGGGCGTGTCCCCAGGAAGGACGGAACCTGCCTTCTGACTGGCGAGATGTCGACCCAAAGTATCGGTGAGTTCCATTTGACTTGGATCAACGAACACGCTGATAACTTTTCGGACAGCTTCCTTTACATGTTACTACTAGCCGTAGATGCGAACTTCAAATTGAAAAATCGAATGCGCACGAATGAGATAGATGATCCGTCGCTAGGACCCGGTTGGTCTTATTGGGTGGAACCTCAACGCTACAAGCGCCACCTCAAGAAGTATGTGGCTGAAAAGGATGTAGGTGGGCAGGCTGTGTAATACCGTGTAGCCGCTGATGTACCTGGCAGATGAGTACATGTATCGCGTTCGCCGCCTTGTTACAGAAGGATACGCGCTTGACCACTGGGCTGCGTACTTCGGGGGTGGGTGGCTGCGTTTGTGCTCGGCATGAGTGTGTGAGGGCGAATGGGATTGGAGACCTTCAGAAAGGGGAAAGGTATGTGGGCGCAGTGGGCCGTGTCCGGACTTATCTGATTTCAAAAGCTAGATATTCGAATATGGATTACATTGTCATGTCGGCTCTAGTCGGCTTCGCGCTCATGCTACTCACAATTTCCTACGACATTGCGTGTCAGTGGAAGAAAAATCTCCCTGCGCGCAACGAGCGGATGCCGAAAGAGGTTCGCCTTCCACTCGACAAGTTTACCTTCCAATGCGCGCTTCCGGTCTGGCATGCGGCGTCCCATAACGAGGAGTGCCAGGACGACAACAGCCTCAGCTTCAAATCCGGGGTGGGAAAGAGCGACGGAGAGGGGGTTGAGCGGGTTTGGTCCGTCCTGAATCCCGCCGCTTACCACACGAAAGACGCGGGGCGGGGACAGCGGGTCGACGTATTGGAAGATAAGATTGACAGCCATAATTTCTTGAAGAACCTCGGTCAAGGTGCGCGTTGTTTTCGACTGGGTTGGGCGAGAACTGACAACCGACGCAGGCGACGCGTTACAGCGCAAACTGATCGTCGCGATTGCAGAGCGCGAGCGGCAGGTGGCGGGCTTCCGGGAGATCAGCGCCACAGTCGAACGCGACGTCAAGAAGAATTGGAAGAAGCAGATTGAAGAATGGGAGAAGGATCCGACAAAGCCAAACCCTTATACCGTGAGCCGCAAAGGTGAATCCGAAGATCGTTAGAGAAGGATTGTACTGAGTGTTTCCGTCAGATTGTCCGTCAGAAGCAGAAGTGCGCTTGCAGGTCAAGAAAGATGAAGATGCCGCCCTTGCAGCTACCAAAAGCCCAATGCAGGGTACCAGCGCGACAGCCTTTCTGGTCGCAGGGATGCAGATCGAGGAGACCCAGTATGTCCGGTCAAAAGGTCGTGGTGCGGTACGCTGATATGACATATAGGCGGCGTATTTCCGCGGGGCTGGTGGAAGAGGCGCTGGTGACTGCCAACCAGGAGGAGAAGCTTCACGACTGGCGCCGCACGCTGTTGGTCAAGATCAGGATCTTCCGGGACATGCAGAAGCGTTATATGCCCGGTGCCGCGCGGGCCATTGCTGTGGCGGAGGCAGCAAGAGATGAAGACTCACCACCGCCGAAGGCTGAGAAAATAAAGCTATTGATGCCCAGCGAAATGCCCGTCGACCCGCGGGAGCCACTGCGCGGATGCGTAAGCGGGCTCTTGGAGATGGAGGCCAGGTTACGCGTCAGCCAATGCGAGAACGCCCTTGCGAAGATGCGCTCCCGCCTCCACGCCAAACGGCACTTGATTACATTTCGCAATGATAACGTGGCGGGGCAGAAGGGGTCAACGAAGGCGGCGACGCTGATTGGACAAGTCGGGGAGCGTGTCGAGGCGTCAGCTAGGAAGTACCGCCACGCACGGGCGGCGCTCATTTCGCTCAAGGGACAAGAGTACGCGCCACGCTTCCGCCCGCTGAGCCCGGAGGATATCCAGTTGGATGGCGATGCGGGGGAGAGTGATGCAGCGGCGCGAAAGAAGTTGGCGATGATAAGCGCGGGACGCGGGGCGCGGGTACCACGGAATGCGCCAGGGACGTCGAAGCGAGTGATGTCGTGGATTTGGACAGCGGGAGGGGCCATCGATGAGGATGACGATGAGGAGCGTCTCCATGAATGTATGTGTGCGCCTCCCGGAAAATCCTCGGAACTGACGATAGTGTAGCTATTCGGGTGGAATGGACGCGCGCACGAGCACGGAAGATTAGGTGGGAGGAGGAGGTGCTGATGCTGCGGGAGGAGATGCGTCGGGTGCTGAGGTACCTGGGATGGCAATCAGGCTGGTGGCGAGAGCGCGTGGCATGGAGGAGCGGTGTGTCGAGAGAGGTCGCGGCTGGAATCCGGGCGTACGCTTTGAAGCAGGCGAATTTACATGATCGTCTTGCTGCTTTCTTTGAGAGGAAATGGAAGATGCCGGCGCTGGCGGCAGCGCAACGCCTAGTGGCTTTGGAGTCGGCAGCCGAGGTGGAAGGGGCGGATCTCGACCAGTTTTTCTCTCAGCATGTTTAGCTAGATAGGGGTACTTGTGAATATGTCTTTTCTTTACCAAAACAGGTCTGAGATTATTGATGAAGGGGGGCAGCGAAGGGGGATAGTGTATTGGCATGGGACATTTGTTTACCAAAACGGGTCTGGGATTATTGAACAAGGGGGGGGGACCGAGGGGTAGCGTATTGGCATGGCTTAGAATTGATTTAGCAATATTTAATTCAAGCCGTAAGTATTATTCAGCGGCAGGTCAGGATGGTCCAGAATGACTAAGTCGCATAGGGCTGGAAATGGACCTAATAGAGGCTAATGACGTTGATCACAGCCATGGATGGCTACGGTCGGTGCTTTAAATAATGGTTTTTATGGCTAGATACATGACATGATACTAAATACTACCACTATGGGTGCTCAATGGTCCACTACCGCCATGGAATTGAGGAGTACGGTGCCCCCGGTGGCGTATGCTCTTCTATCACGGAGTCGCGCCACATTACAGCTGTCAAAAAGCCATGGCGCCGATCCAGCCGCTACGAGGCCCTTGCTCAAATGTTGCAAACAAACCAGCGTCTCGACAAGCTCATAGCGGCCCGCGCCGACTTCGTTGAGCGTGGCATGCTGGCCTCGAGTCACGCACCCCTGCCGGATGGCGACGACGATGACGACGGAGGCCCCGTGGATGATGCCCGGGTTGAAGGGAATGCTGTTCTTGCTCGTAAACGTGGTGCGTTGAGTTGATTTGTCTAGAACACGGTCTAATTTTCCCATTCCCAGAACGCTCCTACCCCCGATTCGCCCCGGACCTCGCGAAGCATATCAATGTTCCCGAATTATCTGCCCTCCTCATCAGTTTCCTCGAAGACCAACGCCGCTCTGACACCTACTCTGACGACGGCACCGACATTGATCTATTCGAGATCAACACTACACCTATATCCGTTTTCCATTCCGCTACGGCCACCTTCTATGCGCCGAGCGACCCTTCTGGCATACGCGGCATGCGCCGCGAACGCATCCGATCAACCCCGTCCTGGCGAAAGCGAGGTGCCAGGCGCGACTGTGTTTTTGCCGTCGAGAACCAGGATCAGCCGGGCTTTCGGGGCATGAGCGTTGTGCGGGTCAAGTTATTTTTTTCTTTCGTATATGATGGCGTGGATTATCCTTGCGCCCTCGTTGAATGGTTCAAGAAGGTTGGAAGATCGCCCGATATCTGCTCGGGGATGTGGATTGTGGAGCCCGAGTATCGTGGCAAATGCCGAGTTGTAACCATTCTCCATTTGGATTCTCTTTTGCGCGGAGCTCATCTTATTCCTGTTTACGGTGATACACACATTCCAGTTGGTTTCTCCTATACTCATTCTCTCGATGCTTTTGCTGCTTTCCATGTAAATAAGTACGCAGATCATCATGCAAATGAAATTGCTTTTTAAATCTACCTCACGACTTTCTATTGAATGAAACTGCGTGGCGACCGCACCTCTGGCAGGTATAGCAAGACTCTTGTGATCTGACACAAAATGGGCACATTTGAATTTCTGGTTGTGTCTGGCGGTCTGGCTGCCATACCAGCCATACGGTCCAGATGCAACCAGACCGAGCCATGCGTGCCAGACAATTTCCCTTTTGCTGATGAAGGTCCCCAGCGACCACTATATATATACAGGAGTGATGTAAGCGGTGATGACTACGTAGGAACCCGTAGGGCCGAACACGGGCCAGTGACGTAAGCGTGCTGATGGCCATGTTCCCCTTACAAAGTTTGTATAAAGCAGGTAAGGCCGATGAACGGCACGGCCCGGTAACGTCCTCTGGTTAAACTTGAATAGCATTGACAGAGTGGATCCACCCACTGCTGGCAGCATGACTGCCTGGGCTCAGAAGAATGTAAAATGTGGCATGACTGTAACTGAATCTACTGTTGTAATAGTCACCAGTGTAGCCATACAGAGCCAAGGCATCCAGCAGCCCAAAACCCTCAGTTGATGTACATATCTCAACCAGCTGGTTGTGGCCATAAAACTAGGTTGGTGGAGATCTGAGAATGTGAGATGGGGACAGATGATCGGGGGGTAGGGACAAAGGCTTGGGCTTGCCAATATCCTGAGTCCAAGGGTTAGGAGAAAAAATAAAAGTAGATGCAGACAGAGAAACTTGTATGGACGCAATCTAAGTGGATATACAACGAGACATTGAAAGGAGTGCAAGGACTACATGTGAAATTTAGTAAGAAAAGAGATTAGGTAATGAACTTCGAGCAAGAGACGACCGCAAGCAAGGAAAGTTACTAAAGTTAGGAAAGACACCGAAGAGTTGCAGCATAAGCAACATTACGAATCCCTGCGCGGCAACAAGCGGCCAGAGGCGAGCCGAAGCATTTTGGCGGATGGGAAACTGCTGACGCAAAAAAAGCTGACAAAAACAAGAGTTTACTGCGAGAGCTGTCAAAAGAGGCTCTCTAAGACCCAGTAACTTACGTTACCGGGAATCAAGTTCGACTTTACTTCCAAGACGGACTCTACAACTAATTCTATTTGGCAACCCCCATTCTTGGGCACGCCCGGGTTGCCACCATTTAGCAACCCCATGATTTCTAAGCCATCAGTTGATGGCGCGTGATGGTGCTGATGGCGGGGAGAGGCGGGAGAGATTCAGGACGTTCCTGATGCCTTTAAATGCCTTGTTTAATCCCGAAAAAAATTGACTACATTCCGAAGTACTTACCGCTTGTCTCACAATTTTTTGGGGAGCAATGTCTTCCTCAATTCATCAAATTATCGCGGTTTAGGCCACTTTGCTCATAAAACCTGAGAAAAATCATGGAAACGGACCGAAAAAAATGCCGAAAAAACTCAGGCACATGGAAGTATAATCAGGGGAGCTCCCCACACTCGAATTAGGGGTGTGAACTCTCCAGAAGGGCGAAAATGTAAAAGAAACGGCGGTCAAAGCGGATTTTCGTGATTATCTTGCTTATCTTATCGTCCACGTGGGGGTTGCCAAATAGAACAATGGAGTATATACCAAACCCGACACCGCGACACGGCGTGTCAAACGTCAGAAAATCCGACACATCTAAGAATCCCCGCACGTAGATCAGCAAATCCGACACATCTGGCCAAATGGGACGTGCACCCCAGCAAACCCGACACAACTTCAGAAAATCCGACACGCACAATCAGCTAGTCTCGAGAATCAACGGCATGGCACCGTGCCAAATATTTACATCCCTCTCCCTTCCACGCCACCACCATCCCGCAATCGCCCCCGCTTCCTCCCGCTCAAATATGCTTGCGAGACGATCCCCCATGGAGGAAAACCCGCTGGAAAGCGACCGTACGGCTTCGTGGCAACCCCGGTCCGTAGTGCCTTCCCCAGGAGCGTCCCGTGCGCGTTTAACACCCCCCCGCTGCAGGTGAAAGCTGGTCAACTAGGGCAGGGTTCCCCCGAGGTGCGCAGTACCGCCCCCCATCCGATGAACGTGCTGACCCTGGCCCAGTGCAAGCGCTTGAACCGGGCGCAGGAACGGGGGAAACCTGGTGAGTAATTTCACCGCCTGCAGGAATTGGTTCATCTTCGCCTCAGCGCTACTTCTTGACCCCCCATCGAAACCCCCGCCCAAGACACTGTCAGAGGATACGAGGATGACGGGTTCGGGGTCAGACCGGAGCTTCAAGGGGGCTGAGGTCGAGGAGCGGGTCTTCTTCATGTTTTCAAACGTCCTTCAGTGCGATGTGTTCATTTTCCCTTTTTTGTCTTGCCCCTTCTAATGAATTGTAGCGGTCCCCGTCTCGCGTACATACAGCAAGGCGGGTAACGCTGACTGCGCTCACTCCGACCGCACTCACTCCGGCTTATCAGTCACGAAGTACCTGAACGTAGATATATTTTCTGTCAGTAGATATTTTTCCAGTAGATATCAATGTCCGAAGAGAGCTACGGCCTTGGTTTTTTTTTTTGTACGTTCGAATGCTACAAGGCTTTCGTATAAATCCCACGAGTTCCATAAGGCAATCTGGTAGAAACTGAGGTGAAGCGAGTCCATTTTGCACTTGGAGAACATTTGGCACTGCAAAGAGTGCTAAGGAAACTTATGCCATATGGAAAGCAATAGATAACTGGAACAGACCAGGAACAAATGGTACCTGAAGACGAAGTGGTCGGAAGGTTTACGCGTCGCGTCGTGGTCATGTGCGACCATTGCCGATCGCTGAACACAGCAGGCAGGACCCATGATTATCAGTCAGTAGGTCGGATACCAAAATGGCCGCTCCAAAAATTTTTGTCCGAACTTTCACTCGGGCCCGCGGCCTAAATTTTGTCCGAACTCTGCCTCCAGTGGGCGGCCGATCAAAATTTTGTCCGAACTTTGCATCTGACCTCGAAAATGCGAAAAAAAAAATTCCAGGGCCCCAACTAAAGCTTGAAAAAAATCCCAATTTATTGCTGTGAGTCCTCCTCATCTCCGTCTATCTCTTGTAAGCTGAATTTGATCTATCCCTTCCTTCTCACCATATTTAAACTTGAGACTGTCTTTACCAACAGTTCCTTCTCATCCGAGAGCTCTTCAAAGATTTTGTTGGCACGGAGTCCAACCTTGACATGCTCTTGGAAGATGCTCAGTTCCTCATCGCCATCTTGGGATAAAGGGAAGAGGGAAGAGTTCGATGGGAGATGTTTTGAGTTGAGAAAGGATCACTAAGTTGTGCTACCTGTGCATGCCACCTGCATCTCCTAGAGTGAACAGAGATAAGCTACATTGTTCAGGTGTACCCCAAGTACTCCATTCCTAATTTGTCTCAACAAGTAAGGTAATTGCCAGTGGAACAATGTCCGAACTTTGATCTGACCTCCGATCACGGTGGCCCCGCTGTCCGAACTTCACATCTGAGGTCCTGCGGCTGGCCCTCCAATTTGTCCGAACTTTACACTGACCTATGCCTCCCAGATCCGAAAATTTGTCCGAACTTGGTATCCGACCTACTAACTGATAATCATGGGTCCTCAGCAGGCGGAGTGCTTCATCCGGCGAAGGTTCCTAATCAAGAGCAAGAAGGAACCCCAATTTGGTGTTCGGCCGGCTAAAGGCTAATCCTTACGTGCTTGGCGATGTGTCGGAGTTGGAAGACAATCAGACCCATGTGTCGGCCTTTCTGGAATGTGTCGGACATGATGAACGTTAGCCGCCGTGTCGCGGTGTCGGGTTTCAGGGAGCCTCGAACAATGCTATATGGCAACCCCCGTACATCTGGCACGGGGGTTGCCAAATAGAATTATCCTCTACAACATACCTATGCACATCGCGGTATTGTAACCCTCCATTTCCTCTGGCTCCTCAGGCTTCTGTGATGTACTGTTGCTCCTCAAGGCTTCTATCTGATCCAGCGGGAATATACATACATACATAGTACAACCCTAGAACGATACCTGGAGAGCATCGGTGGTGTATGGTACACACAATCAACTTCGTACAACGTTCTTTCATCATGGTAGTGATTGAATCCAGGGTTCGATTCCCCGCTGGCATATTAGCCTTTGTTGTGAATCCCTTTTTTTTGATCCTGAAAGTGAGTACAGAACAGCTGCTGCCATCTCCGACCTCAAATTCCACCCTGTCAACCAATTGACCAACACCGGAGGTTCATTTACATACTGTCTTGTTTTCAACTCCTGATCCAGCAAGAATAGTACAACCCTATAGAATGATACCTGGAGAGCACCAGTGGTGTATAGCACACACAGTCACCTTGTACAATCTCATTCCATCATGGGTAGTAGTTGAGCATATAAGGCTTATGATGTTTTTTTTACAGCCTTTTGTGGAACTTAGGGCACGGCCCGATTTTTTTTTTTGGGTAAGTTTTCGGCAGAATGGCTGTCCTGACCTCAATTCTCAACAGATACCCTCTGTAATAGGCTCATTCTATTCGTGTTGTAAATTCGGAGGGCATGGCATCTTACAATTTCTTCTGAGAACCCCACAATCATTTATTAGGTCAGATTGGGGTGTTTTGACCTGTATGAGAGCAGAACATGCCGCAAAGTAGCTGTAATGCTTGGATTGCCCTAGACTTTTGATACAGTGAACTTACGGGTATTACGGAGGGCAGCAAACACCGGGATATAGGGTTGAGACCCACGCCAATGGGCGCGGGCGCGAACAGGCCTACGCATGCTGTCATAAATGTAGCAGGGATCGTGGTCACGTCGTCGAAGGTCACATTCTTGGGTTTCTGTGTGCGGTGTAAATTAGTCGTGTAACATATATACCAAACAGCTGGGATCCCCGTACATAAATGAGGATCGCGACAGGAAGCGTGGTGTATTGCTGGAAGCCGCCTTCGAGGACCCCGGTAAATCTGGCAGCCAAAATAAATGTAAAATCCGTTCTCTCCTCCCAGGGCAAAAATCCCCGTTGTCCACCTGTCCGCACACAAGCATCGCTTGTCGTCCCTTTGCACGGCAAATGCAATTTTACGTGGCACATACACGGCATGGGCGCACAAAATCAGCATGTTCAACTTCCACGGAAGGTCCACAGCTAATCAAGTCAGCGTGTTCAACTTCCGAAAAGGTCCACAGCCAACAGTAATGTCCGAGAAGAGCAAATCACCCATTAAACACAGAAATAATCA
Source organism: Mycena galericulata (assembly GCA_029289565.1). Classification (NCBI taxonomy): domain Eukaryota; kingdom Fungi; phylum Basidiomycota; class Agaricomycetes; order Agaricales; family Mycenaceae; genus Mycena; species Mycena galericulata. Next base: position 22,182 of record JARKIA010000096.1, read on the forward strand.
TGCAGGACATACTGGTGTATTCACACAGAGTATAGGGGTAGCATCGAAGATTTTTTGCACATCATAGGCCAGTTTCGCCAAGAGAGTTCGAAACGTTCGATTCTGGATTCGATTCTGTGGGAGTCCCTCCTCCCCAGGAGGAACAACACGATGGAGACATAGTCTCCGGTGGTCTGCTCGTGGCGGTAGAGCTGCGGTGGGACAGGGGACGGAACGGGGACGGTGGTGCAAAGCCAAAAAGGGATGATGTCTGTGTGTCTACGCCCTGTAATGCTAACAACTTTCACTGCCTCTGATGCTCTGGATGGGGAAGTGCGCCCATATGCACTACCACAACGAAACATTGATTCTGGTTCGATTCTGCAAGACTCGATTCTCCTTCGATTCTGGCGTCGGAATCGGATCAGAATCGATTGCAGAATCGACCCAGAATCGAGGCCGTTTCGTCAACTCTGATTTCCCCTATTTTGCGGCAATTGTGGGGAATTCAAGATCCAGACAGACTCAAGAGTCAGAGTCCTTGCTTCATAAAATCCAAGGAGCAATTTGAAGTTATTTCTCTTTGGATTTGAAGTCCAGGAGTGTCTGCCCAGGAGGACACGGTGACGAAGGAAGTGTATGAGAGGCACGTGGCCAAATATCGATCAAATCAATTGCTGACAAAGACTCGGATACTGTACCATTTCGACCGTAGGTTCAGGTGACGGGTGACGGGGAGTCGTGAACTAAACCTATTGGGTACAGGTGACGGTGACGGGGGGTTTTTGTGGCCCAAATAGGATTAAAAATGTGAAATTTTGTCCTCCGGCAGTTGCCGGATTACCATAAATGGTAATTTTACCGTGATTGCCGAGGAATGAACATCTTATCAAATGAACATGTGCAGTGACGGGTGACATACCGTGAACCTACGGTCGAAATGGTACAGTATTCGCTTCATTCCGTCCCACAACCAATCCACAACCACTCGCCTGGACCGTCTTTAGACTTTTATGCCGTCGCACAACAGATACAAATCTAGAAGCACTCATCTCTCTCCTTTGTTACCGCATGAACCTTAAAGCGAGGGGGATTCCTTTTTTTACCTGGCGCGTTCTGACAGGCTCTCCCCAACTTCCTCTCGATTGAAGACACGCCTCCTCTACCCAAGCGTGCCAAAATCTCTGATACGAAATTCACCGGATGCGGGGTGCTACCGAATTTCGTAGTGCGGGTCGCAGGAAGGTGCATCAGACGTGGTGATGGGCTGGAGGACAACATCAGCAAACCCCGGGTTTTGCCATAGCAAAGGTACCCTCTACATAGATCTACATAAGATCTATGTAGAGGGTACCTTTGCTATGGCAAAACCCGGGGTTTGCTGATGAAGTATATTCAGGATGAGACGCAACACATTTCATGCTGGTGTTGTGTGAGTCCCGTCGGTTGTTCTGTGTGCTAAACAATCACATCTGACCGTGCTGTATCAAATTGATTCGCGCCTTTTCATGTGTTCCTTGCAAACTACGTCCCTAAGCCCCGTAAAATTTCGCTCCCTCTGCTGTCTCGCCGCCGCTTCTGCCTGCCGCCGTTGTGTATACTCCGTGCCTGTTGGCTCCTTCCAAGCGGGATATCTCCCAGCAGCTACCGTCGAACCCGTTACCGTCACCGCGCCTCATCAAACTATGGTGCAGCGAGAGGAAGTGTTATCTCTGCGAGAGAACGCAATGGAGCGCTTGTAGTATAATACTTGAACCCGTCTTCCTCGATAGCTGCGTTACAACTACTTATCGGAGATCAATTACGATATAACCCACTTGAATCTGTCGCATTCCACTCCAGTTTACTCACGCGTTTTCGCGCCGCGCTGGAACGACCACTTTTCTTGCTAATTTCGCTTCGAGCACGTCGAAAACTACGATAGACGTCTCCAACTAATAAGGTATAAAGGGGCCATCCAAACACAGCAAACATACCAAATAATATTCTCGACACAATTCGACCGGATAGCAAGTAATCTATCCCTAATCCTTCTATGAATCTCAAGGTATACAAACCCCCTATCATTTGGTCCAGCCCGCTAAGGGTTTGGGGACTTGTGAGGACCGTAGTTATAGCTGCAGTTGCTACCAGTCTCAAAAAACGCAACATCACAAGTGCCAAGTTCGTACTCATTTGCACCTTTTCGATATGAGTGGGACTCCATTGATTCAACAACACATCGCAGGTGAAAAACTGGGTTCAGGGGGGAAATCCGAGCGCGAGGAAATAATTCGTTGTGGTACTATTGCTACCATACAATTGTAAATGAACTTGCGAGCGTGTTTAATCCGCAAACTGATGCGTCCCGACGTTTAAACAGCTGCCTCTTGCGGGTGCGCAATAAGTTTAACACCGCTCACTCCTCCGGCCTTTAGCCTGTCCAACGCAGCCGGGATTCCAGCGAGCCCATTGGGGACAACCTCAACTCGGTTGGGCTAGAAAAGTCTGAGGGACGCACTAAATCAGCGTGAAATGCCACGTACAACAATCACGCCCTTTTCAAGCAACTCGGGAAGCTCCTTGATGATGAGCTTCCCAAAGGTCGTGTGCTCGGGCCTCGCGGGGTTCTTCATGCCACGCAGGGGCTCGCCGACTGGCTTGAGGACGTCGGGGCCGGCGTAGAATCCGAAGACATGGACGAGTGTCACACCCCGGGTCTCGCGGTCGCTCTTCGCCATAGGGCGCACGGTTACGATCTTTCCACCGTCGACGACGGAGTCATACGCCGCGTTGAGATGTCCGGCCATCGGAGCGTCGTACACAACCTTCACTGCCGGCTTGAGGGCGAGGGCGTCGATGGGGATGTCTGCCCGATCGATAAATTCCGTCGCACCCAGCTGTTTGAGATAATCGAAGTGGACTTTCGACGCGTACGCCACGATACGCGTGAATCCGAGGAACTTGAACAGTTGCACGGCTGTGCAATTCATCAGCTTTTATTTCAAAGGCCTGCACGACATACCGAATTGGCCGTTGGAAGTACCTGCACCGATGACAAGCGCCGATTCGCCCTGCTGCGGTTTGTCCCAGGAAAAGGTAGGATTGAGGCCGAGGCCAATTGGCGCGGGTGCGAACAAGCCCACGCATGCCGTCGGAAATGTGGTGGGAAGTGTCGCTAGCTCGTCGAAGGTAACATTCTTGGGTTTCTGTGCGCGATGGATGTTAGTAAGGAATATATGGCAATATTTGAGATTACTGTACGTGGATGAGGATCGCCGCCGGAAGGGTGGTGTATTGCTGGAAGCCTCCATCGGGGGCATGAGCAAATCTGTTCAACATCCATGAGTATAAATGAACACCACCGAGCCATCCGAGATGCTTACACCTCGTCGCCCTTCGCGAAGCCTTGTACGCTTTCACCCACCGCCTCTATCACTCCGGCGACGTCACCGCCGATAACAGCCGGATACGCGCTGACGAAAATGTCGAGCTCACGCTGCAACCAATTCGCCGGATTCAGACCGACCGACAGTATTTTGACCAAGACCTCGCCCGGCCCCGGGGACGGGATGGGCCGCGACCCAAGAACAAACGCCGCTTTAGGGGTTGGAATGATAAGGGCTGGTTGCTCTGAAGACATGGGGAGGTCGATAATGGGATTGCGACCGATGAGGCAGTATTTATACTTTGCGGACTCGGATGCATGATCGCAATTGCATCCAGACTCAACAGCTGCTGACGTGAAAGTACTTTGCAAAAAGTTCGGAAAGGCTTCCGAACACAGAGAGGTCAGTAGGGCTCGGAAAGGCTTCCACGTTCCTAACACGTAATCCGACAACAAGTCGCCAAAAATCTCTCATCTTTAGCGCTTGAGCGAGTTTACTCGATGTCAGAGAAATTCGGATGCTTACCCGAAAATTGTTTGAAATCAGGGTTCAAGTTGATCAACTCCCGCTGGTGCATCATACGGATTGGCGGCGTATCTATCCCTTTGCGTTTTACTCACAAATTAGCATCGAGCAAAAAAAATATTACAGTGGAGCGCACCGGTGGTATACGGCAACCGCAAATCGTCCGATCACGAAAATCTGAATGCCAGCCGTTTGAATACAAGATTCGACTCCCCGCGGGTGCATTGCCATGCACACAATCCAGTCTTTTTTCACGTACATCTTCTCGCGGTGCGGTCAAGTGAGTCTTCCTCGTGCACCAAGCAGTGGGAGGGCCGCGTGCGACCTCTCTTGGCATCGCAGGAGAGGAGTTACAATGTTGGGCTGCAAATACACAGCTCATCGCAGTCGTCGATGCAGATCTGGATGTTCAGCAGCATAGTATGTCCGTGGAATTCAGAAAATCAAGACTGGACGGGATTGTCAAGACACCATCGTCCAAGGAGGAGAACGTTCCACAGAGGTCGCTCCCCCAGAAAGACTCGAGTCCGCACGAACACGCCCCAAGATTTCTCCCGCCAGAAGAGGGGAGTAAACGTTGTCAAGGCCGAGATCTCATACTGATGGGCGTGCCTACACTGGTTTTGGTGCGCGCGAGATCTAGACATATCCGACGATGGCGCAAGCAGTCCGAGCTCAAGGGACGCACTTCTTGCGGCGACGATAATTCTAAGAAGCGTGGCCCATCCTGCCGGTGCGATGCGATGACTTGTAATTGGAGCGTAAGCTCAGGAAGAGGTTACTGCGGGCCATTCGTCAAAGGAGACGGTGTGCCAAGTGAAGAACGAGAAGGTGATCAGAGAAGGCTCCAAAGCGCAGACAATCCAGACCACAAACAAAGACGTATTGCATTGCCGTGCAGATACCGTCCCAAAATCGTGGTCCAATGACGGGGGGAAATCGTTTTTGCAGGAGCCTGGTAATTTTCCGTCTCGAATTCGATGTCCAAGAGTGCTGGCTAGACAAGGAAACACCAAGTTGGAAGACTTGACGCAAACTCGGCGCTGGGCGGAAGAGACGCGAAGCACGTGCTGAGATCATTGATCACGGTAACGCTGACTGCTGACAAATAGTAATACATCTGCCCTTTACCACCACCACCACCACCAACACTTCGACCGGCCCTCGCACGCTAACCATCCAGGTCCATGGTTGCGCCAGTGATTTTTTCGACCTTTTTGACTTCTTTCACGAGTGATACCGAATCTCCCGATTATTGAAGACCCCCGAGGCTCTTGACTCGCGTCTTCTAAACCTCCACTGTGTCTAGCCAGCGACGGCTTAAAACCATGCCGTGATTCTAAAAAATCGAAGATGCTTTTCCACTGGATTGGACAAACATTCGCCGGACGCGCTCAAAACTCGATGATCTGGATTATTGCCTCGTTCTGCTCCGCTACATATCTACTCTGACGTTCCGCGCCGACACCCTTCCAACTTACCCTCAAGACACGCCAATCAGCATACTCTTCGACTCTTTGGGGATGGCACCACCGGGATCTTGGGAACTCGATTTACGCGTTTGTTCATTTTTAACAGACGATTACTCCCAACGACCCGACGAACACAGATCCTCTTTGAACAGTACCAATAGCACCCCGTACACCCATCAGGTCTCTACATCGCGCCTAGTCCCGTGCTCGCGTCGTCTCTGAGGCAGACCTTTCCATTCTAAAAGTCTACTGGCCATGGCGCGTACATATCCTACTTGTCTTTGTCATTTAAACGGACTGTTTTTGCATATCCTCTTGTCTGAATTACCGCGCACTGAAGTGGCGTTCGGACCTCCGCCTAGCCCGCAGTGAGGAGCCCCTCGTTCGTTCACGTTCAATTTGATCTTTGCACGTCGCCCTGAGGATCTTGAAGAGTTCGACCCAAGATCCTTCAAAGGAAAAGCTTACCATAGGCGGAGACCTCCGGACGCCTCAAATCCCTCGCTCCTGAAAATTTATTTTTCGGACATGAGCAGTGAGTCTGGTCAAGGTCTCGAGGGAAACACGTCGTGGTTCGGAACCATCGTATCCGAACACGACAGCGACTTACTACCCAGTTCGATGGCCGTAGATCCTTGCCTTCGTTTTCGTTTTCTCATACGTTATTCAGGGACGTTCTCGCCGCTTGTACATGGTATACTATTCGGTATCACCGAATTCGCTTTACAAATACATAGACTTGAACTTTAGTAGCCTCCGCCGTAGCCACCACCACCATAGCCTTGGGGAGGCCCAGGCGGCGCACCATACCCACCGCCCCCGTACTGCGGCGCCCCGTATTGGGGTCCGCCTCCGTACCCGGGACCACCTCCGTAACCAGGCCCTCCTCCGTACTGCTGTCCATACCTAAACACCGATCAGTAAACGCCGCACAAGAGGGAGTGAGGACTCACCACCCATGGCTCCCGCACCCCTGCGCTCCAAACGGCGACCCGCCGTAGTAGTTGTACTCCTGCACGGGGCCGCGGTCCATGCGCCCGTTCTGCATGTACTCCCACCCGCTCTGCCCGTGCCCGTAGCGCTGCTCCGCGAGCATGTGCGCCTGGTGCTCCGCGTGCTTCTTTGCGCGGTGGCGGTCGAGGTGGTCGAGCCCCTTGGTCTCCGCGAGCTTGTCGACCTCGGCGGCGGCGATGGCGGCGAGGATTTCCTGCGGAGAGCGCATGAGCGATGGCGGGGTTAAGAAGGGAGTAGAGAGAGACGCCGCACCTTCATCTTGCCGTGGCTGACCGGCTGGCCCGTGGCGCGCAGATGCGCCTCGTAGGCGTGCATCGCAGCGAAGCCCGCAGCGCCCGCGATCGCTGCCACACCGCTCAGCTACCTGTGTTCTTGTTGTCGACCGTACACACCTTCATGCGTCAAGCTCCCATGGTGTCGTTCATGCTGGCCCATGTAGACCTGCTCATAGTGCCTCTGTGCATCGTCCTCGTTGAAGGCTTGGTAGCCCTCGTAGCCGCCGCCGCCCTGAAAGCCAGCGCCCGGATAGCCACCACCGCCGCCGAAGCCGTCGCCGCCCTCCTGGTGGTGGCGACCTCGGCCCCCAATGATCTCCTCGACGAATTGCATGAGTGCTGGTGGTGTTTGTGTAGAAGGAAAGAAAGGAGCAGTTGTCAAGGAATGGCACTAGTGGGTGTTCTTATAGATAGTTCCTTACAGTTACACAGCCCCGTCAGCGGACCCACCGGCGTTCAGTACTATTCATCGCTTCGATTGCCTGTTAGGAGCTTGGCCCGCAGTAAACTGTACTGCTGCAGTGCTTATTGAGTACAGTCAGTCCTGTGCGACGTGAACCAAGGCGAAAATCTCGCAAATTGAAATAATCCGATGAACACAGCCCCGACGGATCCTGGGGCCCGCGAAGGGCCCCGACGGATTTACGGCGTATTGCATGTGTCCGTTGTATGTCGATAATATGCAGCAAGGCGGCGTCGTGGGGAAGATAAGGTGGAAAAGGTGGGCAAGGGATAAGTATGAAAAGTCGAACATCGTTGGGGAGCCAAACAAAGATGGCGCGCAGTACGCCGCGAACGCCTCAACTCGGACTCCATTCTTCACGGTGCCCCAAACCTCCATCTTGCTCCACACATTCGCATTGCCCACCTCTCTCCTCTCTCTCCCCTCTCTCCCCACCCCGCCCCAGCTGCGCAGCACAACGACCCAGCGCGCGGCGGAGAGACGCGACGAGGGCGACCAAATTCGGAAAGAGCAGGCGAAACGTGCAGGAGGGAATCGACCACAAGGTTTAACGTCCACGTGGCTCGTCGGGCGGAAGATAATCGGATACCCAGTAGCTTCCGATTTCATGGATGCCATTTCTTAGAATATTAGCAAGATTGCCCCGGCCCGAGTCGAGCTTTTGAAACACGGTTGCTCACCCATGGGACCCCTGCGTTTACGAAGGACGCGGGGTAGCGACGTTTCCTACCAACCTACGCCGCGGGTTCCATCCAGTATATGGATTCTAGGATCGAGCATTGAGACGTGGCGGAATCAACGATGTTGGGAGTAGATGTGTACACACCCGAAATGGCTCCGCCCCGCTTCCGCGCAACGAAATCCTCTGCCATCGTCCAAAAATCGGGCTCACCGCGTGCCCCGGCTGTCCACTCGCGCTGATAGTCTCTGTACAACCCAACAACAAACCGGCGATCCGCAACTGGGGGATCGTCCGCCAAGGCACGGCCGGAGCTGGCTTTTTGATAATACCAGAGATTAACAAGTAGACGCAGTCTAGGACAGTCCGACAAAAGGGCGCGTAGGATATGCCCCGGGACGCGATTGTTCAGGCACAGGTGGGTGAGCGCAGGAAGCGAGGCGAGATGAGGTGCGATGTACGCGTCGATTTCACCCATAGCGTCGAAGACGTCGAGATGCGTTATGGAGTTGAACAGGGGGTGTTTCAGGTCGATGTGTTGACGGCCGTCAAATATGTCCTCGAGCGATAAACTGAGTCTCCGCAAATCCATCTCGAGGAGAATAGGGAGCAGTTCTGGAGACGAGGTGGCGGTCATCGCGAGATTGCGAGTTCGGGTGAACATTTGCAGGATCTCCGGGGACACGTCGTGCTGGTGGGACAAGTACACATGGCGGACAGCGTCTCGATAGAAACTCGCCGGCTTCGAGTGAGGGGTAGGTCGCAGGATAGCATCTTCCACGATGGTATACGGAGGCCCAGGATGGGTTATGATGATCCTGTACAGATATGGCTCCACCCTATGTCAGTCAGACCGAAAGCACTGCTCCATGTCCAGATTGACCGTGTGTACAAAAACTTACCAGAGCTGGACCCGGCGCGCCACTCGCAGGAGGGATGGAATCAAATTTGGATGATAGATGGCGGCGCATTCGAAGATCTCTCGCTCAAGTTCTGGTGGTAGCGTTGAGTCTTCGTCAGGTAGGACGGAGTGTGCGCTGTGAGGTGAAGGCATGAATGATGGCGTCAGCGGCCCGCCGATCCCGGTGATACATATACCTAACACAGACAAACACGAGCACTCCGGCGCAGCGGCATACTAGTCTGGGCTAGTCAAGCGGGAAAAAAGGCTGTAATGCATTGGCGTTGTCTTTTTTTTTTTTGGGGGGGGGGGACGTTTGGAATAATGTGACTCAGTCAGGAAAGCTTTCCGAGTGCGTCCGCCGGTGGAACTGATTTTTTCAGTATAGCCGGGAAGTTGTCCAGAAGGAAATGCCGTTACACACTACATGTAATCGTAGTGTGGGAACTGTCTGTTATCAACCTACTCCATTTTTTCGAGTGATAGGTCATATACCCACTAAAACCCCCTTGATTTTATCTAGTCATCTGGGAGGGAATCCTTGTCGAGCAGTGTACTGCTCCAGGTATTTAATACCAATCGTTTATTTATGGCAAGAGTGCCGAATCGAGCTTTGTTCGTGAGTAATTGGTCTTGTTTGAGGGCAATGCACTGGCATTGTCTTGAATCAATGCACTGGCATTGTCTTGAATCAATGCACTGGCATTGTCTTGAATTTCAAATGTCAATGTAATCATGCAAAAGGACATAAATTGTGCTATTTTGTATGGACACGGGTGGCACGAAAGATGAGCAGTTCGAGACGCGTTATTGCGCGTCAAAAATGTGTCATTAGGTAGGTAGGTAGGTAGGTATATTAGTATCATAGACAAGCATAGAACGCAACCTGACAGACAGTGGAGTAAAAGGGGGTCGGGGAGATCACAGATCTTGGGGTGTATGCCATACCAAAAGGTAGGAAGTATACAGGTGGCGGAGGAGCCTCTCAGGGGAGCCAGTACCGGAAAAAGGGAAGGCCCCTCGCATCCGGTGGATAGTAGCGGGCAGGCGGCGTCGTGGTGGTGGTAGAAACGAAAGATGGGAATGAAAGCGTCCAAACAAATGCTCACAAGTGACAAGTGCCCGGAGGTCACGTTTTGATGTGGCTATAAAAGGCAATCGTTTGTGGGGTCAAAAGTCAAAAGCTCTTTCTTTGTGCTGCCACCATCTCCAGTCCAGCTACCAGGCAGCCTTGAGCGAGCGCCACATACTCAGCACTCTACATGGCTGGCACTCTCCCGGATGAATTAATTTCCGAGATTCTCTCTCCTGCACTCAAGGTATCTGAGGAGATGTTCTCGGATATCAGAGAGAAATCGCCCTTCGCGTCCTCTTCTGCCTCGAGCTCAGCTGCTCTTCTTGTCTGTAAGGCCTGGTTGCGCGTCGCCACCCCTCTACTGTATCATGTCGTCGTTCTTCGCTCCAAGGCACAGGCGTACGCACTTCAGGCCGCGCTACGCCTTAACCCAGACCTAGGGAGGTTCATCAAGAGGCTACGCCTCGAGGGTGGATTTGGGGCCCCAGTTCACCATATACTCCGGAAGACGCCAAATATCACGGACTAGCATGAACCCGTGCTACGCTACGGACAGCCAGCTATCAATAACATACATACTCATGAAATCTAAGACCAAGCTCATGTTCACTTCAGTCATCAGAGGGGACGGGACACTCGTCACCAACCTTCGGTTGGTTCCTCGTGTCCCCCGTGTCCAGCTTACACTCAACTGTATCAACTTCATTCTAGGTTTCCCTATGATAATGAGAACTGGAACCGGAGACTTATTATTATATGCACCCTTCAAGTCGTTGACAGTTGGATACTCTGTTCATAATCTTATCTCAAGAATATACATGTCATCATGCATGACCAACTTGAACTCCCTTCCTTCAATGTACTATTATACCTTTGACTTGAGTAACCAGTACAAACTTCTCGGAAAACATTGACGGCCAAAAGAAAGCAACGGACGAACCCCGGAAGCTGCCGGTACTGCCACCTGATTGCCGTTTTCTTTGACAGTTGTCTTTACATTTCGATTGGCTCGCTAACGCCTACACGTGACGGACCTCTTTTGTATAAGTAGATATCTACATTTCATTACTCCTGTACGCGTCGGATTCCAGCGACGGGCTGATTCGCGGGCTGCCGTACATCAATCCGACGAGGATCATCATCTTCGACAATATCTTGAAGCACGGCCCCCTCAAGAACAAGCAAGTGACCGGTCTCATTAGCGCCATCGAGAAGTGTGCCGGAAAATGGTCAAATCTCGTGAGTAACAGTTTCTCTCTCCAATGTGCCACTCATGCAGAGCAGAACGCCATCGTTTTCTCATATTACGGGATCTCTGCCACAATTCGCGAGCCATTTGTGCGAGCTTTGGTTGCCATTCCCACAGTCAAGGCTATATCGGTCCCAAATTATTCGCATGGCTCGCGGGATCTCCCGATCTTTATGGACTGGGCACAAAAACCCGCCCTCGAGAGCATGGAGCTGGGCCGGAAACATTTGGAATTTGCGCGGTCCATCCCTCCAAACTCCCGGTTGGCTTCCCTTGTGCGCTGGAAAAAGTATACGCCGTAGGTCCACGTTTTTTTATCATTTCTTGCCTTGAGTTCAACGAAATCCAGACAGACAGACGCTGCCCCGCAGTACCAGCCTGTGGTTCCCGAACCTGTCAGTCCTTCGTTCAAACCCTTGGAGGCCGCCACCCAGCTCTTAAAGGATCGCATATGGTCCCGCATCCTGTTTTTCGCTATGCTTCCTCTTGAAACCGCTGAAAGGGATCGTGACGCACACCATAAACGCCTTCTGTTTCTCCTCGTGTCACAAATGTTTCATGTGAGCCTATCTATCCAGCCGGCTATGTCCCATGCATACTCACGCAGGCATCGTAAGCGCCTGGCGCTCCCCTACCTCTACCGCTACGTTACATTCCCTCGCGAGGCACCCCTGCACCGCTTCGTTAAGCGCTTGGCTGACACTCCCAACATCGGTGCGCACGTCCACGAAATGCAAATCGGTAACTACAGGTATGAGCGCAACATCGGGCGCATCGCCGTCGACTTCACACGTCTCTTCCCCTACACCCCGCGCCTCCGCCGCCTCCTCGGCGACGGCGAGACGCGCATGTCCTGGGCGGCCCTCACCGCGCTCGCGGACACTGCCGGCGGCACCCTCGAGGAGCTCTTGGGCTTCGAATTCCACGAGACGGACGGGGAGTCGGAGTCGCCCGCCGTTTTCGAGCGCTTTACGGCGCTGCGCTCGCTGAGTTGGGACGGTGGATACAGGCCCGTGCTCACCGCGGCCTTGTCCTTCTTCGACAGGAAGGTGGCGGTGCCCAAGAACGGATTGCCCGCGTTGGAATTTTTGCACGCCAAGCCGTGGGAGGCGATTGACGTTCTGGCCGAGATGGAGTGCGTCTCATATTTCTAATATCATGACACTGCGTTGATTGCGTTCGAGGCTACCGAATTTGCGCCGTGCCACGTTTGAGTGGGAATTCCGCGGTTGGGGCGTTCCGTTCCTCCAAAATCACGGGTATAAACTCGTGGAACTGGACATCCTGGGGCCTACCACGATCAACAGAGACTACTCTATATTGCAGCTCTGTCCGAACGTAACCACCCTCTCTTACCGATTAGGGTCGTACACCACCAAGGACGTGAGTTCACGCGATCCTGTTTATTGAGGATTATTCTGACATTTTGCCTCCCTTCAGAATCTCGGGTGGCCCACGGAGGGATTTCAACACCAATCTCTCACGACGCTGAAGTTATACAAAGTCATACAGTAAGTCTTTAAATTCCTTTGCCCTCGTACTGCCGTTCAACAAGGCTGCCCGTAGACCGAACAAGGTGCTAGAAGCGCAAGCTTGGGAGCATTTCTTTGCGCATGCCAACTTCGTGTGCTTCCCCGCGTTGCAAGAGGTGCGCGTTGCATCACTCGAATGGCCCACGACTGAGTGAGTGATACAGCAATTGTATTTGTGCATTACTGACGGATGGACCGGGATGTGCGGTCGTCGCAGGAATGCTATCTCGAAGAGTGGGTGGGTGAAGTTGGCGGAAAAGCTGATGCAGCGCGGAGTGTATTTGGCGGATGCGTCGGGTGCTCGTTGGCGTCCGCGTTTGAAGACGTCTAAGGGGTCCAAGCGCTGAGTATGTCGCTAGTATATCTCAACTTATTCTCGGAAGTATCATGATCGCTCATGCAACATTGGTTTTCGTAATGATCAATGGCCCATATCCCATAGGCGCTCACTTGGCAAATGTAGGTACTGCGCACCAATAAATCCAATTCCTCTTGCGCCTTGGAACGGGCCAATTGCTTGATCTACAGTGCATCAGAGAGTTCCACCATTGCATGGGCAACAAAGCTCACCTGTCCGGGGATTGGGCGCGGATAACCGTCGCACGCGCTCAGAAACACCCCAGCAAGGCGCAACCTTGCAGCCCGTATCACCTCGTTCGAGGCTCGCTGCGTCGGCATGTTCGTAAGCCCAACTTCTGTGATCGTGGAGAGGTCTCCGCGCCGCTGACGGGCCTCGAGCGCGGGGATCAACACAGGCGGGTCAGCGGCACCGAACGTCAAAAGTTGCACGCATGGAAGCAGTCTCCCGTCGGCAATTTGCTCGACGAGTGGCGGCCTCATGGGGAAGTCAGGCACCCAGACGTCCACGGCGGCGGGGCATGCGCGTAGCCATGCCTCCATATCCGTCTCCAAAACGTGGCTCGCGTCAGTGATGGAGAGGCGCTTGAGTGCGGGGAATGGGCGGACTGTGAAACTTGTACCATCGTAGTCGTCGGAACAGTGAGTTCAAGGTCCACCAATGAGTCAAGCGCGATGCTCTGTAGGAAGCGCGCAGCGTTGCCCAGTACATCGGTGTTCAGTTCCAGAGTTTCAAGTGCGGGAAGCGCGATCTGGCACTCGGAGAGCTCGATATTGTGTCCGGAATCCGGGGGGAAGACATCCAGGCGCGAAGCCTTGATGTACTCACATCCATCCAGGATGGAGTAGTACTGCGATGGAGTGGGGAACGTGTTGTTGAAGTATACTTCGGTGAGATGCCGCCACGGAACATGGAGAATCTCCGGATTCAGATGCCCAAAGAAGAATTCGAGAGTTACGCTACGAAGGAGAGGTGCGTCGATGAAAACAGAGATGGATTCGGGTCCGGCAGGTCGAGGCCGTTCGTAGTATCTGTAACCCCCCTTGAGGGCCAATTTTTGCAGACAATCCACGGATCCAGAGGCCTGGTCGAAAAAGGTATTGGGGAACCAATATCCGCTATAAAGAGGTAGCGACATTGGGGTGAATATCGGGTAAGGAGTTCGGAGACACGAGGATCGTCATCTTTGCCAGTGACCCTGATGGCTAGCGAACACCCTCTGCTGCGCGAAAGTCATATATCAAGCACCTCCAAGGTGCGCGTGACCTTTCCTCTAGTCAGATCAACATCAACATCGCTCCACAGGATATTCATGCTAAGAGCGACCGATCTCCAGTGTGAGCAGACTTGGCATATGACGGGACGTATGTCCTTCTGTACACGACCATTGAGGATAGAATGCATCTCGACCGGATGAGGAGCGCAAAAGGAGAATATCGCACAAAGCATGTCGACAGGGAGGATTTTATGGGGTGCCACGGCCACGCGGTACACGTCCAAACGCGAAAGCAACGCGTTTCGACGCGCTTCCAGGGACTTAATCTCGGTGTTGATCTGAATTAGCTCGGATTCGGCGTTCTTAATTTGTGTCCGGACCACGGAAGCTTCCGAGGGAGGGAGTGGTTTATTTTTCCACGACGCTAGAGCGAGCCTGGCTACCGGTCCTCCGTCAGACATTCGATGAGGGGTGGTTGGAAAGTAACGTACGGGTCTCGGGAGTTGGAAAGCTGGGGCATTTGTCTGCGTTGTTGAGCGAGTTATAGCGTTTCGAAACGGAGAGAGAGGAGTTTGGAAGACGGAGAAACGTCCCCGGTCACGCAGTCACTGATCCGTAGCGGCACTTCGCGACCACGTGATTGGATGAATGATCGAAATGCACTCGCGAAGTACGCGTCAATTGAGCGTTGGTCATCATGTCCCAATAAAAAATTCATATTTGGAGAACTCAAAATAAGTTTATTCCCGCCACATACTTATGCGACCTACAAAAAAAACACCGAAGAGCAGTGCAGGTGGCTGGAATGTTCCGCATTTTGGGGGAATGCTGAATATTGCGAACATAGTCCCGACCTCGACCATGTCCAGGTGGTAAGTACGCGCTTTCCAAGGATTTTCTCTACTTCGCAATTAACACCAACAAATTATGACCAAAAATTGGTCTCGACTGTAACCAGAGGTTCCAGAGTCGCGGAACGTACATGCTTCTCTACTGCACGTGGTTTGGTATTGGTGGATCCTCAGTCTTGTCTGCCAGCCTTTGGCCCCGACACGCCGACAACTCACCGGACAGTCACCCATAGATGCGACCTCCGCTGGCCGAGATGCGATGCACTCCTGGCCCAGGCCAAATCTGGCAGGCGTTCCGCGCAAGGAACGGTATGTCCCGGTGTTTAGACCCGTCATCGCTTGTTACGGCCCACTGTCCCACGGCCAATACGCTGGTGGCAAGTATAGCATGAACCATATCAACAGTGTTGGAATATGATTCTAGTACAAACTCCGAGTCAAATCCATTGACTCACATTGACTCTGTCTGACTCATTATTTAGGTACCTACCAATGCACGGACCATCTGTAATATGTATATAAGTAGCATACTTTGTAATGGTACGTCGTCGGGCTTGCAGCAGAGCAAGCCCAGTGTAATTCTATATTATTTGAACATATCACGTGCTTGTCCGAATCTCACAAACAGGAATCACTTTTGTTCCTGGACATCCCATTCTTTGTCGTGCAGTCTACGGTCTCGCCTTGTTCCATTCTTAGTTATGTCACTTTGAGAATTAATATTGGATCCAGGTCTGCCGGTTGTGGCCGGATGGACAGTTGACATCATTGTCATATTGACAATTACCAACAGTCCGTGCCTGTCGAAGTGCCTCGACCGATAAAAGCCCTTGCGGAGCTCTAGTGCTTCAACCATATCCCACGGTCTAGTGAGCATGGCAGAACTGTTTTAGGTCAGTTCAGCCAGCCAGCCAGGCAGAACTGGCAGAACTAAAAAAGGAAATCACTCCGAGTTTGCATTGTTCATCTTCTGAGCCTTTCAGAAACAATTGGTACATCTGAATAAAAGGCTCCTGCATGTGTCCGAGTTTCTGAAGGCTTCGGGTCAAATTTGGCTTGAAAAATCGGTGTAAACCTTCATCAAGATTTGTTTCCTCCGATGATGCAGATTGAACACCCAACCATAACGTGAACTAAAAGCAGGGGGTTATGGCGGTCCGGATGCACATTTATTCCCGCCCCGCAAACTTTTGACCCCGCCCCGCAAATTTGCCTTTTTTGGCGTCCCCGCGCGCGATTTTGGCAGTTCGATCACGTCAACATGTTTTGCGCGGACGGCATGTTCCGCCCCGCGCGATTTTGGCCCCGCGCGCGCGCAAAACCGAACTTCGGCACGCGCGCGCGCGCAAATTTTCTTTGATGGTCCCCCGTAAAAATTAACTTGATGAGCAAAGGTCTGAGATTAAATTCGGGATAGGCAAGGTACGTGATTAAGAGTGTGTGTGAATGGTATTTAGTGCTGTTCGGGCGCCTGGTTGGTTTTTCTCTGAACTGACATGAGGCTTTCAATCAGTTGGGAAGTGTCCTATTGGACTCAGGGCACATCTTCGATGTTCAGAACTCCTTTTTAACTGGTATTTCAACTCCATCAAAGGAGCGGAGTCTTCCATACTACCTCAAGATAGAACGAGTATCAGAAGCCAGCCAGGTTTTGTGAGAAGAAACAGCTACTCCTCTATCTGGTTCCTTGAAAATCATATTTGAACTCATGATTTGAGCAATCATAACACCCAGAGAGGCTCGGGTCATGGGCATGAGAAATTCTCAGTCAACTCTAAATCCGACTTGTGCCCGCCTCGGGTCGGACCTGGGTCGGACCTGGAAGCCTGGGTTTGGGTGGGGCTTGAGCTTGAGCCCAATCCAGGACAACACTAAAGGTATTAGAGTAAGGTGAGAGGCAGATGATGCAATTATCGGCAGAGGGCATGAATTGTGTAGTTATTAGGAGAAAATACGAAATTGAGATACATGTGATTGAAGACCATTGAATGACGAGAGTGGGTATTGAATGGGAGATGTAGCAGGAGGGAGTGGGTGACAAGGAAGGAGGCCAAGGGTGACAAAGAACTGATGAATGACAGGATTTACCAATAAAGTTGAATGGTCACGCAGTTCAACAGCGACTAGGGCTTCAAACCGTGCGTAATACGCTGACGGGCGTAACAAATACGCCCGTAACCGTAATAAAATACCCCGGATACGTTACGGTAAGTTTGGACCCGTAACCGTACCGTAACAGTCCGTTTACGCCCGTAAGTGGGTGTTTGCGAGGGACCGCTGAATCTCTGCTATATTTTTTCAGCTCACAATTGGTCAAATTACTACTAGGACTGCATCAGTATGTGAAAGAAAGGCCTCAAGACAGAATAGGGCCAACCCGTAATTAACCCGTCGGAAAACGGCCGTATTTCCTTCACCAGACGGTACGGGGCCGTAACCGTATTTACGGCCCGTCATCGCGTAATTTTACGGGACAGGTTGATGCCCTAACAGCGACGCCAGATGGCTTCCCTGATCAGCCCTTGATTCTTCACGTTACGGTCATATCCATGCACTCTGTTACTAGTGTAGATTGCATTTTCAACATGACCATCATTTGGTACCTTCCTGTAATACCATTCACTGATGGAGTTGAAAGGAGTTTTGAAGGTCGAAGATGTGCCCTGAGTTCAGTAGAACACTTCCCAACTGATTGAAGGCCTCATGCCAATTGAGAGAAAAAATCAACGAAATCAACCAGGCCGGGGCTTATTAATAAGCCCAAGCCCACTGGCAACCCGAGCAACACTAAATACCATTTACTGACTCTTGATCACGTACCTTACTTATCCCGAATTTAATCTCAGACCCTTTGCTCATCAACTGATTTTTTTGTGGGGGGATTGCCAAAGAAAGGTTTGCGCGCGCGCGGAAGTTCGGATTTTCGCGCGCACGGGGCCAAAATCGCGCGGGGCGGAACATGCCGTCCGCGCAAAATATGTTGACGGGATCAAAACGTCAAAATCGCGCGCGGGGATACCAAAAAAGGTATGTTTGCGGGGCGGGGACAAAAGTTTGCGGGGCGGGAATAAATGTGCATCCGGACCGCCATAGGGGGTTGTCAAGCCAAATTTTCAAAGCTTATATTTCACTCTGGAATTGGCTGATTCAAGACAAAAAGTCGGCGAATAGAGCACTACCACCAGAGTTCTGCCAAGTTCTGCCCGACTTCATGGAGTTCGGTCGGCAATTGCCTGGCTGGCAGAATGGCAGACTTTTGCCAACAACACTAATCCCACCCATGTTTCAATTCCTGTGCATTGCCGGTCTTGCAGCTCTCCAAATGGGATCATTCCACGAAGTTGTCGCCAATCCGAAACCTCAGTCTGGCTCCGTTCGATTCGAGACCCGCGACATCACCAGTTTCATGACAACACAAGTTACTCTCCAGAACGCTGCTGACATTTTCGCGTTCACGGTTTATGAAGGTACCGGCACCTACGAGCCTAATATCACCTCAGGGGCGGTAGGTCGTCGGCGCCTTGTGATACACTGTATCTTACGGGTCAACAGATCCTTTTAGGCGATATGAAAGCTTGTGGCGATGCGTTCGACACGTCGTTAATCCAACTGTTTGTCAGTCGTATCCGTGCTCGCGATTCACGAAGGGCTTCTGATCTACCCTCCGTAGACACTCCCACGGTTAGCTCCTGGAAGCAGCTTGCTCACCCCTTCGGAGGCAGAAACCGTGAACGCCTCGATCTCATCCACTCAAGCCTTTATTCTTAACAAATTCAATGATCTGCTAAATAACTTCGGGTTCTACTCGGACGTGGAGAATTCAGCTTACCTAACAACCATGCTTTGCCACTGGGGCTACATTCTCTCGGAAGAAAACAATGTGTTTTTGGCACAGTTGGTGCTCGCAGCCCCGGTGGGTTTTGATTTTGTTTATGACGGTTTTGGCTCTTGATACTGACATTTTTGTTTTGGAACCGGAAGTCTGAGGAATATGCGTCCTCTTGGAGCTCTCTGCAGGCTAACTCCGCCCTCGGCTATCAATATTTTCTGGAACAGAGTCCATACGGCGGATTTTGTTGACTGCTTCGAATATGTAAAAACTACAACGAAATGGGAAGGAACTTCTACTATTTAGGGCTTTAGCGGCGACCTTTCATTCATGTGTCAAATCTGAATAGTACTACTGCCAGTGGAATTGGAAAAAAAAAAATTGAGTGCTTTGGGAGTGTGAGCATCACACCATGCACCATCCGGACTGAAGCACTCAAGAGATACGAAGATCGTGTTGTAAAGATTGTTTTCGACACAGGATCTGGGGGTCTCGTCGGTTAGTCTCAAATTGCGCAACTGCTTGCTCTGGCTGAGCCGCGATAAGTGCTGGAACCGGCCGAGCCTGCTGCGTGAATCTCGTGCCAGCGATGTCGCGCTTCATGGTGTGGAGGCTAATCATTGCTTTTCAATTCGTGCACCTCCCTCATTCAGTTGGGATGTACAAGTATAGCTTCCAACTGTATACACCTGAGAATCACCTTCAACGTTCGTGGACAGAGCACAGGGGCGTCTTTGATGCCTCTGTCTCGCGGTCTCGGGCCGTGCCGTTCTATTCTTTACCTACCGTATTCTTGCTTGACATGAGAATCGAAACCGAAATGTACCTGAATGGATATTCGCATGACGGTTTGGCTAGACTCGTTCAACGATGCTCGCCTAGATTCGCAATGACATTGACATTTGTCGTGCCGAGAATTACAAACCGTCCGTTCCCGTCGAAGTGCTCGGACTGATAAAGGCCTTCGGAGACTTGTTCCCTTGGAGTCATCGCAGTCCGGAAATCGACCTAGTTCCACTCCCTCTTGTGGAAACCATCCATGTTCAAATCCGGGTGCATTGCCTTCTTTCTGGCAGCTGTTCAACTGGGAGTGTTCTGCGGAGTTGTTGCCAATCCGGAACCTCAGTCCAGTGATAAGGCGTGTATCAATACACACCTGAATTCATCGATTTTACACTAGTACACGCAGATAGCTGTATACAAAAAGTAAGACTAGAGGATGCTAGTTTAATCCCGGAACTGAGCATTAAGCCTTTGAAGCGTTGCAAACTAGCATAACTATCGAAGTCAGGCAGTATTAACGGTACCTTCACAAATGGGGCCTGCAATAGTGACTGAGCAAAACCCAGCTAGCTATAGGAATATCCTGGCAAGTTATATGTCAAAGATGTAACAAGCTCGGATTCAATATGGACGTCAGGCGACTAAGGGACTTTGGAAGGATTCAAACAGCATAAGACTATTAAAATGTGCACTACAGAAGTAAGGAAATAAACTAGACCAGGCTACTAGAAGGGCATTTAACTGGGAGCGCGGTTGATCAAAAACCGGCCCTGAAGCATCATGTGATCGCGTTTGATCACATTTTAAAGAGAGAGGCGAGTTGGCTTCAAGGAAGTTAACTACAACAGACAGATGATGCTTCAACAGTCTAGACAGACCTATAGGCGTAGGGACTAGGCATGGAAAGCCTTCCGGGAATTCTCTCAGGCCTTCAACAAGGCTAGGAGCCAAGTAAATCCCAAAGGGCTTGGTTCAATATAAATGAGCTCAAGTCCTTCAGTCAGCAAGAGACTGTTAGCCAATAGAACGGCCAGGAGATCAAAGGTTTCCGGATAGCTATCCGAAGTTATTCACCTCGGTGGTCAGATTAATAGGTAGTAAATACTATAAAAGCAACATGTAAAGTAATAATTAGGCAGTGAAATACTCCCCCAGTTGTTGGCACCCAGCTCTTAGTAGCTCTAAGTTTCATTTTGTTAAGACCGTGCCTAATTAGCCGCTCTTACAACTTGTACTTACACCCATTGAGAATTCAATAAGCTCTTGCATTAGAGTCTTAGTTGTCTTCAACCCAACCAGCCGTTAAAAACTATCAACTTGGGGTTGACTCTATATACACTCGGTGACCTTAAACCAGTCCCACACATTGTTTAGAACACACGAGTAATCTAATTGAGGTGCTCAATAGACCCTATTTGACTATTCAAGTTAAGAAGTATCGAGTTGGCGCCAGTTTGAGATTGAAGGTCGATACGCCTGACCTACATCCCCGAACACACACATGTTAGTATTGGAGTTGTTAGTTGTTAGATTTGGTATTAGATTTTGTGGGACTTCGTTTCACTCAGTTTGGTATTAGATTTCACGGCTGCACGCCACTGCACCGTTTCACCGGCTCTGTTCGACTCGAGACCCGCGACATCATTGACACCAGCTTCATGGCAACGCAAGTGTCTCTCAAGAACGCTGCCAACGTTTTCGCGCAGGATATCTATGTCGGGAGCGGCGTCGCACCGAATGTCACAGCATTGGAGGCAGGTAGGTATACTGTGTCTTACTAGTTCCACAGATTATTGCAGAACATATAAAAAATTGCAGTGATGCGTTCGATGCCGCGGTAATCGAGTTATATGTTAGTCCATGCCTGTTTTCTCAGTTCAATTACTGATCTTCAACTCCAGACCATTAACGGCCCGCTAAGCAATGTGAAATCACTCTCTCTTGAGGATGCAGAAATCCTCAACACCACCTACGTCCCGTCCACCCAAACCGCCATCATCAGCACTCTCAGCTCTCTCCAGACTTCCGAAGGATTCTCCGAGGCCGTGAACGGTACACCGATCCTGCTGGTCATGTTTTGCCGCTGGGTGGGACTGCTAGCTGAGGAGAATGCCTACTTCTTGGATCAATTGGCAGGCTGGGCTCCGGTAGGTTTTTTTTTTCTTCGTCAAAGAAATTTAGCTCTTAACACTCATTTTAACCGCAAGTACCAATATCCAGCTTACAGCGAGTATTGGGGCTCATTGCAGGCTACTGCCGCCGCCGCCCATCAGAACTTTTTGACGGAAGATGGTCTTATTTGCAGCGGGTTGTACTAGCGCCGAGCGAAAGAATGACAAAGTAAAGTTTCATTTTGACTTCTTCCAAATTTTGTTCAGCCGCGCTCGATCGCAGACTTGTCAATGCATGTATGGTGGTGGATTATTTATTTCGTGTGGCTTCGTCGGAGAGTACAATTACGGTTTTCTTCTTTGATTCGGATTATAACTCTGTATGCTATCTACTGTGGTCGAACGGGCAATATTTTTGGCCTCCGAAATGCGTCGGAATCCAACGTTGATTGAATCCACAAACTTGACTCTTGAGTAACTGTTGGGTTTCGACCATCGATCACGGCCAGTCACCGCCTAGACCTGCGTATTCGTCGACTCGGAGCCACGCTAGGCCCCTGGCACGCGCGCCTTTGACAAGTCACTCGCCGTGGCATCCTTCACCGCCAAATGCAAACGCGGTTTGTCAGGGTCTTCGCGCCATTATCTGCCGGTTGCGGTGCCATTCTCCCACTTAAATATTCCACTCAGCACTGTAGCCAATTTGTAGCATTCACTAGGGCCGGCGATACATCGGAGAGTGAATATCTGGGTTCCCCTCCCTCGGGCCCTCACACTCAATCATTGATGAATGAGCGCCACTGTTTCCACCGAGCCCTTCAAGGAGCTTCGTCTATGCTCGAGTGAAGAGTTCAAAAAACTTACCTCCCGCGTTAAGATATGCGAGCAGCGAGGAGGTAACTTGAACGGTGTATGTTTGGTATATAGATCCCCTGCGCGGTGAGTCAATTCTCACGATGATCATATAACCCCTCGAATGACCGAGACAACGCAGCTCTCCGTGATCTATGTGTCCTTGATGATCAGTCCGCACCAACGCGAGCAGAATTCCAAACAGAATTCAAACCTTTCGGTATGCAGTGTGCGAGAGAGATGTGTCAAGCTGGCAGTGTATCATGATACACTGCGACGGAATCAGGACTTGTAGGTGGCGGACATAAGGCTCCAACCATTTCCGTTTGCAAACGGTTTCGAACAGTAAAAACCGTTTTTATTTCCGTTTCATTTGCGAGGATGAGCAAACGGTTCGGGAAACGGTTTGCAAACGGTTACCGTGGCTGTAGTTTTTCTGCCCTCCAGTGACCATATATACTGGCCAGCAGTGTGCAACCCGCATTGATGTTGACCTTAAACTCTTGCCCAGAGTTTACCTGGATGTCAAAACGAAAGATCGTTGAATTAGGAAAAATCCCGATCACGGATCATTTCCCGGAAGACTCCGATCAACCTCCGAGACCGTCCGATGCTACATTGGTGGTGTGCAGACAGTGTGCAGACCTCTAAGAACTACTTGGACAACATTTGGACAAGCCGCCACTCTGAGAACCAATCAATTAGCCCTAAAATCAACACTACCTAAAATTACCGTTCGGAAACGGTTTGTAACGGTTTGCAACGGTTTCCATTCCGTTTCCGTTTCCGTTTTCCCAAATCCGCGAACGGAAACGAAATGGTTGGAGCCTTAGGCGGACAGCATCTCGGTAGAAACTTGCTGGCTCCAATCGGAGGGTAGGACTAAGGATAGAATCTTCCACAATGATACAAGGGGCTCAGGACCCGCTGCGATGATCCTATACAGATATGGATCCACCCTATCTCGTTCAGAAAGAGTTTGATGTCGGAAGTATACAAAAACCAAAGTTTTAGCAGGCGCGCAGGGTCAGAATTGTACTGGGATAATAAATGGCGATCCAGTCGAAGATTTTCCGTTCGAGATCTGGTGGTAGCCAGGTATTCGCCCAGAATTCCTTCGAACGAGATGGAGGGTGGCAAAACTGGTTGGTGGCGGTGCACATCGCCGGATCATCCTTTCTCCGATCAAACCTTTCTCACCTATACCACGCGGATAGCAGGACGATTCTGGCTCGGATACGCCGACCGGGACCGGGTACTACATATTCTCGCAGCGGCACCAACTCTGGTTCCTCTAGTGCGGCGCCCTTTCAGGCGGGTCTCGATTTGACGTTCCACTCTGTCCATGTTGAAGTGAGTGGCCCCTGCCTTACAACGCCAATACAATGCCAAGTCGGGTAAAAATGCACAGGCAGGTAATTTTCTTCCGGCGACAAGTCCCGACATCGCCTAACTCGAAAGGGTAAGCTTTCTGAGAGCCTTAGCTGAGGGACACACCAAGGTAGCCGACGATAAGTTGAATTTGATTGTATACTCGAAATACAACTGATAGCCGATAATTTAAGACCTCTTTACAGCCCTTTGCGGAACATAGGGCGCGGCGTTTTTTTTTTTTTCCTTTTTGAGACATTTTCGATCTTTTCGACCATTTCCCTCGCTGCGGGCTCAATTCTCAATGTTTCACTCTGAAAACTATATGAGCTGAATGGCAGCGAAATTCCGCATGTCCTCTCGTGCTTCGTTTATTTTTATTCCACCTGTATAATATGCAGTATGAATTTATTACTGTTTCAAGCAGATCTCCTCCCACAAGGGGAGATGTTGATATCGTGCTCCAGGCCGTGATTACAGCAAAGATAGGTGTATTTCAGAGGTCACCTCGTCGCCATATTTGTTTTTTTGTGTCCAAATGATGCAATTGAATGTGAAATATTAGTGTCTACTCAAGTACAGGGTTGCTGCATTATCTATCCACCAGTTTCAAAGAGGTTTGTTCTGGGCCCCTTATGAGGTATTTAGAATGGACCCTACGACTCAGATTACCGTTGAACACCTTCGCGCTAGCACACGAAGCGCGCCAATTTACCATCTGTAACAGTCACGTGGTGCAGTTATCCGTAACTGATGTCAAATTAAAGTGTGTCGCGTTCCATCATGAAGGCACGTACCAAGAATCTGAGTTGTGTGGTTTCCTCTAAGGACCCCATAGGGGGCCCAGAACAAACATCTAAGCAACCAGTCAATATATCATGCAGAAACATTGTACTTGAGTAGACACTAATATTTCACATTCAATTGCATCGTTTGGACACAAAAAAACAAATATGGCGACGAGGTGACCTCTGAAATACACCTATCTTTGCTGTAATCACGGCCTGGAGCACGATATCAACATCTCCCCTTGTGGGAGGAGATCTGCTTGAAACAGTAATAAATTCATACTGCATATTATACAGGTGGAATAAAAATAAACGAAGCACGAGAGGACATGCGGAATTTCGCTGCCATTCAGCTCATATAGTTTTCAGAGTGAAACATTGAGAATTGAGCCCACAGCGAGGGAAATGGTCGAAAAGATCGAAAATGTCTCAAAAAGGAAAAAAAAAACCGCCGCGCCCTATGTTCCGCAAAGGGCTGTAAGGGCTTAAGGCCTAGCTAAAAAATCCTCGAGGCCTTAATTAAGGCCTCTTTAAGGGCTTAAACATTTAAGGCCTTAGCCCTTTGGGCGAACACTGGAGGATATCACAAATGCGAGTCTCAAATGTGTACGAATGAGACAAGACGTATGGCGGTCCAAGTGCACTTTTAATAATCCCCCCCTACTTTGTACTTTCCGACACTTTTATTTGAGATTTTTGTACTTCCCTACCCTTTTATAGACATTTTGTGACCAAAGTGTAAGTGTCGGAAAAGGCCGATCTCTCCTACCCTATTATTAACTCGGTTATGACTTCCGACACTTTTATTGACACACTTCAGATTCCCGACACTTTCATTGACCACACTCAAATTCCCGACACATACACTTTGGTGGGTCAAAATTTCCGACACTTTTATTTTTCGAGTTGAAATTTCCGACACTTTCTTTTTGGCAGTCCACTTCTGACACTTTTATTGAGGCAAATAATAATAATAATCTAAATTGAGGACTAGACTACGGTAGGGTCAAATCAAGCTAACGACACCACTGTACAGTGTATAGACCGTATCGGGTGACTTCCATGATCAATATAGCTGCCTCCGGCCTGCACACCCGCTAATGCGACATTGACGAGGTAAGCATCAAGCACAACCTCCCAGTCCTGCCTGCCTCTACCACAATCAGCACGAGCCCCGGAGTACAATGCGGAATAGGCATCACCCGGTGCGTGATGTCGAACGCGCCCAAGAACCCTGGTGGATATGCAGGACGCACAACCCCCTGGGATGCTGCCGGTTGAGAGATAATGGCGAGTGGAGTCGCCCACACAGATCATATTTGCGGCTGCGTTGAGAACTTGAAGAGCACCCAGCAGAGCCTGTGCCGCCGCCTGATGCATCGGGAGATTCGTAGCGAGGATTGTAAAGAGGTCAGAGGAGGATGACGCCATGGGTTTTCTTCACCGCTTAAGTGTTGAGTCTCTGAGGTCTTAGGCTCGTGATCCTTAACTGACATACCATTCAAGAGGCAAAGTGAAGGCCTGCAGAAGAAGTAAGTCAAGTGGACCGGGTTACCAATGAAAATACGGGTTCATAAGTTATCTCTCCACCACATGAGCTGCGAGCACCACGCGGGAACGGGGGCGACACCATAGGAATTCGAAGGTACTTGAACGGATATGTGTATCCTGCATGAGAGGAACGATCTTGATTCTTGATGAACTGAATCATGTGAATGAGGATTTCGCATCGGCCATCTTGTACTTGCATTTGCCCGTAAATCTGCTAGTTTGGGCCATGTTTCTGGAGGTAGAGTGGGCTGTCGTCATGCCAAAATCAAGGCATAGTATGTCATAATATCACAGACTTCTGGATACTACCGAGGGAGTGACAACTTGAACAAAGCATTGCGCGGTCACGTGAAACTTCTCAGAAACTCGTTCACGCAGTCTGAGTTTGCACGGCCGAAGCCGCGACGAGTAACATCTCATCCCTGTACATCTACACCACCCTGCGTGTGTGGGCGATGTCACCTCTTCCGTAGGAGATCGAGCCTGTTGCGTGTTGTAGTATTAGACCTCGTATCCAGTACGCAGTTGAGGGTTGTGTTTGGCAAACAAGCACTATGTATTTATCGGACGCCTGCGACGATCTCTTCAGTCTGAAGAGAACCGTCGCAGTGCGACTTTGAACTCTTGACCTACAACATTGCGGCCAATAGACCGTGCAAAGGCCTGGATCTACACGCAGCACCAGTCTCCAGATCGTCGCCAATGGGCAGCTGGGGTCAGCGAGTGGCTGGCAGGCTAGTAGTATTAAGTAGAAATTGTCCAGATAGCTTAACATGATGCTACTGTAGTCTAGTCCTCAATTTAGAGTATTATTATTATTTGCCTCAATAAAAGTGTCGGAGGGCTGGACTGCCAAAAAGTGTCGGAAATTTCAACTCGAAAAATAAAAGTGTCGGAAATTTTGACCCACCAAAGTGTAAGTGTCGGGAATTTGAGTGTGGTCAATGAAAGTGTCGGGAATCTGAAGTGTGTCAATAAAAGTGTCGGAAGTCATAACCGAGTTAATAATAGGGTAGGAGAGATCGGCCTTTTCCGACACTTACACTTTGGTCACAAAATGTCTATAAAAGGGTAGGGAAGTACAAAAATCTCAAATAAAAGTGTCGGAAAGTACAAAGTAGGGGGGGATTATTAAAAGTGCACTTGGACCGCCATAAAGACGTGCTTGATAGCTAGATAGTATGTAACTGGGTACGAGTCAATAAGGAGAAAGGACTAAAGACGAAGTATGAGGAGGGGCGACTCGAGGTACACTATTTAATACAACTATGAGTGTCCGTGTATGACAGAGTAGTTAGGCTAACCAAAAGGAAAAATACAAAATGCAAAGAATACAATATATTGGCATATGTACTTGTCCGTCCATAATTGTGGCGGCCTAACGAGAAGGGCGCTACCTTGGCACGGCGAGACAAGCCCGCCATCCGCCAACAAAATTATCATACAATCTCAGCCTCTCCTTCAGGCTTTGACTCGGAGTTCGACGACTCATCCGATTCCAACGGTGCGGCAATGTGGAAGCTGCCCATTGTCGACATGTGTCGTTGATTTGTCCCGCTCTTGAAATGGATGGTCGTAACCTTGTTCGTTGTGAGTGTGTCCTTCTTCCATGCGCTCCCTAACGCGAGGCGGTAGACAATGAAAAGGTTTGCAATTTGCTGCAACATGTTTAACGACGGGCAACATGGGGTATTGAAGCTGTGATCCAAAAACGTACCTGACAGCTGGACGCAGTGCCCATCCAGATCTGGGTCGTGGGGTTGTTGATGGCGTAGGTGACGAGGGAGAGCAACGCTAAGATGCTGTAGAGGGCGGCAGACTCAATGAAGACGGTCGCGAGAGAGATGTAGTTGTTCGCAAGCTCAGCGGGAAGGCTCTCGATGATGGTGCGCCGGAAGGCGATCAGACGTCCGATGATGAGGAGAGTAAGTAAAATGTTGGCGCCAAGGGAGAGGGCGTAGTACGCAGTCCCGTATCTCCAGGGCCCAACGCTGTACATGGACAGATTGGGTTGGGAGGATTCCAGCGTCCACAGGGTGCCCATAACTGGTGCCCATGAGGAAGAACGTTTCGGCCGCTAAACCGCAAACACGCACCGAAAGAACCCAACAGAACGAGCCCAGGGAACACAATGACGGCCCAGGCAATGGCATTTTGGCCAGATGCAGACCAGATAACCCAACAACGCCACAACTGTGGGGTATTAATCAGGATGATCTGCGGATATAAATTTTAACTTGCCACAAGTAAGTCGGAAAGGAATGTGAGGAGAAAGAGTGTAGCGTAGAAAATAACGTTGACAGCTGCTGATTGTGAAGCCAAGAAAAATGCCCATGGTCCCCCTGAAGATAAGTTTTAATTGTGACCGGAAAACGATGAGACAAGCTTTGCCTACCAGGATAATTGCGATTGTCGATGTAAATGAACTGTACAGTGCGTGCTTGGACGGCGACGAACAGGCTCTCGATGAGAATCATGCAAGTCATATAGGCCAAGAGAAACATGGGCTGCCGACCATCTTTTCTCCGCCTCCAAAGATACCGTGCACAGTTCACGTAGAGCACCAGCTGTATTCCGTAGCCGGTACCGACTACGACATCCCCTGCCAACTGCAATCCATATGCTCAAAAAACAATAAAAATCCGGTAACATCTGAAGGGACTGACAAAATTGCGTTCCAACTGAATGTCGGCTGAAGACTCGTCGGGGCCATAGTACGGTGACATAACTGTGTCCTGTGGATGCGTCGAGTGCCTGCCCGTGTCAGATACTCGAAGGGGAATGGTCAAAGTCTGTCGGATTCTAATCACCGTCAGAACTGGAATTATAAGCGCATATTTTCGGACACATTCGTCCAACAAAAACCTGGAAATCTGAGTCTTATCCTGACATTTGACATTTAAAGATCTCATATCATGGAAGGGGGGAGATGGTCAATGTCGTTCGAACTTTAATAACTGTCGAAACTATTATAAGCGCGTATTTTCCGACATTCGTTCAACAAAAATCAGGAACCTGACATTTGAAGATAACCTATCGCCGGCGGTGTCCTGCCCTGCGAGGTCATATTGTAGGGGAGCCGTATGGTAGTGGACTCCGATAGAACCTCCGAAAGTCAAATCAAATGCCTGTTCCCCAAAACTTTCAGTTTGAATAAAAATTGCCTGAAAATCCCCAAACTAGACAAATACGGATAAGAAGTAGAGTTTTTGGAGCGCCAGCCCATGTCAAATTTTCGGATAAGGAATTTGGGTCTCCGGTCATCTGGTTGAGGTTCGGATAAATCTATCTTCTGATAGGACCAACGGGAAATTCAAGGACTCACATGCTCGATGCCGAGCCGCGCCGAGTCTTTTCGATCTTTAGCCAGTCGTTGAACATCGTAATCCGAAGAATTCATGTTACTGCCAGCTTTCAAAATCCATGACAATGTCTGGGAAACAAGCCTAGCCTGAGCATTTATAGGAATGTTTCCATCTGAATCTATTACAGATGTTTGGGACCCACGGAAAGGAAGTTTCCAATCAGAAACCTGGACCGAATACTTACATGGCACGACCGTCTTGTTCTTGATCTTGGGAGTATGAGAGGGGATGGTGGTGGGACAGCGTGTCCGGCGCGGGCTACAGATCCAGCAGACTGGACTTCATGTAGATCGCGAACTAAAATCAGGAGCAACACGAAGACCGCAAGGGATGACACGACAGAGAGGAGGTGCAGGGTGCGTAAAATTTAGTTCGGTTTTGGGCAACAATCAAAGTGAAGTGGGGTCTTCGGAGGTTGAGGGAAAGGAACGTCGACAGACCCAATAGAACACCATTTAATCGGAACCAGAATCAGAAGCGACCCAAATCGGGACGACACTCGTAAGAAGCAACCGCTCAAGCGTCTGTCGATTGTTTTTTCTTCTTGAGTTCCAGGCTTTGGATTCAAATCCAAACGGGATTCGGAGCATGGGAGGCGCATCCGTGGAAGGATTGTAGGCCTGAGTGAAACTTGGAATTTCTAGTATAGTAGTATAAGTTAGGATCTTCACGCTAGAAGATAAGCGACGTGAAGGGACAGGACGTGAGACGATGATGAAGCTAACTATCATCCACGGAGCCGCGCAATCTGAACGAAGGAGGTCCGTCGCGGCGGAGAACCGACTGTACAAATTTGAGTCCGGGTCGTCAAGTATCCGAGCAGGGATCACGAGTAAAGACATAGCTGAGATACGTCTTGACTCCGGAGGGAGATTGAGAGATGGAAGTGACGATGAAAATGATCATAATCTTCCAACAAAAAGTAGACAGGTTGCGCACCCCATAGCTTTCGGGCCGTGCGTAAAATTGGCGAGTGAGCAGCCACTGACGTCAGATGTTGGTCGTGCCCAATATCTATAATGATATTGTTTCGATAGAGCCGCGGACGCCACACGAGGATGAGAGCAGCCGGCGGGAGGGGGAGCACGTGTCTTTCGTTCAGTTTACCTTGGGCTATACGTACATCTTGGAGTCGTTTTCGGGCGTTGAGCGGATCGACGGCGGAAAAATCAACGCGAGGTACTATGAGATAGTAAAATTAACGTGACGTTGTCAGCGGTTGAATGATGGAGGGATGTTCCGAGTCATTGAAGAAAGCTACAGTCTTTCTGGGTTCTATTTGCAGGTATCAGCCAGCCATTCGTGACAGACAGATCCAGTGGCCGTATGTAGTCGATCGAGCCTCGAGGGTGGCGAATCCGAATCGTTGCCATTAGTATTGTTGGTTCAAGGTGGCGGCTTTAAGGTAAGCCTTCCGAGTAATTTCGGCGTTCCTGGTGAAGTCCATGACTTGGAGCCCTTTTTGCCCGCTTTTTCAGTGACCGCTGAGCGATACAGATGCAGCAGCGTTCAGCGTTGTCGGAACATGGGGGGCTCTAGTAGCTGGAAGGGAGAATGGCAAAGCGGTGGAGAGTACCTCGCAACCGGACGCTGCCGCAGAGTCCTGAACGTACAATCGAACGAACGCCGACGAAATGAACTTGACGCGGCGGCGGGGATCACGACTCAGGAGCGGAATGATCCACATAATGTCTTCGGGGCTCGTTGAGGGGATCGGATCGGACGCCGCAAACTGATACTTAACGCGGCGCACGGAATATGGCGGGATATTGCATTAGTAACCCGATTCCGATGGAGGCAGCGGAGGCCGGAGGAGTCGTTCGGCAACGTTTTTGTCAATGGTTCAACTGGCCCTGTTAGTGCAGGAAACGGGTCGCGATTTGGATTTGAATTTAGATATGGAGTCGACGTCGAACGAGGCAGCCTAGATGAAGCGAACAGATATCCTGCAGAGCTCAGTGACTCGCCACGTCAACTACGAGCCGGGCACGGTGCTAGGCTTACTTGTTGGCACTGGCACTGGGCAGCGGCGTGTACCATATCGCGGCGAAGGTGCCGACGATATATGGCGTCTCGTGTTGATAGAAGCACTCGGTTTCAGATTTCTTTTGTAAAAGTGGTTGGATGAGCAGGGAGCAGGGAGCAGGAAGCCGCCGGCCGGAGGGGGCGCCGAGTGAGCATGGCGCACCGTGCAGAGGCGAAGGTTCTCTTCTCGCCCGGAGTCCCTCCAATTTGGGGCGATGGGATTGCCGAGTTGATAGATTGCAAAGCGAGATTGAGATTATCGCGACACAATACTACCTTGGTAGAACAGGAGTGAGAGTAACGCGGCTCGGAGGATGTAGGGTGGGATACAGTGATACGTACCTTACATTTTTAGCCACTGGCGACATTCTGGCGGAGGCGGGATGTCGTCGGTTCTTGGATTGTTGAGTCTTGTCCGACTTATACAGGTTGTAATTCTGTTCGACGATCACTATCAGACATTGGCATTCGTCGTCGATCGCGGAGAGCGTGGAGAGCAGGGCAGATCAGGGGGGGGGAATACAGCTTGGACTAAGTACATGGTGAATCAGGCCTAGGGGTGGTTGGTCGTGGTGATTGTAGGTCGGTGGAATGAAGATGATTGAAGTCGAAGGACTCGGGAGATTTCGAGCGCATGACGAGGACGGGGGGCTTGGAATGTGGAGACTCCGCGAGGGCGTTCGAATTTGGGTCTTGAGCGGATCTGGAGCGTGAGCGGGAGGCGAAATTGACGCAGCGGATCTTTTCTATCAGGGCGAGTCAGAGTCCGAGTCGTCGAAGAGTGATGGATCCGGTTGTCCTCGACGGAGGTCAGCTTGAAAATTCAAAACGCCCGTACCAGTGGAAGGTCGTCGCCAGCAGTGATATTGGTTGGTGGCGTCGGGTGACGGCTCGGGGTCCCAGAAATAGCATAACTCAAAGCCCGTAGTACGAGCGACCCGCCGCACAATCCAGCACACTTTTCGTCGCAACGAACAAAAAGCCCCAAAAACGAATAGAAAAGGCGAGAGAGAGTGTGACTCACCTCTCGAAACAATTATTCCTGCTGAAGTCTGGCACGCCTCAGGCGGCCAGACTGAGCCAGGCCCCAGCATCCGTCATCAGTTGTAGTTGTGCCACGCTATGCTTCCTGCGGTTCCGCTTGCGGTTAGACAAAATTAAGGCTCCAAGATGAAAAGCGGCATCGCAAGAGTAGAACAAGTAAGTTGGAGAGTACGAATGACGGACGGTACATGAGAATTTGGATTCAAGTGCGTGATAGATCGGATCATTGCTAATGGCTCGGACCGTTTCCTTGCTCCGGGCCGGCGTTGCCCGTCAGGAGGAGGGATTTTGATTTTTATACAGTAATAGATAGAGAGAGAAATTACAATGTTTGCGGAAGCCTGACATTGGGAAAATTGCCAGACCCCCGAACGCTCAAAAAAAAAAAAAAAAAAAATTGCCAGGCCCTCTCGTTGTCCTTGAGCTCACGTTCAAATGTTTCATATATGAATCCAGTCCGAAATTAGAAAGATTGCCAGACCCTCTTGTTGTCCTGAATCTGGAAAACCACAGAAAAATCCCACTGTAATGATAATGTGCTATGGCAACACTATGCAGCACTATGCAATGCTGCGTAATTGCTTATAGTTATATCTATCCCACGAAGTGCTGCATGGTGCTATATAGAGCATTTCAATCTTCCAGACGCTTAGAGGTCAGACTCAATCACAACCCAAGCCATACCTGAAGTGAGTTTTGACCAAGTCCACAGACGCCGTAATCGGTGGAGCGCGCCTACCCGTCCTTTCGGACCGCGATCATCTTCCGCCTTCGTGACGGAACTTTTGCGATGGCACAGTGTCGCTCCCTTGGGTACGCTGGTATCTCCTCCCTTCCTCTATCCGAGACTCATTACAAAATCCTAGGCGTACCCCATGCCGCTCTGGAAGACACGGTCGTCAGCGGCTATCTGATTCCGAAAGGTTCAATAATTCATCGCACTTCTAGGCTTGATTATCATTGCAAATTTATGGCACGCGCTCCCTCCCTGCTAAATAAATAAACCGGCTGGCCAGCGGATTAGGCAAATGCTCCATGACCCAGATACATATCCGTCCCCCTCCACCTTCGACCCGACGCGGTACCTGGCGACGCCGGCGCAGGCCGACCCGCGCGGCGCCGCGTGCTTTGGTTTCGGGCGGCGCATCTGTCCCGGAAGGGAGCTCACTGAGGCATTGCAATGACGCTCGTGGTGGTTAATATCGAACGTGCGCCCGGCCCTCTAACCGTGCACGAAAATATGCAGGGGACTATTAGGTAGGTTGAATACCAGAAATCTGAACAGCTGTCACTGAAACGGCGTTTTGGCCACGCGAAACAGTTCGATTGCATCGTGAAGCAGCCGCGATCTGAGAAGGTGGTGGTTCTGATTTCCGGAGATTCTTGAGTGAAAGAAATCTCGTAGATTGACGTTTTTTATATTAGCCTAGGCCTAATGCCCTGTGCGGCGTCTTCGCACTTCGATTTGCAGGCCGTTCATATATTAGAGAGGTTGCGCACAAGCCATTCAAGCCCTTGATTGGCTTTTTTTGCGTGCGCACATTCATGGCTAATGGCTCGAATGGCTGTGGAACTTTGATCGAAATGTGAGTGGGTCAGGTACTGGTGAACATATATACTCCATCCACAGGCCCATTTACGTGGTAAGTCGCGAAAGAATACTTTACATGACAACATTTGGATTTTTGGAAAATTTTGTGGGACAAGGACTGGGAAACTTTATTTTTGAGCTGCAGACTATCAGACACTGTCAACTAGCTCTAGTTAGAAGGTAGAGATACACTGCTGGGCCCAAGAATCTCAGCCATTAGCCATCAGTCTGCGCACGCAGAAAAAGCCATTGAATGGCTCATGGCTGGTGCGCAACCTCTCTAATACTACACATCTTTCCTCTTCAGGATGACAACGAGCCTGTAAATTTGAATGTATCAGGATTCAGGAGGGATGTCCTTATTGCGTCAGTGTTGTGTACTCCCTGATTCGGTCCTCATAAAAGACAGAAAAAACTTGTCGAAGTGCTGAAAGTGTTCGGCGCTGATCGGTTCTCCGAAACGTCCGAAGGCTCGTGACTCCGTGATGGATCGGAGGCCAAGCACAACCAAATCACCAATCGGAAAGCTTTCTCTCTCGAACCACCACAGCAATGAGCACGACACGAAACAAGCGGGAACATTCATTCTGTGCTTTCTGTGGTACCCATTCTACACTTCCCATTTCCCTGTGGTTCAATCCCTTCAATTTCGGTGCGATCCCGCGAAGTAAAGATATCCTGAGACGAAGTTTCGAGTCGGAGGCTCGGAGCGACTATTGTATTCCACTTCATCCAGAAAATTTGGCAATATTACTCACCCACTCCTTTGATGGCAGCTTGAACAAAGTTAGGAATTGCTTCAAGGGCCGCCACTTGTCCCATCGCGCTTGGAACATAATCCGACATTCCTGGGTTGTTCCGGTCGTCGTCTGCTGCTAATTATCATCTTTTCTGAAAAACTAAAAACTCATCGCTGTGTACGCATCCTAGGTATGTATAATAGCTACGCGGTATTTGATTCTGTCTTTGTTCCGCTTTCGGCGCTGATCACAGCGATAGATGTAGCGCCGGGCTGTACGGAACGCGCCCCTAACGCTGCACATTTACATTCGCTCTTCAAGGCCACTGGGACGCTGGTATTCAGGAAGCGGACCGATGTCGGCTTTCGAGCCCGGCGCAATCCATTGCTATATTTCAGCATGGTTTCGTGACGCGTTTGCATCCCTACACGTCCTCTTTTTGACTCACAGACCTCTTTGTGGAACTTTGAAGGTCCCCAAGCACAGCTTGGTCTTTCGTACGCAAGCGGATGTCATGTTATCAGCTTACGCTATCCAGGATCCTCATCGGGCGAGTACCCAAGAGCAAATCGGTCAGTACTTCTCTCCAATTGGCGCCTAAATTCTTGATATATCAGCACGAGAACAAGATGTCGAAATGTTTATCTGTCGGCGTTTCTTTTTCAATTTAGACCGGCAGCAAATTGAATATAGAACATCTGTAGATCTCCCGCGTTGCTTTCAATTCATGCTCAATTTGTCCAGCAACTCCCGCGTAATCTCCTGTGCTCTATGTTGTGCACGGCATTCCGTATGTTGTTCGCGGCATTTCATCGCTCTCGCCATTGCGCGCGCTGATACAGCGGTCGGGCTCGTCGGGCTCAACAGGATCGACGGTGCCCATCTTCGCTTCTGCCGTCGAAGCTGTCTGACCTTTTAACTCCCGGGTCTCATGTTCGGGACTCTGGTTCTATTACGTTGAAGTGGAACGAGAGGCAGACCTCGGCAGAGGCGGACAAAGATCTTTCCAACTCTTGCTTCCCCGCCCGAGGTCTGCCGCCACGCCACCGGACGACCCTCTGCCGCCGGACCCTCTAAGCGAAGTCAATCTTGTCAAGAGCAAAACTAGAACAACAAGGACGGAGCGAACGGTGACTCATTCTGATGACTGATGGTCGTAAGTGGCGGGCATATGTGATTCCGCCGTATATATTCAGCGTCCACGGCGGTGCCACGTCCTCCCAGACGCCGACATTCCTCCCACTTTGCGACCTGGGCAGAGACCTCAGCATGGACGTCACGATTAATCGCTCCACGCCAGCGTGGCAAAAAATATCCCACTTCTTGGATTCCACGTTACCGAAACTAATCCGGTCCTACGGCGAGCTGATCGCCATATCGGAGGAAGTCGAGGCTCCAGGAGATGTCCTCTGTCTCTTTCAGAACGCTTTGCTTGTGCTACGACTGTCAACTTGTGTCCCCGGGGCCTCCGGCAGCGCGTTCCCTCTTGATCATGTGAGCTTGCTCCTTCTCTCGCAATCCGATTCCTCCAAACGTCTGACACATGAAGGACTACCCTCACATTTTATTCAAACTGTTTCTTCACCATATTACTCGGGTACATTGGACCGAAAGATATGTCTCATTTTCAACGGCACGGGGCAATATCAAGCTCGACATCTCGCCAGACAATGTATACTACCGTCACTGGCAACCATCCCTCAGCTTCCTCACAGCGCGGCGCATAGCCTTCGAGGTTCAGCTGAGGATTTGTACTCCATGGAGCGACAAGGACGCGGAAGAAGCGGAATTCTTCGCAGGCGACTTGCCAGTAGCCGGCCGCAACAGCTCGCATTCAAAGCTGGACGCAATTTACGGCTCCGTTATCAGGCAGGGTGACGTGAAGCAACACATTCAAAAGCAAGTATTCTGGCGGATAAAAGAGCACGTGGAGATCCGCTTTCTCGTTCTTCGTGAATGTGCATTGTTATTGTACAAGGAGCGGGAGCCGGTACGCTTTTAAACCATGTTTATCCGTGATTGCCAAGTCTTCTTCAGCCCAGGAATCAGTCGAAGAAAGACCAGTGCATTTCGTTGCGGGTTGTTACGACCGTGACACGAATGCCAGGCTCGCAAACCTGTATTCTCATCCGCACGCTGTCTAAAACCGTCCCCGTCATCTGTGATTCGTACTCTGACGCTGGCAAATGGATGCAAGCCATCCAGGACGCCGCTGGGAAACTTCAGTCCAGCCCAAAGCGTGGACGGATCAGTGCGTTGGAACGCGTCAACCACCTCACGACCCAAGTGACTATCCCCCGGGACCCTTACGCTAGTGGTGGATTCGCAAATGTCTACAAGGGCACCTGGGAAATTGCGTCAATGGGGCAGAGGACGGAAGTATGGGAGCGGCGGACGGTATGTGCTCCAGGTTTTAAATAATGGTCACGCATTACACGTTTGTAAGGTTGCTGTCAAGGTTTTTGTGGACAGAAATTCGGAGGGGTTCGCTTTGGAAAAGGTGATTTTATCGATGTATTCCTTCCATTCTAATATGAATCACTCACCGCAGAAATTGCGGCGCGAGGTCGCCGTCTGGTGTAGACTGGATCATCCCAACGTTGTACCATTACTCGGCATCACGTACGACTTTGGCACTTCCCTATCCATGGTCAGTCCCTGGGTCCCAAAGGGAACCTTACACAGCTATCTGAAATCTGGGGAAGCCCAAATGCGGCATTTCGGTGGACTGGCAAGTCGTGCCTTGAAAAATATTACAAGTCTGATCGCCTTCGTAGTTGATGGATGTGGCTCAGGGCCTCGCATATTGTATGTCCCTAAATTATGTGGCTTATGATACGCTTAGGTAAATCCTAGTACATTCACAAAACGTTATCCATGGAGATTTGCATCCAGTAAGTCCATTCGGCCGGTCGATTCTCCCATACTTCCGTGTCGACGCAGGCCAACATCCTCATAACCGAAACCGCACACGCCCAATTGACCGATTTTGGACTCTCTCTGATTATGCCAGAGTTTGAAGGCACATCGTATATGACGAGCTCCGCGATTCGCGGGGCCGTGCGTTGGGCGGCACCTGAGGTCTTCCGCGCTCGAACCAAGGACGATACCTCCCTGGACATCAGCATAATGAGTGATGTTTATGCGTTTGGAGGAATCATGTACCAGGTATACGAGGATCCGTCCATAATCCTTCTCCGGTTTCTTACAATTCGTCTGACAGGTTTTATGTGGGGAAGTCCCTTTCTCAAGCATCCACAACGATATCCGAGTCGTCATTGCCGTGAAGGATGGGCAACGGCCAGAAAGATCTGCGAAGATTTCGAACACCAGCTGGGCATTCCTACAACAATGTTGGCACACCGAGCCGACCGGACGACCGTCCCTCACAGATATATGCGAATTTATCGGGAACGGATTCCAAGTCATATTGTAGCTACAAAGAAATGCATCTTCCCGAGTACAGGACGTACAGCAGAATTGAGAGCCTGCTATGAAGAGTAATGGCGGCGCCAAAAGGACTGTCAGTCACGCAGAGTGTCAATATCGGAATCCGGTCTAGGCGCTCAGTAAATAGGAACTCGACGCAAATATCTGGCCGCTGGTGGTGTTCGCGTCCGTTTCAGAGAACCTCTTTAAAATTAAGACACCACTGACAACCTTGGCGCTACCTGCCCTAGATGGATTTCTCCGGAAATGGAGAACAAATGGAGAATCAGTAATTAATGACAGAGAAACGGGTTGGGGGAATTAGGTAATTAGGTAATTATGGAACCACGCCAATTCTACAGTATATGTGGATTTGCGGATCCACCCATGAGGCACGGTTTGGGCACGGTCCTACGGTAACGACGAGACTGGCATCCCGTACTGCCCAACCCAAGGCAGCCACCGGGCCACCGGGACATCGACTCATGCCGAACCTAAGTCGATAAATAGCCGAGCCGAGCCGAGAAGAGACCCGGCAGTTGAAGCATGCCGCAGCGAGGCCGAGCCGGGTCCAAAGCAGGTTCCTACCCAGCCGTGTTCCGAGGTTCATCAATCTCTGTAGCGTTGTTTTTACTGTACCATTTCGACCGTAGGTTCAGTGACGGGTGACACCTAGATTTTTTTGATGCGTGCAAAAATCGCCTTAAATCGAAAGTAAATTTTTCGGTCTTCTCGGATGAGATTTTCCTAAAAATAGTGAACCTACGGTCGAAATGGTACAGTATTCTAAATCTCACAAAATGGGGTTGCGGAAATTTCGGACCGTATGTGATGTGACGAATGATGTGACCTAAGTTGGGGATGAACAGGACCGGTGATTATCTTTTTATAGGTTGGATATGGGAATCCGGACAAAAAGTGCCAAATTTTTGGACCCAAAAAAGTCGAAAGTGACCGCTTTGGCGAAAAATTGATTTCTGCAGTCTCAGAAAGCGTGAGAAAATATAAAAAGTCCGGATAAAAGTTCAAAATGGCCGATTTTCAGTATCCAACCTCCAAAGGGCACAATCACCGGTCCTGGATGAACCTCTCCACACGGCTGGCACAAAACATCTGTCAACAACATAGCCACAATTTCAAGAAATCCCAAGGAAATTCAGTGGACGCCTACCACATGTCAAATTAAAATGCTCATGAGGCTCTGTCCTCTACATATACTATATAAAACCATTATAGGGCAGGTTTTCAAGGAACTAGCGCTGCATTCGAGCACACACCGTGAAAACAGCCCATCTGGAAGGTATTTGGCATATCCGCTCTTTTCCGGTCACTATTTGGACCTGTGAATTTTTGAGGTATCGTAGATGGATTGTTTGAAGACCCTGTAGGGCAGAAATAATTTTAATTTGGGATGAGGCAGGCGTCCACTGAATTTCTTTGGGATTTCGTAGAATTGTGGCTATGCTGTTGACAGATGTCTTGTGCCAGCCGCTGTGGAGAGGTTCCTCCCCCAAGTTGCGTAAGAGAGTTTGACAAATCATTTCCGGTCCGAAAATTTCCGACCACCCATTCTCAGAATTCAATTGCTAACATACTACTGAGACTGAGGAACCTCGAAACCGCAGCTGGGTAGGAACCTGGGTCCAAAGAAGCCGCAAATGTGGTGAGTTGTATACTTGACAATTCTGATGCTTGAAGTTGCTGAAAAGCAGTGGTGGTGAGTGATTGGATGGGAGGTTCAGGACCGGAGGAAAGGTCAATGCCAAGCAAGGTTAAGAGCACACCGCCGCCGGGTGGCAGGCAGTGCGATAATGTCGTAGCCAAGCCGGAGGTCGTCTCACAGATGCCGAGGAAAGTTGGAAGCTTCAGAGGGAGGGAGCATAAATTTTATAGCCAGTATATAGCATGAAATAGGGTGTGAAAGCTCATGAACTTTTTTAATGGTACAGGCTCAGGGCGAGAGATCGAGGAAAGGGACTCGGAAGGGTTGAGGATGAGGGAAAAGGGTAAATGAAAGGGAAAAAAGAGGTCTAAGAGAATGGAATGTCTGAAAACTAGCTCAATATATTTCTTTCCACTTACCAATGCCCGTGAACTTGAGCTAGTAATTCCCTAAAATGGCAAAGCTACAGAACATTCTGATGTTCCATTTTCCGCTCTCGCCGCCAGCACCGTGAGCTCAAGAAGCGCCAGGCCACGGGCATCTCGGCCATGTGACAATGCCCAAGGTTTATTGTAGCGCTGAGACCTTTACTGTGGACAACCTTGACTTATTGTGAAACAACCTTAGCTGGGTAAACAGTATTTGCTGTGAAACATCCAACAACATTGGCTGGGCAGGAGCATTTCCCGTGAAACAACCTTTAGTGGGGAACAACTGCTACAGGGCAGACAGCTAAAGGGAAAAATAATGGGAATGTATCAAGTGTCTGGTACAAATGGAACTGACATACAAGTCATATAAGCCTGTGAATTTAGACTCAGATTACCGTTGAACGCCTCCCCGCTAGATGTGACGCACACCAATTTGCCATCTGTAACTGATGTCAAATTAAGGCATGCCACATTCCATTCTGAGGGCATGCACCCAAAATCTGAGTTGTGGGGTTTATTATAGGGCCCTGTAATTTAATCGCGTTTGTAAACCAGTTTGTAA
This sequence comes from Mycena galericulata, assembly GCA_029289565.1. Lineage (NCBI taxonomy): Eukaryota > Fungi > Basidiomycota > Agaricomycetes > Agaricales > Mycenaceae > Mycena > Mycena galericulata. Next base: position 63,274 of record JARKIA010000096.1, read on the forward strand.
ACCAGTGTTTATAAACTGGTTTTTAAATGGTCAGGGCGGAATGCCCGGTTTATAATTATTTCGGGGACGCCCGGGTGCTTGCGGGAGGGCAAATTTTCGGCCGAATGCGAGGCGGGGCTGGCTGCACTGAATGATGCAGATGATGCAGATGAGGCTGGCGGTCTCACCAGGCTCCTTTGCCTCCAAGCTACTGGACCTGTGCTGTGATGGAGTCAAAATCACACTACCTTTTTTCAGGGATTTGTTGGCAGATAAACCAGTTGACAGCGCCGATGCCATCCGGAGCCTTTCAGAATGGTCTGCAGGAGTTGCAGTGGATGGTGAGAAGGGAAAGAAGGGGGAAAAAACTGTGGGCAAGACGGCTTGGGACGGGGAAGCCAATAAACTCGAATTTTAGACACTCTGTTTATAAACCAGTTTATAAACACCCTGTTTACAAACCAGTTTATAAACACCCTGTTTACAAACCGGTATTTAAAACGCGTTTTTAATTGCCCGGGAATAACTTACAGGGCCCTAGTTTATTATAAGGACCTCATAGGGGGCCCAGAACAAACCTCTAAGCAACCAGTCAATATATCATGCAGAAACATTGTACTTGAGTAGACACTAATATCTACACCATTTTCTGTCGCTTTTCTAGTAGCAGAAATATGTTGTATTGTGTCCCAAACAGAGGAAGTACAATGGAAAAACACCTGTTTGGTGCTCGAAAAGCAGTCTGTTTCTTAGCTAAGAGGAAACCGAACATGGTGTGTTTTTCATGGGAGTTTGGGATGGAAAAATAGACTTTGTTTTTGATGCACAACATATGTCCAAAAATGGATCGTTTTTGCTGGATCTTTGTGGCGGCGAGGAAAATATACCCAAACGGGAAGTCATGTTTGGACTACATGTTTTTGTCCCAAAAATCCATGGGCCACCGCAGTGATTGCCGCCAGTGAGTAATTGTTGGGGTGAGACACAAGCAGTAACAGGCGGAACTTCATTTGAAACTTGAATGTGTCACATGATACATTGAAATCAACTCCCATTATTCATTTCGATACCTAGCGCTATTTCCTTCAATCCACTTGAGTGCCAGGCCAACAGCATTTGCAAGTATCGTTACCGCGGCAGTGAGAATGCCAATTGCAGTGAGAAATGTCCCGACGATGTGGTTTCTGTCTGCAAACACCGGCTGCAAGGATGCGGCCAATGCACTACAAGCAACCAAAAACAATATCCATTTCTGGATGCCCTGCAACGTTTGCATGACAGTCTGCGATGTTGAGAAAACACCGAGGTCGTTGGGTCTTATATGTAGTAAGAATACCAATTTATTTTTGAAGTCAGTGGAACACTTACCTTGCAGCTGCAGGATTTCTCGCCGGGTAAGGGACTGGCTTCATGAGTTCCGGTTGGATAACCTTTGTGACATTGAAAATTCTTCTCGAAATTACAAGGGTGGGGTGTTGGGCATTGGGAAGGGAGGCAACAATGAGTGTGTCATCACAGGATCCAACTGCAATCACAGCTGGAAGATATGATGATGAAGGCCCGCAGAAAGAAACCAAATATCGTGTCACGCACCAGAGGCAGCCTGGTTTCGAGTCCATGCCTTCCATAAAAACTTGATAGGTATTGACCGATTTCCACCTTGGGATATCCGTGCATTTACTTCGCTGTAAGGAGTCTGAAGGTGCCATTCAAAATGCACGTAGGGAAACCTAAATCTTTGAAAGCGCCAATCGACACCTTTTTGACGGGCATTGTCTGTCGACCCATATATTGCATGACGTTGAATGGATGGTAGTGCGGTGACATTCACATCCCATTCAACTGTAGATGAAAATTGGGCCAGGTGAGCAGTTACTTCTCGACACATCTGAAAAACACACCATCGCCATCACGAAAACAACTCAAAAATTCTGTAGCCTGGAATCTATAATCCACTGCGGAGGTGACATTTTTGGTAAGAGGAACTATCACGGGATCAGAAATTCATTGCCGGAGATACGAAATGTTTATCACTATACCGAGAGAAGAAGCCAATAAATCGTGTAAAATCTCACTGATCCGTAATCCCTGCCGCATCATCTGCCATTGATACACATCCTGTTTAAAGATAGTTTGCAAATTGCCTGCATATTCGAGTTGCGAAAAGACTTCTGGATGCTACAGTGAGGCAGGCAGGGTCAGATTGACAATGCAGCATAAACAATTACGGATGAGGTACTTGTTGCGCATAGTTTTTGGCAACTCTTGCTTGCCCTGACACTGGAGCAGGCAGGCTCTGCATCCGGGTCGGTTTGGTTTTCGTAGGGTCTATGGGGGTGACCGAATAAACATTGGTTTCGTGGGCGTAGATATAGGGCACGTTTGGGTCAGCTGACAGAGAAGGATTACCGCCCGACCTACTAATACTATCATGAGGTCCTATTTCTCACGGGAATCACCACATGCAGTAAGATAGTGGCGGTCAGAAGGGCTGGTTTGACGCTCATAGAGCAGGGGAAGTCTGATGTCCAAAAAAGGCATGATAGGTCTCATCCGCAATGATGCAGACTGGTAGTCACACCGACAATTGCCACATTAGGCTCACTATTTGGAATGCAAAAAGAAAAAAGAAAAGTTGAATAGTACCTCCGGTGGATTTAAACTTGAGCTAAACTTGAGCTAAACCAAGTATTTTGAGTATATATATAAGTTAGATTGAAAGTACACCATTGAGATTGGATTTCAACTGCACTCAAACCCATTTGAAATGCAAGGTGTCGGATTGCTGAAAAAGAGACACCCAAGCTTTAAGTATCAGCTTTTGTATCAGCCGTTCCGAAACAATGCATTCCAGCTCAAATTTCGGTCCGAGCTGATCTGAAAACCGATTTTTTTTTGCTTTCCACTATGCTGAAATGGGGTCCGCAGGGATTTCAAGTGTAAAGCAAATGCCAGATCACATATCAGCTTGGACTGAGTTCTGAGCTGGAATGATTTCTTCCGGGACATCTGATGTGAGAACCGATACTTAAGGTTTAGGCTACTCTTTTCAGCAATCCTTATACTTGCGTGGTTCAAATGCCTGAACAACGAGTTTACTGAAGATAAATACAAAATACATATGTAGTACTGTACGGGTGGCTATCCTTACAGATATCTACACAAAGTCAACAGAACACACAACCATTCCAGTGGTTAGAACATGCAAGACGCTGGCTTTCTGGGGACTGGCTGGCGGCTTGTATGGCAGGACACTTGGTTAGAACCATGCAGGGTGTTGATTCTGATCTCTTGCCGATTCTTATCATTTTGCTAATACCCCGGGATGATGGGGACTGATCCCGAGTGCTGATTATTATCTCTTTTGCTGTGATTAATGCCTCACCAATGCCTCGCGCTTTCTTCCCTCCTCCATGACCACTGTCAACACCAAATGTACTCACGGTGGTGCACGTCGCGGAGCAGGGTCTCGATTCCATTGACACCAGGCTGGGCAGTTTGACGCTGTGGGGTGGCCCGAGTTTTCTGCCTGCTCGATAAGATGCAATTAATTGATGCGCGTTCAAGCGGCGCGCGGGATTTTCACCAGAATAGAGTGACGTTTTCCTTTTCGGGGGCCCGGAGAGCAGGCGGACAGCCGGGAGGGGCAGGCGGAATGTTTTCTGGCAGGTCCAAGTTAGGTCGGGTTAAGTACACGCAGCTTTCTGGCTCTGAGTCGTTCGCCGATACACCGTGACAGACGGAAGACGGAGGCGTACATATAAGTGCGTTTCGGATTCACAAGGAGAAGAATCCAAAAGTAAGACCAAGACCAGGAACAAGGGAGGGTAGTCTGAATCTGTCACGGTGTCGGCCCGCATTCGTTCGCTCGGAGACGAGGGTATATACAAGTGGGGTGTCGAAGAGTACGGCCACTGGCGACATTGTGGCGGGGGCAGATGCGGGGGCGGGATGCCACGTCGGTTCTTGAATTGTTGGCCGGGTTATAGTTTATAATCCATGGACCGAGAGAGCGACATAGTGAGTCAGGCCTACATAGGGGCGATTGCCAGTCAAGGTGATCATGATTATAATTGGGATGGATGATTGTAGTCCAAGACTTGGGAGATCTAGTGTTCGGTGCGCAGGGTATACGATACAGTTCGGGGTCGAGTGACTCGAATCCGGGTCTCGAGAGGCGAAATTGACCCAGCGGACCGTTGTTAGGCACTCTCGATTCTAAGCTCCAGTCAGACAAGTGGTAATAGCATACAACTTAACTTTTCAGTCCACCAGACAATCATATCACACATGGCCCTCTTTGAGACCCTTCGAATCCTATCCTTCGTTGTGGTGGAGAAAACACGATACAAGAAAGATGAGGTCCCATCTCTCCGACGCTCGTTTCACGCATCAAATCGACTGCACTCCATCCCAGGGCCCGTCAATCCCAGACGTAGACCGCAGCTGCGAGATCGGCGCCTGGTTTGTTGAGTGCCCGTCCTGAGACACGCCGTCCTGGTGTCCCGTCCTTTGCGCCGGATACCGTGACATGCTGGCATCGTCGGCACCCTCCTCCTCGACGAGCCCCTCGCAGTCGATGAACCCGCCGCAACACGGCGACTCCGGTCTCGGAGGACACCCCGCCGCCTGATCGGGACTAGCATCATTCATATCGCCATTTGACGGGATACCTGCGAGCGACTCAAGCAGTGCGGTATACGCGGGCAGGGTCGCGTCTGTGTCCTGTATATTATTCTTGAAGTCCGAGCTATGACTTGAGTTGGAAGACGATATTCCATCACTCGTGCATGCACCTGAAGGCTGCGGCATAATGACGCCCATGAAGCGAGCGAGCTCGGCGGCCGCGGCCGCGAGCTTAGCCTGAAGCTGCCCCGATGCAAGGTGTATCTGCGAGAAAAGTTGAGATAGACTATGATCCCCTGTGCGGAAGATTACAGAAAGCTCGAACTCACCGCCGCTGAGCTCAGCGCCTGGTGTTGGGGCTGCACATGGGCAGCCCCAGTTGAACGCGCAACCGTCAGCTCCGCCCTGAGGCGCACGTTCTCCGCCTCTGCGGCGGCACAGCGCGCCTCAAGGTCCGCGATGTATTGCGTCTTGCGCGCACGGTAGTCTCGCTGGAGGGTCAGAGCGCGCGTAGGGGGGATGGTGGGGTCTTTCTTGCGGCCTCTGGCCATGCTACTTTCCTAGTATTGGTGGATGTAATGTGGACGAAGTGAGCCATGTTTTTTGATGACTCAGCGATCCCGTGACTTATCCGATCGGATTTTAGACAAGGTGGAAGAAATCGGGATTCAGGCGCAAATCCAGGTAGGAAATTTTGATTGACTTGACACTAGGAATGGCTTCAAAACTACATCGAGTCCCAAATTGAGTCACTGCCACCGACATGACGGCCCGGCTGCCATTATCTTATCAGCTGCGAATTGATTATCACTGCTCATGCCAAAATCGAAATCAAAATTGATTTCGGAAATCGACTAGCGCCCAAAGACGCCTCAAAAACCACAAACTTGAGACTAGGCCTCTCCTGTCTACTACCATCATGGCGAAATACGAAGACTCATTTCTACTCCAAAGTGTTGAACAGGCGTACTCATCTATGGCCAAGGCGGGTACTACTCCAGAATGTAAGCGACATTATTCCTTGCCGTTGAATAGGTATTTAGGGCAATTCAGATGCGGCCAAGGTCGCAGAATCGTTTGGATATACCCGCGAGCAGCTTGAATCCATCCCCAAAGAATCCCACATGGGGCTTGGCTGTGGAAATCCCACCGTCACTGCGACACTGAAACCTGTAAGTATACACGCCCAAACGACCCCCGCTGCGTTTAGCGTCCTTTTACAGGGGGAAATAGTTCTGGATCTTGGCTCCGGTGGCGGGATAGATGTGTTTCTTGCGGCCTCCAAGATCGGACCGGCAGGCAAAGCGGTTGGGATTGACATGTCCGCGGTGGGTGCCAGCCATGTTGAACGAAATATCATTCACCAAGTTGAATATTTTGTCAGGATATGGTCAGCCGTGCTCGTGCAAATGCGGCAAAGCGTGGCCTATTCCCACCGAACGTCTCATTCATCGAGTCCTCTTTGACTAATGCGCTCCCTATTAATTCGAACTCCATTGATTGCGTGCTCTCCAACTGTGTGATCAACTTGTTGCCGCCATCTGGAAAGGAGCATATATTCAAGGAGATCTACCGCGTTCTGAAACCGGGTGGCAGACTTGTTCTCGATGACGTATGTTCCCTACCCTAATTTCATCGTGTTATTATTCTGAAACCGCGCAGATCCTAGCCAAGACGGAATTGCCGTCCCATATACGCGACGACATAAAGCAATATGTGAGCTGCATCGGAGGAGCGATCCAAGTTCATGAATACAACGAGCTGCTCAAAACTGCGGGCTTCAACGGTACGCAATGAATTCGGCTCAACTTGAATGAACTGTATACTAAGAGGACATCTGGAGATTCGATGTTTGTGGATAGTCTGGCAGACTTGAACATCTACGTGATGGCCGCCGATCGGCTCCACCGCAACGCCATCGACCTGTTGCGGCGCCGGTTCAACAAATTCAGAGGCTGCGACTTCCTCTTCAGAAACAATAGATATTGATGTCAACCAGTGGGCGGGTGAGCTTCATCCAACTCCTCGGTGTTCTGGGTGAGCCTGCTTATTAATTACTGCAGCCTCCTACCAGATCTACGCGATGAAACCAACTCAGCCGGACGAAGCTGTCTGCGCTGCCCCGCTCGAGAGGTGGTGGGATGCATTTCCGGCAAATCGCTCTCTCGCCGCCGCGCGCATATCTCCTTCCGAGCTCACAGCTATGATCCGGAACAAATCAGACGTGGCAATTATCGACGTACGAGACAAGGATATTGAGGTGCGTAACTCAATTTGCCTAAACCAGAATTAATTTATATGTTTTCAATTGACTCAGGGCGGACGCGTCAAAGGGAGCCAGAACTTTCCCGCCCACATATTCCACAACCAGCTTGCTGCGTTCCATCAACAGCTCAGTACCGTCGAAGCCGTGGTCTTTTATTGCGGAGGGAGCGTCGGGCGCGCGCCTCGCTGCGCGGGCTGGTAATACTGCTCTCGCTGCATCGGTTTGAGCCTGTTCTCTGAGGTATTTCCAGGTATCAGGATTTCCTGGACGACAGTACTCACTGTAAACAGTAAAAGCACTACATATTAGTTTGTAGGCACTAATCTACGGATTTAGGCACTTATATCAAGTGCTTTGGGAAATAGTGCTTTTCTGTGCACTTTAAGTTAGTGCCTTCCAGGCACTAATTTCCCGAGCACTTCATATCGGTGCATGCTTTTGTTTTTTTATCTTATCTTGATCTTATCGACTCCGTGATGTCCGTTAGTGGCTGTGTGGGCGGCGATCACCGTAAGTCCGTATTTGGCCTTCGCGGCTTTCCTTGACGTCTCCTCTCATCTGGCTGCCGCCGGTTCTCTTGCCTTTCTTTTCTACCATTCTCAAGCTTACTGCAAGCTACACGCCTGTTATCACACAAGAAAGTTTACCCCGAGGATCCGAAGCCTGTTCGTCGGCCTGTCACTATCAGGATCATAAATTCATAATCTCTCGTGCTCCTCTCGCCGCTCGGCTTTCTTGAGTAAAAAAATTCTATGTCACACGGCACCTACTTGCTTTCTTACAGCCCTTTGCGGAACATAGGGCGCGGCCAAAAATTTTCCCATTTTGGGACATTTTTGATCTTTTCGACCATTTCCCTCGCCACGCGCTCAGTTCTGAATGCATCGTTCTAAAATCTATATGAGCGGAACCGCAACAACATTTTGGAGGTCCTCTCGTGCTTCAATCTTTTTTATTCGGCTTAAATAAAATGTACAATGATATAATCATGTTTATATGGAAATCTCCTCCCACAGGGGGAGTTGGCAATATATTATTTTGGGGTCTCATTAGGGGATATCTACACCTATTTCGGAGGTCTCCTCGTCCCCGGATTTTGTCTGTGGGTCCTATACCACGTGAACGATGTAATTGAATTCAATAAAAACACCCACTTGTCAGACACAATGTTCTGGCATAATTTGGTCCTAGGGGAACGTGATACTCGCTGGGTGCTCGTCCTGTGGTGATTGAAAGAGACTCCATGACTCAAATTGGTCATCCAAGTCCCCATCCCCGTAGGCGACGCGTTTCAATCTGCACGTATATTGTCACGTGATGGAAACGCGGGCAGATTGAAACGCGTCGCCTACGGGGATGGGGACTTGGATGACCAATTTGAGTCATGGAGTCTCTTTCAATCACCACAGGACGAGCACCCAGCGAGTATCACGTTCCCTAGGACCAAATTATGCCAGAACATTGTGTCTGACAAGTGGGTGTTTTTATTGAATTCAATTACATCGTTCACGTGGTATAGGACCCACAGACAAAATCCGGGGACGAGGAGACCTCCGAAATAGGTGTAGATATCCCCTAATGAGACCCCAAAATAATATATTGCCAACTCCCCCTGTGGGAGGAGATTTCCATATAAACATGATTATATCATTGTACATTTTATTTAAGCCGAATAAAAAAGATTGAAGCACGAGAGGACCTCCAGAATTTTGTTGCGGTTCCGCTCATATAGATTTTAGAACGATACATTCAGAACTGAGCGCGTGGCGAGGGAAATGGTCGAAAAGATCAAAAATGTCCCAAAATGGGAAAATTTTTGGCCGCGCCCTATGTTCCGCAAAGGGCTGTAATGTTTCATGTGGGCTCCAACTGAGCATGGGAAAAGGAAACAGAAAGAAAAAATTCTGTCACTGCAAGCCCACTTGCGGTAAATTCCTCTCAAAAGCACTCGGCGGCGCCATTACAAGAATACGGATCCACTTGAGCAGGAGCCTTCGGAATCTGAGCAATCTGATGTTGAAATGAGCCCATCTCTCCCATCTGCGACTCCACATCCTACGCCACAGCCGCTCGCCGACATTATATGTGACAATAATTTGACCGATGTCGACATGGAATCTGAAAGTGACCTAATGGAGGAAACTATGTCCAATCCGGGCTCTCTTGCGGACCAGTCACATGTACACCCGGAATCCATGGACATTGACTCGTGCTCATGCTCGGAGGAAGATGTAGATTTGGGGAATACTGAAGATTGGTTACTTTTTGACGAGGAGTTGGATCGAGATGTCCCTAAATCCCTTGAAGACATGACGAAGGAGCTGGATGACATGATGTTCCCGGAGGACGAGGAAAGTTTATGGGAGATTCGTATGCATTGATATTTCCTGTGTGGATATTGGAGCTCACACTGTTCTAGGAAATGAAATTCTAGCGGAACAAGACAGAGACAATATCCGGGCATTCAAGTTGGACCTGATTTCCAAAATGCTGCGCGCTGCCTTCGCGCAAATGCGGTTCTCCTTTCGTCACAAGATGGATGTCAGCTCGCACTGGGCAATGATCCACCGCATTGCGATCTTGGCTCGTGTTGAGCCTGTCTGGTATCATTGCTGCCCCAATTCATGCCACGCATACACTGGCTGCTATGCGGATCTAACATCATGCTATTTCTGCAATGAACCACGTTTCACCGCAGCGAATGAACCCCGCCGACTCTTTTGTTATCTTCCGCTGATCCCCCGCTTACAAGCATTCTTTTCCAACCCCGAAAAAATCGACACTCTGCTCTACCGCCATAATTATCAACACCGCCACAAGGAGGTATCAGACGTGTTCGATGGTATCCATTATCGCACCCTTTGCAAGACGAAAGTCACTGTGGATGGAAAGGAACTTCCTCATTGTTACTTCTCAGGGAAGTACGACATCGCCCTTGGAGTCTGTCTTGACGCTGGGCTAGTCTCTCTGGATATGCTCTCGGGTGCCGCCAGGGAATCCCGCAATGTCGCTGTGCGTGGATCAAAGCAAGGAGGAGTCTGCCGAATACATGCGCGTCCTACTGACTAATCGCCCGAGTCTGCAGCCAAACACGCGTACACACGCTACCGCAACGCATATCTCCTCTTTGGGCGCAAACGGAAGGGCCCGTGGGCAACCCCGATCTTGCTGAAAAATTACAACATTCGACCGCAGACTCGCACACATTTGCCAACTCATATCTGTTTGGGCGTCATTTCTGGCCCAAACGGACACCGCTAGCTTTCTTGTTCCACCACAAGAAGCTTTACGCGAGCTGCCGCTGTCAATGGTGCCGGAGACTAGCGGTTATCTACACTTATACAGAGAATTCCCTTGTACCATTAACTCTCACACTTGCCTGCTCTCCGCTGACCGTCATGTAATTAACAAGTAGGGCATAAAACCGTCCGTAATACGCCCACGGGCGTAACAGATACGTCCGTAAGCGTAATAAAAATGGCCGGATACGTTACGGCGAATTTTGAACCGTAACTTACCCGTACCGTGCGTTACGCCCCGTAATGGGATGTTCCACAGTGGATTCACAAATCTGTTATGTATTTTTTAGATTGAAAGGCAGTTGTTTCAACGTAATAACCCCATAGGTATGCAGGATGAGTGCACATAAGTGATATTGACTGACCCGTATTTTAGCCGTTGGAAAACGGCCGTAACTTTGAGATGTAATTCAGGAGACGGTACGGGGGCGTAACCGTTTTTACGGCCCGTGTTTGCGTAATTTTACGGGACGGTTTGATGCCCTAATTAATTGCTGTCCTTTTCAACTTGTAATATAATCCAGAGTGTGTGTTCCATGAATAGGTCTGAGAATATTTCAGTGAACATGTATTCACCAATTTATGACTATGAACTAATTTGGCTGACGGGAATTGGCACCGAGATTTTCTATTGGTCTTGCTCGGCACACCAGGCGATTGTTTGCGCATATTAGAAACAAAGGCTCCGATTTCAAACTCCGCTCATCTCCTCTTTCTCCCATCGTCGCGCACTCTCATGCCGCCTCCTCCCGTTTTCGTCTGCAAGTTTCACTTAGGCAGGTCTCATGCACCCTATACTCTGCTCTGGTGGCCTTCTGACCCCATCCCAGGCCATTCTCATCCAATAACGCACGAATACCGCCTCTTAATGGTATCCACCAACGAGGACGCGTCTCCGAAGCAATACGGGCTCAACACCGCTGAAACTCCGTCAGAGCTCTGCTAGTAAGTTATCCTATTGCCTGCGGTCCCTTTCTTAGCCCCTCGCCGCGAATGGACTCAAACCAGGGACCCCGGCGGGTGGGCGACGAAAAAGGGCTGTGCCAGGGATTAAATCAAATCCATTTTACTGATGGCCCTCTCTGAGATCTCTAGTGGGCCCCCAAATGATGCCGCGCATCTTGGTAGATTGTTCAGAGTCGGCATTGGCGTGAGTTTGCTCATTTTCGCCGACTTCGTACGCCTTATGCTTCCTGCCCGGCCTTTGGCTTATACTTCAAGCGGAACTTAATCTCTCATTCGTGGCCGGAGAGGACGGCATGAACCAACTACTGTGGTGAGCTTGTACTTACTGTGTGTGTAACCTGTCTCCATCCCACCCTGCATTCAACAGGCGCTGTGGTGCACTTGCTCCGCCTCGTCGTGCATTGAACCTCAGAGACTATGAGGTGCGGTCCATGTCGTTGCTGTCCCGTTTCGGAGGCGCTAACTCCACGTAACATCTATCCGTCGGATTCATGTGGCTCGTCCCTTGTGATTTCTTCATCTCACTCTCATGCGGATAGATGTGGTTTGTCGACAATGATCAGCGCCGGATCATGACCTACCCAAGGATTATTCGGGCCATGGCAGCGCGTAGTCGAAGATGCGGTACTGGCACCGATTTGTGACATGTGCGTCTATTTCCTTTCTCTCTTCACCCCTCTCTCATCGCTCATGCCACTCACCGTTTCCGGAGACGTCTCGGTGAGGTGCGTGAGCTGCAGGCTTTGTCACCTTCCCTGCTTTCCATACCCCTTCGTGTGTTTTTAATTCCTCAGTTCTCACCCAATGCGCGCAGTGCCCGCTCTCTCTCACGTCAACCCCTCACTCATGCAGCTCCTAAATTCCTCGGCCTCCAAGCTATACTGAATTCAAATCGCGGCCGCGCTCCGCATCGATCCCCGCGGTCAGCCCGATTTTCTGCCCACCATATTTAATCCCTCTCGAAGCCAAGATTTTTGTTGTACAGCCACTGAGCCTTTTCTTTCTCATTTGTGAGCTCCGTCTTCCTTTTTAGCTATATACTCACGAGCTGGGCCGCTGTACACTATCTCCCAATGTTCTCACAGCGCCGCGCCCGAGCCGGCCCTTGTTCTGACTAGCTTCTCGGTTGGGAGACTTGCCTCCTCTTGTGCGTCTTTTCTCTATATTTCCTGTTTCTCTCACTCACATGCATCCTCCTTCGTTATAGCACTGCCTCTCGCGTTGAAACCACGGCCGTCGATCGAGCATGTTCGCGCGACTCCGTGATTATGTTATGCTGTTCGGCCGCTCACCATCCCTTCGTCGAAAGCCTCCACCTGCGCCATTTATAAGTGTCGACAGCGGTACGTGCTCGTTATTGTCCTTGTTCGTTGCTCTGATCTCCGTTTTCGGATCCTTCCTTCATCCGCATCCAGCTCTATGTTACTCTCCTCAGGTGCGAAATGGTTCGTCTTTCACCATTTTCACTTTGAATTAGCTGAATCTACTTCATTCTAGGTTCTTCCCGGCGCGATGCAGGGACTTCGGTGGTTTCGGTGAACGCCGGTACTTCATTTCGGGGGTCGTTATGTAGATACTCGAGGTTATGTAGTAGTACACATCTGAATATATTGATTTAGATACGAACTCAACTGGAGGGCCCGGAATTAGTGCCTCGGAGCACTGGAAATTAGTGCGCTGAAGTACTCCATATTAGTGCCTCGAAGCACTAATGAACACCGAAAAGCACTACAAATTAGTGAAATTTTGGCCACATGGCACTACATGTAAGTGTTTCGAGGCACTAATGTCAAGTGCTTCACGCACTATATTTTGGTTATACTGGGGCACTAATATATAGTGCTTCCGCTGTCCGCAGTGCAGTGCGAGTACTGGGCCAAAGGTTCTCATCTTGGACGGTGGCTTCCGGCGTTGGTGCGAAGAGTCCGGAGAAGTGGAATCTGCGCAAAAGGTGCTTGGATAGACATAGAGAATCATGTACTGTACCATTTCGACCGTAGGTTCAGTGACGGGTGACATCTAGATTTTTTTGATGCGTGCAAAAATCGCCTTAAATCGAAAGTAAATTTTTCGGTCTTCTCGGATGAGATTTTCCTAAAAATAGTGAACGTACGGTCGAAATGGTACAGTACTGCCAGTACTGGTGCCTGGCGGATGAAAAATGCTTTTTCTTACACTGAATTGTGTATCCTGCATTTATTACCACCCGAGCGCGGCCTCCAAGTTTGAAGTTTGCGGTCCCCAGCTTCGTGAAAGTCATCGGGATTTCGGGGCAGAGAGAGACTATCAAATCGGTTGAAAGCTCAACAACACAGTCAGAAGGAGGGTACAGGGGCGTACGAAGAAGCAGTAGGAGAATCCGATCAATTTTTTAGGTCGTTGTCATCGACCATAGCATAACCATGATCCAAGAACTTGAATGAACCGCGCACGGATTCAAGGCCAAGGAGGTAGAAGCGGGCGTTGACTGTGGGCTGTGGCGACGGATTTTGTGCTCTCAGCATTGAAACACTGGGGAACATCTTGAAGAAAATGAAACGAGACGGTCGTATCCTCAGCCTGAAATTTAGAAGCCCGCCAATGGCTCACGGACTTCGAGGATGAATACGCTACAAGAACGAAGTTTGTCTTCAAAATGGGTTAGGCGTATCCCGATACGGGGAAGAGAAGAACGCACCTGACGAGCGGGGGGAAAAAGTGCTGGAGCACGACCTGCTCCATCCAGCGGACATTCGCTTTGAGGTGGACGGAAAACAGAGGTGTGGGCAAGTTGAAGTATCATTGAGGCATTTACATTCGTGGACCGGGATAGCGGGGATAGACGTCGATAGGCAACGACATAAGGGTTGTGATTGAAGTTGAAGGAGATGGTGAGCGGGTAACGAGGACGGAGGACGGGGGAAGGACTTGAAATGAGGAGACCCCGCGAAATAGTCCGCAGGGAGGCGAAATTGACGCAGCGGCAGATCCGAGCTTGGAAAACTTTTTCAAGCTCGATCTTTTGAAGGTCGACGCGGCTGTCAGGGGGTCACGGTGGCGCGGCACTTTAGTAACTGAACAATTAGAGGTGATTTTGATCCAAACAACATCTGAGTGGGTCGTTGCAGCTGCTGCGGGCAGCTGCGAGTGAAGCATTGACTATATGATGGGACACAATTTAACTTTCTAGTCCATGGGACGATATCATACACATGGAAACCCCTTTAAATTAAATACCTCCGGCCCTAGGCCTTTTTCAGACCGTTCAGGCTCAAAGCTCAACATGCCGCATTAGTGCTTCACCGGCCCGCGTAATTCTTCCGACGCCACAGAAATTAGCTTCCAGAAGTTCCGAGAAGAACAAATGTCCCTATCCGTGCGATAAGGCGTATATAATACTCACAGGAGCGTCATTCCTCCCTCCCAGTGCGTCACCCACACCCCACAGCGAGCATGTACTTCCACCTCGCCCGTTCCCTGGGGGTGGTTGCCCTTGTCTGTGTTGCGGGAGTGCGCGGAAAAGCCACGAATTACACGCTGGATGATACATCGCCCGCAATCATCTACACTCCCAGCCAGAACCCAATCCTCCACTGCTCTCCGGGCGTATGCGATCCAGCCACCACGTCAATGCTCCACAACGGGACCTCGACTATAACCGAAGGGGCAATAATAATTCCCTTCACTGGTGAGTAAGCCAGTACCGGTTGAGAAAGAGAGATTTGCTGACTTCCATCGCGATATCAAGGCAGTGCGGTGTACGTGTATCTCGGGATGCTGGGGAACTGCATGTTCAACCTCGACGGGATCGTCGTCGGAGAATTCGAGAATAGCAACATCAGTCTCGCCGACAACATCTACTTGGCGTTTATGAATTCGAGCATGCCGGACGCACCGCATATCCTCACGATATACCCTCAGGTGTCCGGATGGTTCATTGTGTTAGACTATATCATTTACACGTGCGTATCGCGATATTCAACAACAATTCTGTTTCTGTATGTCTGAATCCTTGACTTATCAGTCATAATCCAACCAAGTTGCATCGGGGTGCGATTATCGGCGGGGTAGTTGGAGGCGTCGCCGCCGCAGCCATTCTGTCGGTCGGGGCCTTCTTCCTGCGGCGGCGTCGAAAGCAAAAACGACTTTCGACGCGTGGCATTCCGCTGGGCGATCACTGGCCCGACAAGCCAAATATCAAGTTGGTCAGAATGGGGGAGCCGAAGTAGCCTATGCATTGTTGTTGAGAATGTAAGATAATGTTGTCGTCTTGTACCTTCTGCTAGTCCCTGCCTTTCACCCATCAACACTTCGCCCCGGAAACTCTTCTCGATCAGCCACCGTGTGGTAACGCGAACCCCTGATTCGCAGATGGAAGCATAGGCTGCCTCAGAAAATCAACAAGTTTCAAAGCGCTTACAGGCCCCGTGAAGCTCCCGCCAAGGATTGTCCGGGAAAGTGGCTTTTCGAGGCCCAAATTTTACGATTTCCTTGTCCGAAAAGTGGCTTTTTGAGGCCCAAAATCCACCGGCCCTGTCCGCCGAGTGGCTTTTTGAGCCCGGATTTTGAAATTTTGCCTTGGCCAGGGATGATTTGCAAAGAGGTAAAAAAGGCCACCTCAAGGTATCTACAAACGCTAATAGATCGTTCATTTTTCTTGTTCAGAGCACTGGCGACGCGCGCCGGAGAAAAAAATTCGATTATTTTTTGGGTGCCTCACGTGTCAACCCTTGTCCGATAGTGGCTTTTTTAGGCCGGGGTTGGCCCAAACAAGTGGCTTTTTCAGGCCGAATTTGGCCATTTTCCCGGACAATCCTTGGCGGGAGCTTCACGGGGCCTGCGCTTACTGCATTTTTGTTTTGTGCAAGTTCTATCTTCTTCAATGCTTCCAAAGAATTGACTGTAATCGGACACAACTTAACTCTGCACTGTCCACAGCTCCAGGAAATTTGTTGTCTACCAGGGATAATTATATTTGGCTCTTTTTCAGACCGTTCAAAGCTCTCTGTCAAGTATTTTCACTATTATGAATGCCACGCGCAAGTCCTCAACATGCGGCGTCAGTGCCGCACCGGCACAAATTAGACTCCAGAAGTTCCGGGAAGAACGAATGTCCTTATCCGTGCGATAAGGCGTATATAATACTCGCACGAGACACCGGCGTCATTCCTCCCTCCCAGTGCGTCACCCACACCCCACAGCGAGCATGCACTTCCACCTCGCCCGTTCCCTGTGGGTGATTGCCCTTGTCTGTGTGGCGGGAGTGCGCAGCAAAGACACAAATTATACGCTGGATGATACATCGCCCGCGATTATCTACACTCCGAATCAGAGCCCAATCCTCCGGTGCTCTCCGGACGTATGCGACCCAGCTACCACGTCAATGCTCCACAACGGGACCGCGACCATAACCGGAGGGTCAATAATAATTCCCTTCACTGGTGCGCAAGCCAGTACCGGTTAAGAAAGAGAGATTTGCTGACTTCCATCGCGATATCAAGGCAGTGCGGTGTACGTGTATCTTGGGATGCTGGGGAACTGCATGTTCAACCTCGACGGGATCGTCGTCGGAGAATTCGAGAATAGCAACATCAGTCTCGCCGACAACATTTACTTGGCGTTTATGAACTGGAGCATGCCGGACGTACCGCATGTCCTCACGATATATCCTCAGGTGTCGGGATGGTTCATCGAGTTGGATTATATCATCTACACGTGCGTGTCCCGACATTCAACCACAACTCTGCATTTCTGAATCCTTGACATACAAATCAGTCACAATCCAAGCAAGTTGAATCGGGGCACGATTATCGGCGGGGTAGTTGGAGGCATTGCCGCCGCAGCCATTCTGTCGGTCGGGGCCTTCTTCCTGCGGCGGCGTCGAAAGCAAAAACAACTTTCAACGCGTGGCATTCCGCTGGGCGATCACTGGCCTGACAAACCCAATATCAAGTTGGCAAGAATGGGGGAGCCGAAGTAGCCTATGAATTGTTGTTGAGAATGTAAGATAATGTTTGTCGTCATGTACCTTCTGCTAGTCCCTGTATAATATCCATCAACATTCCGCCCCGCAAAGTCTTTTGATCCAGAGCCACCGTGTGTGATAACGCGGTCCCCATTTTATACCTTGTTGCACTTGATGCAGGCATGGGCTGCCTCAGAAAATTAACAAGTTTTAAAGCGCCTACCGCAACTTTGGTTTGTGCAAGTTCTGCCCTTTTGTACTTTCTCCCAGAATTGCTTTCGCAAGGCGCGTCCGGTAGTGGGGGAAATGTGGACATTTTATATTCCAAAGGACGTCGCGCTACTTGGCAGTTTCACTTCTCCACAATGCAGGTCGGAAGCGGAAGGTCTGACCCGAAGATCCATCTTGCATGCTACAACTCATAGATACACGAGCATTCGGAGAATGCGAATGGTTCACACTCCCTATGCCTTTCATGCCGATGGTTTCCCGTACGTAGCCCAAGCGCCCTTGAAAAACTGCACCTGAAGCTCCACCGTCTTCTCATCGTCCACGGGTACGAGCTGCGTCGCAAACAGTATCCCAACGCCGCGCTCGCGATGCATCGCCCATACCACATTCGGCATTCCGTTCCACGTCACCGTTCCCGGCGGCATCCCCAAGATCACAGACTGCTCGCCCTGCACGAGCAGCCCAACCAAAGTCCAGTTCACCGCGAGGCCCTTGCCTTCAATGTCCCACACCGGGATGGTCGGCACACCGTCCACCTCCACAGGCGCGGGCATCGCCTGCGCGACGGGAACGACGATTGACCCCTCCTTCTCGCCCCGCAGATCTGCGAGCGCCTTGCTGCCCTCGGCGAACTGCGGTGAGAAGAGTAGGTCGACGCTCGCGGGCGAGAGGATCTTGGACGCGGGCCCAAGGAGATCCGCGAGCAGCGCGCCGAGGTCGGGCAGGCTCACCGTCACATCGCGTGTCTCCTCCTCCAGAGAGACCAACCCTTCCGGCGTGCGCTCCACCTTCTGCAGCACCTTCTCCAATACGTCCGCGCGCGTCTGCGGCACCAGCGTCGAAAGCTTCATCCCCAGCGGATCGAATATGTTTGCTTGCACGTACGCGCCGAGCGTCTCTCGCGTGAGCCGCGCGACAAGCAGCTGCGTGAAGTAGATGCTCCCGCCGTAGGAGTAGCCGTCGCCGGGCTCGAAGAGGAGCGGGTGCGCGAAGAGTTTGACGATGATATGGCCGTCGGCGTTGGCGGCGGCGTGCGCGACACCGGCGGGGGACGCGCGCCACTTCTCAACGAGAGGCTCCTCGCCGCCGCCGAGCCCGCTCGTGTGCGTCAGCAAGTGGCGGAGGGTGATCTTGCGAGTCGGAGGCCGGAGCGTGAATCCCTCCTCTGATTCAGAGGGCTGGATAATCTCGAGCGCGTCGAGCTCGGGAAGCCATTCCGACACCGGGTCGTCGAGGCCCAGTAGCTTTTTGTCGACGCAGTGCAGCGCTGCGAGATGCGTGATGAATTTGCCCGCGGAACCGAGCGTAAGCGTGCTGTCTGGGTATAGCGGTGGCGCGGAGGGGTCAAGAGATTGGCGGCCGGCAGCGTGGTGGTAGAGAACTTTGCCTGGGTTCAATGGGTAAATGGGAATCGCGATGGCTGGGAGGAAGTTGGAGAACCTGTACTGTCAACCACGAGGCCGATTGCGCCGAGCAAGTCCCGTTTCGCGGGGTTGGTCGCCTCAGCGAGAGCAGTTTCAAAAGATTCCATGATAGCTCGGTGAGGAGACAAGAGTCAGGAAAGAGGAACAAGAGGTCACGCAAATTGCGAAGAAATTGCCTTGGAAACCTGAGTTTGTGTTTGGTGCAAAGTTTGTTCCAACTTCCGTGTCGTTTCTGTGTCTTTTGAAGACCTGGTAGCTTTGTTTACGGGGAACTCTTGGTTTGAACGATGAACATTTACAGCAAGCTGTCGAGTCGAAGACAACCCGAAAGCTGTGCACAGCTATCCACGTGACCGAACGCGGCTCCTGACAGCGACAAGCTTTTGCAAACAAGCTGAGCCCCAGAGGCTGTATAAATTTTGTGGAGTCAAGTCCAAAGCCTGAACAATAATACGAGAAAGCCCACCTTCAAAGCCACAGAAAGCTGACCTCCTACACTCCCCACAACGCCAAAGGACAATGATACATTAGGAGAGCGCGTAGTCCAGTTATAACATCAAGTAAGGACGGAAAGATATAAGGAGTGGGTAAGTAAGTACCGAAACATTGAGTACACAGTATGTAGGATCCGAAGCAAGTAATATGAGTCACAATCCAGCAGACCATTCCATGAAAGCCATCCACACAAAACAGCCCAAAACCAAGAGAGAGAGAGAGAGTACACCAGCAGAAAGATCTGTAGACAAAGCAAGTAGGTGGCGACGCAGCGCACATATAGTACATCGCCGCGCCGCGCGGAACCACCCATATACCAGCGGGGGTCGCGAAGCGCATGCCCCGGGGCCGTCGCACCCCGCTCGCGCCTTCAAGGGGCCTTCCGCGGTGCGCCGCGCCAAGCACGGGTGAAGAAGTAATGCACACGAACACGGGCACGAAAGGGCGTGCGTGCGTCCGGCGCGTATACAAGCGTGGGTGGGTGGGCCGCGCGCCTGTGGGTCGGTCGGGTATACACATACAAGGGCTACAGGATCCCCGAGTCCTTGAGCGCGTTCTGCAATATCGTCTCCTTGACGGCCGCGAACACGAGCCGGATGTTCTTCGTGTTGGTTGCTTGGGTGACGCTGGGCGGCGGAGGAGTTAGCATTTTGGTACGAATATAAGACAGAAAGGGAGGACGGCCGAGCCCGTGCACGATAAGCAAGAGAACGATGGCGCGCTGCCACCGACGTCCTTGATAGGCACACAATCGACACAACAAGAAAGACTCGCAACTCACTGTGGATACACCGTCAGCTTCGCCCTGTTCTCCTGCATAAACTTCCACAGGATGTACTTGGCCGCCTTCTGCAGGTCGCTCCCGCCGGCGTACTCTGGGAAGAAGCGTCCGAGGGGTATCTAGGGAGGGAGGAACGTTAGCACGCGAGTCAAGGATGGTGGGGAAGGGCGGGGAGCGGAGGCGTAGGACGAGGTCGAAGGGAATCCGGGATGATGAGTGGGCGGAGGCGCGTCCACGAAGGGGGATAATGGAAGGTAAGATGAAGGTAGCGAGATGAATGAGGAAGGTGAGATGTAGGCAGGACGAAGAAAGATGAACGGAGAAGGAAGGACGAGAGGAAGAAGAGCAGGAGAGGGCGTGGAGCAGAGGCAGACGCAGAGGACGAAGGGAAGGGAGTCCGGGATGATGACAGTGGTATGGAGGTGAACGGAGGCGCGTTCGCGAAGGTCGATTATGGAGGGCGGTGGGAGCTGAGGATGAAGGTAGAGCGAATGGAAGGAAAGAAGAAGGGGAGGACGAGAGGAGGAAGGAAACACGAGGGCGGGGAACGGACAGAGGCAGAGGCAGAGGACGGGGAGAAAGCAGGACGAGGAGAAGAGATTCCGGGACGATGAGTGAGCGGAGGCGCGTCCACGAAGGTCGATAATGGAGGGCGGTGAGAGCTGAGGAGGAAGGGAGAGGAACGTAGGAGGAATGGAGGAGGAAGGAAGGCCGGAACGCGGAAGGCCGAGGGGCAGAACGAGAAGACAGTGGAGGAGGTTGTCAAAGCCGACACGACGGGCGAAGGCGACAGGACAGCCGGACGGTCCTCCTCCTCCTCTATCGACCGTCCACGAAAACGAAAGACGAAAAACAAAAACGACGCGCAACGCACCTTCGGCAGCTTCCTCTTAAACACATCAATCTTGTTCAAAAACAGAATCACGCTCGTGCGGAGGAACCAGCGCGAGTTGATCACCGACTCGAAGAGGTAGAGCGATTCGCGCATGCGGTTCTGTGGGCGGGGAGGGGGGTTAGCGGGGTGTGGGGATGGAGGGGGAAGGGAGAAGAAATAGGGAAAATGAGAGGAGGACGAGGACGAGGGACTACCTCACGGAGTCGACGCACTCCAATGCTTTCCCCACGACACGAACGCCGCGCACCGACCGCTGCCATACACTCACGGCCCGACGCGCACGCGTACCCGACCAGCAGCGGAATGTGCCCTCTGCCCTCCAACACATCCCCAGGCACGAACATCATCAGTACATGCTGCCTCTCCCTCTCTCCACGATCCAGCAGCACCAGAGCGCCACCGCCATCGACAAACTGCCTGGGGTAGCACGCGGCGCGGAGGGACGACCTCCAATCCTCCGGCGACACCCCAAAGTCTCCGGAAAACCTTCTCCCCGCCCGCCCCCAGACGCCGCCCGTCCCTCAGCATCCCATAACATCTCCGCCGTCGGCACCAAGCATCCTCTGACAAACGCCCCCGCCCCCGCCGACGCCTCGATCCGAGCCCTCGCGCACTCCCGGGCGCACGCGGCGGAGACGCCTCTCTCGACGCCGCCCCTCGACTGGTACGTAGAAGATCTGGATATACACCCGCCCACCAGCCGGACTCGCATTGCCATCAGCCACCGCCATACCACCCCACCCGCCTCCCGCCACCCGCCACCCCGCCCGCCACGCCACACCGACAGCGGCCGCACGCGGGCACAGCACACTACCCACCACCCCGTCCCCATCCCATACCGCCAGCCCCGCGATTCACGACGCATCCCGAGCCCGCACACCCCGCGTCCCCGTCCCCGCACAGCGCAGGCCTGGTGGACCGACTCCTCTCCTCTCAAGGCGCGAGGCGCACGGAGCACCGCAGATCCAGCGCAGCGGAGCGACTCCTCGTGCTCCGCTCCTCCACCCACACACCGCCGCCCCCGTCGCGCACCAACCACCCGCCATGCATGTCCGCGCACCAGACAGCCGGCGCGGGCGCAGGTACAGGACCCCGAAATCCCTCCCCTCAAACTGCCCCCGCAAAAAAAAACCCCCCCCCCAAAAAAAAGAAACCCGAAAGAAAGAAACTCCCAAAAAAAACCGAATCTCGAATCTCGAATCTCGAAAATAGAGAAACACGCACCACCCTCCGCTCCTCCTCGAGCACCTGGTCGTACTCGCTCAGCGCCGTGCAGAAGATGATGCTCGTTACGCTGGGGGGCGGGGTGTTAGTTTATCGTTCTCGCGGGGGAGAGGGAAGAGAGGGGGAGGGGGGGGGGGGGAGGGGGGGAGGGGGAAGGGAAGGGGAGGGGAGGGGAGGGGAGGGAGGGAGATGAGAAAAGAAGAGGTAGAGGTAGAGGAGAAAGAGAAAGAGAAACAAGGAGAGAGCGAGGGCCGTGCGTGCGTGCGCGCCTGAGAATGATAAGGGGAGGAGAGCGCGTCCCTCTACCTGCGTCCCCCTGCTCGACAACAGGATAATGACTGGGGAGACGGACGCGTCCCCCTGCTCGTCAACAGGACCAGGACTGGGGAAACCGCCGCCGCCGCCGAGCGAAAGCGAGGGGTGCGCGGATACGTGAAAGCGAAAGCGAGGGGTGCGCTCCATGTTATACAAAAACGGGCGGTGGAATGCGCACCCTCTCCCTGGCACCCATCGCGCGCGCGCCCAAAAACAAAAAAAAAAAGCCCAGCGAGGCTAGCGCGGGGCTCTCTCCCTTCCTCCGATGTCGACATCCACATCCCTTCGGAGACAGCACCCACATCCACGGCTGCCGCCCCCGGATGGCCGCGACGGGGAAAGGAAGGGAAGAGGAGGAGCAAGGAGCACGGAGCAGGAGAGAAAGCAGGAGCAGGAGCAAAAGGAGGAGCAGGAGCAAGAAGCAGAGCACCCTCCCGCGCCGGCCCCAGCAAAACACGACTCCGCACCCGCTGGGGTGGATGTCAGATGGGCCCGTGAGAGGCGCATCCACACCAAAGGCAAACGCACGCACGGCCCCGCATTTCGCATTTCGCATACGCATTTCGCATTTCCACCACCCCACCCACGCCCACCCGTCCCCGCCCACGCCCACGCCCGAGGACGGAGGAGCGCACGCGCACGGCGCACGGGCCCACGCTCCCGGGAAGGGGGGAGGGAAGGGCGGATGGCAGGTGGCAGGTGGCAGGTGGCAGGTGGGCAGGGCAGGGCGGAGTATCGCATGGGATGCCATGCCATACCATGCCATCGCCGCACACGCACACGCACACGCACACCCACGCGCACAGGGGAGGGAATCCCATCCCACGCAGGACGGAGGAGCAGGGGTCCCACGGGAAGGAGGGAAGACACGCAAGACGAAGGGAGGGAAGGGGAGAAAGAGGAGGAGGACGAGGAGGTGCGGGACGAGAGGGGGGTAGGGAGGAGAGGACGAGGGACGGAGGGAGGGAGGAGACACGTAGGGAAAGACGGGGAAGAAAGAACGGAAGAAAGAAAGGAAGAAAGAAAAGGACAGGATAGCGATAAGGACGGGATGGGACGGGGTGGGGAGGTGCGGGACGAGAGAACGAGGGACGGAGGAAAAACGAAAAACGAAAGATGGGAAAGGAAGGCAAGGCACAGGGAGACGCACCTCTCGAAACAGTGGATCCACTTCTTGCGCTCGGAGCGCTGGCCGCCGACGTCGAACATGTGGATTCTGGGGGGGGGCGTTAGCGGCGTTCGTTCGTTGGTGACGAAAGAGAGGGAGGAAAAGAGAGGAAGGCAAGGCAAGGGAAAGGAGGAAAAGAGAAAGACATACGACAAATCGCCCATAAAAAACCTTGTCTCGATGATCGCGGTGCTCTTCGCGCGCGCGCGGAGGACGTCCTCCTCGGAGGGGACGTACTCGGGCGTCGCGATGCGGTGGATCTCGCGGAAGAAGCTGCGCGTCGGTGAGCGTCATATACATTAAGGAATATAAAGCAAAGCGCAAAGAAGAAGAGAAAAGCACGCACTACGACGCACTATCCATCAAATAAAACTCTGCGGGGTGCTCATCGACGGCGCGCTCGACGGCGGGGGCGCGCGATATGTGCCATATGGCGTCGGCCAGCGCAGGGGTGAGCACCGCGTGCGTCTGCGCCAACACATCCGCGGCGGCCGGCGCCAGCGAGTTTGCGGTGCCCGGGCGGGAGGACACGCGCCCGGTCTGAATGCCCCCGCCGCCGCCGCTGCTCCCATTGCTGTTGCTGCTGCCCTTGTTGCTGCTCCCGCCGTCGTCGAGCGAGTACAGCGGGGCGCCCGCGCCGAGCTCCCAGTCGCTCCCTCGTCGCTGCTCCATCACCGCGAGGCCGCCGCCGGTGCGCGTGAGCTCCCACTCGCTCGGCCGGCGCTCGCCCGCGCGCGTGAACGGCACGGGGTCCACGCCCACCTCCACCTCCCCGCTCTCGATGTCCACCCCCAGCTCTTCGCCCTCCACGCCTATGCCCAGCCCCTCCACGCGCCCCGCCGGAAACGCCCTCAACAGCTCCCCCGCCCAGCGCCCGTCCTCCCCCAACGCGCCCACCCCCACCCTCCTCACCACCCTCGCAAGCGTCCCCGCGCTATCAAGCACATTCCTATAAATCGTATACCGAAACTCCGCGCGCGCGCGGTCGTCGAAGCCCTTCTGGTGGATGATCTTCATCTGCTTCACGATCGTGCTCTTCCCCGACTCGCCGCTTCCTAACAAGAGAATCTTGCACTCCTTCTTGTACCGCTTCGAGTCGTCCGCGATCTGCCGGTCGATCGCGTCCGAGCGCGCTTTCTCTGTGCGCGATTCCTTGGACGCCTGCTGCCCCATGGCGAGCCCGGCGAACGCGAGTGAGTGAGAGTGAGAGTGGGAGAGAAAAGTAATGTTTCCTTTTCGGGAATATTGATGGTGGTAATATTGCTCCCGCGTCCAACTGCTGTAACGACTAGTACGGCGACATCCCGCCGACATTAATGAAGAGCGCGACGTCGACGCCAATCAAGCACTTTGAATTTCCCGAGTCGCGACGCCACCAACCAATATCCCTGCTAGCGACGATCTGCCACCTACGGGCCTTTTGTTTTTCAAGCTACATACCACCGGATCTGTCACGCTTCTAGCTCAGTAGTAGCTCGGCCATCGTGGTTACAACGCAAACGATCCGCTGCGTCAATTTCACCTCCCGCGCCGCTCAAAACCCGAACTGTATTGATCGTACACTCTTCACGCAGAACCCATTCTCCTCACCCCCCGTCCTCACGTCCTCGCCAAGCGCCAAAGTCCTTCGGCTTCATCTTCATCTTCATCTTCATCTTCATCTTCACTCCGCCACCGATCTAGAAGTAGTATTAGTACGATGATCGACATTGTATCACAATCACGATCATCCCCTATGTGCTTGGCGCCGACGCGTGCTTATTTTCGGTTGGTTGGGCGAGGGCTTCCCATGTTTCCCGGATCTGCCACGATATCGATGCCTCAACGATACAAGTTCACCTTGCCCACGGTCAACGGCACTAGTGACAGGTTAACTCGGATCCAAATTCGGAATTGTACGACGTCCCGCCTCCGCCAGCGGCCACAGTATGAGTCCATATCACTGTACCCTAGGCCTACCTCGAGTCGCCTTACTCTCGCCATGACCAGATTACGCCCTGGGCGACGGGATCTCATGTACTGCGGTACCAGATCCCACCCCGTGAACACCAACGTGCGTCGACTCCCTAGATTCAGCTTTAAAAAATTCTGAAAAATGAAATGCACGCTACTACAGTAGTATCGAACTCCACAAAGTTGACCCAAGTCGTCACTCGATCCAGCTCCGAGCCTTTAAATGCAAGTTCTTCCTCAACGCAACTCTCTTCCATCCGATTCGGTTCAACCTATCGTGCCCGCCGCTACAGTGCCATGGCCAGCGGCCCAGCACCAACATGTACGCCCCAGCTCGATTACTTCTACTTCGACTTGACATGAACATCGTTCAAATATCCGAGTCACCGACCCGGGACCCAGGTTCAACGAAACCCCAATCTGTTCCACTCTCCACAGTCGACGAATGCCACATTGATACTTCACCAGCAAGCCATACATCGACTAACACAACTCGGATCCGGTCCCGCCACAGTCTCGCCAATGGCTGCGAGTGTATCCTTCCCTGCAATTAACACACCTACTACTACTACGAGTTCCGACTACCATGACCGCGACGCTCGCTCTGACTCGTCTCGTCTTACTTACTGCATGATATGTCCAAAATCGCTGCCCCTGCTAGCGGTGCTGAACGACAGGGCCAACGTGGACACTCTGCAAAAATGTAAGTATTATTCCGCCCGCCAACCATACACCCATAATCCATATGCCGTAATCGCCACTTTGCGCCGTCCGATCCAATCCCGAAGAGCTCAATCAATTTCATTCCGCTCTTCATTTCGTTCAATGGCGGTCGTTCAATAGATGTGAAGCACTCTGCAGTGCGTTCGGGACTCTAGTCTCTGCGCCGACGGTACCCTCAGGCTCTCCCCTATTTTCCCAACCACTGTTGAACAATGTTGCATCTGTATCGCTGCCACTGATACAGCTATCAGAATCCCGCTCCGAGCCATCGACTAGATTCAAATCCACGAACGCCGACTTTAATTTACTGCCAGTGTACAGCCAACATTCGAAAGCCACCACTCTGCGCAACTTGAACCAATATCCCTCAGCCTTCTGGAGATCCGTCATCCTCGAGAGCGACTATGCATACACGGCGTTTCCGAGCGCACTGGATCTATCTGTCGCGAATGGCCGGGCTGATGCCTATGTTGAACAAAAGACTGTATGTAACTCGAACATCCCGCCTCCTCATCTTAATCGCTGCCAACACAGTACGTCGCGTTATTTCGCCTCCCGATCCGAGCCGTTCGGAGGCGGGATGTTGGTATGTGTAACTGTAACCTGTAACCCATAACCCGGCCTAGGGACACCAAAGACGAAGACGTGTGCCCCTCCCGCTGATCAATACTGCTGCTCCCATCCTCGTCGTTTCAGATCTCTGCCTGCCGTCAACACAAGATTATTATCGCGCGACACAAGATTATCATCTACATATCATCTTCATCTTCATCTTTACTTCCATCTCTCAATCTCCTTGGTTGATTCTTCAATCAACTCACTCTGAACGCCCGGGACAGGGACGCGTTCAATCAAAATCTAAACACCCTCCTGCCACCGTGCGCCGTGCTCCTGATCCTCCTTGTATAGCAACCTGAACCTGAATTTGTACAATCGTTTCTCCGTCTGTGTCCCAAGTGAGTCTCACAGCTGCTTGACAGCTGCCTCTTTACGAACCCAAACCTAAACCAACCGAAGATCACTGGCTTATCCCTTCGTTCACCATAGATGATAGCTAGTTTCAAGTTCATCGTCCTCTCACGTCCCGTCCCGTCCCAACGTCGGACATCTTCTACCAGTGCGGATCCCAACCCATAATCAAATAAAAATACCTTTCACTGGCACAGCCTATGTCCCCCCCAGAAACGCTTCCTATGATCTACCCGATTAATCTGAACCCCGGTCTCTTCTCCCACTTACATAAACGCGAGTAAACTCAACCCGAGGAAAAAAAATCGAACGAAACATCCCATTTTCGTGTCGTCCCTGATTGTGGTTCGCAAGTGGAATCGAATGAACCGGCGTTTCGTCAGTATCTCTGGACCTCTGTCTGTCGACTGCACCGGGCACACTACGCCAGCATAATCCCCTCCCAAGTTCCCTCGAACTCGCGTAAACTCGGAAGATCGTGAACAACAATAACCGCACTTCACTTTGATTCTCGAACCCGAAACTCGAACTGAACTCAAGCAGATTGGAGAGCATTTGGGAATTGGAATCGGCGGCATCAAATGGCGGCGGCACAGGCGGCGGCACAGGCGGCGGCACAGGGGCGGAACTTTCCGGCAATGATCAGATCATTTTTACGCCATGTAATCGAGTTCGCATAAGCCAGATCGACCCCTTTCCGTATACAACTTTGGAGGCTTTTGGAGGGTCCCCGTGTTTGTGTGGGATTTACTAACCATTTTTCGAGGTAAGTTATCTTTAAGAACATCGCCTTAACTTTATGCTAGTGTTCCTGCTCACGCACTGCCCGCCCCTCGCGATCGCCCGCTGCTTGTAGGTTACCCGTCGCGCGCAACATCGCTGCGTGCGCGAACTCGCTCGCAACGCCGCTGGCCGCTGTCTGTCGCTGCTGTCCCGACCTTGCTGCGCCGCGCCGCGCCTGCTACGCCGCACCCCTCGCGCGCCGCCTGCCGCCCTCGCCCTAATCACCTGCTCGTCGTCCCTGTTCGCCACCGCCACCGCTACGCCGCTCGCCTCCACCTTGCTCGCCGCTTACGCACCACCACGCCCCTGGGATCGCACGCAACCACCTCGCTGCCGTTCGCGCGCCGCCCGAGCCACCCCACGCCACTCGCGATCCCCACTGCGCCCAACGTCGCTAGACGAGCGTGACACCCAGGACAGGTGTCATCGTCGGCGGCGAGAGCCCGGGAGGGCGGGGCCATGGCGGTGGTGCCGGATGTCGCCAGGAGGTGGAGGGAGGAGGAAAGACGCGTCTGCCACACTGTGACAGTGACGTGATTGAGAGTGGCACGTGCATCAGTTGTGCCGCCGCTGCCGCCGCCGCTCGATCTGGTGTGATGCCGCCGATTCTATATCTCAAACTCTCTCGCAGATTGTTGTGTCACCCCCTCTGAGGCCTCGTGTTGCCTCTGACTTTAGTTCGCGATCTGCGTCAGCTGTCGACTGCGCCTCGGCGCGCTGCCCCACCAGCATCACCTCTCATCCTCCGAAGCTCAAGAACGATAATCCCGTGCACCTCCGAACGCACACCGATTAATCACATCTTATCGAGCAAGCAGCAAAATCGAGCCATCCGCAGTGTCTTGGCTCGGAATCAGCCCGAACTGCCCAGCCTGCTGGAAACGAGATTATAATGGTCTCCGATGGTTGTGCTACTGGTATTCCTTCCATCGTGTCCGATTACCGCGCGTAAGTATTCTACCCGCTGTGTTCTGCGGCGAATTAATTCTGGACGGTCGAACTTGTACTTTCCATGGCTGGCGCCACTCCGCCTCGACTGCCACTCGAATGGGCGACTCTTCCCCCTTGTTCTCCACAACTCCAAGTTTTCGTCGCAGGCAAACGCTCAAACGCTCAATCCTGATTAGCCACTATCCTCTGTGTAGTTTCAAAACATCTCAGCTTATCTGGGCAGATACATATTCAAGGAGAGGCGCCGTCTTTCCGAGTGCATTGTGCTTGTCATTCCTCGAACTTTGATCGAGTCGGCCACGGAATCGCTTCGCTATGTGCCTTTTACCTCTAAATCTAATTATGCTACGCAGTGCGCCGCTCTGTCTCGTTGAAATTTACAGGAGATACTGGCTGCTTCATTTCTAGGTTCAAAATTCCTCTGTGCGCGTCCGCAGTTTGGGTTGCAGTGCGACATTAATATTGTCATCCTGCCAATATCGCGATGGAAAGCACACTGGATAAAGGAAAATATTAACCTAGGTTAATATGTTAGCATAGAGTAGATGATCCAGTAGACAGATCAAGACTTGTAGATAGTTGAGGAATTAATTTGGTGTGAAATAGCCCCAGAAGTTTCCGCAATCAGGGGCAGTTTCAAAACTTGCAAATTTCTTCATTGTTAGGGAGTTATGAAAGGACTGGTGAAAGATCGACTTTCAGAAGCCATATCCGGCGAGAAGAATGGAGAACTTTTGGGGGAACAATCTAAATTTCCTTTGTTCAAACAAAGGAAGACTGAATTGTTACCCCAAAAATTCTCCTTTCAATAGGGTCGTTCACAGTAGCCCTTTTTCTGCTCCTTTTTCCCTCCCTTTTTTCTCACTTCTCGGGTATGCTTCGTTTTCCGCCGGGATTTTTTTCCCTTTTCAACTTTTTCATGTAAAAAGGTTTGAAAAGGGGAAAAAAATCAAACTCAAGTCCAAAAACAACAGAAATCGAGTGAAAAAGGAGGCCAAAAAGGGAAGGAAAAAGGGCTACTGTGAAACCCCCCGACCGCGGCTCCTTTTTTCCGTCCTTTTTCGATCCCTTTTTCATTTCAGAGTGGTTACTAGACCTTCTATCTCTTGTGCATAATCCTCATAGTAAATTCAATCTATTTCAACGTCCAACACATGCCGACGGCCCGTCGCTCTGGACATCCGATATTGATCCGATGTGACCTTTCATTTGTTGACTTCATAACGTAGATCTGAGAGCATGAAAACTTGAAGAGAACAATCAAGAGAACAAAACTTTGGGCATAAAAAAGGGAAACAAAAAGGGAGTGAAAAAGGAGCAGAAAAAGGGCTACCGTGAACGACCCTAATATACCTGAAAGCACAGCTGAATGAAGTTCTTTTGGAATGGCTTTCCTAGGTTGCTGAAAGAGAACAGAGTCAAGGCTGGGGAAAGAGTTGCTGATTGTGGCTACTTCCGTGGCATTTTCACACCAACTGAATTTATCAACTATCTATAAGTGTGGATTTATCTACTGAGTTATCTACTCTATGCCAACATATTGACCTAGGTAAATATTTTTCTTTACCCGGTGTGAAAGGCCACCTGCCGTAATGTTATTTTAGGCTTTCCGGTCCGGGTTTACCGACGGATCAGCTGCCCACTTAACGTGTTACGTCTCACAGCCACTGATGGCATGTACCAAACAGCGCTAGTTCACCCTCTTCTGCTGAAGCAGTAAATCTCCAAATATTTGGATGCATATAGTACATACCCACAATCATAACTGTGTCGGAAAATCTGCACAGATACATCCGATTGGCGACCGACATCGCTCCCCGCCAAGTGTTATGTGTGATCGTCACGTCACACTTAACATAGGGGCGTCACACTTAACACTTTCTTTTCTGCCCTTGCCCGGTGTGAGCCTCACTGATGCTCTCTGCTCGTGGGGATTTTTTGGAAGAATCTTGCAGTGTATCCGGCCCTAAAGCAACACGGAAAATGCGAAAAGTCAGGCTTTCCATACTTGAATAAATTCATCTGTTCAATCTGTGTTCTGTTTGAGTTCTGTATATTGCAGTTTATTTGCCTCTTGAAACTGTTGTGGAATTGACCTTTGTGAGCCAGGTAAGCATCTCAACAGCTCAAAGGACCCAAAGCAACCATATCTCCACCAGAATTCAGTAGTTTATGTTCTGGTCTCGACTCCTAGTAAACAACACATCAGTGCAACAGATAGAGCTTGTGGATTTGGGGTCAGAGTAACCTGTATGCAAACTAGAGCCTGGATGCAATAGTTCTGGGACCCCACAGCCCAGGTGTTCTTATATGTTTCCGACTGAGATTTTTCTCGCTACTATTCAATGCTGAAATGGATCCTTTTTTTCAATGGTCATTCAATGACACTGGGGGTTGAATTGATGGCAAAGGACTGAGTGAACAAAACCTCGGTTAAGCTCCTCAACATTCCTCTGAAGTTCAATGAACTTCCTACGATCTTTCCTTTCTCTATTTCTTTTTCAGGAATTTCGCCTTCTGGCGACCCAGTATAATGGTCGGAAAACCGTCCCCGTAATGCCTGAATCTTGTGAATCAAAATAAGACCAAACTCCTCACGTCATCTTTACCTGATCTCTCATCGCCTTATGGCTGAGCCAGGCTGACTTTCTTGAACACGCTACTACGCTGGTGCAACACATTGCCGCCTACTACCATGCTGACCCCGGCTCTTTAATTAAAATTAACGCTCCCCCCGCGTACTGGAACAACAATGGCGTGGCGTTCGTCAAACTTCCCGATACTATATGGCCAGACGACGCGTACCGAGCGGTCGTCTTTGGCCAAGTGCATTCCTTGCCAGTATGGGCGCGTCCATCTCACCTGCGCTCCTCTGACCTCTCCTAACAGTATCGTGACTGGAACCACAATTGGTTCATGCTATCTTGCTAGGACTGGTCCCAAAAAGGCTGGCCAGATTCGACCCTCTTGGATGCCTACACTTCGGAATTCAGCCCTCTCTCGGAAACGTATTGGGAAGACCGCAACGGTGATCTTGATAACAGCCGCGTACGGTGCTTCCACCTTCCTCCCGTTCTAATGTGATAACTCCCGCACAGTACCCCGTCGTCTGGAAATGGAGTGATGGCCTCAAGCTCATCGTGGATATCGACTCCCAGTCCCCGCTCGAGTATCTGCTCCCTTCTGCGGACGGCGATCTTGTACGCCTCGAAGGTATTCAAGACTACACGATGTTTCCCTTCGCCATTGGGGATACGCTCATTGCTGAAGTTACGCTGCACCTTTGGGAGAAGGAATTTTCGTCGAAAGACCACCGTCACGTACTTACCCGTCCCTTACTATCCACTTGTCTTTTCAGTACTGACCTTCTACAGGAATACAGTCTCCGCCTCAGATTTCTCAAGATCACCGTCTGCGTCTCGCCTGTCCCCGTGAGTGCGCCAAACTCCCTTGGATTTTACACTGAAGCCTCAGCCAGTCTCTCGCTGACGATATTACGCTACACTAATACATACACGCTGTCCCGCACTTAGCCGCTTCTAAGTTATATTGGCACCTGCAAGTGATTTTAGGGGGCGGACCGGAAGGCGAGTGATGACGGCAACCCAGGTGCTGCAAAAAAAGCCGCACTAGCTAAAACTTAGCATACTTGTGTATTTACTTGTAGGCTACGGGGCCCTCCCTCGCACCGTTTGAATTATTATGTTGATAAGCCGTGTAATCAAGTACACAGGAATTTGCGCATTTTGCATATTTCTAGTAGTCAAACACGTGTTCTCTATATACAAGAGGCTTTCAGGAGCTCCGAACGAGTAGCCTATAAGTCTATTAGCACTGTCGAGACAATGTGGAAGACCCTATGGTGGTACCTTCACAAATGGGGCCAAGATCGGGCTTATTACATAGTCGAGATGGACTTCGTGACAGAGAAACCAAGTCATCAGAAGGCTTGAGGCTGTTTGCTAGGACACATACCAAGGAGAAGGGAAGGAAATTCACAATACCACGCACAGGCGAACCAAAGTCGCTCAGAAATGATTGACATGACCAAAGTTGCATCTATTTGGCATCGAGACCACGACGCATTAGATCATGTGTGGGCCCAGACCGTCAAGTCCTACGAGATCCGGACTAGAGTTTCACACGTTATTCTACGGAAACGGAGTAACATCCAAATTTAGACACAGAGAGTTCCGGAGTTTACCAAGAATACCAGAAGGGTTCGAGACAACCATATAGTTAGGGATACCGTATTCAAGCTACGAAGGCTGTCGAGATGAAGAAGACCCTTGCGAGCTCGGGACATAGAGCTACTGACGAAGAACAGATGAATAGTAGGAAAATGGAACCAATTCGAGACTCAACCAACTGAGCAGTTTCATGAGTCGAGATGACTCCTCGACCAACCAATCGGAGGGATTACATTCGAAATCTGTGGGAATTCGCGGTTCCGGTGGTCAGGATATGAGTAATTAACATGGAGTAAGGGACTTTGGATTTAGGTATAAATACGGGGCAGGATTGTCGAGACAAGGTAGCACATATTGCCGGAGGTACCCCGTTATCGCAGTGTATCAGCGGAGTAGGGTCGCTCGGGGTTAGCCCACTAGACACTGAGATAGAACTAATAGATCAAAGATTTGGATTTGAAAGTCATTCTCGACCGAAACCTACCTGAGATCTTGTATCAACACTACCTTGGGGAAACCCTACCGTCTTAACAGACAACAAACCTGACCTTTGGTCATAAAACACACACATTTGTTCATCATTTACCGTGCTGTCCTTTGGACAAAGACCTATACTATAAGAACAGGCTTGCGTCGAGACCGAGTAATCTTGTCGAGACAAACTCAGTCAGAAGAATTCTTCGAGTACAACTTGCTCTAGGATCGTTCTATACGATCTTAAAACCCGGAACTCACTCGTTGACACTCATTAAGAGAGGAGATTGGTTGATTTGATTAGAGTGTTAGTGTTGGTGTTAGTTAGTTGGATCTTGTCCAACTTAGCATTAGCATTTCACATTCTGGTTCATTTGACCGTTGCTTCGAGAGTCACCATTTCAACGTACTTCTTTACAAACCAAAGCAAGGTTATAGTTGGTGTCCCTGCCAACACCTAGTTGCAGTAAGGTAAGATGTTTTACAACGAGATCCAGAAAAAAAATTGTAGCCAATAAGCCTTTCAGGAAATCTTGTAAGCATTACCTTAATTGAGAAAACTTGACATATTAGTCATATTTATCGCCAGCAGTGTGTTCTCCGTCTGCCAAGACTGCCATGTTCACCTTGTTTATGGCCATATCTATACTCACAACCATGAGAATAGTGTTGTTCGGGTCGGGTCAGGCTTGAAAGCCTGGGCTTGGGTCGGGTTGGGCAGGGCTTGGGCTCGACACAATCCTGGGCCCGACCTGACCTGAGGGGTCGGGCCCGGGTCGGGTCGGGCTTGGGCTCAGGCCCAGGCCTGCCTATATAAGGCAATGAGCCTTGTGCCTGTCCACCGCATCAGGAATTGATGGCGTGCCGGACCGCGGCAAACTGGGAGCTCTGTATCAGCTTTGGGTTTGGGTTAAATTTGGCGTTGAGTTTGGTTGAAAAGAAGTTCTCTGTTTGGTTCTGTTCGGAGGTTAGATTTGGTTAGTGTTAGATCCTAGGGATATAGTGAATGTTGTTGAAGAGGGACTTATATCATATTTTTAGTTGTTGGTGCCATCGGCGGCCATCACCCGGCGGTCTGGTTTTCATTTTCATTTCTTGTATACTCCCTACAATGTCACCTTTTAGCCAATTACATCGCTTGGAGACAGTAAAAAACCGGCCAAAATTTTTTGGCTGAAGCCCGGGCCTGAGCCCGGGTCGCAGGTCGGGCAAAATCTGAGGCCCGACCCTGAGCCCTACCTGAGCCCGGCGCGGGTCGGGTCTGGGTCGGGCTTTCAATCGGGCCTGGGTCGGGCTTGAAAGCCCGACCCAAGCCTGGGCTTGGGCTTCAAGCCCGACCCGGCACATCACTACATGAGAAGGACACAAGGTACCTCCAGGATGGCTGAAATACACTCAAATGCCCTGCTACCTACAATATATATAATTTTTTTTCGCGGCCCAGGGACCCCCCCCTCCCCCCCCCAAATAAGGAAATTTCTTATCTTGGCAGCCCCTTGATTCTGGTTCCGATTAAACGGTGTTTCGTTGGTGTCTCTCGACCCGTCGACAATTCTCTTCCCTCGAATCCGCGCAAACTCCAAGGATCATGAACAACAAACAACCCCACTTCACACCTTGATTCTTGAACCTAAAACCCAAAGTGGACCCAAACAATTGTCGTGTCAACATCAGCAAAGCAATTGACATTTTGATTGCCGCGTTGTGGGGTTTTCACGCGTTGTCGGTGTTGTTGATAAATTTTGTTGACGACGGTGAGCTCAACATAGAGCTGGAAATTTGGCAAGGGTAAGTGGGATGGGTTGCAGGGACGGGGGACTCCCATGGGTGAAAGGAGATTTCCATTATGCCAAACAGCGGAGCTTCGGCAAACATTGTACGGATCACCGGCGTTCCAAAGTTACGAGTGCTTATGTAATAAGTAATCGTCTATTTGGGAAATCGATATGAGGATTTTTCGACCTCTGAACAAGTCAGTCCCCCGGGATCGTTATGATAAAATAGTGGCTGTGTTGAAGTCTTTTTTACGAGTTTCATTAGATTTTTTGTGATAAAATAGTGGCTGTAACCGGCTATATTACCGGCCCGCTTTCTGAACTGCATCCTGGCGTGTGTTCGATCCCCGGTGCGTACAGATTATATATATTTAGGAGCAACATTCACTGAAGCCCAGATTAAAATAGGACAGGCCTGTATCGCCCATGCGCTAATCTGGCATGAAAAATGGATGATTGAATTAAAAGGAAGTACATTACGGGTGACCATCTGTTCCCAATGCTGAATGTTGCCGATTAATGCTGATCATAGGATTTCCTTGTCAGACATGCCGACACATGTACCCGTGTTCCAGTGATGCAGGTGAATGGAAGTGTGGAGACGCACTGAGGCTAGCACCCCGAAGTCTACATATAAGAGGTGACAGTCAAGTTGTATCTATGTACTGTATTCCAGATTTTGTCCGGACAGCAGCAAAATTAGCCTAAGATCCAACTGTGCACTGTTGAGCTGCATCTATCCCATTGTGGTGGGCAAGGCATCAAGTAAGATGAGCCAAATTGGGTCGACCCCATATCAACGGGACGCTGTGGCTGTCCGCATCTAGCGGACAGCTATATAAACATGCACAAACAATGTGGTCAGCTCACTTGTATTGAGGTCGTGTAGATGAACTCAATACAAGTCCACATGCTAGATGATTTTAGTACATGCACTGTATTGTTGAATTCCAGTTTTCTCGGTTGACTATCACGTTCCGGATGTAACAAAAATCAATTTGCCATGCAGACGAGGTTGCCAATTTTTTTTTTCTTTTTCTGTCAATTTGGAATGGCTTCATATCATACAGAGGACTCTAATTAGTGTCTCTGGTGTTCATTCTCAAAGGTATAAGCCCATCCTAAACGTGAACAACGTGTTCAATAGGGGCATCAGAGTAGAAATTAAATACCCAATTCTGGGTCGATTCTGACGGCGATGATGAGACGATTCTCGGAATTATTTTAAATCAGAATCGCCGAGAATCGATGTAGAATCGCCTCTGGAGTCGATTCTACATCGATTCTGCGGCGATTCTGTGACGATTCTGAGTCGATTCTGATTTTCGACGATTCTCTCACACTTAAATAAATCAGAATCGCCGTCAGAATCGACTGTCAGAATCGCCTCAGAATCGACGAGAATCGTCTACTCTGACTGCCCCTAATGAAATTGATGGGACTTGCCTTACTTACTGGGACAGACTTCAATAACTATTGTTGCTACTTGTATTGTACTATGCCAATGGAAAGCTTAAAGAATGCCCTGAGACAAAATGCATCTCCCACTTCAGTCTCCTTACCGTGATACCATCAATCTTGACCAGAAAGATCCACTGGCAATGTTTATCCCGCCACAGAGTTTTGCCCCGGGCCGACCTTGCGTGTTATGCATGACAACCTTGGCCTAGACTCATCACCACTGCACACCAGTTTGCTTTTGAGGTATGCATCCAGTTGCTGCAAGACAACTCGGTGCCCAGTTGGGCTGCGTGCAGAGTTTAAATTACTGAGAGCACGTGTAGTGCCCCGGCACTTCGGCTTCGACTCATGTAACGGTGCCGTCGGAAATTCCCGAGCGAAGTTCAAAGGCTTGAGACGGACAGATGTTAGAATTCCGAGGTCAAAACAGAGGGTATTGTCATTATATTCCGGGGTTCAGAACAGTATAAATACTATAAATCTGCGCTCCTCGGCATCATACCCGCTTCAATTTTAAACTCCGCAAGGCGCAATCCTATAAATGTCAATTGGGCCGCCCGAGTTGTACAAGTCTACTTGCTTGCACACCACAAAACAGACTGGTGACGAGTTGAGTTATCAATTTCATCCGAATACTAACATAGTACTTAGTAAGTCCCATCATTTCATTCAATATGTCGTGCGCGCTCAAGATGGGCTTATCCCTCCAAGAATGGGAACAAAAGACACTAATTAGAGTCCTATGTGTGATATGCAGCCATTCTGAAATTTCAGATTTTTTTTTTTTGCAACCTCGTCTGCGCGGCAATTTGATTTTTAATATGTCAGGAACGTGATAGGTTGACATTGAGCTCTGCTCGTATACAATTATATTTTAGCGTGAGAAAACTTTCCTAGGTGAGCGAAAACCGTTGAAACTTAAAGATATCGAGGTGTTCTCAGTCATGTGCTCTTGCGATGAAAGCGAAAGATGTATAATAGATGTGCAGGATTGGATGAGAGGAAGGTATAAACAGAGTAGTGGCGCCATGTGGCTGCATCCATGGATCATATAGATCAATTTGTGATGCGCTCTGGAGGCGCCTGTCATACCGCGGGTGGACCATGGGGGAACAGTGTGAATTCTCAGGGCTCAGATTCTACTGACTCTAGATCTTGTGTGGAGTTTATCCAGGAAATTTATCATCTCTGTAATCTGTTCTAAGGTCAACTATCTGCCAGGTCACCCAGTTTGCTCATCACAAGGGGCTACCGAGATCCCAAATTTTTTACATCACCGTCAAATTATGGGCCAGTTTTCGGCGGGGATTCTGAAAATCAATATCCGGAAGTCAGAACTTCAGCGGTTGGTGAGCTAGAGACCAAAAGATTATTACTGCATTTGGGAGATGACATAGGTACAGCCACTCCGAACAAGGTAATCTAGCACTGCTCGGAGCACGGCCCGGTGGCTGGAACCTCTGTTCAATGGGAACACGAACTTCTGGAGTGAAAACAGTCTAGGGACAGCATAATTCAACCATTTGACCCACAGCTTGTATTCCCAACCACTTTCATGGAGTTGGCTTCCATATTTGGACAACATGCACAAATCCGGTGCATACTCAGGTCTAGCAGCGCAAATGAGTGAGGATTTGGCCTGATAATATTCATAGGCCTTGGTAAACTGCTATATCAAGTTTTGAATATTCTTATGAGTAACCTCGCTACGCAGTGAAGTTTTTGAGAATCTCAAGCCATCCCAAAAAGGGGATTTGATGGCATCAGGTGGCTGTGAGGGGGAGGGAGGGGTCGCCGACTCTCTGAGAAAAAAATTCCGACATGCGGTACATTTTTCGGGTATCGACAGCCCCTTGGCTCATCAGGCATTTCAAATTTTTGAAGGACTGCCATTGGCATGGTCGGATGGATTTTAGTGCTATGAAGAATGCCCGGTGAATCTTCATTTTATCAACTGCAGGTCCCATGCCCGAGATCTACAGCCATTGAGTGGCGAGCTCATTGAGGGTGTGTGGCTTGTGGTGTAGTTGTTGTTGAGAATCTGTGTGATGCAACCAGTCAGCTGGAGAACCTTCCAGGTTGCTCCTTAGTAAACATTGTTGAACATTGTAGAATATTCTAGATTATTTGGACAGTAGTATAAATACCCGAGAAATCTACTGGCAAGGGCATCCGTTTGTCAGGCACTGCCCTAGCCTCAGTCAACCGGAATATCCTGTGTTCTTGCCTCGTCGTTCTAAGCCTAACAGCTTAGTCTTACGCGCACCCGAAAAACCAACAGTTGTAGTACATTTTATGGGCTGGGTTGTACTGTCGCTACAACTCGGCACGTTCCGAAAGGGGACCTAGCTGAGCAATATTATTATACTGTGTTTTATCCTGTCTTATCTGTGAGAAGATACCATAAGATAAGATAGATGAGTAGATATACATAGGCCACCGTAGAGCAGACCTGGAGTTTGTACATTACACAAGAGTTTCACAACCTTGGCAAGCCCTTTGCTGGAGCACATCAAGGGCGCATCATAAATTGATCGATTTGATCCGTTGATGGAATCCTTTTGGTGCCATGCCGATCTTTGCAGCCAACATGGAGCGTTGCTTCATTGAAGTTCAACCTGGAACCATGCTGGTATTTTTCGATGCCGTATCATCGGGTCACCTAACAACCTATCTGCTCATAAATGATTTTTTATACAAAGGAACCCACATGGCCTTGGCCCTTGGCTGATATCTAAGTTGGTCATAAATATAAAGGCATATGAGAAACAAAACATAATGGCCTAGATTGAACTGGAGCCTGATTTTGGGTTGCAACCTTGTAAAATCTAAATCCAGCGAAGGCGCAAACATCCCAGAAAAGGGGAGATTATTTGCTATCCTAGTCTCAGTTGCATGGCATCTTACTTGGAACCTCCGACTAACCCGAGTTATTGAAAATCCAAACCTGGTACTTACTACAGCAGTAATTCACAATCAATGGTTCAAAGTGGTCGATGTAGCTTTACGATGCGACCGACTCTTGACAGATGAGAATGGAAAAAGGAACTGGTCTTAAACACATGGAGTGGCTTACTCATGGACGAGTACTCACTGCAAGATGACTACTGTATACAAGGGGGTTTTAGTTGGTATGCGGCCCATGAACAATATAAATGGGATTGGATAAATTTTACAGGCTGGAGTCCCACACTGGTTGAACATTGTGCGTAATGGCATTTCTTCCTGGATAATTTCCCTGGTAGTGACCGGTCCAACAACCAGCAACACAAGCAGATGACCTTGGAATGCTTCTGCAGACTGAGTCTCATTATCCCAAACACTCCAAAAAAGAAAGAAAGAAAGAAGAAGAAAAAAGAGAAACAAAGCATAAGCGCGAGTTTTTGCCGGGCACCACCACGGCCCCCCACCCAAGTATGGAGTTGTGCCGTTGGGGCGTTTTTTGGCCGCGTTGTGCCGTTTCGCGGGGCGTTGCCGTGTTGTCACACGTTGTACAACGCCTGACAACGCGACAATGGAAATGTCAGTTGAACCCCTGTGAGGCTTCGTGTTGGTTCTGATTTTACTTCGCGATCTGCGTCAAGTCAGTCTGAATCTATCAACCGCGGCTCGGTACGCTGCCCCACCAGTGACCATCACCTCGCAAACTCCGCACATCAACCACAACACTTTTGGAGGGCGGTGCGGGGCCTACGTCTGCATGCTCTCCGTGCCCCAGAAAACGAAAACGACCCTCGACACTGCTGCCTCGACTGCCACTCGGATGGGCGGCCCTTCCCCCTTGTTCTCCGCCACTCCAACGCCTTTCCGAGTGCATTAGGCTTGCTATTCCCGATCGAGTCGGCTATGAAAACGCTTCGTTTTGTTCCCGTCCATCTTTTCCGTTGAGACGGGGGCTCTCGAAGTACGGCGGGAAAATGTGCTATCAAGCCGCTAAATGCAAATGGACAAATGAACTATCCACTATACACCAACAACCAAATCACACTACAACCAATCACTCCTCTTGTATTGAGAGCTTTGAGTCGGGTAGTTCGGGGTTTGAATCAACGGTTTGTTGACCCTATAGCTAGTCTGTACTCGTAGGGGTACTTGCTAAGATCGCTACTCAATTAAGGTATCTTATTTGAGTAAGGTTCTTGGATATTTTCTGGGTAGTTCTGGTCTTATTTCAAGACTAATGCGGTACAATGTACGATGTTTTAAGAGTTTAATGACACAAGGTCGGGTTTGGGTGTCTAATAGACGGGTTTGTGGTTATACACCAAGGTTTTTGGATGGCTTTCGGCCTTAAAAGAGCTTTCGGCTCAGTACAGATGTTTGGCTTTCGGCCTTAAGAGAGCTTTCGACTCAATATGATTCAACGAGACTGGTTCTGACGGCTTTCGGCCTTAAAAAGAGCTTTCAGCTCAGTACTGATGTCGGCTTTCGGCCTTATTCAAAGGGTTTTCGACCCAGTTCTCGAGGTTTCTTATATTTTTAAGGTCTGATCCAAATCCAAATCTATTTCTGGTGCTAGGTGTCTGTGGGCTAGGCCCGAGCTAATCAAATCTAGTGGAACAAACAAGGACAACCAACTCTGGTGCCTGCCTCCAAGGGATATGCGCTCCCGTTCCTGCCCTTTCTGCCCCTTATTTATACTACTCTCAACCTGCTTACACTACTTGTTTTACGCTACTTGCTCTCTAATATGACTCGTACGGCCTCCTGTCTCCGTCGGCGTCCCTCGTTCTTGATTGGCCAGTAAAGGCGTGCTCTGACAGTTGCACACGGTCGTTGGCTTGATCCATCAAGGAGCTCTTCTTGGCAACTGATGCCTTGCTCGAGTAAGGTCTTCTTCGTCTGTGGCTCTATGTCCCGAGCCCGGAAGGGTCTTCTTCATCTAGCCTGCCATCGTAGCTTCAATACGGTACCCCATAGTCATAGGTTAGCTCAACCCGTCTATCCATGATTCGATTAGGAACCTAGGATGCCTTATCCGATTTAAGGATTATCGCGATCTCTATAGTGATGCTGGTTGCCTAGATCCGGAATTGCCGGTTCTATTCTTGGATGCTATCCGTCTTGGCAGTATCTGCCTTTTCTCAGTAGCCATTCCCATCATGTGGCCTGAACGCGCTAGTCCTTTGTGTCAAACATGGACAATCTTAGTCTAGTCAATCTTTTTATGAAGGACTTGGTTCCGCCACTGTGCAAATATGATAGTTTCCTTCCCATCTCCTTGGTAAGTGTCCCAGCAAGCAGCCTTAGGCTTTATATAACCTAGTTTCTCTGCCACGATAGTCTAGTTCCTTACTCGAGTAAGACATATATTGGCCCCATTTGTGGAGGTACCGCTATAGATCCTCCCGGTTCATTCCCTAGTGCTATTAGACTTGTTAGGCTACTCGTTCGGAGCTCCCGAAAGCCTCTTAGGTATGTAGCACACATGCTTGACAGCTGGAAATGCGTAAAATGCGCAAATTCAGGTATACTTGATTACACGGCTTATCACCGTTGAGATCTAATTAACCCGCACAGTACACTCTTCTGTGTCAAATACAATATCCGAGCTCTAAAATGTCTACTTCATTTGTAGGTCCAAAAATTCTCAGCGCGTACGCAGTTCGGGCCAATATCGCCACCTGCCGTACCTTTGATTTTGGTCTTCCGATCCATGGCTGAATTCTTCGGTGGGGCGTGAATGTTGCCAATGCCTACATAATCAAAGCGGGTCGAAATA
Organism: Mycena galericulata; assembly: GCA_029289565.1. Lineage (NCBI taxonomy): Eukaryota > Fungi > Basidiomycota > Agaricomycetes > Agaricales > Mycenaceae > Mycena > Mycena galericulata. The sequence continues at coordinate 105,888 of JARKIA010000096.1, forward strand.
CACCCTCCTCTCGCCTCATCCGGATACGCGTGCGGCGTTGCTGGCAGCCTCTATTCATTACACCTCTTTGGCGCTCGGAGATCACGTATCGTGTTCACAGAAAGCTGTAAGTCGTACGAAATCCCGCGATGCCTGTGAGTAAATGACCTCGGAAAGGCGGCGCGCGCTAATCAGTTCCGCCCTACCACCACTTCTCTCCGCAGCATCTGCTCCCAAAAATATATATCTTACTCGGAAACGTTGCTCTTTCTTAATTTGCCGTTAGGCGATCTCTGTCAGCTGCAGCTCGCACTGCTTTCTTTCGATGAACTCTCGAATTGAACCTTGCATCTCTGGAGTGTGCCATAATGATATGGATCTTCGATGGACGGCCGGATCGTGTAAATGCCTATCAGTCATGGGCACAAAGTTCATTTTAGGAACCAATGAGTGCCAGTCGGGGCATATCGTGTAATCATGGTCTACCTTAATTTGAATAGCTGTGGGTGTTATAAAATTGTCAGTCCGGATGTTCCCATCAAATCATCTTGTCTCCTTCCACCTTGTCCACAAGTTCAGATTCAGGTGAAAAGCAGGAGGCAGGGATGGAAGATGTGCAGGGTGCGGAAACCACTAAATCCGAATTCTCGCATGTTACGACGATAGACGACCTCATATCCTCCTCGTGAGCTCTCTTCGCCATCCGTTGACATGCAGCTGATGGCACTTAAACCAGATACGCCGGCGCCTTTTTCCCGCGCTCAAACCAACTCGTTGTCGCTGGGGACACATTCAGGAGCAATATCCAGTACGCTGCTCCGAGTATACCTGCTGGTAAGTGCCTCAATATATGGTCACGCTGATGTGACCCAAAAAACCATAGACTTTCGGAGAATTCCACGGGGCGACATCAAGTTGAGACATGAGATCCCACTAGACTCTGGATCGAGTGTAGCTCACCCCAAGCATGGTCGTGCGGTTATTCGCCGCATGTACAAGGCCAGGATCAAAGGTAGAGAGGCTGATACGACTGTTGCAGTTTACGAAGGAGACAATTCGGAGGAAGAATGGAAGCGGGACGTCGCCAAATATTTACATCTCCGGTGCGTCCCAAGAACATTTGCCATATCAATTATAATAATGCTAGGATACTAGGTACCCCAATATTCTACAGATCTTTGGAGTGGAAAGCTCATCTGGTATGGACGACGAAACCGACTATCACAATGGTGCATTCAGCTCAAATACGACGATAAACGACCCCATATCCTCCTCGTAAGCTCTCTTCGCCATCCGTTGACATGCAGCTGACGACACTTGAACCAGATACGCCGGCACCTTGGTCCCACGCTCAAACCAACTCATTGTCGCCAGGGACACATTCAGGAGCAATATCCAGTACGCTGCTCCGAGTATACCTGCTGGTAAGCACCTCAATATATGGGTCACACTGATGTGACCCAAAAAACCACAGACTTTCGGAGAATTCCATGGGGCGACATCAACTTGAGACACAAGATCCGACTAGATTCTGGATCGAGTGTAGCTTACCGCAAGCATGGTCGTGCAGTTGTTCGCCGCATGTACCAGGCCAGGGTCAAAGGTAGAGAGGCTGATATAACAGTTGCAGTTAACGAAGGAGACAATTCGGAGGAAGATTGGAAGCAGGACGTCGCCAGATATTCACATCTCTGGTGTGTCCCAAGAACACTCGTTATGTCAATTATAATAATGCTAGGATACTAGGCACCCCAATATTCTACAGATCTTTGGAGTGGAAAGCTCATCTGGTATGCATGCTATAATCACAAATCACGGTGCGAGATGGTGCTTCGATTTCATGCGCAATACAAGTAATAAAATACAGATGAAGAAATTATTGGATGGTTATCTCCAATTGACTTTCGTTCACAACATGCAACTATTGCTACTGCTCGGCAGGAGGGAACTGGGGGATGGCTATTTGAAGATCCTGCATACGAGGAGTGGGAATCTGGTTCTGGCAGGAAACTGCTGTATCATGGAGCTGGTTTGTGTTTTGTTTTGTTTGCCACATCAAAATTTGTAGAATGCTGACCTGTTGTGGCTGATAGCTGGTGTTGGAAAAACTGTTCTCATGTTTGTTCACTATTCATGAGCTGGTCATTGAGGCTCTGAATCTGTATTTTTATAGGTCCATGGTTATTGATCACCTCATCAACAAATTCAAGGACACAAGAGTTGCTGTTGTATACATATATCTGAACCATCAAGAGACAGGAAAACAAACACTTTCCAATCTCTTTGCCAGTGTGTGGAGACAGCTACTCTCGAATGAACCTGTCTCTTCTGCAGCCAAGGATCTATACAGGACATACCACCAGACATCTGGCCAACCCACATTTGGTGAAATCCAGAATCTCCTATCATTTGAACTGCTCAGGTGGTCAAAGATTTATATTATTGTTGATGCACTGGATGAATATCCTGAGGCCCAATGTCAAATATTGCTTCTCCAACTTGCAGAAATAATTCCTGCACCCAATTTGATGGTGACTTCACGACCCAATATCATGGTCAAAGTCCCTGGGTTCAGAACTGTGGAGGTCCTTGCCAATGGACAGGACATTCACAATTATGTGGAGAAACAGATATCTGATCTGTTTAGCCACTACAATGTCAATATCACCCTCGAGAAAATGGACCTTGAGGATAATATCAAGCAAGAGATCATCAAGGGTACACATGGAATGTATGTGCCCTGAAATTTTCTACTACAAATATCTTACTATGTTCATTCATAGCTTCTCACTTGCCAAAGTCCATTGTGAAGTTTTCAGAGCAGTGCGAACTGCAGATCAGCTGCAGGAGAGATTAGAAAATCTCCTAGCATATTCACTATATGCAGCATGCTTAGATGGTCACACCGACATTGTCAAACTCCTCATTGAGAAGGGGGCTGATGTGGACATTTTTGCTGGTGAATATGGCACTGGACTGCAAGCAGCCTGTTTCCAAGGTCATATGGATACAGTGACACTTCTCCTCCAAAGCGGGGCTTCAATAAATACACCAAAGGGAAGATATGGCAATGCACTACAGGCAGCATCAGTGCAAGGTCACAAGGACATTGTTAAACTTCTCATCAAGAAGGGGGCAGATGTGAACATACTTGGGGGACAATATGGCACTGGATTGCAGGCAGCATCTGTGCAAGGTCACACAGAAATTGTTGATGCAAATGCACTTGGTGGCCAAATCAACCCTTCTTCTGAACAGAACCAGTACCTGACTCCATCTGTCCAAGCATCTGAACTATCATTTTCAGAGGAGGACATGCCTAAAGGATCCCCTGCTGCCACAAAAGACATCTCAACTTTTGTTATCTGCTGGCCAGAATCTTTGATGCTAAAATACAACCCACTGTCGTGAGTAATTTAAAATATCTTCAATTGATATACTGATTATTATTCAGTCGCCCAGCAATTCTCCCAGAGGATATTCACATTGCAGAGACAAAGTTTTCTCAAGGGGGCAACTTTCATTCTGTACATTTGCCCCATGATGTACTGGTGTGGGTTGAGACCCACTACGATGATCCTCTTCTTGAAGTGATCCGAGAACATGGTCTTGGGGGTCCAATGGCTGCTATGTTATCTCCAGATGTCCAAGCACTAGTTATATTTGGTTCAATCCTGGATGGCTGGGTTCTCAGGGCTGCCCAAGTGCTTGCCAATCTTTCAGATTTCACCGTGATTATTCGGCCACTTGCAGATGACCCAGTGAAAATCTGGAGTGAGCCTTCAGCTTCTGCAAAATGGTCCACATCAAATACAAGAGACACTCCTTGGGATCTGTCAATGGAGATGGATCATAATAGCAGTGGTTTCAATGATTGGGAAAGCATGTCAGAAGACAGTGATGAAAGTGTGTCAACCGCCAGTGATGAAAGTATGTCCACCATCAGCGAAGGGGAGACAGAAGGGTTGACCACCAGCACTGGCCCCTTCCGTCTCCGTGGAGGTGCAGACAACACTGACAGATACACTCCTTGGATGAGTCCAATGCACACTGTGAATTTTCACCTTGAACTCCAAACCAATGCTCCGGTTTCCTTGAAAGTTGGCTTGTTCTCTGAGATCCAGGTATGCACATACTTATTTACCATGAATTATTTAGCTGAGCCATTGGTGGTAGTTCAAAGTTCAGAACAAATATGAAAACAAAGAACGTCATGGCAAACGCCCCCAAGCAGTTTCATGGACACGATTCAAAGTGTCCACTGATGCCTTAGAAGTGGTTCCTGATCGATCATATAGCTGTGTTGGTTTCCTTGTTCATCAGAGGAATATTTCACTATGTGATGAGTAAGCTCTATCAAACATATAACTATAGCTGGCTAATCTGCTTGGTTCAAGTTTGCCTTGTGATGGGTTCATTGTGCCAAGTCAAATTGTGAAGACTGTGAAAACAAAAACCTTAGGGCTCACTGCAACTGGATCACTAGCTTCCATCCCACATGCTACAGGTGGAATATCAATTGCAGGAAACCGGGTAACTGCCAATGCAACTGAAAGACAGAATGACCGAGTAAAACATCTGCAACTCTAATGGTGAGTATTGCTGACTGGTTTTCTAGGTGACACCAAAATGGCCTGTGAAATATTATCCTGCTGCCCGCCAGACAATTGAGGGAAACTCCTATGATGGAAAAAATGTTGTCTATTGCCCCTCTGAACCTGCAGAGCTGCATCCATTGGATGTTGAATTCTCAATGGGCATCAACTTTTTTGATCCTCAAAATGTAAGGTTTCAATTTTCCACTGTACAGAAACTGATCTGTGAATCAAGACCAGCAATAGCAACATTCCGGGGGTCTCTTTCATAATTCGCAACCAAACCATGCTGTGGGTTTCCAACAAGTCTCTCAAGTCAAAGGGACAAGGGATAATTGTCTTGACTTCTGTTGGTTGATCTCACAAAAGTGGAAGAATAAACTGACCAATATTACTAGACATACATCCCGGAGATTGAGACTCTTGATGAAATTGCTATTGATCCACACCAAATGGTTGATCTCACAAAGGGCTCAGTGCCAGTGGGCAGTATGTTACACCCTACACTTCCTTTCACCACTAATGAAACTCAAAGAAACCCCCCCCACAAATGAAACCACTGCTCAGAATGTGGCACCTCTCTCATTATCTGTTGGTATTGCTCCCAAACAGAATAAACCTGGGCTGCTTCGAAGGATTTCTGACAAGTCTATAAAATCCCTAATTCCACGCAGAGTGGAGGCACCTGATTCTCGGATCAAAAATCTGCCAATGCATGAGCTCATTGCCCGAGGATGGGATATCACTACTGAGCAGTGGCGGATGCCAGTTTACCCGGCCTTGGATGGTAGCTTTCATCCAGCTGAGAATCACATGGAAACAGTCTGGAATTTGGACATGATCAATTTGACGACAGACAATCAGCCGAAAGAAAAGGGAAGGCAGGATGAACTAGGTAGGCTTTTCTCAGTGACGGTGGGATGGATTTCAACCATTAATAGGACCAAAAGCTGTGGAAGAGGCTTCCGGAGAGCTAGAAGAAGGCACAGGAGTAAAGACAGAAATTGAAACTAAAGCAAAGGGAAAACAACGTGATCCGGGTAAGCTTTTCAACTTGAATTTTTGGCATATTGAAATGGGCAACCTATAGGGCCGGAAATTGTGCAAGTTCCCATGGAGGTAGATGAAGATTCGGAGGAGCCGGTTCAGTAGAGAGCATGCCCAAACAAATGTGGGCTGCTTCTACCACACAAGTATTTTTTCAAGCCCGGACCAATGTTCGAAGTGTCGGAAAAATCCCAGTCGGCTTTAAACGGCATTGAACGCCTTCGATGCCGTTCAAAGGCCAGATGGTTTTAGCTGGCTCCGAACGCACAGTTCGGAATGTTCCAACCACTCCCATGCCAGGTCGAGGGTTCCGAGGGCTGGCATGGTCGGAGGGTGCTATAGATGCTCATAACTGCTTTTGAGAGGTTTCGAACCCACCCAGGTAGCAATGGATAAATATTGGTGCTCGATATCCTGTCTGGAAAATTTGATACGATGCGCACGGAATAGTAGAAATATATATATATTGAACGATTAGTACCGAGTACATAGTATATACGACTCGACGAGGGTAATAATGTGGCGAGGGGTATGGATACGCACAAGATAAGATCTGAGCATTAAGGTGAGCAAAATAGATGACCGAGTTCAATTGATCGACGTACCAGGTGAAATACATATACAGCCTAGATAAGCATACCAAGGTCAGTGAGAGATTGGTGACGCAGGGGGGGAAGCATACCTGAGCATCGTCGCCAACGAGTTCTGCGTAGTACGGGATCAGAAGGGGATGGGTAAAACAGGACAAGCGCACATACTAGGTGAGTAGAAAGAAACTAGAGCCAAATGAATCAACAGTTCGTCGTATAGCGGTCAGCACACATACCTTTAACGAGAGAGAGGTGGTGGGATGGTGGTGGAAGGGAAGGAAGAGAGGTGGAGTCACGGCGTCACGAAGTGGTGGTTGATATAGCCGCTCAAAGATTATGACATCACTCGCTCCACCTCAGCCAAAAACTGCTACGCTACCAGTCCTGCGTCTCCGCGACCCATCTCCTCGACCTAATGCCTATCCCCAGGCCTCGCCGCACTTTCTCAGATACATCCCACGTCTCTGACTCGGAACCCGAGCAGGAAGCTCGCCATCGCAACAAATCCCAAAGCCCATCGTTGCCACGCACACCACTCTCTTCGATCTCGAACACCTTGCTGGGGAGCGAGCCCATCGGAAGGTGTACACTCGGACTTCAACATGCGACTGCGGGAGTATATTGCGCGACACCATCCTACGCATCAAGTTCGGCTGGAGCAGCAGATTCAGGTGAGTTCATTTTTGTTTACCTTTGCCGTTCAAACGTTTAGGTCGTTTAGATTCAACAGTGCAAAGTTATCTACGTGGAGTACCAGTCCAAAGTCGACTGGAGAAGCGCCAGAGATATTCTACGGTGCAACCCACACTTCCACGGTGCTCCCCGGTTCGACTCGGTGATCTACGAAAACGACGATAATTCTCTCGCCATGGGTCAGTTTCATTTTCTTTTCCGTTGTCATCTCCCTGGCAACGCGGTGCTCGACCTAGCCATGGTACGGCCGTTCCGAAGGACGGCGTGGCAGCCCAACACTCTCACGGACTGCCCGATACGCGAACAACTGCCGTTGAAGAGCTGCCAGTTTATTGCACTAGAGCACATCGTTCGCGGTACCTTACTCTCTCCAATCTTTGGGGGGAAGGATGGCATGCATTACATTGTAGATTGTATTGACGAGGACATGTACTTGCGAGTCAATAATGTGGATTAATTTTTACTATTTTGTTCTTTCCTTTCTTCTTGTTGGCTCAAAAATGCGACACACCTTGGAACGGCATGGGACGGCTTGGTACTTACACCGAGCCTTCGAGCGGCTTCCGAGTGGTTCGAAGTCCCTCCGCCGCGGCTTCGAAGTGCTCAGATGTCATTCCAAGGCCAGATGCTGTTAAATGCCGTTGCAAGCCGACTGGCTTTTTTCCGACAAGTGTGTTGGATTATGACATGGATTATGACAATGTCCAAGAATTAGTTTTCCTGTACCCATGTATGCCGTCTTTGTATTTTGTCCTGCTTCTATAATTCCGATTTTTTGTTGGTGTACTCTCATTAGCCCCAAAAAATTAAACACAGGCTGAGATTGGAAATCAGGAACTACAAGTAAATCGGCCCAACAAATAAAAAGAACGAAATATGTTCTGATTTTTTCTGATTGTGTTATTTTGCCACTGGATGGAAAGCACAAATCTATCCATGGACTATGAATTGACTGGATGATTCAAGCAAAAAGGAACAGTGAACAAGCATATGGAAGGTGCCACCAAGGAAAATGGAGCCAACTGCCATACCCCATGAAGTAACCCATTGTTTTTTTTTTGGAAACATGGGAGACTATGGAGGGGGGAAGGAACACATAGCAATGGAATGTGAGGCCTCTGGCGCAAAATTGATTTGGAAATTGACCCAGAAACTATGGCATATGAAATATCCTATGTGGCCTCCCCTCAGCTGGGGGCTTATATTGGGTTGTAATCTTGTTAAATTCAAAGGCTTAAAAGGCAAAATTATCCCTGAGATGGGAAGATTATTTGCCATTCTGGTATCCACTGCATGGCACACAATCTGTCACAACTAGGCTCAGTCTCTGTCTGCAAGTCGAAGTGACAAGAGATTGGGGGGTGGAGGGTAAGAGGAGCGAAGAAGAAACTAGAATAAAAGACTAAAGAATACAGATAACTAGCTACACTACTTATACTGTTGTACAAGCCATTTGAGTATTCTATAAGTAACATGAAACCGAACGAGTCTGTCATATATAATTAAATGTACAAGGCAACGGTCCCGAGGCCTCATTTCACAATGCCTCTCTCCTTCCATGTGCATATGATGACATAGCCCCACGTGTCCCCATCCCATCCATCAGAGCCAGCTGATCCGTCACGGTCACGTGGGCGTTGGAACGATCGAAATTGTGACATTACCCCCCTCCTAGGGTCGTCGTCCCGACAACTGCGGCAACGGTTTCATCCATACCAACATGAGGGATGGGAGTGTGCGTCATCCTTTCCAGCCGAGGATGGCAACACCCACTGGTTCTCCAACATGACGGTAGTAAACAAGGGGTAATCTGGGCTTTGGGGTCGAAAGATGGATTTAAACCTCGACAGAGGTATCCCAATAAAAACCCTCTTCCCCGTCGACAGGGAATTTCTCTATAATATTCCTTCGACCCGTAATCGGGTCCCATAAATAACGTGCTGGATAGTCGATCGATTCCGTCTTCAGCTTATACCGGTGAATTAAATAGTCCCAGTGCCCTTGGCGTAGGATGGGTAAACCCTCCATCTGAGATGGCACTCCCTCCTTTGGTGGCATCAAGCCCTTCCTCCATAACTCTGAGCAGTTAAGGAGAAGATATTGCAGCACTATCTGCTTAGTATAGGTGGGCTACTCCTTCCTAATCCATCGTCTCATTCGAGTTTCGGGGATGCGTTTAAGTCCAGCTTTCCACCGCTTTCAAGGTCCAATCTTCACTATTGTAATCTTCTTCTTCTTCCGTTCAGAGGAATTTCTAGACTGGGTTTGTTTGCGACAGCTTGTCGCTGCCAGGAGACGTGTTTGCTCATGTGCACCTTGATGATACTTTCTCTTGCAAGTTGAAGACTCCGACTCGTGGTGGTGGTCGGCAACGCTGTGCCAAATTCAAACTCCGACAAGTGCAGAATCAGTGGTCAGCCTCTGGTCTGAGTCCTACAGCCATTTTCACAGAAGCTTTGTAGGGACTTAAATGATGGCATGGCCCAACCTTTCAAAATGATTAAAGCAGAATTTCAATTTAGGGCCCGTATATACATCAAACCCTGCTTTGCGGGTATAAATGCCTCTATATCTACCTTACCCGCACGAATATAAAAAATTGGCTATAATCATTTTGTTCTTACTTAACTGTGTACCAAGTTTGGGGCTAAGACCTGCCACTGAGACCAGGAGTTCTAGGTGTACCGACGGAGGGTGCCAGACCACTTGTCAAAAACCCTGGGCCGGTGGGTATGCTAAATCTCAGATTCACTCTGGTTTTGGTCCCAAGTTCGGACCCAAACAATGCTTGGTGAATGTATATGACATTTGGTTGTGAATAGAAGGGTTTTTTAGACCATCGAAGTGTACTCTGGACGAAAAAGTGGTAGAAATAGGGGGCACCTTCCAAATGCGGCATTACCGGTTCTGCGATCATTGATTTCCCGCAGCGTTGCCGACCAGCATGAAGAGGTGATTGGGATCTCTCAAATGATGTTGCTAAGCGAGATCAGTGTTGGAGGTTGTAATAACCACTAGATTACTCGCGCAGTAATCTAGTGGTTATTACAACCTCCGCGCAGTAATCTAGTGGTTATTACAACCTCCAACAAAATATAGAATCCCTCAGAGGATTTTTCTATTCCCCGGTCTGACAAGTTATCCGAGTATCGCGCAAGGATGGGTCCCTCCTCAGGTTGGTGCCTGTGCCAGTAACGATTCATCCTTTATCGGGGTTCGATCCGACGGCCTTCCAACCAAATCCTTATGTAAGGGATTCTATATTTTGTTGGAGGTTGTACGCACGCATCTGGGAAAAAGCAGATGTCTACGGGCGTCTATAAAGACCATATAGACCGGCTAGAGCGAAAGACTGCCTCCAGTCTATACCAGACCAGATAGTCTAGCGGTGACTATGCAAGACCTCGCGTAGACCGCGATAGACACCCCTACGCGAGATAGACACAGCTACGCGACGATACACGCGTTGGTAAAGTTGCCATCAACGACCGCTTGTAGCGTAGGCATACCATCAAACCAATCATTTTATTCTTAATTCGGAAGCGACAGCAGGGTGCGGGGCAGAAAAATATAATTGGCAGGCAAATGTAGTGCTACGAGGACGTGTACTAATCAACTCTACAATAACCACCGCGCACGCTAGTGCTTGGGACAGTCTAGTGGTTCTGAGAGAAGCCCGAGTGGTCCATGAGGGCAGCCGAAGGAACAGGGACGATGACTGAGGACCGAGTAGCTTCATTGCGCACATCAGGAAGGGAACCCTGTGCAAAGGAGGATGAGCTATAGATATTTGCGAGAAAGGGTTGAGAGGTCATACCTTAGATTACCCCTCTCTGTAGTTTGTCCGAAGTTCTGAGGCGAGTTGATGTGGGGGAAGGGAAGAGAGAAGGGCGCAGAGCTTGTGTATCAACGCACCCCGTTATATAGGCCCATCAAACCAAAGACTTCTGAGAATTTCGACAAATGGACTTGCGTGAATTTTGTAGCTCTGCCGCTGTTCCGGGGAGCTGGATATGCCGACATTGCGACAGTAGGACGACCGGATGAAGAGAAGTCGCTTGATGGCTTGCGAAGCGGTTTTGATGCACGCGGGCAACACGCGGGGATGTTTTCTAGCCGCGTCTATGGCAACGTGACCGTGTCTATCCAGGTCTATCTGTCTGTACAGGTCTTGATAGACAGCGGCCGGTCTATATAGACATGGCATGTCTATGACGCTCAAATGTGTTTCCAGATGCGAGTAATCTAGTGGTTATTACAACCTCCAACAATCAGTGATCCTACGGGCGGAACACTGGCAGCCTTCGGCCACTCCATGCTTTATGTACTGAGCATTGGAGACAAAGGTTACCGTTAGATTGCTTTGTGAGTTAATAGTGGCTGTACGCGCGCTCATTACTACCCTCACACCGTTTCGCGTGGGCTCGATCCCTGATGTTGGTATTTTTCGGTGTGTATAGTATACCTGGAAATGGTTTATGGATTCGAGTACAACAGATACAATGAGGTTTGCAGATGTCAGGCAGTTGAATGGCTGGTGCGCAACTTGCGTGTACGAGCCCCAAAAATTTTCCCACTCTCCCTGTTCCGCGGCGTCATGCCGGAGAAGATTTCACGAGAGCAAAAAAATGGACATTACATCAGTATCCGGGTCGAGCACTGCGCACAAAATCTCGGGGCCTACTTACAGCCCTTTGCGGAACATAGGGCGCGGCCGTTTTTTTTTCCATTTTGGGACATTTTTTATCTTTTGGACCATTTCCCTCGCTGCGGGCTCAATTATGTATGTATCACTTTATAAACTATATAGTCGGAACCACACGGAAATTCCGCATTTCTTCTCGTGCTCCATTCATTTTTATTCAACCTGTATAAAATGTGGTATAATATTATTACCTTTTCAAGCAGATCTCCTCCTACAAGGGGGGATGTGGATATAATGCTCCAGGCCTTTATTACAGAACACATAGGCATATTCCTGAGGTCGCCTCGTCGCCATATTTGTTTTGTTCACCCTGTGCTACGTGAACAATGCAGTTGAAAGTGAAAATATTAATGTCCACAGAAATCCGATATTTCTGGATGCTCTCTCTATCAGTGAGTCAGAGGTTCGTTTTGGGCCCACTCTGAGGTATATATAAGGGAACTTACGACTCAGATTCCCGTTTCATGTCCTCGCGCTAGTACGCGATGCACCTCAAGTTGCCATCGGTCACAGCCACGTGCAGTTATTTCTGTGACCGATGGTAAATCGAAGTGCATCGCGTACTAGCGCGAGGACATGGAACGGGAATCTGAGTCGTAAGTTCCCTTATATATACCTCAGAGTGGGCCCAAAACGAACCTCTGACTCACTGATAGAGAGAGCATCAAGAAATATCGGATTTCTGTGGACATTAATATTTTCACTTTCAACTGCATTGTTCACGTAGCACAGGGTGAAAAAAACAAATATGGCGACGAGGCGACCTCAGGAATATGCCTATGTGTTCTGTAATAAAGGCCTGGAGCATTATATCCACATCCCCCCTTGTAGGAGGAGATCTGCTTGAAAAGGTAATAATATTATACCACATTTTATACAGGTTGAATAAAAATGAATGGAGCACGAGAAGAAATGCGGAATTTCCGTGTGGTTCCGACTATATAGTTTATAAAGTGATACATACATAATTGAGCCCGCAGCGAGGGAAATGGTCCAAAAGATAAAAAATGTCCCAAAATGGAAAAAAAAAACGGCCGCGCCCTATGTTCCGCAAAGGGCTGTAAAAAGAAAAAAGAAAAAAAAACCCCAAGCAAGCCAGCATCGTGTTTTCGAGGCATAATAGACCGAACAACCAGTCATGGCGAGGACAAAGTCTCCCTCCTTCGACGCCCGTCGACAAAGCCGGGGAACGCACGAGTTCCAGTCAGGTAAATATGTATATATTTCGTCCAACCGCTGTTCTGTAGATATTCATAAGTAGAATCCGCCCATAATTAGTTTAGAGTAAGTGCGTAAGATACTACTATTGCCGCATAGTCGGCAAGAGCTTGGGCGTGTAAAAAAAGACCGGGTGTAATCGCGTGAAATGCCAGGTGTCGAATATATCGATCGAGGGAGGGGCGCCCTGAGTCGAACTTGTTGCGCATCAGCGATCCTTTATCGCCACACAGATTAGACGAATCAACATCGCCGGGATAAGAGCTACAGCGCCACAAACATGTATTCCCAATGACGCAGCGCGTCGCCAGGGACCGCGTCCAACGAGAGCGCCTATGAAACAATTCATACTGCCAAAACCGGATAGTAATGAGAGAGATCTACCCACGGACACCGGCGACCTCAATAGCCGCAGAGCTCGGATAGGTGCCGAGGGCTCCCCGCCGCTCGACTTGGTGGCCGGGAGTTCTGCTCGGGCGCCACGACGCCGACCCCGAAGTCGCGGCACAGGGGCATGCGCTGCATGGCGTCCAGGAGCACCGTGCGCTGGTTGATTCGCGAGCGCCAGCCCTGCGGGCTGACGAGTACCTTTACCACAGTGAGGCGACGCAGGGCGGGGAGTGCCGCGAGCGCTGCGTCTAGTGCATCCCATGGGAGGAGCGTGAGGATGGGGCTGTCGAGGTAGGGGATCGCGAAGTCGAGGGAAATTTCCTCGAGGGATGAGATGTCGATGTACGACAAGATTTTCAGAAGGATTTGGGCAGCCTGGGAGTGGTCTGCTTGGATGCGAAGCATGCGGAGGTCCCGAATTAACTCTAGATGGTTTTTCGCGAGAAACGAAGCTGGTGAACGCAAGAGGTCATTTTATGTTTCAGATGCGAGAAGCGGGACAAATGCGTACCTCCGACCTCGAGATCGGACAACGAAAGGTCCAGGACGCGAAGAGAGGGTGATAAAGATCGAATGGATTCCACTGCTATCGTGGTTTCGGGGTGTGAAATCTCCAAACGGATGCTTTCCAGACAGGGCTTGTGGATAGCCGAAGCAATCCAATGAAGGATGGCGGGATTATCCAGATCGACGCGACGAAGATGAAACGGGGGTTTATAGATTTCAGATAGAACGTCGAAGTTGAAGTAAGAACCTTTCTCCTGCGTCACTTTCAACGTTTCCAAGCGAGGAAACGCCGATATGCAACTGGCCAGCCGGTCCGGATGTGGAGTGCAGACATAGTTCAGTTCGAGATGGGTTACCACCCGGAAGGCAGCCGGAAGGGATTTGGGTACGAGCCCAAAGAGGCTGAGCGTCTTCAAATGTGGGAAGTTGACGATGAACTTCGGGAGCACGTCGGACGTCCAGAAGTCTCCAGCTATCCTGTGGTCCAACTCGATTTCGCGCACATGCGAGTTGAAGGTCGCACGACCCGGAGGCACAAAAAGGCGACCGAACCGGTCAGCGTTGGCAAGTGATATTGATATTCGGGAGAACATGAGTGGACGCGCGTGCAGCATCCACTCCCCGCATACCAAGCTGCAGTTGGCGAGCATGTTAGGATCGACATGGTGTCGGATGATGAGATGGACGAGTTCCGCAGGGAGGAGCATAATGGGGCCGGGTTTCCGCAGCAGGCTCACGGTGGGCCATTCCGCCGGCTCGAGGGTCTCCAATGGGTCGTAATCTCTCGAATTCGACGAGAAACAAGCCAGGCTTCGAACGAATGAGCGCAGTAGCATGCTTGGTGGGTGAGAGCAAAATGAGAATCCGGTGACTCGGCCCGTTTTAGTTGCATCGTCATAGCGATGGTGACTGTGATAATGATCTTGGGCCTGATTGTGTTCGAGTTGGACAGTTGAAGCCACTTTAACTGCACGATGGCCGAAAACTCAGAATATTTGGCCAGGCTAGCAGGAACAACGGCTAACACACGGAGGAAATCGATGTTGAACTTTGTTTGATCGAATCGAATTTCTGGTTGGGTTTTGTAATTAAATTGGTGCTCTCTAATTTTTGCTCGAAATTCACAACCTGTGTCTTACTTACGTCCATCGAAGATGGGAGATTGATAGATTAGATGATCTTCGGTGTTTTTGCTGTGGCCTGTGAGGGCGATGGTCCTATAGAGTCTAAGTGTCGCTACAGGTAGGGCAAATATGGGTCAGTATTATCATCTGCCGGAAGAATTTCGCAGAAGAACTATGTACCAATTAGGCCCCATCATTTCCTCTGTCTCGGTGTTGAGTGGAAGGACGCTTGTCTCTTGTTTCAATCGAGCAACATGAGTAACCTACCGCCTGTGAAGCATGTGTCCAGCACATCTCTCATCTCAAACGCCCAGATGGTGACATTTAACACAGTCCCCACGAGTTGAGGTTTGAAGAAGATCATTTTCGCTCAAACAAGGCCCGCGAGTCAAGCATCATTTACAATTCAATCTTCTATTCGATTGTGCACGGGAGAAAACGGTGCAAATGGCATACCGGATGGTGGGACCCGTCAAGGTCGAAGAGAGTGAGGCTGATGCTCTGCGCATGAAATGTGAGGCTGCTTACATTTAAGAGAGTGATGAAAACTAGAGACGCGCCCCCAGCTTTGAACGACACGGAGAAGAGCTTTTTAAAGAGATACTGTACTATTTCGACCAAATGTTCAGGTGACAGATGGCGGAGGGTCGTGAAATGAACAAATCTGGGATAGGTGACGGTGACAAACTGAATTTCCCGCCCGAATAGGCCTCAAAAACGACAAAATTATTGATCCGGCCATTACTGAACGTCCATTTATGGGAATTTGGCATGATTGCCGAGAAATGAACACCTAGAAAAATGAACATCTTCAGTGACAGGTGACATGGTGTGATCATTTCGTCGAAATAGTACAGTGCGATAGGGTGTTTGGCCTTGTTTGGCACGAGCATCCGGCGTTTAGGGCGGATCCGGGCAGTAGATACATCATCTTTCCTTCGGTTTTCACACCACTCGACGGATTCTCTCGCGACTGTCGATAGATCATCGGTGTGACTAGCCCATCTGGTGACTAGAGTGGGATTCGACCTACGTCAGCGAGAAAACGAGAAAACTGGCACCGAGAACGAGCGCGAGAACGAGAGACGTGAACGGACGATTTGCGAGCCCAGCGACACACGGGAACATACTGAGCGAAACTATTGACTTCACTACACATAGGACACCGTCACCCAACGCACCCTCAGAATCTACACCGAGCACACCTTCGTCCTTAACCCCCAGCCAATCGAGCAACGACGAACTTCCAGTTTTTGAAAAACCACCAAGCCCGATTCAGCGCGTGCTTACACCACCCACAACCACAACTAGCCTCACCAAGACTATTCCCCCTGACTACGACTCGGACACGATGCCGATGGATGCTTGGGACGGCGACACGGACAAGATGTCCGCGCAAGACTTCTTGCGGGCCTTCCACCGAGATGTCAAGGTGACAACGAGCAGTGCGGATAAGGCCAAGGCCTTCAAGAATTACCTCGCAGTCGACAGCGAGGTGGACGTCTGGTTCCGTGCGCTCCCAGCTGCGACGCGCGCGGATATGGACCTTATCGATGCCGCCATTGAGCTGCAATACCCGTCGGAGGCTACGGTGCAGCCAACGGAGGCGGAGTATGGCACGATGCTGCTGAAGTGCCGGCTGACGATGGAAGAGCTCGGGACGAAGACCAGGGTCGCGGACCGCGACGTCTGGGCACACCACGCGTGGGGCAACAAGATGCTGCGCCTCGCGACGAAGGCAGGGGTCTCAGCAACCACCACGTACATCGAACAGGTCCGCGTCGAACTGCCGAAGCCGTTGCGCACGAAGATTGTCAAGACCCACGCGAATTGGCCCGCATTTATCAAGGCCATACGGGAGGTCGACACGGTGGAACTCGAGCTAGACATGAAGGAGTGGAAGGAAGAAAAGGAGCAGCGGGACAGCATAGCAAAGATGCTAGAGCAGCGGCCGGTGCTGCAATCGTCGCCCACGGCGGGCATCCGCGCGCAACTCACCAACGCGAGGATCAGCGCGCCGGCACAGAGCCCCGCGCGTTGGCCGACGTCAGCGCCCGGCGCGAACCCGTTCCAAGGCACGCAGGCAGGTGGACGGGGCAATCTTTTTAGCGCCCCACGAGCGCCGTACCAAGCGCAAGCGCCGAGCACGCAATACCAGCCGCCGTACCCGAACCAGGTGCCGCGCGCTCCGTACCAGTCCCAGGCGCGCCAGCCAGTGGAAGTGCAGCAGCCACTGGTAGGCAAGCAGCGCCGCATCCTCATGGAGGCGATCGCGCGCATTACACACCACCCCGACACGGAGGCAGGACGACGCGCGCATGGCGACCAGCAGCAGGAGTGGTTCCGCACGCACGGGAACATCGCGATGAGCGTGAATACACCGTACCCGCTGCGTCCCGGGCGCGCACCTGTCAACTCGGGTGAGTGCTTCCGGTGCGGGTACCAAGGCCACACAAACTACCTGCGCCGTTGTGAGGCACCGCTGGATCAGTGCGTCAGCCAGAGGGAGCAGCAGTGGAGGAAAATTGCGTCACAGGCTTTGAAGGAGACACCGACGGCGGTGCGCGCCGTGGGACTCATGCCGTGGGACACGGATGACTACGGGCGCCCGTTCGGAAGTGACAAGGCGCATTTCGAGGAAGTCGACGACCAGGGAAATGCCTAGGGGCTGTCCAAAGAGATGCTCGGACAGCCCCAGAAGAGCAGAAGAAGATAGAGTCGGTCCTCGGGCGCGATGAGCCATCGCCTGGGGACGCGTCGCCCGGCCCCCAAGTCCGTAGTAATACGTCGACCCCCATGTACCCACTTTCCAAATTGCACGTCGTTGACCTGTATGCTGTGGGAATTGCGGAGCATGAGCCGAAGCGCGCGAGCGTGCCGTTCATATGCGGGATCGAGGTGGAAGGACCACGAGGGGAGTTGGAGCGGATAAGGGCATTGGAGGACGATGGGGCGATGGTGAATGCGATGTGCACGGCGTTATACGAGGCGATAAAGCATCGCATAGGGGTCTTACAGTGGTCAGGAAAGATGCTGCGCATGGCGAATGGGGCGCTCGTGCCGTCGAGGGGGTACTGGGACGGGTACATCCGATTCGGCGGGGCGAGAGCGCGAGCCACTTTTGAAGTCTTTCCCAGTGGCGGCTCGTGGTCGTTCCTCTTCGGAAAGCCATTACTGGAGGGACTCGGGGCGGTGCACGATTATGCGACAGACACGATAACGGTGCGAGGAGACGCGGGCCTGACTGTGGTACCAAATCAAATAGGGCAAATGAGCCTGTGGGACGAGGCACGGGGCAGTGTAAACGCCGTGTTCTTGGACCCCAAATCGCGCGCAACGTCAGCAGGAGGAAGTAGCGCACCTCCTGTTAGGCGAGTCTCTCTTCCTGATAACTGCCCGAGGATCGTTGATCAGCACCCGTACAAGGATCCATCTGGCGTTTGCAAGGGGGAATACGCACCGGAGATACATGACGAGGCACAAGGGAACTCGACGGGGGATTTGCCAGCCCCCTCGAGGGAAGTACAAGGCGTCGGAGATGAGGAGGATAAAGAGGATACTGACGAGATTTGTTTTACAGCACGTGAATTGACGGGGGATGCAAGAGACACCCAGAGCGATGGAAGAACGGCGCGCACAGGGAGGGAGGAGATATCCAGCGAAGACATGTGGGTGTACGTACCAGGGGATTTTTCGCGATCCCCGTTGAGGGACGTACCAGACTCGGATCACACATCTCAGTCAGCAGGCGGTACTGACGTGTTTTCGAGCTCAGGACCGGCAGGGGTCGTGCTAGCCTTGCGAATGGCAAGCATCATCATATTCTGGAGCATACTCGTGCTCGCAGCGCAGTACGGGGGCGCAAAGGGCCGAACGAGTACATGTGGGACACTTAGCGGGGATACAGATTCCCCGCCGAGGGAAGTACCCGCTCTGGATAAAAATCTCGAGAGGATTATTGTCACTGAAATTGCAACACCAGTGATATATCTCCAGAAAAACTGGGTACAACGCCGGAGGTACACGAGACACGTGAATAAGAGCCGTATGAAGCTGCGAAGGAAATGGCGGAAGCAGAGCAAGGCAGAGATGAGCGCGGAAGAGGAGCCTGATGAGGAGGATGACCCGAGGTGGTGCTATTGGATCCCGCCGTGCACCTTGCAATTCGAGGTGCGGGTGCACGGGAAAGTAGTTCGGCCTAAAAGGCCAGTGCGAAGAAACTCAGTGGGGGGTAATGCACAATCCCCCGCGAGGGAAGTACCCTGTCTTGCGCACGATCCGGTCGAAGGCCTTGCTGACACACCTGCACCAGAGCAAATCTACATGGTAGAGGAGATGGCCGAGCACCTGAGGCAGGCTGCAGAGGACAGCCAGATTTGGGATGAGCTGCGTACTGGCTCCCCAGCGGAGTTCGCGCAATACTTGGTCCAGGTCACAGCAGATGCGGGTACGGCCGCTGCTATCCCAGGTGCATTCTCGCAAGGTGGCGAGGACGGCTTCGAGCAGCCAGAGATTCGGCTGGGAGAGGACACCTCAGTATTCACGAGGTTGACAGATCCGTACAACCCCAAGCGAGTCGCCGCTGTGCTCGACGCTGTCACTATCGGCCCAGACTTGACCAGCGAGCAGCACGAGTCGGTACGCGCGTTCGTTGCCGAGTTTGCAGACTGCTACGCGTTGTCCATGAAGGAGGTGATACCCATCCCAGGCGCCGAGCACACCATGAATATTCCGGCTGACACGACCTTCAACACCAAGATACACCAGAGACCAACGACACCGGCGCAGAAACAATGGTATAACGGTGTTATCGACGAGATGCTGTCCGCAGGGATAATCGCGGGCATGGACCCGAAGGATGTCAAATGTGTATCGCCGACCACACTCGCGCAAAAGGCGCACCAAAATGGCAATACTCGCACAATCCTCGAACTGCAGCACCAGATTAATGACCAGTGTATCGCTGCGGGATTACCACCCAGCTTTGACTTACCTGCACGCCCAGAGGCGACGCCGGAGGTGGAGGATCCAAAGAATCCATCTTGGAGGGTTTGTCACGATTACCGCGAGTTGAACACCAAAACCAAGGTTGCACCCATGCCGCAGGGCGACATCCAGCGCAAGCAAGGTCTCCTGTCGGGCCACCGTTGGGTCTCGGTGTTCGACTTTGCCAAGGGCTTTTACGCGTGTGCGACTTCGGAGCAAATCCGACCATACCTGTGCTTCTACGTCGAGGGCCGCGGTTACTTCACCTACTGCAAAATGCCCATGGGGCTGACTGGTGAACCTTCAACGTTCAGCAAGGCGACGGGGGACGCGCTCGGTGACATGGTTGGCACTAAAATTCAGCTGTTCGTTGACGACGGCGGAATGGCAGGTAATGACTTCGAGGAAAAGATGGCGGACCTTCGGACAGTGTTTTTGCGCATCCGAGAGCACAAGCTCTCGCTCTCGGCAGCGAAGATGGAGTTCTTCATGACAGAGGCGACATTTGCAGGCAATCGTGTTGGGCCAGATGGTATAAAGCCAGACCTCACAAAACTCACTGCTATCGTGGATTGGCCGGCGCCACACGATCTGCTGAACTTGAAGTCATTTTTGGGGCTTTGCGGGCACTTCCGAGGTTTGATAAGAAACTACGCGCGGATCGCGCAGCCGTTAACTGACCTCGAGCGGTTGGCGAAGGTGGGGGGAGCAGGCTCAAAAGGAGAATGGAGACGGCGTATGCGGGCGGTGGATTTGCAGCGGCAATGGGGCGCGAAGGAACAGGTGGCCTTCGTACACCTTAAGGCGGCGTTGACGTCGGAGCCGGTGCTCAAGGGCCCGGTGTTCGATGGCCGAGCTTTCATCGTGACGACAGATGGATCCAAGGAAGGCTTCGGCGGCATGTTATGCCAACGATTCGACACGGTAATGCCGGATGGCAAGACAGTGAGCAGACTACACCCGATAGGTTTTGCTTCGAAGCGAACATCGCTCGCGGAGGAGCGCTACAAGCCGTACCTTCTGGAGTTTGCAGCCCTCAAATATTCCCTCGATAAATTCGCCGACACCACATACGGCTTCCCAATCGAGATAGAGACCGACTGCCAGGCGCTGCGAGACACAGTGATGAGCAGCAGTCTCTCTACAACGCACGCGAGGTGGTTGGAGGCCGTCATGGGGCACGATATCCGCGAGATCCGCCATCTCCCGGGTGCCGTTAACTTCGTCGGTGATGCGTTGAGCCGCAAGTACACAAATATGCCGCGTACGGATGATGACGGGAGCAGCTGGTCGGTGGAGTGCGATTGGTTCGCGCAGAGCGGGCTGGTGTTTGACCTGTACACAGTCGCTGATGCAGCAGATGTCCCGGCGCTGAAAATTCGTTTCGCTGATGTGCCGGTCTTTTTACAGGCCATCGAGGCTCTCGAAACGATCACGAAGGGGGGCAATGAAAAGGCGGTGCGGCGCGCAAAGCACCGCGCGAGGGAGTACATGGTGGAAGGGGGGAAGTTGTGGCATGTGGGAGGAGGCAGGTCGCGTAGGGCACGGGCGCGTGTGGAGTGCTTGACGCCGGCCGAAATGCGGGCTGAGGCGGAGCGAGAACATCGCGAAGGGGGTCACCTTGGTCGCGACTCCATGAAGCTGAAGCTCACCGACAGATTCAAAACACCAGCGATCGACAAGATCATAATGGACGCGATCCAGAACTGCGGGGAGTGCTTGAACTTCGGCTCGGCACACCTGCATGCACTGCTACAGCCCATCACGCGGCGGCATCCGTTCGAGCTTTTAGTGGGCGACTACCTCGCGATGCCGAAAGGCAAAGGCGGATACAAGGAAGTCGGACTGTACCTAGACACGGCATCCCAGCGGGTCTTTGGGTTCAAGTATAAAACTCACGGATCGGCAGTGACTACAAAAGCGGCCCTACACACTCTGTTCAACGCTTACGCGCCATGGGAGACGTTCCAGACCGACGGGGGTAGTCATTTTGACAACGAGGAGGTGCGGCAACTTTGCCAAAGCTTTGGTGTGGAACCGCACGTTGTGGCGAAGTATTCACCGTGGGTGAATGGGTTGGTCGAGGGCACCAACAGGATATTGCTGGGGATACTGAAGAGGTTGTGCGCGCCGGACTTGGGAGAGGAAGGTTGGAAGAAGATCGAGAAATGGGAACACTTACCCGCGAACTGGCCAGAGCATTTTGACAACGCGATTTTCCTACTAAATAATCGCATTCTCAGGGCACTCGACCACACTCCAAACGAGTTGTTCTTTGCAATGGTCATCAACACCACCGAGACGGGGGTAGAGGCCGCTTCGGCTGACATCTCGATGGACGACGTCGATGTACAGCAGGCTTACGCGTCCCAGCAGCGTTTCGACGGATATGCGCGTGCAGTCAAGCACGGCGCATCACGGAAGGCGGCATTCGACCGCCGTGTCTTGGACTCCAAAGCGGGTGAGGTCGTGTTCGCTCCGGGAGACCTAGTCCAGGTCTTGGATCCCAAATACAAGAAGACATTCCTCACCTCCAAGAAAATCTTGCCGGAGTGGTCCGGGGCGTTCAGAGTCAAGGAACGTCTCTTGAACTCCTATATCATTGAAACTATTTATGGACAGGAGCTCGCGGGCGAGTACAACTCGCGGCGTTTACGACCGCTGAAAGCGCCGAAAGGGTCTTCGCTAGAAGCTTACGAAGCAGCCTGGAAGGCGGGAGCAACCAATGAGGAGGCGCTGGCAGCGGCAGGACCCGTGGTACTGGAGGAGCCGGAACCAAGTCGCGAAGAAGAAGGTGCGGCACGCGACGCCGATGCGAGGAGGCAAAAAGAAGTTGCAGATGAAGGCGAAGATGGTTGGGTTGACGATGAAGATGCCGATGAAGAGGAGGCGGTGGGCGATTCGATTGGGCAGAGGTTGAGGGCAAGGAAAGCGAGGACGCAGGCAACGAGGACGTTGCCTAGAGGAGGGGGGTAGATGCGATAGGGTGTTTGGCCTTGTTTGGCACGAGCATCCGGCGTTTAGGGCGGATCCGGGCAGTAGATACATCATCTTTCCTTCGGTTTTCACACCACTCGACGGATTCTCTCGCGACTGTCGATAGATCATCGGTGTGACTAGCCCAACAGTATACATAGTGGACTCGAAGCTCAGGAGTCACTGGAAGCAGTCCTAGGATGGAGCAGACAACGCATAACGACGCACGATGGCAAAAGTATGTGGAGGGAGTTAGAGCCAGCCCCGCTGCGATGTGAGGGGCAATTGCAAGTCTGGCGCTCTAACCACGTAAAAATATGTGGCGGTGCCAAATGATCGGTGATCTCCCTGATCGGACATCCCCGTGGCGGCGCAGCGGCCATCACTATGGGCCAGACTGGTCGCGGTCGCTTTGTCACCTTCAGCTGTTCGCTTTTATGGGACGCGCGCCTGATACGCGCCACGGGCTTGGAGGCCGCTCAACTCTGGGCTCTCGTTCTCGAACGACCCGTATCCCGGTAGACATCCGTGCTAAACCTGAACCGTGAAGACGCAATCTGGCCCCTCCGCCTGACATCCCGCTCCAAGGCCTAGGTTCAAGGCCTCCGGCTTGGTATATATTGGCCTCTGTAAGTATCAGGGCTAACGCATCCATATCATGACATCCCTTGCACGCTCCACCATCCCTGCCCTCAGGGCGATTCGACAACCTACTGCGACCCTCCGATACTCCGGGAGACGACTGGTGCACGCACATGCGGAAGAATACCATGTACGCTGCATCCCGTCGCCGTGATGCGCATGCTGATGAAGTTACCAGAACATGCCTTTCGACTACTCCAGCAGGAGGAATTTTGCGATAAAATGTGCGGCGTACATGGGCTTCGGGTTCTCATTGCCCTTTGTGGCCTGGGGATGGCAATGGTATGTGGTGTCCGTCTGCCCGTGAAACTTCACAAAATCTTATTGTATCTTAGGTACAGACCCGGCGGGTTCAAGAACCCAAAGTAGCGCACACGGCACAACCCGAACGAGTCTTGAAAGTGAATCTTGTACATTGTAATATATCTGTCGAATCTCAAGCCAAGGCTTTCCATTTGTTCGATCCATGTCAAGAGTCGATTAGGGTATCCGGAAAGTGGAAACCCGCAGCTTATCCGTAATATGATAGAATGAACACTGCACTTGTGGCTGATCCCGGGGTTCGACCCCCGTCGACGCATTCATCTTCAACAAGGAGCCGTCTCTTTTTAGGAAGGCGCACCACGCCCTGCAGGCAGAGCCGGAATGAGAAACATGTCTGGATCGCGGGAGTAGAACAGGAGGCGACACAGGCAAGCGAAAGCTGATTTAACGGTGTCTCCTTCGAATCTATATGATCAATTGCAAAGAGAGGAAACATCGGTGGCCCGACGGTGGGACCCCCGAACCTTGATAATTGCCAGGCTGAGTTCGAGGTTCGACTCCCCGTCAATGCTGTACATGTGCTACGCACTTCGAACAACCATGCAAGCGGTTCCGGAATGCCATGAGCCACATGTGTGTTGTAGGAGGAAAACGGGACGCGGCACGAAAATGAAAGTAGGATCGGGAAGCGAGCACAAATTGTATTGGATTTTCAGCGGTTCAGGAGTCTGCCTCAAATATCTGGGGTTGAAGCAAGGCTGGAGAGGCGAATAAGCGTTGACTGTATTTCGGAAATCCGCAGCCTATCCATGTAGGGGATCATTGATCCTCAGGCTGAGCTCGCGTTCGACATCCGATGCATTATCGAGGGTTCGACGACATCGTTATCCCAACCACCAGAAATTTGCGCTGCGCCCAACAAATGCGGGAAATAATTAGCGTCGGTAGGGTAAGAAACTCACAGTCCGGCGGCTGAGTTGGATGCTGGACTGCAAGACTGAGTACTGAGCTCAGGGTTCGACTCCCGTCCATGCACTATGGAACAAGGAATTCATTTTGACGCACGCCCTGCATGTATGCTACCGCGGACGGAGAGGCTACGTTGACTGAGAATGTTACAAGGGTAAGGGACCCCACGCTGTCCGCCGGACACGCGAGTGAGATCACTATCGAAGATAGCAATATATTTGCTGAAAGCTGAGACGGTTACGTTGAAACCGTTTTTTTTTTGGCAAAAGACTACGGAAATGGAATGACGTACACGCTACGAGCAGCTTGAGAACCCAACGTCCGAGACGAGCCACGTCATTGCGATAATGGCTGAACGCTAGAATGAGAAAGGTGTTAAAACTGGATGGGAGGCTGTGTCTGATCAAACATACATGTTGGTGGCAAAAGCCACAACCTCCACTTGGTCTCTCGCCGCCACCACAGAGAACGCAGCTAGTATATCGTTTTGTATCTCGACTGGGTCCGTTCGGCTGACTAACCAGGAAGCGCGGATATCGACTCGATGGAGAGCCGGCAGGGACGCCGCTGCGATGGCGGTCCCGAGGCGAGCGAGTTGCCGGCGTCGAAAGGTGGGCTCCGTTCGGTCAAGACTCAGGATCTCGAGTACAAGGATCTCGAGGCGATTTGTGGGAGGCAGCCAGGCCAACAACATGTCTATGTCCGATATATCGTGTCTGGCGACGTTAATCTCGAGGCTTCTCAATGCGGTTAAGTTTTGCAAGAGGGGTAGACGAGAAGTGGACAGAGTTCGGTTGACCTGACCTAGGAAACAAAATGGCATCAATGCTGGGATTTGATCCAATGAATAACCACGTACGCCCATGAATTTTCATTCGAGTGATGGATCCCCCCGCATACTTGAGAGACTGTGCGTCCTCGCTGTTGAGAAACTGCATATCGAATTCGAGCTCGTCTAGTGTAGAAAGGTCGAAGGAGTCTATTAGCCCGCTCCCCTCGTATAATCTCAGCTGTAATTTCTTGATAGTTGTGCGAAATTCTTGTTTGTCTACGCGATCGGTTCCTGTCAGCATCCAGCAGAAAAGAGAGTCGAGATGAGGCTTGTGGTGGAAAACAAGACTTAAATCTGCAGCGTCGAACCTGGAAAACAGTAGTCCGACCCGACGGACGGATGGGAGTGTGATGAGAACTGCCATTGCGTCCAACAGTGGCCGCGCAGGGGTCCCACCGAATCCTCTGTAGAAAAAAATCTCTTCCAGATTTGTGAACGGCACCCGGCTTAGCGGATACATCACATCTTGCTTTCTGGAGGTGACTCGGAGACGGCGAACAAGAGGTACGAGATGGGGAGACGCCTCGAGCACGGAACAAAACCTGGCGCAGGCATCTGCCTCCCCGCTCATTTTGCGCCTTCCACTCGGATATAGATCGTCGACCTTTCGACACCCAGGAAGCAGTACGATGTCGTGGAACAGGTGTCGTTGAGCGGAGAAAGTCATGGGCCCGGGGAAAACAAGAGCACAGGACTTTAGATCCGCTGAGGATGTGGCGAGGAGATCGATTATTTGATCGCAGAGTTCCTGTATGCTCAGAACATTGCTCGCGCTCATAGCGTAGACAATGTAGGAGCCTTGTGGAGGTATGAGACTGAAGGGAAAATATGTGGCAGTGCCCTGCGCCTCAGTTCGGACCAGCGGGCCGTCGCGACCACAGGTCCAGACTTCCTTCTTTGTCAACCTTTGATCATGATGCGCCATCACCACACCGTAACATCGAAAACCAGTCCCGGCTTTTTCTTTCGAGTTTCTGAATATACACGCATGCAGCACCACTGCATGCGCCGCTTTTTGACTCCTTGTTTTATCTGGTCGCAGAACAGTGGTGGAGGGATGAAAAAGATAATGAACTTAGGTTTAACGAAACACAAATATTGGTCTTGCCATCATCCATGCGCCTCAGATTTTTCGCCCGAAGTGACAAGTCTGGGGCACTAGTTCCGTAAAAATATGTGGCTGTGCTCTCTGATTTATTGTTGGAATTCGAGATACTACATGCTTATTCGACGCGGAAGAGTCTCAGTGAGAAGTCACCAAGGTTGAATTCAGAGCCATCTCAGCCATTTTTTATTTAGCATCCTTCCTGGTGCAAGACCTGAGGAGTGCAAAATAAAAGGATCTCACTATCATCTCACAGTCCGTCACTGCTTCGCCGCTGCATACTTAAGAGTCGACTGAATTCGGCGGTTCGGATGAATCATGGCAATGGTGTTCCGTTTTTAGTAGTGCTCTTCGCGCCCTGCAGATATTACAGTATAGGAATCGCGGAAAAGAGGAGGAACGGACGGCATGCGACGAGTACTTGGCAGCGGTTCAGAATGCTTCCTCGAGTATCAGAGCTCCAGAGGAATGTGCGTCGGTGGGGTTTCGGAAAACCCGCAGTCCGTTTATGGCGAAGTGTGGACGATTTGCCAGGCTGAGCTCGGGGTTCGACTCCCCGTCGATGTGTGTTATCTGTGGTTTCAGTCGTTTTTCCACACGCCGCCTTCAATTCACCGCTTTTACCGGAGAAATGCAGGGAGGAATGAATGCAATACATCCATAACTAGTACCTGGGGCTTGAGAAAGGAATAAGCGTCGGTGGGGTTTCGGAAACCTCGCAGATCATTCGTAACCCCAGGAAATTATGCTATCAGGCTGAGTTCGGGGTTCGACTCCCCGCCGATGCATTATGTTGGAGCTGGGAGTTTTTCATTCAGGCGGCCCAAAATATGGTGCTTGTGACCGAGGACCCATGAATATCAGGAAGGATAAAGCGCGCCGAAAGCATACTGTATGTATGTTCATCAGGACCATCAGAACTGAAAATTTGGAGATCGAGGTTCGACTTACCGTCTTGTATTGTGCATAACACCTCCGAGTTACTCGTATAATATCGAAGAATTGGAAAGGGAAAGGAGCATCGGTGGGGAAGGGATCCCGCAGTCTGTCACTGGCAGTCTAATAGTCCCCTTGCATAAGACTGGGGTTCGACTCCCCGCCGATGCATGTGCGGTCGCTGGATAATTTTTTGTATTCAAAAGTGCCAGTGGCACACGTCGCGCAAAGAAACGAGACCCCACCCAGTGTATCGAGACTCGTGCACTTCGGACGTCTCCCTCGAATAAGAAAATGGTGAGCGTCGGTTGGGTTTCGGAAAATCCGCAGCCCGTTTATGCAGTCAGGCGGAGTTCGGGGTTCGACTCCCCATCGATGCATTCGATGTGAAGTTGAAATACAATCTTTTTTGATACACTTTCTATCGGAAAGGGTTGCCGCCAAACGTGAGTGCCGCAGAGAAAGACACAGATGTTGAAGTAGTGCACAGAAGTTGCCCACCCAGTGGTTCAGAAAGTCTACCTCGAATACCGGGGGATAAAGAAAGGAATAAGCGTCGGTGGGGTTTCGGAAAACCCGCAGTCCGCTTGTATGTGGAATACATTTTTAACAGGCTGAGATCGGGGTTCGACTCCCCGCCGACGTTTATGTTGGACGGTATGAGTTTTTATTCAAGTGGCCAAAAATTTGTTGCTTGTGGCCGAGGACCTAGAATATCGGGACATGAGCGCACCTAGAGCATATGGATGATCATCAGGACCGTCAGAACTGTAAATTTCGAGATTGAGGTTCGACTTACCTTGTACAACATCCCCGAAATTACTCGTACGAGGTCAAAGAATTGAAACAGGAAAGGAGCATCGGTGGGGAAAGGATCCCACAGTCTGTCTGTCGCTGAACAAATCATGGAGTAAGACCGAGTTCGGGGTTCGACTCCCCGACGATGCATAATAGTACATGTGTTATGAAAGGGAATTTTATATTCGCACTAGCGCAACGCAAGGAAGCCCCACCCAGTGTATTGAGTTTCGTGCGCTTCGGAAGTCTCCCTCGAATGCTGGGGCTAAAGAAAGGAATTAGCGTCGGTGGGGTTTCGGAAACCTCGCTGCCTGTTTGAGGAAATGTACTTACGTTGTCGAGCTGAGCTCGGGGTTCGATTCCCCGTCGATGCATATTAGTTATTGATTTTCTTTTTAACACCAGTGTATCGAATTTCGTGGGCTTTGGACGTCTCCCTCGAATACCTGGGGCTGAAGAAAGGAATAAGCGTCGATGGGGTTTCGGAAAACCCGCAGTTTCGATTTCTTTTTACATAACGTCGGTACTGCCAGAAACACGGACTCAGATGAGAGCTGCGTCGCGGCTGTGGCTTGGGGCTGAAGACAGGAATAAGTGTCGGTGGGGTTTCGGAACCCACAGCCCGTTTATAAGTCGAAGTTGGTTTTAACAGGCTAAGCTCGGGGTTCGACTCCCCGTCGACGCATAGCGACTCCGATTCCCGATTTCTTTTTAACACGAGTACCGGTACTGCCAGAAACAGAAAACGTTTTAAATTTCGGACCCGGACGAGAGCTGCGTTGTCACGGCTGTGAGTTGTACGAGGATACGCGGGACACCAATCGAAGTAGTGCAGGAAAGTAAGTGCCAGGCAAATGCCCGTTGGACGTATTCCTATCATGGCAGCGGTTCTGGGAAGAAATAAAATTATCGACGCGAGGCGATTTTGCGTACGTTTTACATGCGGACGGACGGGCGATCGGAAACCGAACGACCGACCTCGAGGTGTTGTTGCGGCCGGATGTTGCGGCCGGATGTCGGGACGATAGGATGGGGCGGGCCCGGGGTAGGTGGGTGTAAACTGGCAAGCAAGACGGCGAGGATGCTGTTGAATTCAATTATAGTAGCTAGGCTGGTCTAAGCTGTTCGAGAATGAATCGAAGTGAAAACGGAAAAGGAAGAAGTGTATACTGTACATCGCTAGGACGACTACTAAACGCTAAAGGTTAAATAAGCCAGCGCCTCTGGCGCGAACGCAAGGAGAGAGAGAGAGAAATATGGACATATGAGATTGGCAAGACGACGCCAGACGGCGCAGCGACAAAGCTCAAGTCGATTCAGAGCTGTCGAAAAGCGGGTCAGTGGGTGGCAAGACGACGCTAGCTATAGTCTTTTGAGCTTTAGAGCTGTTACTGTGAAGAAGTGCCAGTGGGTGTGCGGGTGCCAGACATTGCCAATGCCAGGATGACGACGAGGTCCGGCTATTAGAGAGATAAGATCTCCATAAGAGCATACTTATCAAAGTTCGGGTCAAGTTCTTTTTCTGGTCGAGCGGTAATCGATATCCGTCCAAACTCCGTCGTCGGCTCGCTCTCGACTCCGGAGGAGTCAGATTGGAGTCAGAGGGTGATTCAATTTCCTTCAAGCTGTAGAGCGACTGTGCTTTGTATCGCCAAGTCAACGGCAACGAGGCGGGGTCGTGGGCATAAAGATAAAAGGAAGCGAGGCTGCGAGATAAGATTCTAAAGCCGACACACTGCGGAGTCACGTGTTTACCGCCCTTGTCTGCACCCCTACACGTATCCGGCCGCGCCTGCAGGCCTTTATCCCTCTTTGCCTGCTCCAGCTCTTTGTCTGCCCCTTTGCGCAACAAAAAAAACTCACAAAGAACCCGGGGCCTTTGTTCGGCTGGGTACTTAAGCGCCCTCAATCAAGCTCAGGAGGATCGACTACCTTGTCTTCACTTCATCCCATCTTCAGTACGACTGGATCGCACTTGGCCGCAGGAAAAACGCAGGAAAACGAACAACAACGGGGGCGTATACGTCGCGGATATTTAAAGCGTTGCATTCGATGGCGTCTGCGGCGGTGTCTGACCAGAATGGTGCGTGCTCGTGCTTTTTCGGCCATCGGGATCCGCGTCCGTTCGGTGTCGCCTCTCGCATGCACGGCGGTCGTTGTGGATGGCCAGGACGTGTAACGTGGGCGAGATGAACAGACAGAAGTGATGAGCATGATTGCCTATCATCTCAGAAGGCCTGTGTCGGTGCTGCGAGGTACATTCTCCATGCCACCGCTCCGCCTTGGCCACTCCCTGCCCAAATTATCTTTTGCCTTGGCCTATTAATCCTGACACTGCCCGAAACACTCAACTCACTCCGTATTCCTCCCACAGAACATCCACCACACCCGTCCCGGGTGTCTGACCTGAAAGGTGAGTGCTCGTGTGCGTGGGTTTCTTGGGGATCGGTGTCGCGGGTGGCGCTTCTTGGAGGCTGTGGATGCCCGAGACGGGAGATGGACTGGCAGAGAAACGATTCCGTATCGTGTGGTATGCCATGGGGTCCCAGGTAGACCTATATCATCTCAAGATGGCCAATGTCTCGTCGCTTTATCCACTTCGCTGGGGCGATGCTATCTCCCGAATTATCTCTTTCCTTTTCTAATTAATCTCGTAACCTCCCGAAATACCAGCTTACTTACGCACTCCATCTTCTCCCACAGAACATCATCATCCACCTCAGCTGTCGCTCGTCGTCGACACTCCACCGAGCGCGTCCCCCTTCCCGTCGCCCTCCTCCAGCTTCCTCCCCCCGCCCATCCCCGGCGCGCACGAGTTCGCCATGAAGCCCGCCCCAGCGGGCATGCGCCGCTCCCCCCGCAGCCGCACACAGTCCGAGGAGGATGTTGTCCATCCCGACGAGCCCCGACAAAGCAACGGCCGCCAGACGAGAGACGCCGAGTCGCCGGGGCCCGCGACGCCGCGCCCGTTTCTAGGCTCCCCCGCGTCGTCAAACTCGCCCGCGTCCGCGACGACGCCGACTGCCCCGACGATATCCCCGCTCGCGCGCGCGTCTGCGCCTGCGCACGACCCGCCTCTACCGCTCACCGCTTCACCATCGACATACACATCCATGTCCACCCCATTCAACACCACCAACACCACCCCGTCCACCTCCGCAGCAGCACCCGCCCCTACGTCCCCCGCCTCCAAGCGCGTCTCCTTCCCCCCACCAGCGCAGCCCCCCCGTACACCCACGACACCGTCCTTCTCCGCTTCCACCCCCACCACGCCCTCCTTCTCCGCCTCCTTCGCCTCGTCCGCCTCGTCTGCCTCTTCCGCCTCCGGAGACGCCATTCCCATCCCCGTCCCAAGCAGCTTCCGCGCCGCGCCCCCCTCGCCCGCGATGTCGCGCCGCGCCTCGGCGCTCGTGCGCTCCTCGTCCTCCGCGTCCGCGTCGAGCCGCGGCAGCGCGAGCGGGAGCCGGCGCACGTCGCGCGTGCTTGCGGGCGCAAGGCATCGGCTGAGTATGAGCACGAGCGCGGCGACGGATGAGGATGAGCGAGCGCAACAGGAGCAGGAGCAAGATCCGGAACAGGCGCAGCTGGGCGAGTTGCAGACGCAAACGGAGCACTCGAGCTCTACCGAGAACGCCACCGAGACCGCGGAGGAGAAAGACGGAGAGGTCGAGCGGGCCCGGCGCGCGCCACTCATCGTCCGCGACTTTGCCTTCCCCCCAACGGACCCGCGCCACGCGGGGCTGGGGCCGGACGTCCCGCCGCAGTGCGACCCGCGCCGGCTGCTGCGCAAGCTGAACGGCTCCGCGCGCTTATCAGACTACTCTGACGCGGGGCAGCCGGAGGAGGAGGAGGACGAGGACGACAATGGGTGGGGCGGGAGCGCGTTTCTCGGGCGGCTAAGGGTGGGCGTGGGGAGCGCATGGGCGGCAGCGGCGGCGGCGGCGTCCTCCCCCTCCTCCTCTGGTAGTGGTGGGGTGGGCGCGGCGGACTTTGCGCGCAACTTTGGGGACGCGGACGACGACGAGGAGGAGCGGGTGGGGGGGTACGAGGACGACGAGGAGGGGGAGGAGGGAGTGGGGGAGGAGGTGCTGTATTACTCGGAGCCCGGGGCGCCCGCGTCGGGCGAGGACGAGGACGTGCCGCCGGGGCTGTACCGTGCGCAGTTTGCGTTCCATGCGCTGGACGCGGCGGAGATGCCGCTAAGGGAGGGGCAGCTGATACACGTGCTGGGGCCGGGGGCGGCGGGGTGGGCGGTTGCGCGGGAGCGGGAGCCGCCGCTGGTCGTGGACGGGGAGGGCGAGGGCGAGGAGAAGGGCGTGCTGGAGCTGGGGCGGATGGTCGGGGCGCGGCGGGACGCGGGGCGGGTGTGGGAGGAGTGGTGGGAGCGCGCGCATGGGGGCGCGCACGCGGGTGCACATGTGGGGGAGCGGCGTGCGCTGGTGCCGGATAGCTTCTTGGTGATGATCCGCGGGGAGGGGGAGGGCCAGGAGGAGGCGCATGAGCGGCTCGTGCGGTATTTGGAGTGGGTGGAGCGCGAGCGGCTGGCGCAGCAACAGGAGGAGGAGGCGGAGGCGCTGAAGCGGGAGGCGGAGGGTGGGGACGCGGGTGCAGATTCACCTGACTCGGGCTCGGAGGAGTACGAGGACGCGGTGGAGGCGGCCGCGGCGTAGCGCTGGCGCTCGCTTCATCCGAGTCCATTGGCGGACCCCTTCTTTCTTTCTTTCTTTCTTTCTTCCTAGCCGGGGATACTCACTCATACGCATGCGCACGTACATACCTTTCTTTCCGCATCTCGTTTCATCTTCTTTGTTCCAGCTGTTTCTCTTGCCTTCATAATTATCTGCGCATCTGTGTCTACATACTACTTATACTTATTCGCCGCGCATTGTCGTATGTATAGGTACCACACATATAGCTGTCTACATATCTCGCTCATATATATCGTCTTTATTCTCTCGCCCGTTCCGAGTTGCGATATCGATAAATGGCGTACAGACGACTGCGTGGCGCGTGCAGCAATCTTCACTACTCGCCTGCTTGTACAATCCCATTCATTAGCCCGTCGCATTACATTCCTTGAAATTCGGTCAACTTTTAAGGGAAATCAGCCGCGTATTCATTGATCTATCGAAAACATACATATTATCTGTGGCTTTTCCCTTTCCCTTTGACCATGGTGAAACCGTCTTCGTCGATTTCGGGCTCCTCGCGCCGCCGAGGCTCCACCAGCTGCGGGGCCTCCTCTTCCTCCTCCATGCTCTCGTCTTCATCCTCATCGTCTTCGTCCTCCCACTCCTCCGCATCCTTACTGGGAACTTCCTGCGCAACGGCCCGCTTCCCCCGCACGCTCTCCGCCCTGGCCTCGAACCGCAGCACCATCTCCTCGCGTCCAAGCCTCGTCTCCTCCCACATCCTCACAATGTCCAGCGCGACGGGCTCCGCGCTCCCATCCGCCAGATCTGCGTCGAACTCGTCCGCAAGGACTTGAAGGAGGAGCTCCTCGACGTATTGGTCGTCCGGCGTGGGGACCGTCTCTTCGAACGCGTCTACGATGGCGGAGGCGAGCCACGTGCGTTTTTGAGGCGCGCCGGCGCCGCCCCAGTTTTCTTGGACAGCGAGGCGGAGGGTGTCCCAGGTTGCGAGGCGCGCGATTACACCCCGGGCAAAAAGGACGGAGGATGGAGGCGGGGCGGGAGGCGTCGCAGTGTCCATGGCGAAAAATTTCCAGGGAGAGGCTTCCAATCGTAATAGGTCCAAACAACCGGGCCGCGAAGCCGTCAATTTTCTTGCTCAATCTATGTTCTTCACCTTCAGGTGCTCTGGTTGGCTCCGGAGGAACCAGTGCACTCCCGGCTACCAACTCATATAAAATCTGCTCGTGCTGCGAACTTGTTCTCCTCGAGATCAGAGATCTCACTTCAGCACTGGCAGCAACTCAGACACCGACGCCTCAAAATGACCCATCTCCACTTCGCGAAATTTAGTAGTCTTCTGTTTCTTTGCTGTTTCTTCAACTTTCTTGCGCTCGTTGTTCGGTCCAGGAAAAAAATTGTCATCTCTGGATGCATCGCCTCGCGGGGAGTCGAACCCCGAGCTCGGCCTCGAAAATTATTTTTCCTGCCCTGAGATGTGGACCGCGGGTTCCTTTACCCCACCGATGCTTTTTCTCCCCATATCTTGGCTAAGGGCTACGGGCTACAGTATGATATCCCCTGGATAAACAAAAAGTGCTGGAAACCAAGTGGCCTCCGCTGTTTCTTCAACTTTCTTGGGCTCGCTTTCGGCCTAGGAAAACATTTATTTCTGGACAACCGAATCACATCCAAAAAGAACACTTCATGTCGGCTGCATCGCCTCGGCGGGGAGTCGAACCCCGAGCTCGGTCTCACAATTTCTTTTCGGACCACTGAGATGTGGACCGCGGGTTCCTTTACCCCACCGATGCTTTTTCTCCCCTCAGCCTCAACGAATCAGAGGGGGGCTTCCGGAATATCTTAGCTGCGGCCGACGGGCTACTGTACGATATTCCCGGATAAAAAGAAAGTGATGGAGACAAAGTGGTCTTCAATTTTCTTGCGCTCGCTTTCGGCCCAGGAAAACTCTCATTTCTGGGGGACCGAATTATATCCGAAAAAGAGAGGCTCTTGACGCTGTCATTGCCTCGGCGGGGAGTCGAACCCCGAGCTCGGTCTCGCAATTTTTTCTCCAATGAATCTAACGTGGACCGCGGGTTCCTTTACCCCACCGACGCTTCTTCTCCCTTCAGCTTCAACGAACTAGTGGGGGGCTTCCGGGATATCTTGACTACGGGATACTCCCGAGATAAAGAAAGTGCTGGAGACAAAGTGGTCTTTGCTGGTTCTTCAAGTCTTGTGCTCGCTTTCGGCCCAGGAAAATTCCTATTTCTGAACTACCAAGTTTCATCCAAAAAGAACCACTCGTGTCTCGCTGCATCGCCTCGACGGGGAGTCGAACCCCGAGCTCGGTCTCGTACAGGTCGAGTAGCTGAGATGTGGACCGCGGGTTCCTTTACCCCACCGATGCTTTTTCTCCCCTCAGCCTCAACGAAATAGTGTGGGGCTTCCGGGATATCTTGGCTACGGCCTGCGGCCTACAGTGTGATATTCCCCGGCTGAAAAAAGTGCTGGAGACAAAGTGGTCTTTGCTCTTTCTACAAGTTTCTTGCGCTTGCTTTCGGTTCAGGAAAACTCTTATTTCTGAACTACCGAGTTCCATCGAAAAAGAGTAACTCTTTATCGCCCGCATCGCCTCGGCGGGGAGTCGAACCCCGAGCTCGGCCTCACAGTTTCTTTTCCTCCCCTAAGATGTGGACCGCGGGTTCCTTTACCCCACCGATGCTCCTTCTCCCTTCGGCTTCGACGAATTAGTGTGCTTCCGGGATATCTTGACTACGGGCTACAGTACAATATTCCCGAGATAAACGAAAAGTACTGTACACAAAGTGGTCTTTGCTAGCTCTTCAAGTCTTGTGCCCGCTTTCGGTCCAGGAAAAACTCTCATTTCTAGACGACCGAGTTCGATTCAAAAAGAATGACTTGGATCGCACTTCATCGCCTCAGCGGGGAGTCGAACCCCGAGCTCGGTCTCACAACATTCTACGATCAATGAGATGTGGACCGCGGGTTTCTTTACCCCACCGACGCTCCTTCTCCCTTCAATTTCAACAGATATCTTGACTACGAGCTACGAGCTACTGTACAATATTTCCGGGATCAAAAAAAAAAGTGTTGGAGACAAAGCAACCTTCGCTGCTGCTTCTTCAACTTTCTTGCGCTCGCTTTCGGTCCAAGAAAAACTCTTATTTCTGAATGACCGAGTTCCATTCAAAAAGAACACGTCTTGTCGCATTGCTTCGTCTCGGCGGGGAGTCGAACCTCGAGCTCGGTCTCAGTATGTCTATTCTTCCTGAGATGTGGACCGCGGGTTTCTTTACCCCACCGATGCTTTTTCTCCCCTCAGCCTCAACGAACTAGTGGGGGGCTTCCGGAATATCTCGGCTACGGCCTACGGCCTATCCAGTACGATATTCCCAGGTTGAAAAAAGTACTGGAGACAAAGTGGTCTTTGCTGATTCTTCAACTTTCCTGCGCTCACTCTCGGTCCAGGAAACAACTCTAATTTCTGGACGACCGAGTTCCATCGAAAAAGAACGCTCCGTCACTATAACGCCTCGGCGGGGAGTCGAACCCCGAGCTTGGTCTCACATTTTCTTTTCCTCCACTGAGATGTGGACCGCGGGTTTCTTTACTCCACCGATGCTTTTTCTCCCCTCAGCCTCAAAGAACTAGTGTGGGGCTTCCGGGATATCTTGGATACGGCCTGCGGCCTACAGTACGATATTCCCCGGCTGAAAAATGTGCTGGAGACAAAGTGGTCTTTGCTCTTTCTACAAGTTTCTTGCGCTCGACTTTGGTCCAGGAAAAGACTCTTATTTCTGGACGACCGAGTTCCATCGAAAAAGAACACCCCATCCATCTCTCTATCGCCTCGGCGGGGAGTCGAACCCCGAGCTCGGTCTCACAATTTTTCTTTTCTTCCACTGGGTAGGTAGGTGAACCGCGGGCTCCTTTACCCCACCGATGCTCCTTCTCCCCTCAGCTTCCACGAATTAGAGTGGGGCTTCCGGAATATCTTGGATACGACCTACGACCTACAGTACGATATTCCGGGCTGAAAAAAGTGCTGGAGACAAAGTGGTCTTGACGGTATCTTCAACTTTCTTGCCCTCTCTCGGTCCACGAAAAAAAATATCATTTCTGGACGACCAAGCTCCATCCAAAAAGAGTGACTCTTTGTCGCTTGCATCGCCTCGGCGGGGAGTCGAACCCCGAGCTCAGTCTCGCAATTTTTTCTCCCATGAATATATGTAACGTGGACCGCGGGTTTCTTTACCCCACCGATTCTCCTTCTCCCTTCCAGCTTCAACGAATTAGGAATACCTTAGCTACGGGCTACAGTAAGATAATCCCCAGTGTTGTCACAGAATGGAGGGAGTCGAACCCTGGCAATTCAATGATCTAGATGTGCATGTCATGATGGATGTGCCCATCCAAATGGGCTGCGGGATTCCGAATCCCCACAGACACTCTTACTGCCCTGTTTCTTTGCAGTTTCTTCAACTTTCTGCACTCGCTTTCGGTGAAAAAAATTGTCATCTCTGGATGCATCGCCTCGGCGGGGAGTCGAACCCCGAGCTCGGCCTCACAATTATTTTTCCTGCCTTGAGATGTGGACCGTGGGTTCCTTTACCCCACCGATGCTCCTTCCCCCTTCTGCTTCAGCAATCAGAGGGGCGCTTCCGGAATATCTTGGGTACGGCCTACGGCCTACAGTACGATATCCCCGGGATAAACAAAAAGTGCTGGAGACCAAGTGGCCTCCGCTGTTTCTTCAACTTTCTTGCACTCGCTTTCGGTCCTGGAAAACTCTTATTTCTGGACGACCGAGTTCCATCGAAAAAGAACATCTCGGATCGCGCTGCATCGCCTCGGCGGGGAGTCGAACCCCGAGCTCGGTCTCACACTTTCTTTTCTTCCAATGAATCTAACGTGGACCGCGGGTTCCTTTACCCCACAGATGCTCCTTCTCCCTTCAGCTTCAACGAATTAGGATTAGCTTGGCTACGGGCTACCGTACGATATTCCCGGGAAGTGCTGGAGACAAAGTGGTCTTTACTGCTTCTTCAACTTTCTTGCGCTCGCTTTCAGTCCAGGAAACTTTCATTTCTGAACGACCGAGTTCCATCCACAAAGGATACCTCATGTCATCTTCATCGCCTCGGCGGGGAGTCGAACCCCGAGCTCGGTCTCGACATTGTTATGAGAACAGCTATGAGAATGTAGATGTGGACGGCGGGTTCCTAACCATGAGACTCTACTTACTAACCGCAAACAATTTTTGCGGTTCGGGCACCGAATCTTTCGTCGACTTCGAAAGACTTCGAAGCGCCAGTTCAACTTCAAGACGTCAGCGCGTCAGCACGTTACATAACGTTCACCGGTACGATTGATGGTCGCTATGACGGGTCAACGCGAGCATCAGGCCGTTGCCCAAGGATTTACTGATGAGAATGATTGGCTAGGATTACTTACCTACCTACTGTACCTACCTGGGCCCCAGTGTTCCTCAGCGGGACCGGCCGTATAATTTGAGAATTGTACCTACCGAACTTGTACCGAACCTTCGTGGGTACAGTATCCCGTGCAAAATGCCGAATATTGCTCGGTGTTCGGGGGCAGCGGGGTTGATTGGCGACTTGCGGATGTTGTGAGATGAGGTGAGATCGCCCCAGAACCCCGCTGACACGGGTGGAAATTGGACTGATGTCGATCTCAACGCAGGAAGGAATCCGAAGGATCTTCCTAAGTTCCTTTGGGAAGTTTCGACGAACCCCGATGCTCGGGTGTTTTTGCCGTAATTTGACGGCTGGGTGGAGCAGGCCCGTAGGGGAGAGTCCATCGTTCCTTCTCTTCAAGGACGCAGTTCGATAGCTCGTGGCTGGGGGTTTGAAGCAACGTTGAACATTATTGAACGCCAAGACTAATTTTTTGGCAAACGTGACAACCCTGAGATCAATATTTGATTGCGTTGCAATCAAATCACAAGGAGGTTGCTTTTCAATATAAAGAGGTAGGCGGCTTCGCGTGGAGCTTCAAACGCTCTTTCCATTCGTCGTCCCCCTCCCCCTCCTCCATTCTTTTACCTGAAAATGTTCGCCTTCCAGCTGCTTTCTGCTGTCTCTTCTGCAGCTCTCTTGGTGTCCGCCCACCCCACTCGCCGCCAGGATGTCACCTGCGAAACCTCGGACGCCACCATGGACCTGCCGGCGAACCAGACCCTGTTGGTCAGCCCCACCTCTGCGCCGCTCTTCGTGCTTCTCGGTGTCGGGATCCAGAACTACACCTGTTCCGCGGCCGGGACCTACGGGTATGTCTTGACAGTTTCAAGCTCCCTAAGGGGACACTCACGCGGGAATATTCATGCAGCACGATCGGCGCCGTCGCCTCCCTGTTCGACATCTCGTGCTTAGATCAAACACCGGGATTCGCAGACATCCAGAGCAGCGCCTTCGACCTTTGGAATGAGGCTTCTGCGGACACGACAGCCAGCTCCGTCGGCGCCCTCGTCGGCGCCCCCAACCTCCTCGGCGTACGTTCAATCTGCTCCACGCGTCGTCCGCTCGTTCATAATCTTAAACCTGCTTGTCTTATTTTCGCTCAACAGTACCACTACTTCGTGACCTCCCCGTCGGGCACCGGCATCTCGCCCAAATGGGACTTCACCTCGACCGGAAGCTTCGCGGGTAACTCCTCGGCGTATGTCCTCGGCGCCAAAGTCGGCGACATCCCCTCCCCCAATGACTCCGCGACCGACGTCGACTGGCTTGCACTCAACAACGTGCAAGGCTCCCTGGCGTCCAAGATCTTCCGCATTGACACCGTCGGTGGACAGCCGCCCACATCCGTACGATTCCTTTTCTGCGCGTCTTTGTTGATTGGTGCTCACCTGTCCGACAGTGCGTTGCCGGCTCCGCCATCTCGGTGAAGTACACGGCGAAGTACTATTTGTACTAAAAATCGAGCAACACCATCGTCGAGGGCTTTCGACAACCCGTACACCACAATCACGATCTTTTATAGAATACATTTTGCTAATAGATGCCTACGCCCCGAGCGGTCGGCTGTGAATCTCCTGTCCCAGCGGTTTTGACGAGGATGTTTTTGCGGTTCCTATGTAGGTGTATCGAGCTGTAAATTCTCCATTTCAACAGCTCGTGCTTAGTCGAGTCGAAGAATTGACGCGCGGCGCGTTGCCTACGTTTGTTTTGGCGCCTATTTCCCCTTCTATCTCTTGAGGTAGAACGGGAAACCTTTCCGAATCGTGTTTCATATCATCTGTTGTGGACGCCTCGCGAGGCTGCAGAACAGACCGCGAGGCGTCCACAACAGACCAGTTGGAAATGAAACGCACTTCGACTCTATGGTGATAATCATCGGGTCAGTTGAATCTTTATTGTTCAACTTTGAACTGCACCCATATATCGAGCCTCGCTGACTCGCCAACTTATATTATGGGTCTCAAAACGAGAAAAAGTTCGAGGCAACCATGCGAGACACGAAGAGAAAAAGACAATTACTCAAATTTCCCAATGCATCGACGGGGAGTCGAACCCCGGGCACAGCCTAGCAGGTAGTAGGTATTCCGTCATGTTATTGATAGGCTGCGGGTTTCCAGATACCCCACCGACGCTGGTATCAATCCCTTTGGAGTGCAGGTTGAATGATGGACGGGACATTGACATACTGATTATATGATATGAGCTTCTGTGGAAAGCAAGTGGAAAGCCATGGGTAATAAATGGAAAATTCCGACCATTATCACCACCGGCAACAAGAGAGTTTATCCTTTATTCTATCGTAGAATTGCGCCTGTTAGACATGGAAACTGGATCAGCTTGTGAGATGCAGCCTACGCCGCCCGTGCCAGTCCGTGATACATTTCTAAAATTCCTCTTGTTAGAGTAGTCGGAAGGCATTTATAAAGTGAATCAGCGTGTGTGGCGCCGAGTCCGAGTCGGCGCCGACGGGATGCAGACCGACCACGAGCCTTGCCCGCGTGTGCTTCCGAGGTCGACCTGTCGGTCTTCCCAAACATCGAACTTCGAAGGATCGGAGTTTGCTGAGTCGCCGTGAAGACAGTCAAAGGCAAAGGTAAAGGGGAGCGCGTAAAATACCACGCCAGTAAACGGTGAACCGGGAGCACCGGTCAAGTTTTAACAGATGGGAACTCAGGACAAAGCCGCGATCCGGCCCGGTCTGTATCCGATTTAATGATGGGCACCGCCACATTTTTTTACCTATGTCAGAGCGCCAGTCTCATTCGCTCTACTGTGTATAGCGCTGCATCTGTTGTCCTCACTCAGGCTCAGCTCGTCTTATAACAGACGCTGTTACGCTGTTACAGTCTCATTCCTCCTGATCACAAGCCCCTTGTTATCCAGAACTCGAATCGACCGCTTGCGAATCCCTGTTTTCCCGTCTGCCAGGATCTGCGACTCAGTGCATATCCTGAGGTCATCAAATCCAACTAGCCTTAGGCTTAAAACTTCGAGTCCCAGCCTGTCTCTTTGGCAGGACCGGCCATACCGCTCATTTTTCATCTTTTCACTCAGATCGTCGACAGGATGCGATCGAACCTTCCTTGACGGTTTCAAGGTCCAATGTCTTCCGTGAAGGAGATCTAATCCGGCGAGCGTACATCCATCCTTACATACCTCTTGCCGCAACTGACGTCTGGGCGCCCCGTCTCCGATACTGTCAGCATGCCCACGATTGAGTATTTGACAACGTCGGCAAGACATGACATGGACACTGGACAGAGGCAGACATTCTGAAGACTCGCCGCCGATTCGTTGAGGACGAAACGTTGGATGAGAACGTCATGATGGTGCGTGATCGCTTCGTGTTCGTATATTTATTAGTAGCACTGTTCGCGGGACGTGGGAGACCATCTCAGAGTAGGCTGAAGCAGCCCCATTCCCATTTTCATCCGCAACCCGCATTTGAACAGTGATAATTTAAATTGGGGAGACAACATCATGAGCGCGCAGCCAGCTCGGACAGCAATAACAATGTCAACGTCGGGTAAGGGTAAGGACCCTTGGAAGTACGGTATGTATTCACACCAGTATTAATATCAGTGCAGATGGATCTTTCAGCGTCCCCTGACATGTCGGCATCAATGTTCAATGCCAGGGTGGCGTTGCCGTAATATTGTGGAAATCTCAGCGCCTTCTGGGGTTCGTGGAAAATCCTTCCCACCTTGTTCCCGATTCAGGGACAGAGCTGGGACAGCATTTCAAGAGGCCCGAAATGACAAGATTGAACGCTTCCGCCCCGGCCATGGATACCGCAGTTGAAGCAGCTGAACGAGTGCAAAAAAGAAGCCACGTTCTATTTGGGTGACACGGGATTCATAATTCTTTGCAGGCATCCAGGAAACTGCCTTCCACATTTGGGATGATGCCTCTAGTAGGACCACGGCCACCTCCATTGGGGCCCGTGTTGGTGCTCCCAATCTGCTCGGGGTACATGTTTTTCCATGCGTTTAAAGCTGGCTTTCCTCATGAAATCCGTGTTAACAGTTCCACTACTTTGTGACCTCGCCCTCGGGTACCGGCCTCTCCCCCAAGTGGGACTTCACTTCCACTGGAAAATTCGCAGGCAACGCGAATGCTTATGTTCTCGGCGCCAAAGTCGGCGACATCCCCGCCCCCACTGACCCCGCAGTCAACGTGGACTGGCTTGCGCTGAAAAACGCGCAAGGAGACCTCGCCTCGAACATTTTCCGCATTGACACCGTCAATGGACAGCCGCCCACATCCGTAAGATTTCTATCCTGCGTATATTTATTGTTTGATGCTTACCCGTTCGTGCGTGTAGTGCGTTCCAGGCTCCACGATCTCCGTGAAGTACACCGCCAAGTACTATCTGTACTAAGTGTACTCAGCACTCAGCACCCCGTCCTTTCGTCCTTTCTGGACTGACGGCTTCGGGTACCTCACACTCATTTAGAGTCTGAATGTCGAAAAATATAATGGCTGAAATTATATCTCCTTGGCCAGTTTTCCTAGAGATCGTCGTGAGTTTTTCGGAGTTGAGTCAGAGTCGCCAGTTGGAGTCAAGACAACTCCCCGTTATGCCAACTGCAAAGACTTTTAGATCTCCAGTACCGTGTTCGTCCCAGTTGAAAATTACTCACTGCGTTGATTGCCAGACTGCTGTTTCGAAAGTAGTCGATACTAATCGGCCGTCAGGCACTGCGTTCAGGCGGCTCCGCGGCAGACCCCGTCGGAGCTACGTCGCCATCTGGAGACCGGTCGACAATTAGCTAATGATCTGGCTACCAGGCCGCTGAACTCAATGTCTGGGAATTTGAATATAGCAATAACGTTCAACGGTTCAAGGCGAAAAAATGCTTTGGCGAAAGGTGGTACAGTAGTGATACAGACGACTGCCGGTATTTTACAAATAAGTTAGGCAGCCGCAGAGCGTTCAAGTTAGAGAATGGCTGGAAGAATGGTAGTGGTAGTACAAATGAGTGTCGATACTTTTACAACAAGTTCCAAATACTCGCAGGCCTATACCAGTTTGTACGATGTTGGATTATACACGGCCTTTTCAGGCTGGAATAGATCAACGTCAGCGAAATTCTAATGCTCGGGCGATCCGACGGATAACCTACCACTTGTAAACCTGAACCAGGTCGTGGTCTGATCAAAGGGAGATTATCGATCTCCGTGGTTCGAGTAATTTCTATCGTTAACTTTTGAAGAATTTGAGGAATAGATTAACAACGATTATAGCCCGATTTGCGTACGCTGGGGCTGCTCGGACGGCTGGCGTCCCATTGCCATGACTTCGGAGATGCTGGACGAACGATCTCACGATGTCGCGGGCGAGAATTGAGTCTGAAGAAGAGCGTGAGTGTCTAACGGACCAAAAGAAATAGAACTCACGACACCAGCAGCGAGTTTGAATACACTACACGTTGTATCAGCTTTAAATTGAAATATATGACTGGCGGGTCTCACTTTTCGCGAGCGATGTGTATAATGCGAGCCAGACGACTGCGTTGAACGATTAACATCCGTGCATCATATGTAAATATTAAATTCACAGTTGTACTTCATTGTCAGGAACTGCATGAGGCGTTGTCAGCCGCAGGCAAGACCCAAGATTAAAGCTCACGGTAATAAGCACGGCCACCGATGTAAGGCTACCACAGCTATCAGCACTGGGTTGGATAACAAGGGAAACGACTAAGTACCTAGTAATCAATCCAGTCTCTGTGCGAAGGTCAGACTGAGCTTCACTGCAGATGATGGACTCACGGATTGTCCATGTGATTAACCGGTTAATCAGTTCCTCGCTCCTTAAAAAACTTAGCCAACGGAGCGATGGACTGAAAGGAACGCAGTGACGCACTTGGGCAAGTTATACGGCGTATAAAGTTTTCGAATATAGACACAGAGTAACACGGCGATGAGGAAGTCTAGAA
This sequence comes from Mycena galericulata, assembly GCA_029289565.1. NCBI lineage: Eukaryota > Fungi > Basidiomycota > Agaricomycetes > Agaricales > Mycenaceae > Mycena > Mycena galericulata. The sequence goes on from JARKIA010000096.1 coordinate 150,324, forward strand.
CCGTACCCACACCCAGTGCGGACGTGATAAGCCATGTATAATGTTCCTGGAGCACAAAATAGTCCGGCTCCCTCGGGACATCGAGGAAACCCTCCGCCGCTAGTGCCATTCCCCCCACGAAGCGCAGGAAAGCAAGCCCCCAGCACACCAGGCTGATATGCCGACGTCCGGATAATACACGTAGGCGATAAGCAAAGAATGACTGCATTCGACATCATCTCAATGCTGACGAAGTATGAGCGACCGAACTCACCTGGACCAAGGCGGTAATGAGGGTCTCAAATACTGGGTTCAAAGACAGGGAGTAGGAATTGGCGGGCTTTTCGAGTTCAGGAACACCAGCCAGGACGACGGTGAAGTAGTAAATGGCGTGGCAAGACGCGACTGAATGGCACAGCTCGAAGAATCTGCAAGGCGATATAAGAATGGATCACGAACAGTATTGCGAGTATGGAACTCACAGAACAAGTCCAACCTATTGAATCCTCGCCGTTAATTTTCTGCGCTTTCCGCATAGTGTCGTAGGACTCACCAGCAGCTTGAGCCCAGTTCTGTCAGAGCGGCAGTTTTGGAAGTATATGTATCCCTGTAAGGCGACGACCCCAAACATAACAAGGCTGATAAAGACGCCTATCTCCATGACGCCGAGAATGAGCGGGGAGTCGACTCCGTATGCGATCATGGCCGCGGTTGATCAAAAACGGGGTTGGACGAAAGCGAAATGGGAGAAAAGAAAGGCAGAGTCGTCAAGACTGAAAGATAAAGACAGAGGGGGGAAAGAAAGACCGGGGAGCTCGTCTGCTTCATCAAGAACAGATATAGTCTCGATGAGATGTTGTACATGTTGGCAGATTATCAAGGACGTGCCACAGCGTGGGTGGGAAGGTTGTGTCTGTGCGAAACGCAGCTAAAATCAGTATCGAAGAAGCGCACAACTAAGTGTTGGAAGGAACACTTTCGTTTATTTGCGAGGGAAAATAACGGCCGAAACTGATGCTGATATGATACTTCGCTGATATGGTGATGTATCTAAGAATCTGTCATTAGCGTCGCTGGAAACAGAGAAAAGGGAAGCAAAAACAGCACCAGTTGCGGGTCTCCGGGGATGTCGGTTATGACTAGTTGAGTTGCTGGTGCGATTTGGAATTCAGTGATGCCCGCCTATATGGGCTACCACGCAACTACGCAACCTCAGATTTCCGTCGAAGTCGGGTCCCAGTGATGCAGGGAAAGAACATCTAACCTTTGCATGATGGACACAACTGAAAGATCGGCACATCCATGGATGAGGTTCGGCCCGCCTGAGGACTGACAAAGACCCGGCAGATCTGAGAAGACATTTCTCGTTGTTACCCATCCGCCACCATCGCAGCAGACGGAATGTCGACATGCCGTCGGACCAATACGTCTGGCGCTGCTATACGTCATGTCGGAAAGAAAACGAAATCTTGAAAGATAACAGTGGCTCGAGATGCTCCCGACCTCAGGGCCTCAGACTCTGAAACGCGGGTGACATCTGTGCCTGGCCCGGGCAGTTCAGAGAAGCCGATGATTCCAAGCGGCTCAATTATGGAGAAAGGGATACAAGTATCGATGATTGGGTGGTTGCAGCACTAGTGTGAATGGATGGACGGATGAAGAGTTTCAGCTTGAGACGATTGTCGGATGATCGCATCAATAGCATAGCCACCCGCCCTTTGCTTCCGCACGCTGTAATTCACACACCTCTTGCGCACCTCGCGACGATGAAACTCCCAAATCTCATCTCATCTCATCTGAATTATAGGTCTCGCCCGCAGATTCGGACCTTCCTCGGAGAGATACAATTTACTCGTAATTTCAGCCATCTGTGAGCGGGTTGGATTTGGTCCTTTGGAATCTTGGATTGGTTTAGTTATCGTTTTTCTCTCTACAAACAGCGAATACAGCATCGATTATATTTGATTGGTATAGTAGGATACCCTTCTCCATGGCACATATCATGTATCTGGAACCTTGGATTCCAGCCCCTCTTCGCTGTCCCCCGAAGTCGTGCTGCTCCCTATATGCAAATCTGACAGTACGTTGGCTTCGGAGTCTGATGTTGCGTACTGGCTGGGGGAGTCACCCGCCGCACTCCGTGTCGAGGAAAACGGGATAGTCGATCCCGGCGCGAACTCAACGTCAACTGCGGACCGCTGGCCGACGCCGTCCATCTGCAGCGTACAGTGAGATCAGGTTCTTGAAAATATTATGGGAGGATACTCACGGAGCCGTCTGAAAATATTGCGAACGAATTCCGCGTGTATGCATCGGCCTTACGGTGCAAGGTACGGATGTTTAGTCTATTAATATCAGATCGGTTCAAGTTCAGGTCCGATGGAAGAGGACATACGATGCGAGGAGTGAGTTGGAGTACACTGAACGAAGTCCTCTGTAAGCGGTGAAGAGGTGGACGGGCATATGTCAACGTACGTTTACCCAGGATGGCAAAGACTCCGATCCAGATATCTGAGCCTGGGATTAGCTGTGTAAAATTGAATAGAAGATGACAGTTTACAATTATGCCTCATCGCTTGGAACTGCATGAGTCGTCAGTTTGTAAATGAGGCATAAAAAAAATAGCGGGACGCACACAGACAACGACTGTGACGGACACAACACTACATTCGCACCCGACGTAAGATCCGGTATGTGGATGGGATCGCAGGACTTTACCTTGTTACCAGCCCCGTTTCTGTTCATTCGCCACTTGATAAGTCAACGGATGCGCAACGGAATGAATAGGCTCACGGATAGACCAGAACATTATCCTGTGGATCAGCTGCGAGGTCCTAGGAACAGAACTCAATGGATCTGTGTGGAAACACGGGTGATCGGACTGCTACGTACGTTTTCATCGCGGGAGGGGACTTCCATCGCTGGAGGTAAACGCAGAGCGAGATCGCAACAAACACGTCGACGGAGGCGCCAATGCTAAAGGTCGCCGTGACCAGCCACCCGAGACGCTCCTGGAGACTGAAGTAGTCCGGCTCGTGGGGGAGGTTCATGAAGCTCCCCACGGAAAGCACTATGCCTCCCCCGAAACGCAGGAGACATAACATCCCGATGATCCCACCGATCCATGCGTTTTGCGAGAAGCGGTAAACTCGGTGGATGAAGTAGGACTGTGGAATAATCAGTATCGATAAAATTTCGGGCAAGGTGAATCCAGCAGAATGCGGACTTGTACGAGGAAGGTGATGAGCGTCTCGAAGACCATGCCGAAGCTCAGTCCACGGACGGTTCCAGGTTTCTCTGCGACGTTGGCCAAGGTGACGGTCCAGTAATAAATCGCTTGGGTGACAGCGACGGTATGGCACGTCTCGAAGATGCTTTCGATTTATTAGGTCCATCAGTACTCTTGCTGGGATATGAAATGACTCACAAAACTAAAGCTACCTTGATTTCAAAATAAGCAATATTAAACATTTAGTCGCTGTTTCTTAAAGGAGACACACTCACCAGAATTCTCACCAGTGCACGATCCGATGTGCGCAGGTAGTAGATGTAAACTTGAAGGATGAGGATTCCGAATAGAATGAGCGTCGCGAAGATCCCCATCTCCGTGACCCCGAGTCCCAGAGTCGCGTCAAGTTGGAAGGGCGCCATGTCGGTGGGCGAGGGTGGAGCGTTAGCAAGGCTCCATCGACACCTTCACGTTTAAATAGTGGCACTCCGACTACCCCGAAGCGTCCGAGAAGCCATCGCGGGCGATGGATTGCCCCACAGTGCCCAAAGGCGGAACAGAAACAAGACTGCCCTCCGTACAAGGTAAAACAATGCGATCAGGTGCCCCAGAGTGGCGCGCGGTGAGAGGTGCGATAAGCGACCGCCGGCGGAGGGTGGAGATGCTCTGGTGGCCGTGCCAACGCATTGCAGTTGGTGCAGCCCGGGGACTCAAGGCACCGACGGTGGGCGCGCATCATCTCACGCCCTGTTTTAGGACAAAAGAGACGCCCAGAAACGTGAATGTTCAGCATGGGCCGCCGAGATGGATTATCGCTAATAGACACTAGAACCTATTCAAGTAAGTCCACCGTCAAGACAGCATGGTCACTTATTCTTCAAATGTGCAATGGGACCGCGACGGGCGCCTAATTTAGAATTTACAACTACATCGAATAAGCGCCGATTAACCTCTGGCGATTCAACGCACCTCTGCCCGCACTCTCTTACCCTGAAGGAGATTGCTGGTCAATACGAATTGAGTCAACATGTTGGATTTACCTTGTGAATCCAAAAATAATTCTCCGATGTTCTGTTACACAGAATTTCTCTCGTAGTAACAAGCTGAGGTGGACGGGACGGACTTGTCGCCAAGTAACTTGCCAAGTAACGCGCCATACCAGCGAGACGCGTCCGGATTGCTATGATGCAGCATGGTGGTTCCGCCGCGTCCGGTAGCTTCCGGCGCTACTCACTGCATTCAGGCGGCGGCGGCAGACCCTCAGATCGGAGCTACGTCTCCATACGACGGCGACACCTCGGCACAGTCTGCCACCATCACTCGGCACAGCTCCGTCGTACGGCGAAGTAGCTTGGGAAGGCCCTTTGACCTCTGCCGCCGGGCTGTCTAGACGCAGTGACTATTCCTGCAGGCATGCACCAAATCAATACCAAAAGCACACGATGTTGGGGAGAACGCAATGAGGCGCACTAGTTCAAGTCTGTCCGGTTTTGGCCAAGTCTAAGCTAGCGCAAATCGGAGTCATCTAGCTCCAACCTCTACATAAAAGCGCTAATAAGCAAGAGCCCGAGGCCGACACCGATCTCAGCTGAGTACTTACGAGTCGCCCGCAGCACTTCTAATGGCCTGCTCGGACCAACCAATATATTCCAACAAACACCCATCACGGACCGCGGACGCGAAGTGAGAGCATACGTCCATAGAACATCTGAACGCGCCGGCAAGGAGCTTTGTATGGTGGTAGACACCGGGGCTTTAGCGGCCAGCGAAAAAGGAAACACTAACCAAGACCCCGAATGGCGACACCTTCTGCATAAGGCGGAGCAATGGATATCCATATAGCAAAACCAAAGAATGAAAACTGTGCCGTGACAAATGCCGAGCAGTGTCAAGCCCTGTTGACGCCGTACAGAATAAACGCATCTGTGTGGAACGATTATAAATCCAGAATTAGAATGACTCACAATACTTACGCTGGGGAAAAGCGGCGAACGTGGGCAGTGGGTAAGTTCGGTAAGGATCCATGTCGGAATCGTCCGTCTGATTATTGTGCTTCCATTGGTATTGTCTGTTGAAGATTAAACCATTACAGCTAACGCCTACTGCATCCGTAAACGCAGCCGTTATTCTAACCAGAGAATACCCATCTCTGACGTGGACGTTCGTCAGTCGTGCTAATGTGAATCGCGGGACGTTAGATTGGCTGTCCAAGATAATCTGGTCAGATTTCTGAATCAGATTGGCACTGACTAGCACTGGCCTCTAGTGGCGGGAGTGCTGATACAAACCTTGTATGGAGTCAGATGCGGCATGCCGACTTGCGGCGCGGGAGGACTCAGGGAGGAAGTCGCACCGCCACGTCTGTAAGCGAGCAATGATTCGCGAAGTGCGACATCATGCATCAAGGATCCACGCGATAGCCGATGCGCGGAGATGTGCGGGCTCCGTTGTCGACGACGAGCAAGACATCCTCTTCCTTGACACGGACGAGTAAGTGGTTGAGCGAGAGATTTTGCTCGACGGTCTACTGCATCGCTGAAACGATCCCCGCGCACCGCCTTGAGACCCGTCACACAGGATTCACCGCCCCTTGCCTTGGATTTCCCAGGGATGGCGTCGCTCGCAAATCAGGCCCGACCGAGCATCATTCCGATGATATAGTGCGCCCATTTTAGCGCCGGGCCTTTAAAAAGCGGAGGCCTCGTTTTTCTTGCGCTCAATCGCACCCCAGGCTTGTCCATGTCCATCCCCGCCGCGCACCCGAATATCGACTCGAAGACTGGGAAGACCTGCCCCGTGACGGGCCAATCGCACGAATACCAGCCGCCTGCGACAGGCGATGTGCGCTCGGTATGCCCGGCGATTAATACGATGGCCAACCACGGGTACATGTGCGTACAATCCTGTCTTGCACGACGAAACGACGGCTAACCGAATTTCCCGAAGCCGCCGAGACGGCAAGCACATCAGCCCGTGGATGATCTATAACGGCCTGCGGGCATGCTACGGGCTTTCTGCGCCGCTGGCTGCCGTGCTGACCACGGGCGGGTGGCTACTCATCAAGCGCCTCGGGCGCATCAGTCTCTTCGAGCTCGGGCTGCACAACGGCGTCGAGCACGATGCGAGCGTGGTGCACCTCGACTGCCCGCCAGGCCAAAAGGACGCACCGATCGAGATCCAGCCGGCGCTCGTGGACGAATTCACCGCCAGTGTGGTGGAGGCGGCGTCCGAGCGTGCGGGGCGGACGCTGAGCGAGGCGGACGTCGTCGTCACGGGGCACGACATTGTTCGGACGCGTATCCGCCGCGAGAAGCTTTCGAAGCCGCTCGACGCTGTGCATGCTGAGATCGCGCGCGGGGAGATGGCGATCATCCTCGGCGTGTGGAACCAGACTGTTCAAGGGACCGAGGGGATACCGCTTCCGTGGATGCGTACGTGGCTCGGGGAGGAGCGCCTGCCGGAGGGATGGCGGCCGGACCACGTACAGACGCTCCGCGATGTAGTAAACCGGTCGGGCGCAATGCGCGCGGAGATGAAGAAGATCCGAGAGGATGAGGGGGCCGTCAAGCAGAAATAGCGGCCTGCAATGTTATGCACGGCTGAATGGACGGATGGGTAATAACAATATAGTGTAACGGAATATTCAGTACCACTTACTTATTAGGTATACCACTGTAGTGTAACTTAGTTATCGTGCAACGGAGGCGAGAAGAACCACTCAAAAAAAGCATGACTTGTAGACTCAAAAGACCACGGACAGAAGCCCTTCGCCTGGAGCTAGGGAAGGGTGCCTTCAGCGGTGTGCTTCGCATAGGAGGAGAGAGAAGGAAAAGTGCTCTCGCCTCGTTCACCAACACTTCTATCTTGCGAAGAGCGAACCGGTTCCGGAGGACGATGTCCTCGAAGGCGGGGATAAAGAGAACACTACCCAAGTCTGAATATCCGCAGAGGATAAGACGACGCGAACACTCGTCAAGGAGTTGTGCGCAGGGATACCTATGTAGTAGCAACACGTTCGCCTGCTTTCCGAAGGCTCCCTCGAAGCTGATGTGGTCGAGGACGGGAAGTTCATTGAGGTCGAGGTACTTGAAATTGCTATCTAAGTAACGTTAGTGTTTTCAGGAGTGAAAGGTGGACCGGCGACATATAGACCTTTACTATTAACTCTGAGGCTCTCGGTAGTGGTATGTGTGCGAGACAAAAGAGATTGGAACGCGGGCCCGCGGGGCTAATGAACATACACAGTGCATGCTTCGTAAGGCAGTAACGTCCAAGATGCATGCGGGGTGGGTGAGCAATTCCGCGGCGTGCGAACAGTGAATCAGCGCAAGAGTCCGGAGTTTTGGACCCGTCGATTCGACTCCCGGCACTCGAGGGTTTAAACCGGACAGGTGCGTGTACAGTAGTTGACGAAACCGAGGCCCTCGATCAGGGTTGCAGTGTCGAAAAATACTGTAAAAGCCATGAGGCCTTCCAAGTGCCGTGAAATAATACGTTACAAAGGGAGGGTGTGGCAACAAAAGTGTTAATCCTTGGGGTTACAACAGGCCTATCAAAGATCTGTCCCAGCGAGATCGTGTGTAGCTGAGGTCAGTGGAAACGGGAAATTGGGATAAGGACGTGACCATCGGAAAATAACCACAGCACGCGGACATTTCGAAGGATGTGCGGCGGAGAGGAAATTGGACTCATGAACTGAGGTATTCGGCGGAAATCGAGTGTAATTTCGCGGAACAGGTGCCACTGCACTAGCAGGAGCGACGAAAGAGCGGCTGACGAGCGAGCATGACATGGGGTCTTTCTGTGAGTCGTGAAGTAAGTGTATGATCGTGTCCCGGGCCCATTCTTGGACAGACAACGCGGGTGCTGCCATTGTGTTCCTCGAAGGGATGGGAGAGGGGAAGACGATGCCAAATTGATCCCATCACTTTCTCGGGACCAAGATCAGAGTTGACTTGAAGGCTTGAAGCGGCTGGCTATTTCAGCCTGGACTTTTCGTTCATTTGTTAAAAAATGGGAGAGGTCCAATTCGGAGTGTGGAGCACAAAGAAACCGAGCAGTTTCAAAGGAGCGCTCCCATGGAATTATCACAGGCCGCCTACAATTTGCTGTGATAGCCTTGCTGACAGTGACTAGTAGCAAGCAAACATATTCAAAGTCTTGAAACCGCACAGGTTTATTTACATAAATCTCACAAGCGGAATGCACGGCGGTGGCGTCAAGCCAGATGCCCACCGCCAGTGGGGGTCGCCGGAACGACGAACGGGACCCCAACGGGCAGGGCCTGGTGGAGCGGCCAAGGGAGCGGTGCTGTCTTTTAAGGAAATTTGAGGCTACGACTACTGTTAATGGCTGCGAACTCCTCCACATTTTAACATGCCCTCGTTTTATTGCGTTGAAGCGGCCCGGGAAAGGCATCGTCCGCCGAGCATCGCCGCCGGAAGGGCGGAGCATTGCCGCAGATGAGCCGTATCGGCAATCTCTGCCGCCACGTCCTCGGCACGGCTCCGTCGTATCGTCTGGCTTGACGAAACATCGGATGAATCTGTAACGCGGGTGTGTGTCCCCACAGTCTGTAACGCGGGTGCGTGTCCCCACGGTTTCGGGACATCCAGTTCGCATTAGTAGTAGTGTTCTTAAGTGTTGGAAATACCATCCGATGTAGTTCTCCGTTACCACAAGCATTCACTGCGGTGATCCCTTCCTTTTACCGTGGGTAAAAGAGTTGGGGAAAATATATCAGAGGTCCCCCGGCTTTTATAAGTCCTTTTACCAAAGGAAAAAGTGCTGGAAAAATTCCGCTGTTTTGTTCCCGTAGTAAAAGGATGGCTCTTTGTCTGGGTAAAAGGGTCTTCTCCCTCATTGTTAAGGGGGACAAGTCTTTTACCGGAACACAAAGGAGTGATTTTACCCCAGGAAAAAGTGGGCTCAATTTTACCGCAGTTTTTCTTTGAGCAAAATTCCTAGAGAAAGCCGGGGGACCTCTTATATTTTCCCCAACTCTTTTACCCACGGTAAAAGGAAGGGATCACCGCAGTGATTATGTAGTTGTGGTTCAAAGAAACATGGTATCCTTTTTTCGGGTATTTTTACAACATTTCACCATCAAACTATATTCGTGGTACCTGTTCCCTTCATCATCCATCCCGTTCATTCTTTCGCCATGAACCGCGCCTTCCTATCAGAGATGATTCGCGATCGCGGTCGCCCACCAACCTGGTACGCACCATCCCCGCCACGCGCAGATTATGATGCGTTGGGTGTTCTACCTGTTCTAGCAATGTCTCAAGCTCCCGGTGATTGCGATACAACCACATTGAGTGCAGGAGGCCAGTACCATCAATCTTAATCTCCGCTCCGTTCCCTCTATGGAACAGGGACGAGGGGAAGGAGAGCAGAAGCAGTGTGATGGATACCACAAGGCCGCCAATCACCTGTAGTATGGTCAGTCAAGCAAGACAAAAGGTTCTGTACCGAGAGGATTAACCGCAATGATGCTTAGCTGCGTGGCAACAATGTGAGTAATCATGACATTGTATGTGTGGCATGGAGGTGCATACATCTAGACGAGTCTCTATAGACCTTGTGGTGACAGTGGTATTCCCTGGTTGTAAGAAGGGCCGCTTGAATGATTCGAAAAAACCATCAGGAAGTTGACTGAAACCGTCTGGTAGGGTATCAGCAATGGTATTAATGCTATGGCCGTTAGCGTCCTGTGTTCCGATCACATAACCGTGCAACGGTGGGGCGTTCCCTACTGGAGAAGAGGAGTCAATACTTTTATCTTGTCAGAATCTTTGGAGCTTACGTGTCCAGAACATGGACGCAATGATAGTCGACAGGGAATTTTCGAGTGCATGAAGGGTTACATTCTCAGGCCTGTCGGTATATGATACCAAGTTCAACATCTGGTTAAGTTGTCTTTGCAAAAATTAGTGGACATATATTTATCCTGCAGGCGGTAGAGAACATACAGGTCCACAAATGAAAGCATTTGGCTATCTTCACAATCGCTACCAAGGCAAGAAGCGAGGGGAAAATCGGTGGCGGGGACCAAGCTGTACCATAATCCCCACTAAACATGGTCAAAAAAAAACACCAGACAAATCAATACAACAACGTACGAGGTCTATGAGCATGTTTCCTGTAGTGCTGAAATCGGACGCATCAGCCCCCTGTACGGGCCCTGTGTACGATGACCAAGTGGATGTCGTCTTGTTCAAGTCCGGCTCGAGGCTCAGTACTGTCCGAGATTGAGAGTCGACGATGGCGCTTTGATTTACGAGTGCCAGGGTGCAACCAATAATTTGGATTGACGAAGTGGCGTTGTCAAGAGGTGGCGCAAAGTTGTACGTTTGTCCCAGAGTAGTGCTGGAGTCGAGAATTGGGACGGTGCTATAGAAAAGGACCGAGGTGTCAATCGTTCTATTGATAGAGACAATTATCCCAGGCTCTGTGCCGACGTTGTAAGAGTTTTCTTTTCAGCGCTAGAACAAACGACTCACGTGTAGGAGGAATAATATCATAATAAGGGCTTAAACCAGGCCATGTTACATTCCAAGCAGTATTGTTCTGTATGGGCGCGATGGTCCCCAGCGGCAAGTATCCACAGGCAATATCGAAGTTGGTGGCGTTCACGGAAACATTGCCAGTTCCTTCATTGGGCACAAGAACCTCGTAGATCGTCCCGTTCTGTAATCCCAGCGTCGTTACGAAATTGTCGAAAACGGTCGGCAAGAAGGACAGTTGTTGAGGAACAAAACGGACCAAGTTGTCCCTGTGCGAAAAAATTTAGTCGGTTGACGGATCATGATCAAGGACGAATAGAACTCCTACATTACATCTGCTGCCAGACCGTTGGGTTCTGTTGACCAGTTGAAGCTCGGGAGCCCGTGGGTCCCGACGATGACGGGACGCGAGGCGTTGAAGGCTTCTAAAGAGAATAGAGCGGGGGTCGTAATATGAAGGACCAACACGCTTGATAGATACGCGACGGTGGACAAGACGGCGAGGACCGAAGCAGGGACTGCCCTCTGGCTCCAGAGATGAAAGATTGCGGATCCGATCCCAGCCCAAGCGGCAGCGGTATCATGCGTTGCCGTCAGCGTTTGATCCCGTTGTAGGTTACGTCGAATAGAAAGCGTCTGGGTAATGAAGACCAGCAACGCGGAATATGCCTTTGGGACCCAGTTTTCAACTAGATCCTTTGAGAGGGAAGGTGCACACACCGTTCCAATTGTTGTCGAAATTGCAGTAATCAAAAACGACGCAATCCTTTGGTGTTTGAGCGAGAAGGTGACTCGATGTTCCAATTCTTTCGCCCAAACACCGAGAAGAATGACATGAACGGCCACGAGGAGGGAATGCAGAATGAGTGATGCCAGGCTTAAAGCACCGGACGTCAGAAAAGACGATTGAGCGGGTCCTACGATGGAAACAGTCCGTCAGTACTAGCTTAGATTTCGGTTCCGAGGAGGTACCTGTGCGTGGGCGAAAGAAATCGTCCTGAGACCTGATGGGAGTAACTGGTTCCTCGTCTGTCCCCAAGTTTTCAGTGCTTTCATCGTGATGAGCCAGCTCCATCGACGGTACAGCGCGACGATGCATAAGTGGACACAGTTAAGAAACAAGAAAATACTTTGCGGAAGCAATCCTGTCGTGATTTCGCCGTTGTGCTCCATGGCAACTTGCAACAAAGATCGACGGTATCCACGTGGAGGTATATGACTGAGAAGAGGCATTGGAATATCAATAATCGAAATTGAGTATTTAATAAGTTGGGCGAAAGAATGAAGAATCGTATGACAGAAAAGCAAAGACGGGGACGCAAAGTAGCGAAATGTGGAGGCGCATTGGAGGCGCGCCAGTATCTGTTGACATGAGAGTTTCTGATCCGGCTTGTCACGGACTGCGTGCCACGACCACGTGTCAAGGAGGACATGTTTCTGAGGTGCGTCAAGCCCTTTAGGCCGACTCTGATGGTGGTATATTACTCTTTAAACTTTTTATGTAATTGGGATAATAGGGACGGTCAGAGTAGGCGTTTCCGGGCGTTTCTGGAGATCGTTTCTGTGTCAGTGGAACCCCGGTCCGCGCCGATCCGGTACCGGAACCTCCGGTTCCGGCACCCTCCGAAACCCTTCCCATGCTCCTTTCCACCCCTCTCTTGACCGTCACCTTGACCCCGCCTGGCACTTGGCCTGCGACAAGGCCCGCGACCTCTGCCGGAACCTCCGGTCCCGTACCTCCGGACCCTCCGGAACCCCCGGATCACTGTAGGCACGTGCTCCTGACTAGTTGGTTATACCCACGGCCTGGCATGGGAATCCTCAGAGTTTCTTCTCTTCGGATCCCCCTCGCCAGGTGCGTACCTATGTACTTCTATCTCTATTTATATATAACTTCGGATCCCCCTTGCCAGGCTCTTGAGTACTGTAGGGGCCATATAGTACATTTTTCCCTTTTCTGAATACTCTTCAACTAACTCCTATTTACTTGTATTTTTCCATTTCTCTCGACGCGTAGGATCACATGCTCCATTATGTAATCATGTAGATATGACTTTGTACGTCGAGATCAATACTATCATCCTCCATACATTAACCATCCAACGACCTAACGTTCATTGTCCTGCCCTCTTAACGGCAGCGGTGCACTGGGCCTGCAGGTGTTCTTAAGTGTATCGGTTCTCAGTCTTCACAAGGGTATTTCAGCGAGAGAGAGTCTCAAGTGTCTGCCAGCAGTAATTATCTTATCTGCTGCCATCCGCTATACATCTGCACTTGATCCGTTTCATAGAGCTTTAGAGCTCTATCTAGCATTCTCCTAGCCTCCGAGCTAGTCGTGGATCGAAGCCATAGTAGATAATCTCATTGGCTTGCTGCGAGACTAGATCAGCACTTGGACACAGATTTCTGGTCCAAGGAGTCTCCAGCTTTATCGATATCGGCTCTCTCGGGGACTTGGAGGCTTATCCAAGTCCCCACAACACCATTATAACTCCCGAGTACTCGCCAGGGTCGTACGACGTGCATCCCACAATAAATATTTGTAACCCGCACTCGAGGGTCGTTACAAAGGTGGACACATTGGGAACCGTCGTTCCCTCCTGGCCGGTCACTCCTTATTCCTCATTTACCATGTCGGATTCACTGATACATTCAATATGGTCAAAATACACAATCTCGCCCGAAAAGGGCATGTCTACGCTACGCGATACATGTGTAGCGCTACTAAACCATCCCCTCTCCTCCTCCGATCTCGTCCCCGCTCTCGCTGGGTTCTCACTTCATCCGCGGTTAGCCGAACCACTGCGGGAAGTCATTCCCGCACTCAAGTACCTCCTCTACGCAGCCGCAGAGCTTCGAGCGGCTGCACAACCCTTATTCGACTACGACCACGTTGACTTCCGTCTAGTCACTATCCTCGGGGTCCCGCGAGACGAAGTCGAGGCAGCTTGGGGCCGTCTGAAGCAGAAAGTGGTAGCAGCTATGGAAGGGATCGAAGATGCGTGGGCCTCGAGTACGGTGTCAGTGGCAAGTCTGATTCGGGTGGAAACAAACGGTACGCACGAGGCTTTGCCGCTTCACTCGTCCTCGTCATCTCCTCACACCTCCACACGGTACCGCCCAAGCACCCACAGCGCGGGTTCCACTGGACTATCCACACTTCGAAGGGAATTCCCTTCGAGGCAGGCTGGTCGTGCCGTCGAGGAATTCCACGACAGGAGCACTATCAGCCGAGTGGATACATCCGCTGGGCATACTGCCCCTGGGAATGCTAGCACCCGCAGGCTTCGTACTTCTCAGTCTGCGGGCGAAGGACTCGATATAGCGAATGAGAGTGGGAAGATCGATGACGTGAGCACAGAGTTGAAGGACTTTGTGCACAAGGAGGGGCGGGTCAGGCAGAAATTGAGCAAAGACTCGAGAGAGGGACGCACCGACGCTGACATGTTCGCCCCCGAGGCAATAACTGCTCTGTCGCAGCTTCCAGATTCTTGTACAAAATCGCACGCGATGGCTAAGCTGTACCACCCACACGTCGATGTGTGCGTGGCGTGCGCACCACATGCCATCACCGTGACTGAAAGAGCCAAAGCTCACACTGCGGATGAAATGTCTGCGCGTGTAGCACTCGAACAGCCGCTGCTGTTCGCGGAGATTCCTGTAGTCTCGTTGAAGAGCCCGGTGGACCGCGCTCCAATCATGCGAGACGCGGACCACGATCTGCCTAGGATCTGTCAGAATTCGGGCCTGCGTAAGGTCAACAGGAACAAAAGAGAGGTCGGAGAGAATCACGCACGGCTTGAGCCCAAGCCTGTTTCCTCTTCTGCCGTCAACGAGCGTGCGCGGGGTCTTGATCTTGAGTCCCACAATACATCTTCAGTGTACGAGTCGAATTACTCGACGAAGTCTAAAAGTCCTCTGGGCAGGCAGCCGCAGACGGCTGCGGCAAGTGTCGCGAGCCTGGCGGAAGGCGTTCGGGTGGCCGAAGCAGTCGCATGCGCGGCCTGCCCGCCGGAGGTCGAAGATGCGCAAACTGCGTGCACTAAGTCGTCTGCGATGGAGCCTGGAGGCCTGGAGGAAAAGAAAGGAAAATCAGTTCACTCCTCAGAGGATTCAAGGGCGAATGGACGTACCTTCGTGGTGTTCAAAAGCCCTTTCTCAAAGCTCAAATCCTCCGTGTTCATCTCGAACGTCGACGTACTTCATTCGGATGCAGTCTGTAAGATCGAAATGGACGTCAAGGAACGGCGCGCACTTACCAATTCACCGTACCCCACTCGCATACACTCTTCAGAACATCCTGAGGCGGTTCCGTCCGCGACCTGCGCTGCAGCCCTGCTCAGACTCGACGGTGTCGATCTTGTCACAGGAGAAGCCTTCGTGCCGACTCGTTTGCAGCAAGACTTGACGAAAGTCGGGAGCGTGTACGGGCCGCCGGCGGAGGCTGGGCGGCGAGAGACAAAGGTAGATGAGTCAGGGAAAGAATCGCGTAAAGATGACGCACCGAAAATGCTCTCGAGCACCAATGAAGACCGTCGCATCTCCATTTCCGCCTCCGAGAGTGCAGTGCCTGCCCCCAGCGTCCCGATAAACCATCCAGGTGACGACACATACATTGTGGTCGGCATCTCCGTCGCACCCGAGCCGGAGCCTGGCGAACGCGATGTCGACACGAGCGCCAGCAGGGGCGATCCGGGAGCCGATCAAGGGGACTACAACGCTGACAGCTCCGACGGCGTGGACGATCCGGGTGTCGGATCCGAAGGCCTCGCAAACGAGGTGGTGGCTAGAATGAAGTCGGTCAGTGAGACGGGACAGGATCTGCAAGATGAATATGCACTCACCTCGGAGGAATCCTTAAACACACCGAGTCTGGCTATTCCCGCGACCAAGGCGGGCGACTCGAGGCTCTTCTGGCTGCGAGGCTCCACGAATGTCGACGTCGCGACGGCTGTGCACGGCGAGTCGCCG
Source organism: Mycena galericulata (assembly GCA_029289565.1). Lineage (NCBI taxonomy): Eukaryota > Fungi > Basidiomycota > Agaricomycetes > Agaricales > Mycenaceae > Mycena > Mycena galericulata. Next base: position 166,011 of record JARKIA010000096.1, read on the forward strand.
GCGGTCGAAGGTGTGGTGTGCGCGCACTTTACGCAGAGCAATTTGACGAAGGTCGAGCGCGTGGCCGGGGAGCATGAGCCTGGGGGGCGGAAAGAAAGCCCGAATCAGCTTTGGAGGGAGGTGCTCGAAGACGACGCGCCGCCGACCTTCGAAACATTCACGAGCATCGACGAAGGTCATTCTATCCCCATTTCCGCCTCCGAGGGTGCTGTGCTTGCAGCCGGCGTCACGAAGGATTATCAAAGTGCCGATAGCCACATCGTGGTCGACGACTCCGCCGCGTCCGAGGTAGAGCGAAGTGAACGCGAAGTTGACACCTGCACCGACGTCGACGAGCCGGAAGCGGAGCCTGGGGAGCTGGAAGAAGAGCCCATGGACTCGTCTCAGTGGCCGAATGATAACGCGCGTGGACTGGCTTCGGAACGTCCTGAGACCGGGGCGATCGACTGCAATGAGTTGGAAGAAAGTCCGGATAAGTCTTCGAAGGAATCGCACGAAGATGACGGCGCACGCACTTCAGGAGCGGTCTCTAACACGCGAATTCTCTCTCTTCCGACCACAATTCTCACTCGCATGTCCTTGCCCCAGCACGACTTGCCAAACGCCGAGCGAGCATGCTTGGTGCACTCGGAGTTTATGACGAAAGCCGAATGCATGGACGATGCGCACTCCGGGTCGTCGATGGCGGAGATCGGGGGGCTGGAAGAAACTGCCAGCAAACCTCAGCTATCAAGCAAGTTATGCCGAAAAGGGGCACGCACCTTTGGGACGATCGCAGATCCTTTCCCTGTTCTCAATTCTCTCACGCAGGGTGCCAGAGTCGGTGCCTCCGCTCCGGACATTCTCCCGGCGGCATTTACACCTAGGATTTTCGCGCTTGTCAGCGCGATCATACGGACTGGGAAGTTTTCGTACCTCGGTGCACGATCCCTGGTCGGCGAGAGAGCGCCGTATCGGACATGGGAGCGGGAAGGCATTGGAACGGGCTTCTGGAGTTCTTGAAGTGGCAGGCGCGGGCGCGCGAGAACGCACTTGAATTCTGCTAAATTCAAAAATAATTCTTCCGTGAGCTTCGAGATTGGGAATCTTTGACTCACCTGGTCAAAAACACGTCTACGGCAACGCGAACTCGATGGCGACTCGAATCAGGGCGCCCCGGGACATCCGAATGGATGATATCCGTCAAGGAGTTTTCCTACACGACAATTATGCCGACTTTTTCAGCTTACTCGTCAAGTTTCATTCCGATATTACATACCTATGACCCTTAGTGGGCAAGAAGGACGTCGCAAATTCGATTCACGCGAACGGGGTCTCGGGGGCTTGATTTCGCGATTTTCGGCGTTGCATCGAAAGACGCGCGGAAGCGCTCAATTTGGACCGACGAGTGAAAAGGATCCGAGGAGGTAGAGAGTGTGTATCGAGGGCACAGCGCGAACGGGCTCCGTTATTCGCGAACGAGAATCCGGCGAGGAAGGACTTGAATCAACGGGAAGAGCCAGGGAGTGTTGTTTGGTCCCAAGCCCGATATCCCTTGGAACCAAACAAACACTCCCCTCCACTTCCGCTTTCCGTCCAGTTACTGCTCGTGGCACCTTGTTTTCGGGTCCTTCTTGCATTCGCACGCGCTCATCTACTCCTCCTCTACTCTGATGTGGCCCCTCCTGGTCTTCAACTTCAAGACTTTGAGCAGCATCTTTGCAGCAATACGGAACTCCGGGCTCCCTTGGCGTGACGCGCGTTCATACCGCGAAAACTCGCCCACGTGAACTTCCATGCGTGGATTCTGTCGGACGAATCGCCTTTTTCTCATCCACTCCTCTCGTTTTCCTTTCTCTTCAATTCATTTGGCTCTTCTTCAACACCTCTCAGCGCGCAAACTTATTTCTGCCAACTGACGAAGATAATCTTTCTGATGGAAACTTTTGGGAGCATTTTGGGTTTTGGGTGAAAGAAAAACAGCCCGGCAGGACTCATATACGCGCTCTGCATCCCTCGCGCGCGTTTTTATCGATGAATTGCCTTGTCGCGTCGATGTCCGAAATCTCAGCCTTTGGGCACTAAGGCACAGTCTGAGGGCAAATGTATCTTTTACTTCATTTGGATTTTTCCATCCGGCCATCCTTAATGCACTTCATCTCGTTACCATCCCAGTTCGTGACTCCAAGGCCTTGCACATGAAGATAGCGCAGGATTTCTTCGGTTGAATGCGGATCATAGCTCACTTCCGCCTACTTTTCCTGGCTCTCGCGCTTGGCGCGATGATCTCTTCCATCTCGCCACCATAATTTGGAACTCGCATGACTCCGGTGGAAGGATTTTCAGAATGAAGGAGGAAAGGATATTACTGGAATCCAGGTGCATTACAGGTCTCATGCCGCACGCACTTCTGGATTGGAATCCCGGCTGCAAGTTCGGGTACAGTCATGGACGGGTCAATGGGCTGAGACAGTCAATGGGTTACTCGATTTATACCCCTCCCTGTTCAACCTAGGCCCCAAAACTTGTCAGTATGTAGGGACCACTCATATAAAACACTTCTGTACTGTATTTGGGGCCGCATGACATCTAGAAAGACGGTACGAAGACAAAAGTTCGGACTTGTTTGGCAGTGTATTTCTTGGTCACTCAATGGGCTACTCGATTTAATGTACTGCTCAACCACCTGGACTCATATCAGGCCAGGATTTTGGGACGCCCTACATATAGCAAATACAGGACATTTGGCATCTTCATAATTCCTTGAATCAAGTCTAATTTCTTTTATTTCATCAATTCAATCGGTTAGCCCATTGACCCGTCCATGACTGTATATCTTCTGAACCCTCGTTCTCTGCTTGTGTGTGCGTGAGCTGCGGCAAATGCGGTGTTTGCGAGTCTACTGCCGCTTTCCATGCCTCGACCTCTATCTGGAGTTCCGCTCGAAAAATCTATTCATTTTTTTCTGAGATTATCGAGCGTGGGGGGCTGATAACTGGACCTCTACTCGGCTTTTTACACCAAAAATCTCGGAAGTATGGTCGAAAATAGCAGATTTTTTTGCTGGGGGGCTACGGGAGTATAGGGACCAAGTGACAAGAATAGCAATGCCTTCCAGAGCCGGAGGCGGCGGAGTATTGCCTTGGAGCACCTGTGTACGGAGCAAAGTGAGAGCAGGTATTGGGCCACAAGCAAGATACGGGATTCAGGAGTACATATAACACAGTGCAGAGGGATCTCGGATACATGCTGGGACGCAGGAACACGGAACGGGGGACAAGTCTGATGGACAGGATGGACATCCTATGGACTCGGAGAGGGAATTTTTTTCTCGGAGTTGATCTTCAACCGGGCTGAGCTATAGCCCTTAGCTGAAGAGTGGGGGGCTTTGTAGGGGCCATATAGTACATTTTTCCCTTTTCTGAATACTCTTCAACTAACTCCTATTTACTTGTATTTTTCTATTTCTCTCGACGCGTAGGATCACATGCTCCATTATGTAATCATGTAGATATGACTTTGTACGTCGAGATCAATACTATCATCCTCCATACATTAACCATCCAACGACCTAACGTTCATTGTCCTGCCCTCTTAACGGCAGCGGTGCACTGGGCCTGCAGGTGTTCTTAAGTGTATCGGTTCTCAGTCTTCACAAGGGTATTTCAGCGAGAGAGAGTCTCAAGTGTCTGCCAGCAGTAATTATCTTATCTGCTGCCATCCGCTATACATCTGCACTTGATCCGTTTCATAGAGCTTTAGAGCTCTATCTAGCATTCTCCTAGCCTCCGAGCTAGTCGTGGATCGAAGCCATAGTAGATAATCTCATTGGCTTGCTGCGAGACTACTGTACCATTTCGACCGTAGGTTCACACCATGTCACCCGTCACCGCACATGTTCACTGGCTTTGATGTTCAAATGTCAGCGGAGCTCGTCACCCAAGTACCAGATGTTCATTCCACCAATCAGCTCGCTTGCTCGGCCTTAAGCCCGCTGACTGCTCATCTGACCCCGCTCTCAGCGACGATCAGAGGCACAAGGGGTTTGAGAAGGCAATAGCGTGTATTTCCTAGTTACGAAGAACATCTCCGATTTTTTTCGGACGAGTTGGACGACTTGGGACTCGGTTATATATCTCATTGTCAACTTCAATCCACAGACGAAGACCTATTAAGCAGGGGGGATCATTCTGGCGTTAAATGGCCACGTAAACCTTCCGTAAAACCAGTTTTGAGACCGAGCGGGATGATCCATTATATGACATTGAGCAAAAAAAAAATATCAAATCAATCGCTCTCCTCATTCCTCGACCAATGGATACCAGCAACCTCTACCAAAAATCCGAGTGGATTGCCCAAGGCAAGAAATGGGCATCCGCGCCACCCCCACTCCGAAAAATTGCCGCAGCTTTCTTCGCCATTCCTCAGGAGTTCGAGCACACTATTCTTCCATCGCCATTCCTCTCCATTGCTGAAATGCTCGAATTTCCCCTCCCTCTCCAAAACACGGCTGCCTCGGTTCCTGGACCTGCTCAGTACTTCAGTAACGCGGCTCCAGACGTCACCAGCGAGACCTTGATGCTTCGCGTTCGGCGTCTTCCTATTCCGGACACGAAGACGATCCATAAACTTCTCGACAGTAGCCGTCAAGCCTGGCTGGATGGAGCTCAGTCCGTGATCTACAGCCATCTTGGCGGTGTCACGACTCACTTACCATTGTGGGTCCTGACATTCTGGGGGAAGGTCGTCGAGATCAAGCGTGATGCGCGGGATCCGTGGCGGACGGCCCAGCAGTGGATTATTCGTCAGAAAAAAGTGAGCAGGAAGAATCCTGACCGCGCTGCACTGGCCGACGACGCGTGCTTGATGCTTGCGATGATCCCTTGGGGAACACCCAAACCTGTCGGCCTTTCTGATTCCGAGCCGTTCTACACCCTCTGGCGCTTCGCAGGTCCCAACTGGTTGACGGGCTCCCAGATGAACGACATGCTCGAGATCCTGCGCTACAAAATTAATACCCGGACCAATCTGATGAAGAACCGTGTGTGGGGGACTGCGCTCATACCTAAAATCCTGGAAGCTCATCGGACGGCTGCGACGAATATGTACTGGACGTCGCCAGATTTCGCTTGGCTCCGTGATCTCGGCGACGATGTTGTACAGAGGCAATCTGCCTTGATCACGTCGACGCACCTCGGGGAGATCACAACAGAGCCACATTGGGTGGCTATGGTCTTCGACATGACGCAGCCGGGGGGCATTCTTCGCTATGGCGACTCGTTTGGGACACCAATCCCCGAGACCCTGTCAGCCGCTTGTCGTTGGTGGATCGGTCAGCACTCAGCCACAGAGATGGGCGTAGCAGACCTTCCCATTGGGTGCCAGGAGGATGGCTTTTCGTGTGGAATGCTGGTCGATAACGCACATCAGCACTTCGTGGATCCCAGCGTCCCGCTGGCCAAACCTACGGATTTCATCAATTCCCGGCTCGACATCTTCAATAAAATTTCTACGAGGTGTCTGGAGCAGGTAAGCATCAGTCCATGGTAGCCCGCAATTTTGCTTACCAGTCCGACAGGTGGAGATCGAGCGAGACCTCGCGAGAGCAGGAGACGAAGACTCGGATGATCGGTCCGATCATCTTGGCACTGCCTCTGACGACTCCGACTCCGACTCAGACGCGCCCGTTCTCCTGCGACAAGCTCTGCGCTCTGCGGCGTTTACCTTTACGTCCCAGATCCCCGTCTCCGCCTCCACCTCCGCCTCCGGATCCCCATCTAGGCCCACCGCCGGCGTGAAGCGTGCAAAAGGGCACCCCGATGCTCCCACTCCTGCTCCGAGCCCAGCGAAGCGCCGTATTTTCAAACGACAGGCTGACAAGGATGTTCCTCCTCCGTCGCCGCTCATCTTCACGTCCCCAGTTTCTCCGCGCACGTCCAGGGCGAAGGTCGATGTCTTTGGACCGGTGACCACGCGCGCGGATGCTGATGGATATGGGGCGGATTCCGAGACGGATGGCAATGCGGAGGAGACTGGTGCTGCCACCGACGACGTCTGGGGCCCCGAGGATGACGCTCCTGGGCCGCCTGAGTCCCAGATGAGCGAAACTTCTCAATCTGACGACTTCTCGCTCGTTGACACCCCAGCCTCAGACGACGGTGCCGGGATCAATTCTGATGCTGAGTCCTCCGACTTCCCGGCCCTCGTAGACATCTCTGACGGCGATGACGACTCCGACGCCGCCAGCAAAGTGCCGGTCCTCATAGATGTCGACACGACCGATGACGAGGCCATGGAGGCCATGTTTGCGGAAGCTGCGCGGGTCCACGGAAGTTTGACGCCAACCCAGCCTTCAGCTCCCGCTCCTCCGCCGAAACGGGCACCCAAGCCCACGATCACCGCGTTTTGGAAGGTGGAGACGGCAGAGGAGAAGGCCGTACGGCGGGAAAAAGATGCCAGATTGTATGCGGAGCGGGCCGAGGAGATGCGGTTGAGGGAGGTGGAGGAGAAGCGCAAGAAGCTGGCGAGGGACCGCGTCAAAGCCAACGAGCGTATGCAACGGCATCGCGACCGGGTACGCGAAGAGAAGGTGGCTGCAGGATGGGAACCCGGGGTGAAGCGCGTGAGTGCAGCCATTTCTTGCCAATCCTTGACTAACTCTTTCTGCACTATCAGAAATATCTCCAGGATCACGATGATACCTCATCGTCCGTGCGCCCCGAGCAAGCCGAGCTGTCTCGCCCTCGCCGCCAATACAAGGAGGATGCTCGGAAGAACAACAAACCCAACGGCCGAAAACAGAAGCTCAAGAACAAGAAACGCGACGCGAAACGTACCAACTGGTTCACGCCATTCTTGTGGTCACAGATCGACGCTGCGGCTCGTCGTACCACCAAACCATGGAGCCCGCGCGCGATATTAGCCGCCCTTCACAAGAGCAACCTGAAGGACTTCTGCGGGCTGACGGAGCAGGTGATTGGGCGATGGATAGATGCGGATGCGAAGAAGAGGGGGACATCGAGATGGCGGGATCAGGTGTTGAAGAATGTCGAGCGTGGAAAGGGAAATGCCCCCGGCGGGCAAAATACTCGATGCGGAGTTCTGGTTAGTCTGATTACAATCTGACCGCAAACAACGACTCACTCGTAGGCAGCACCCGTACCCTGAGATTCGCAAGAAGATCAACGACCACCTCACCTCCCTTCGCACGGCAGGCGTCGCTTTGACGCTGTTGTCGATCCGCGGCATCATGGTCGGCCATATCCAGAACGACGCCCCGGATCTCTTCGAGCGCACCATGGGCGATGGCAGCAACTTCCGCTGCTCCGAGTCGTTTGTCCGGCGCTACCTTCGCAACACACTCGGATGGAGCGAGCGTCGCGCCACCAAAGCTGCCCAGAAACTCCCCGCAAACCACGAGAAGATATTAGAAGAGGCCTTCTTCCGTGAGGCCCACGTCATACGCGACTACGCCGTTCCTGCTGCGCTTCGCGTGAATACAGACCAGACCCAGCTAGTCTATCAGCAAGGCGCTGGCTCGACGTGGACCAAGCGCGGCAGCAAACAAGTCGCCACCGTCGGGCAGGAGGAGAAGCGCGCATTTACGTTGGTGCCGTCAATCTCAGCCAGCGGCGTGCTTCTTCCGATGCAGGCGGTGTTCGTTGGGAAGACGACGGCGTCTTGTCCCTCGCCGCAGGCTGCGCGGTATGACGAGGCCATCGCGCACGGCTACACCATGCTCCCGTCGCAAACATCGACTTACTGGTCCAATCACAGCACCATGCACCACCTCGTCGACAACATCATCGCGCCGTATTTCGAAGCTGCCAAGAAGGATCTTAACCTTCCGTCGACGCAGGTGTCTATCTGGAAGATCGATTGCTGGTCAGTACACAAGTCCAAGGATTTCCTCGCGTAGATGAAGAAGCACCACGAGAACATCATCGTAATATTCGTTCCCGGCGGTTGTACGGGCGTCTGGCAGCCTCTCGACGTCGGTATCCAGCGTCTGCTCAAGCTTAGCATCAAGCGCTCGGCTCATCGTGACATCGTAACCGAAGCTCTCGCGCAGATCAAGGCTGGCAAACCCGCCGACGAGATTCGACTCGACACCACCGTTGGCACGCTGCGCAACAGGTCGGTAGGCTGGATCGCCCAAGCCATCCAGGACCTCAATGATCCGACCATAATTACCCAGGTGGCGTTTATTGCTCTCATTTGCGACTCGATCTGACAATTATATTTGATTCAGGCGTTCGAGATGTGCCGTGTCGGAAAATGGAACCTCTCCCATGCTTCCCTCACGTCGCCCGAAGCTCTTGCCGGCCTTCGAGACCTCCCCAAGACCAATCCGGTCCTTCATGCGGCACTCATCCAGACGGCCGGGGCGCCTGCCGCGCCGGTGGAGTCGGACGATGCTGATGAAGAGCCGTATGATTCCGATGTGTATGATGACTGCGACATCCCCCTTGATGTCGTGTCAGAGCATCTCGTTTCAGGCGGCTCTTCTATTGCAACTAATTTTTCGGTTGATGCAGACGGTGGAATTGTGCGGTCGGGAAATGCGGAGAATTCTGGGGCGGAGGAATCCGATGGGCCCGCGCTGGTTCTCGGTCGGGGTCAGCGTAAAAAAATTGTTGCGCGCCGTTACCAAGGGCCCGCTTGGGAGGAGCATTAGTTTCTTTCGTCCCATTTAGCCTAATTTTTCCCAAAAACTAGTGTAGCTCAAAATTTGGTTTTACGCCTTCTGAAGACTCCAAAAAATAAGGTGTTCATTCATCGGCCGTCACCGTCACAGGTACCGAATAGGTTCAGTTCACGGCGCCCCGTCACCGTCACCTGAACCTACGGTCGAAATGGTACAGTAGATCAGCACTTGGACACAGATTTCTGGTCCAAGGAGTCTCCAGCTTTATCGATATCGGCTCTCTCGGGGACTTGGAGGCTTATCCAAGTCCCCACAACACCATTATAACTCCCGAGTACTCGCCAGGGTCGTACGACGTGCATCCCACAATAAATATTTGTAACCCGCACTCGAGGGTCGTTACAAGTACGCTCGGGCCCTGAGGTTGCCCTTACATTCTGCAAGCATTTCTCGTAATTATTTTTCAACAGAAACGTGGGAGAAACGACCTGAGATTTGACCGACCCTGTTCGAGATCCGTTTCTCGACCCCATCAAATTATTGACAACCGCACAAGAACCGGAAACGCCTCAGAAAAGACTCGCCGCTATAATTATTGACCCAGCAGGTTTTTGTGGACACGTGATGATGTGATCAATGATATCCCCAATGTAGTCCTGTCATAATATGACCACATAACACGTCTCGTCGCGTCTTCTTCACTCCCTTTCTCCCACGTCGAAGAGCAAGCTGAGATGCCTAACACGGATGAGCGGCGGGTGTTAAACACTATGGGGTATCAATTATGACTTGGCTAGATAAAGCCACATAATAGTAGCCCTTGTTCCGCTCCTTTTTCCTTCCCTTTTTCCTTCCTTTTTGGTATTCCCATCATTTTTTGCTCGGTTTTTTCCCCCTTTTTAGTTTAGCTATGTAAAAAGGTGTGAAAGGAGAAAAAAGGGCTACTGTGAAACCCCCCATGCGAACTCCCTTTTTTCTGCCCTTTTTGATCTTGTAGCAGATACTATGACTCTGGGGCTCACGACTCACTTTCTGAAGGTACCTTTCAAACATGTATGGTCCCAAATAAGTCCAAGGGAGTGTAAATTCAATATATCTAATTTATTTATTGGCATACTTGAATAAAGGACTGGTGAGCAGAAAAAAGGAACAGAAAAGGGAGACAAAAAAAGCAGGAAAAAGGGAACTGTGAACGACCCTAATATTATCCTTGGTTGAGCTACGGCTTTTGTTAGTCGGTGAAGTAAAATGAGCAGGGAGATTGACTTTGGAAACTCACGCAAGCGCCAAAAAGCCAAAGTCTGCGCAACACAACAGGGTCGAACAAACGACAGCCAACAAGCGGATGATACAGAGTGAGGGGCAGCTTAACAACTGAGCTAAGACACCAGATGAAAGCCGTGGCGACGGGCTGACCACAGTAGACGGCGGCTCCGGGTCCATCAAAGTACAATTTATTCAATTTTAAAGAATCTAGGCCCGAAAAAAATCATGTCGCCTCTCGGAACCATCATTTCTTGGAGTCTAATACGGCTGGAAGAGTCCACCACCCTCCGGAGGCCAAGGTACTATACAACAATCCGAAATGCACCGGAGCTTCCTAATTAGGGTGCCCTTGGCATCAGCACGTGTCCGCAAAACCCTGCTGGGTCAATTGCTCCGACTTCAGAAAAGCCTTGTAGAAACTCCTCCAGAGGAGTTTCTACGTGTTTCCGTTTCCGATTCTCTTGACTTTTCGCACCTTTAACTGACTTTTTTCAGAATTGCAGAAACATCTGCAGAACCGACCTCAGAAACGCTCGGGAACGGTTTTGCGACGTTTCTGATTTCCCACGTTCTTATAATTCGAGGACGGTTTGTAGAAACGACCCCCCAGAAACGCCTACTCTGACCATCCCTAATGTTGATTTGAGCACCTGCAAAATTTTTATTCTATGGAAAACCTGGTATGTGCACCGCCATTTCGTGGGGACATCAGGTGGAGATCCCATCTGCCATTTCGGGCCTTAGTGTCCCGGACATCGGCTGGGATGTCACAGGGTCATAAAAAATGACTATCCCCTGTTAACCCTGGGAGAAGGGTATCCCAGCGACATCTGGTGCGGTATCTGTCAGGTATAGATGGGCATCTTTATCTGACAGTACATAAATCCATTTTTATTCATTTTTATTCTGTAATACAGCTGGGAATTGGGGAAAAAAATTGTATTCGGGTCGGAGACTGTTACATAACAAGGAAATGTAAATGTAAATAAGAGTTGAGCTCGACGAAAAAACCAATGTGGAGGGGGAGTGGTGAGGATGAATAGTGGGTGGTTCAGGGAACTTGAAGGGGCAGAGAATAGAGGTCTTGATGGGCCTAGTTTGCAGTGGTCTTCAAAGGTCTTGAAGGAGGGGATGCTTGATGATGTGTTCAAGTCTTGAGTGCTTGGTGAGTTGCTCCTTGGAACGTTGCGAGAACAGGACTGTGTGACTTAGATTCAGTCTTGAAGGCTTGAGACACCTTGAGGATTGAACTTGTCGGGATTTGAATGGGGCCCGGGAGTGCTCAGGTGTGGGCAGGAAGAGCGGGGGTGGGAGCAAGAAAGAGAAAAGTGGAACGACTTCTCATGTTGAGGATTGTTTGGTTCAGCGGAGTTCAAACGACTTCATCATTTTTGCATGACGCCGAAGCATCGGACTCCCATCTTCAGCATCCGGCCGGAAGCCTTACATGTAGTCTCTCAATGTGAAAGAGATGTCTATTTAGGATGTACAAATGATTTTTTTTCTGCAAAATGGCGGTGGAATATATTTATAGATAACGAGAACGAAATGGGGCCGAGCCAGATCTCTCTCAGATGTCTGAAAGATATGCCGTGAATCTCAGGAAACTCTCAGTCTGATGACGCTAAGCCGAGATCACTCGGACACTGTTCCGATCTCCCTTATGGAACTTAGGGGATGCCGGCAGGCAATCAACATCCCATTGACAACCGGCGCAAATGGTGGTGTACAATGGATAAATCTATTTGGCACCCCCTTGATTAGATATAAGTTTGCTTCTGACAGGCTAATATAGCCCCGATAATTCTGAAAAAATACCGCCATCAGGGCGACGTAAGGACCTACCATCTGAATTTTTTTCGCCCGTTTATCCATCAGAAATTGGATGAATTTTTGTGATTTTCCCCCTCAGAAATTCTAGAAACTCTGAAGTAAAGGTCACAAAATGGTTGGAAAAAATTGAAAGGACATGTGAATGTGACTGGGCGGCGATGGGCTCTGGTTAGATCAATTTGACCATTTTTTTCCGTCAAAATCCTTCCGAAACGAATAAAAAACAGTGGTCAAAGCGTTGATAATCTCTTATCAATGTAGTGTTATCTTATCTTACTAGGTGCCTGCTGTTGCATGCTCACCACCTTACTCCCTTTTCACTTCCCAGCTACGGAGGAACTGATGGAGGTTTTTTTGAGCACACGACCTGAATTACAGCACACTCCAGCCGACAAGCCGCCACTTGTCGCCGACCTTCGGTCGCTCCTCGCGGCGACAACTCAGAACTTATCATGTGGAAAGGTTGAAGCATGAAGGTATCAGCTACCTTTTGATAAACAGTCTTTGAGATAGGCACTTTAATTTCAGATTCTCTGAGGAATTTTAAATTACACGCTTCAATGAGGATTATAATATGTCGAGTTTAAATTAGGGGTGCTCAATTCTTAGTCCGGACTGCTCAGTTCGGATTTTAATTGCGATAAATACAAAGCCAAATATGATGCAATCAACCTCCACGTTATCACGTTCCCGATGTTGCATAAATCAAACGCGGAAAAAAACTTCCGATTCCCAAAACTTTTTCTCTTCAAAGTTCAGGATACCCTTATATTACATCCCTACATACTATGTGACAAGATGCCCATTCTAGAAGGACTACACCACTGTTTTGGGACCGAGGGTCAATTCTATGTAAATGAGCCGCCCTAAATTGTACCTTGTAACGACCAGAATTTGGCCCAGATTTGGGCTTAAAATGACCTCGGGACAATGGCGTGGTTTTCTTGTGCAATCCGACGTCGGAAACGGCGTGGATCAGGTGAGGTCACACCAGCCTCAACCCGACATCGGATGAGGCCGAAAATGATGTTGGATCAAGCTCGTGTGGCCGACCTTGAATCGAGGTCAAAAGATGGCTCAGCCCAACGTTGCCCTCCAGCCTCCCCCTTCCCATTTCTTTTCTTGAATTCTGTCAATTCCCATACAGCTGGCACGCAAATCTCTTACACTCCCCTTCCGCACCGTACTCTGTGCCCACTCGTGCTTCCGTTGTCAAACCGGTCTCCAAACGATGAGTTATTCATTTTGTCTGGCCAAAGTGGTTCGGGGCCAATGCCTGTGGCAGTCAATTATTCAGAACCATATAGAACGGTAGCTTGGCAAAGCTGGTTGTTTGCTTGATTAAGTACTGATCAAGCATCTTTGGTCGGTGGTTTGAATCTTATTGCTGCAGTTTATTTTAAATATTTCCTTATTTACCGCCAGTTGGCCCCGTTCCGACCTCGATTCTATGCCAATGTGCTGACCTCGAAACGAGGTGGGCTCATTTCCCGCAAAACCGGGTCAAATCTTCACCGGATCGAGGTTTCCATCAACGACCCTGGGACCCAGGTCGCTGACAAAACGGTAGTGTAAGGCTAAATGTGAGCAGAACACATCCGCGAGCCGCCGGTGATCGAATTGATGCGATCAATTGAAGCCGAACACTGCCGAATTTTCCTGCTCTCAGGTTGGCTTTGCCCAGGTGCATTGTGGCTCGTTATGTAGAGCCAGTAGCTCATGTTAGATCGTAATTTTCTTGACTGAGCTACGAGGTGTCTAGGATTGAGCCATTCGGGACTTGCCGAACTTGCCGGTAAAAGATCAGCTGACTTGCCTTCTCTGGGTTCGACTCGGAATCTCAACGCACGAGGTTCACACCTCTGTAAAGATGCTTTCAGAGACAGGGCACTATCCAGAACCACCCTAATACAACAGATGGTGGCTTCAATTTTTTGCATCAAAGTTTTTTGGCACAGAAAAACCAACTTTGCACAGGTTTAATTTTTTCTTTCAGCATCCAGAAGATGATAGAGAACAATAAACATGATTCAAAGAGTGAAGGGATCTGCTGACCCAGTGAATAATATAGGGAGCAAGAGGACAAGAAAAATGTCGATGTGGTGGAGGTGTACAGCCAGCCCGATGGCCCCAATGGAACTCTACCCACATTCTGCTCAGATTTAGCCAAATTCCTTTGAGAGTGGGCATACAAGACTCATATATTATACACAGACTAGAGTAAGCCCGTCAAAAATTGACGGTCAGAAGAAGAATATATTACATGTGTCCCTCTCCCTTTTCTTTTAGTTCTGGCATCATCCTCACCCACGAGCTCCTATTTTTTTATCTTACTTACCCCCTCCTTTTTCTTGTCCTGAGCCCGTCCCATTGGACATCTGTTAGTACAAGTATTCATTGTAATACTTCACAAGATACAACACATACATAGGCCCTTCATTCTGGCCTGCTTCCGAGTTCTGCTGATCTCCCGTGGTTGTTTCAACCTAAGCCTCGGCCGGTGCATGCTCCCGAGCTCTCGACCTGTTTCCGAGTATTGCCAAGTTCCCGAGGGCTGGGCCGGACCAGATGCCATGCATGATGCCCCGGCACGAGTCCTGCCCAGCGCTTCAGCACAAAAGGCCGTTCTCGGTGTTTTAGGCCCGGCTCAAGTCCTGCCAAGATGGCACGCATAGTTACCTCGGTCGGTGCATGCTCTCGAGTCCTGCCAATCTCCCGAAGCCAGGCCGGGTCGATACCGTGCCCCGGCACGAGTCCAGCCCAGTGCCTCGGCATGACAGGGCCTTTCTCGGTGTTCTCGGCCCGGCTTGAGTCCTGCCGGGTTTTCGGGCATGTGTGAGATGCCGGAGGTCTGGCCCATCATAGTTGTGTACTGCTCGATATTATTATATAGACTAGTGGAAGCCTGTCAAAAAATTGACGGGGAAGTAGCAAGACAAATTTATGTAGCACTTCATGATATACACTTCCCGTCGTGCTTCCGAGTTCTACCATTGCTGAGTTCTGTCGAGCCCCCGTGTCGGAGGTCTCGGGCTAAGTCCCGGCGCAAGCTCCCCCATTCTCGCCCCGTTTTCGAGTCCTGCTAAGTTCCCGTGGGTCAGGGTGCTTCCGAGTTCTACCTAGTGTGCTGAGTCCTGCTGAGCTCCCGTGGAGGTCTCTATGGCGGTCAGAATGCACTTTTATTATTTCACACACACACATAAGTAAATTCTCACACATATATGTAAATTCTAACACAAGTTCGGGAGTCTCACACACAACATCTCTCATTCTAACACAACTTGGTGATTCCTCTCACACACAAAATCAAGATTCTCTCATATCAGGTTGAAAAAAACCTCTGGGTCAACTCTGGGTCCTTTCCAAGGCATCCATATAACTTGAGATGACTTAGGATGGTGTCAATCATGCATGCGGCTCCACCGAAAGCCTTGCAAAAGCCCATCACGATCTGATCAGTGGCAGTGCTAACTGATGGCGTATCAAGCGGGCAGTCGGGATAAGGGCGGGAGTACTGTGGACATTTATTATTTCAACCACATCAATGAAATTTTGCGGAAAGGTCCAAGTCAGATTAAGACAATTACTGGTAGAGTAGTGTAGGCCACCGGTCTAATGTGGTCAGAACTTTCGAAGAGACGGCAGTGGAGAGCATCACCGGCATCTCGGGGAGTGAGTTCATTTCGGAATATCCCGACAGCGATGAAAAGCACCACCGGCATCATTCCGAAGTCCGAGAATGATCTCAAGGTTGGCGAGACTCGGAGAGAGGGAGCCCAGAGGGAGTGCCTTGAAGAAAATTCCATGATGGGCCTGCAGGGAGGCCAGGAAGTGGTCGTGAAAACGGTAGAGATTCTGTTCTAATTTTCGGCATCCCAAAGGAGGTTGGCACAGCCACCGGTTTCTCGGAGCCGTAGCTCCGGGCACGCTGAAATTTTGGTTGCAGAGTCCTCTGAAGGAGGTCAAGAGGCGGAAGAAGGTAGGAGAGGGCAGAAAAGCATTGCAGGACCCCAGAAGAGACAGTAGGCAGAATTTTACATTTGTGTGTGAGAGAAGTTTACATGTGTGAGAAATAATAAAAGTGCACTCTGACCACCATAGGTCTCAGTGTGAGTCTCGGCCGGGGTAAGCACCCGTGTTTTTGACGGTCGGGCCGGGTCAGATACTGTGTAAGCCCGTCAATAGATTGATGAGGAAGTAGCAAGATATAACCCCAAACGCTCCAAAAAAAAAAAGAAAAAACAAGTAACAAGATATATTTATTTAGTACTTCACAATATACAACTTAGGTCCTTCATTATTATCAGCATGCCGAATTCTGTCCCGTGGAGGTTTTGCCCTCAGTTTCGGATGGTACATGTTCTCTAGCTCGAGTTCTCCACCCTGCCAAGCTCCCGAGGGCAGGGCCGGGTCAGATGCCGTGGCTGAGGCTCCGGCACGAGTCCTGCCCAGTACATTGGCACGAAAGGGCCTTTCTCGGCTCGCTGTCGTAGTTTCCGATTCATGCCTGGCCCGGCACGAGTCCTGCCCGGTGCCCCGGCACGAATGGGCCCTTCTCGACGTTCTCGCCCCGGCTCTGCATCGAGATCATACCGAGTTTTCGGGTATGATCCTGAGGATGCCGGAGGGTCTGGCCCATCATAGTTATACCCCCCCCTCATATTATAATAAAGAAGATGTAGTGTAGAGGTGTTTTGAGATCTCAAAAAGAAAAAGTTTTGGGAATCGGAAGTTTTTTTCCGGATTTGCATTATGCAACATCGGGAACGTGATACCACGTTGCCTCTAGCCGACTTATTAGACAGAATTACTGTCCTTCCTTGGTCCTTCCTTAAATTTTCGTGGGCAGTTTTGTATGTGCAGCCCCAATTCATTGAAATGAGGACATCCACCTGTGTTTGGGCTTTGTAGCTGGGGGCCATCAGATAGCGGCTTGCAGCCGAGATCGATGTGCCATCATATTTGGCTCTGTATTTATTGCATTTAAAATTCGAACTGAGCAGTCCAGACTAAGAATTGAGCACCCCTATTTGGGAATTGGCCATTCTGGTGGAAAACCTTGGCAGTAACATCCATGAAAGTTAGATTACCCCAGAGACCCGCGCCGGTGAGATTCAATGTTGAAGTTTTAGAGACGTTGGCCCATGTGTTGGGCTTGATCTGAAAGTGTCGGATGTTCGGGTGTTCAAATACCGCAAGTTCTACTCTTTATAAAATAACCCCTGTCTGAAACCTTTAAACTCCGACAGGAGATCACCGAGTGGTTGGCGCCGAAGGACGTGGAACACGTCGACCGCCACGACGATGCGACGAATTTAGTAGCTTCAAGCCTTACAAAGGTCGATTTTCAATTTCCTACACTTGACACGAAGTACCGGTTTGCGCGACGCCGCGCTCTCTCCCTCTTTACAAAATTGCGTTGTCTTAAACTTTCGAACTCCGCCAGGAGATCACCGCGGTTTCGCGCCGGTGGAACACGTGTACACGTAGACTGCCACGACGGCGGCGACGAATCCAGCGGCTTCGCCACCAAGAGTCAACGCACTGATCTTGAAGGCAATTATCATGTTCAAGACTCGGGTGAAGTGCGCCCCGGCGCGCTCTTGTACAATGTAAATTTTCGGACGGAAAGCATGGGACCTGGCTCGTTTCACAATTCTTCATGGGACAACATACAACTTGAAGTTTGCCTGTGGCATAACCAGAGTACGGCCTAATCTAATCTCTCGTGTATGTAATTATTTGTTTTTTACAGACCCCTAACAAGTCAGGTTCCAGAGGTCTAACGGATCTAATCTCTCGAGTTGTCAAGTATTTGTTTTTTGCAGACCCCTAAAAAGTCAGGTTCCAGAGGTCTAACAGATCTAATCTCTCGTGTTTTCGAGTATTTGTTTTCTGCAGACCCCTAAAAAGCCAGGTTCCAGAGGTCTAACAGATCTAATCTCTCGTGTTTTCGAGTATTTTTTTTTTTGCAGACCTCTTTAAGACGCAACCACTGAACTACTCAGGTTGGGGGACCTTACTGGAGTAAGGTGATGATCTTTGGAGGGGGTGCTAAACAGGACTTGTCTATTTGGCACCCGGGGTAATGCCATCATTGGGGTTGCCAAATAAATTTATCCGATAGTAATGTCTGAGACAATTTTGCCCATCCCACGCATCTCTGATGCCCAATTTACAAGCATGATTTGGTTGACTGTTGGTAGGTTCCGATCACTGGCTATGTCGAATGATGGCCAGCCAATTTGTCACCTCAAGGCAGCTCTGGAAACAAACATTTGCGGGAGTATCCTGATCGTAATCTTCAGAGTTCAGGCTGTGGCACAGGAGCATACCCTTGGGAAGTGGTAACTTATTTCGCCTTGGTGCCCGGATCACTGTAAGACTCGGACCGGGTTTTTGTGACTCGTTTACGTAGTCACTTTCCCCTTTCACTCGCTACATGGGTCAACACCGGGTTAAACGCGAACGGGGTATTTTAGCCCAGAAAAACCGGGTTCCTTCTTTAACCCATATACTTGGTCACTTTTACCATGCATTAGCCCACTAGAGTTTTAACCCGTTTACTGGGTTAATATTACCCGGGGCCAACCACGTTATGTTGAGCCAGTACACGGGTTAGAATCACCTCTCAGTTCAGGTCTCGCCGAAAATCACACGGCCGACAATGGCACACTAATTTGAGTTGGTAGAACACAAGTATTGACCGCAAGGAGCCTTGATGTCCTCGGAATGTGTCTTCAATAAAGTTTAAGTTGCGAAGTCATTCCAACTCCGCCGCGCACGTGTGACTCTTTCACTTTCCGCCTCAAACGTAAGCCCCGAATCGGGTAATTTGATGGCGGCAGTATTTTCGGCAGTAATGTCGGCAAACCTCGGCATCAACTTACTCGAAGCAACAAGTCCGCAACGCACAGCGCCGTGTCGCATTGAGTTCCAATGATAAGTACAGTGAATAAGGACCATATAAGATTCAAATGATACTATAGCCATGTACACCGTAAGACGCTCAAACACAGCTCCCGAGCAGAGCGCGCGTTCGAGCGCACAACAAGACCATTCTACGAAGTAGCCTAATCCGACACTGCAGCATAAATGCTGCCGGGGGCAGGTGCCATGGGTAGATCACGCAGAGCATGTCACTGCGGCGCGCATGCGTGAGCTCGAAAGGGAGAGCGGGTGGGGTGCATTCGTGCGGATAGCGCGATTACGCCGACGCGCCCTTGCCGCACGCCATATGAGCACACCATATCGGACGGCTCTGGCAGTTCACGTCGGCATCGAGTCTGCGTCGCGTGATGCTCGAGGCGTGGCCGTCATTGCCGGAGGCGATGTGCGCGGGTAGTGCGGATGAGGGCGCAGGTCAGCCTGGATCGGGATGGAGAGGGGGAGGGGGAAGCGAGACTTCTACGGCATGCACGCACCGCTGATTGTGAGCAAGTTACGCGGGTGTAGTGGACTTTGGGTTGGACCTCGCAGCGCCTGGCATGCGTACGCAGCCAGATGCCTTGGATCTCGATGGCGACACTCTCAGTGACTAGAACCTGGCACCGAAAGTGGAGATGTCGCGGAAAGCAGGGACTATAGGTAGTGACTGCGGCGAGGAGCGGGAAGGACAGGGAGGAAGAGGCTGACAAAGTGTTTGTCTGTTTGCCTCGATTGTGACCGGCGGAGTTTGAAAGCGCCGATTCTGCCGCCATCAAATTTCCTCATTTGGGGCTTACGTTTGAGGCGGAAACTCAGGAGTGGCACGTGTGTCACTAAGGCGTGATTTGATGGCAACCATCTGCCACGTCAGACGCCTCTTGCTTTCTTCCCCTCTCCTCCTGGAGTCCTCCATCCCCCGCAAACAGCCTCAAACCCTTCCTCAAGTGTTACTAACAACATCCTTCAAGTCTCCTTCAAGTATTGTCAAGTATCCTGGGCAATCCTCAAGCGCTGTACTGGTTTCAAGTCCCTTGAAGTCTGCTGTCTCGTGCCTGTCCCTCCGTCTGACTCTGGCGCTCTAATAGTCGACACTTCCTCCGGCGCCCTTCCTTTACTAATCTTCTCGTACTTCAGATGATCACCAGCTTTCGAGCAGGGCTTCCGCGTGCTTGGAGGCCATGCTCCTACCTCGGCGACGGCTCATAGGTGTGTTACCGGCTTCCCACCACCTCAATTTCGGGCTGACAAATGTCTGTAGTGTTTCTTTGTCGGTGCGTAGGCGGTGTGCACGTTCCGGCGGCCGCGGTGTGGTGGGCGGCGGCGAGGTGGTGTGCTGTTTCACGCTCAGACGGACCGGATCCATGGCCCAGAGTGTGTTGCGTTGGTTCATGCAGGTATTGTATGTAGCGTATATACATATATCATTTATATATTCTTTTTTGCTTCATTTTTTGCGTGTGCATCGGCCGGATCAGCAATGGTCCTCATGTAGTCGTTTTAACCAGGTAACTGAGTTTTATTCACCTAGTGTAGAAAAACCCATTACATGAGTCACAGTAACCCAGCAGAAGCCTGAGGAAATAGCGCTTCCAGACCGAGTTAAAAGGGAAATTAAAAGCGTCAAAATAAACCGATGTAAACCGTTTCTGGGCATGGAATTTTGACCCGTTCAGTGGGTTCTTTCGGCTGAATCCGGGTTACTCTCACTCGTCTTCTAGGTTATATTGATTCGTTCAGCGGGTTAAAAACCCAGGGAAAAAAACCCAGTCCGAGTCTTACAGTGGATCTCTTCTGGATCCAGACCAACATATCACAACCATCCTGCACCACTATCTTGTATTGGTCGTCAATGCCAAGCACCACAAAGCCCTTACACGTTTACTCGTAAGCCAGCATCCTCTGGCTGTCGAGAGAATGCGATACAAGCAACGGGGCCACCGTGTAAACGTCCAACGTGACGACCACCGGTGCCGATTCGGTTGCAACTGTGTCGAGACAGCGGAACATGCCGTGTTCTTCTGCAAAGGGCCCGCAAATGCCGAACTGGAGACGCTTAGAGACACTTTTATGGCCTCTATGCAACAGGTTGAACCAAGAGTCAACTCTGTGGCTCCCTGGAATACCACAAATATTCTGTGATCTCTGATCTACCAGAGAGACACTGTCTGTCAAGTTGCAAAATATGTATATAAGGTATTTGGTATATTTGATTCCACCCCCATGGTATGGCCAGAGGCAACATAGATGCCCTGATCTGTGCTAGTTGATACCCTACTCTATATTATTTTATACCGAACTGGTGTCTGTGATCCTGAGATCTACCGCCTCCTCGGGGGGTGAGCTCGTCGACGGTGATCGGCATTGGTGTACCATGATACATTACTCATGTATCGTACGTTACAACCTGGCAGGTTCCGAAACTGGACCGTGCTGGGCTTAATGTGCTGGGCTTAATTTTATCCAGAGTCTTATCCATAGCCATCAATAGGAAGTTTGCGGTTCTCAACTAAATGCTACTCAGACAGGAAAAAATCCACAGTTGTGCGTGAATTTGGTATGTTGTGTGTGAAATCATAGAGCAACATTGTGACTACCAGTGCCATATGTACTTCCTATTCCAATCCCTTCACAGTGGTAAACATAGTGAGTCCAAGACTTGTGCCACCCCTGTGAATAGTGCTTGAGTTGCTATAGCATTAATAGCAAGGGGAAGCCTGGGAAAGCCTTTCAGGCCCTCCGTCAGTCTATTGATAGGGATTTTCGAGTTTACTCACATTCACTAGTCCATATACCATATCATATGCAGTAAGGAGAGAACAAGGCACACATGGATAGCCAAGAAGCGAAAGAGATTGCCCCCGGTGATCCCCCCAACATTCACTTGTGCCTGGAAGGGACCGGTCATTATATAACTGCACCCGCTGGATAGAATGAATCCTCTTTGGATGTAAATATTGCAAAAAAAAAAAAAAACACTCAGCTGCATGCAGGAATTTCCAAAGGATTGCGCAACTAATGATAATTTGATTGGTCAGGCCTGTTATTCGCTTGCAAGGGAAGAACACTGTCATTTAATTTCTGGTTATGCAATTATGTGTATCATGAAAAAATGATTCCTCGCCACCACAACATGACTGCAAGACTCCAGTGAAATGTAAGCACTCTGCAACGGAGTTCAGAAGCTTCTCTCATTCTCAAATCCGAAGCAGACTCTGCAGGACTACACAGTGGTCAAGAATGCTTATAGCTACTAGTAGTCTAAAATCACAAAATTCGAACTCTCAATTTGTCCCGAGTTGCCCAGGAGGAGGAGGAGGTATATTATACTGACACGGTCCGACAATTGGAACAGCCAGTTTCCGGGTGGTTTCTCCCAAAGGGTGTGATTCATCACAATTACTGTACATGAAAAACTCCTGCTCTCCACAAATATTATTAATAAGCCATTAGCACAGCTTTGACAACCGCTGGAGCTTTTCTTGTCGCTCGCAGGTCACACCCAGGCTTCTGTAGCTCAGAAGCACCGGAGTTCTCCGCCAAGATGCGGGAAGAACCACTGGATGGGGATGGATGAATTAATCTAAACTAAGGCTTTTGTGTTGATCACCTGGATTGTGCACACGGCTGGTGGCCTTCCATCTTCCCAGCTTGAACGCAGTGCAAATATGAAGCCAAATAAGGTTGCTAGCAAAGGTTGATGCGTGACTGCCGAATCGAACGAAATTATACAGTTGCCAAAGCATCCCCGAGATCGCCGCAAACCATCTGCCTCTCGTACTGTGATTGTTTCCGCGCGCTCTGGAGCCTTCAAAAAACAGGGTGTGGGTCTGATAAGCCGACCAGATTCATCTTCGTCATCTATCATGGATGTCGATCCCCCCTACTCCGGTGAATGGAGCAGTGAATACGAGCTCGCACGGTATGTACGTCTGCGATCTACTGTGCCTCTACTTGCCCAGAACTCACATTTCAATCAGCTCCCGGTTATACGTGTGGTTGTGCTGAGCCCCTGGTTTGCCACTGCTCATCTATGTCCAACACTAATGACAACTTTGGCTTCTTTGAATACTCTACGTGATATATTTCTTGGACATCATGCCACACGTTCCCGCATTTCTGTATTTCACGTAGACTTACCGACAATTGTTCACTTACTCTGCATGCTATTCCGTACGCCCGCATGACTTTAGTGCAGTGCCGCCGCGTTCTGATCCACCATCTTGCTACTGTGGCCTGTGCTGACCATGCAGTGGATGCTTCTTCATTTCCACGACCAGATCGCTTTGCGTGTCACGCACTCTCCCAAGATTTTGAGTCAGCTGCAGAGATTGCCAAAACCGCATTGAAGTTCATTCTTGACACAGATCATACTCAAACTTCTACCGAATCTCTGTCCCATGCAGCTGCTGCTTTGAATATTGGTTTCTGGTGATCGAAATCTACGATACGAGTTGCGTGCGGCGCTATGAGACACGCGGAAACTGTGAACTCTGCGGGACCAAATGTTCGCTCATCAGCTCCAATCACCGACTTCCTTCACTCGTTCGAAAGTCACCGTAAGCCCGTCCTCTTGGCTATCGCCGCATCACGCCGCATTCAAGTTTCAGAGAAAGCGACAACTTTACAATATAATCCCGTTCTCTTGGCCATCGCCGCATTACACCGCATTCAAGTTTCAGAGAAAGAGACAACTTTACAATCAAGTTTGATACAACAACCGTGCCTTCAGGTAGCGGGCCGTGCCTCTCGTCAGCCTTACATGCTTTATGCAGGACTGGTTATCGGAGAGAAAAGATTAGCTCGTAGATGGCGCTCCGGGAGGGAAGCAGGAGGGAAACAAGTAACAATGACGGCATACACACGAGGGTGGGCCGAGCCTGAGGTGCCCGCCCACTTCAGCAGATATACCCGGGCATGATGACTATTCATGATTGAACACCCCCGCCGTTAGTGCCCTGAATATACTCAGCTGGGTTGTTCCTCCGGAGGTTAGTGTGTCCCCATTTTCCACGATTGAGGGTACTCATATATTCCGAGTTGTTTCCGATGGAAAACCTTCGCGTCGGACGGCAGATCCGAATCGATAGGGGTCCACTGCGTATGCGACCAGCTAGCATAGCAATTCCGCCATGTCAGAGTTGGCTGGTGGGCTGCACCATACGTAATTGTGCACTGCTGAGAGAGAGGGAATTGCCATCGCGCCGGGCTAGACAACTGAATAATTAGAGCGATGGTGGGAGTAAGCAGACAGAAATCGCTGATGAACTTAAGCTTTTCATACCACAAAGATTTCCAATGAAAGGCTTCTTGGGCGGCAAAGCAACAGGTACCGCATCAATCTCCCAGGTAAGATTACGAAACAAACGCTCAACACAATTGAACCACATACCACATGGCAATTATTGTTGAAGACGATGGAATCAGAAACCAAAGGATCGCCAGGCATCATAGAAAAGTAATTTTGCCTCAATAGGCGCTGGCGGCAACCTTGCAAGATGCGGATAGCAGCAAAACTTAAACCCAAGTTCACCGACACTTGGGCCGGCGGCTGTTGTCATGGCCTAAAAAATGATAGGTGTTGGGCGCGGATCCGGCCATGGCGGAAATCATTGACGGCGTGGGAGGATCGACGGTATTCCAAACACCGTGGCACGGGAATCCAAACAAGCCAATATAGCACTCCGACGCGTTGGCGCCGCGTTGGCTCCGCATCTTCTCCATGTCTTCCTCAGCTCGCCATCCGGGCGGCGATTCTCATCGTCGGCGTTCTTCCTCGTGCCGCGCTTAAATATGAATCGCCTTCATTGATCTGCGCAATCCTTCCACATGTCAACTTCAACCTCTTGTCCACCCCGAGTCCAGAGGGTGACCCTTCCCAGCATTAATGAGATGCTTCCTGAGTACCTCATGCTTCCACCTGCCCATAATCCCCCGAAAACGTTCAACTACTTCGAGATGCCTCGCAGCGACCGGCGACCCCCAGCACGGACACACCTCTCCTCGTCTCGCGTCCCCCCGTATTCATATATACGGAAATCTCCTGAATGCTCATCGGGGTCCTCGAGCGGCGACTCGGATGAGATGGACATCCTGGTGGACTCTACGCACTCAGAAGAGCGGAGGAAGCATGTGTGTAGTATCTGCGGAAAGTACTTCACGCGTCCGAGCAGCCTGCGGACCCACAACAACACACACACTGGCGCGACGCGTAAGCCTCTGCTCTTTCCTCCGTATATCTGGCGCCTAAATATCCAGACCCAGCCTTTCAGTGCCCACACCCGTCTTGCGGTCGCACATTCAACGTCAGCTCGAATATGCGGCGCCATCTGCGCACCCATCCGCCGACGGACTCTTCGCCGCCGGCGGCATCATCAAAATGACACATCGAATCCACAGGACACATCCGACAGTTTCAACGCCGCTTCCTTTCGCGAGTGGTCCCAGTAGTCACTCGTGGCATCGTGCATTGGCGTTGCGTCCCTACATTCCGGCTTTCTGATTTTGCTATTGTCACGACATGGGCAACCGATATCTTGACTGTCAACACCCTTGGGAAGCGCGTTTGTCGGGGCAACGCTGTCTAGCACACCAGGGAATGACAACGACTCATGTCGCAGTCTCGACAATGCAGCCCAGGAAGCATACTTAGCATAGTTTCAACTTCTAAGTGAACCGTTCTTTAAAGCGGATGCTTTCTTTACATACCTTGCATACCGTTCGAGCATTGCTATTATCTTCTGTGGGATCGATGTGAATTTCCCTACATATACAGGACCTTCACACGTCCGTGGATACAAGCTGTATGCAACAACCTTTGACTACCATCTCATTCTCAACGGCGCTGAGCATGCCTCTATCTTCAATTTAAATTCGCCGGCACAAAGACCAAACAATATATCAGGGTCTTGGGCTTTTCTGGCTCGTACGATTCCGCGGCGCTGTAGGGGATTAAAAAGGCGCAAGTCTATACTTGGTGTTCCCAAGTGAAGGGGACAAAGAAATGGCGGTCTGACTCATATAGGATGTCCGACGGAGTGGAAAGGATGCCGGACTGCCGTTCTTTATGGAAAAATTATTACAGTACAATGACAAAGCGTGGAGGATCGTCGTACTTATGTGTATTGGATGATAGATCCATGGAGGAAACTCGGCGTTGTGAAGGTTCGGCATGAGATCAGGGATTAGTAGTAGTACGGATTACAAGCTGTAGATATTCGCGGGGATAGATTCATTTTCTTACTCAGCTGGTTCAGTGTAGATTAATGTTCAAGTGCGGCTAGTAACGGATCTGCGCAGGGTTCGTAACGTAAACATTAATGAACGCCAATTAACAAGACTCCGAATATTTGGCCCATGAGGGGTGGATGATTGGGAGCTACAACATCGACGCAATTGGAGAAGGTCGTCTCGCTTAAGCCTCCATGGTCGATAAAAGGTGAAAATATCCCGGCGGGATACCAAGCACACTTAAATTCAAGGCTGTGTCCCATCGCAGTGAGCGCTTGCGAAGATAGCGTCGACGTGAGATTTTCCGTTGATACACGCAATCTGGGCACATCCGGGCGCTGCGGAGGGAGAGAGAAGATAAAACAAGGGGTCAAAGAAACCACTGTCTATTTTCGATTCATTTACATATGAGCCGTTGTAAACTTGAACCCTGACTGATCCAAGCGGTTCAACCTCAACGGGAAATTAAGGTTGAAATTCATTTGGCCGCACTGCAGTTTAGGTGACTCTGTTGGAAATTCAAAGTTTTTAAATAGACCAATGCCCCTTCAGTACAATTGGTGCTTCGGGCCTTAGTCCGACTAATATGACCTAATTCACAAACAGAACTTTAGTTCTGTGATTGTGCTCTAGAGGACCGAAAATGTCGCCTATATTAGCATGTGACTAGGGCATCATTGGATCAATCAACAAGGCCATACACTGACGCTCGCCATCCGATACAGTGTCGCGCTCTTTTCAAGTGAACTCGATCTTTGCGCGATCCTTGAAATGTCTGGGCCTGCAAACTTTCGCACTGATGCTGCATGCAAATGCCCCCTTGAGCCAGATTTTACCACTCCGGTATTTGCCCCTTCGAAACGGCTACACAGATTGTCCCAACTCAACTTCGAGCAGACAGTACGTTGTGTTGAATCTCTTGCAATGATTTATCCTAAAGACTACAAGAACAAATGTCTCTCCCTCAGTACTCCCATTACCTGACTAACGACCAAAAAACTCGCACTCTACGCCACATGCTCGACAACTCGGATTCAACTTCACCGCGCATAACTCACAAAGCTGATCTTTGAATGCAGCCATAATTCACCTGGAGAGCTGTGCAACGATTGCTGCTTCATATGTCATGTTATCGAGGATCAAGTGCGGCGAAGATGACCTCCGCGGTCTCGCCATTCTCGGTGACATAAACAAGAATATTCGAACCCACGCACCGCAGGAAGTGAGAAACGAAGAATCACGGCTGAAGGACCTTGCTGCTGCTACACTGGAAAGGGCGAAGAACGATCTGAAATGGTATTTAGACTTGACTAGGGACGGCTTTGACTAGAAAATGTAACAATCTTAGGAACAATGTATTAAGAAATGTACACCATAGTTATAATGCGAACTCACAATAAATTTGCATAGTCTAATATTCTGTTTGTGCCCCGCCGCTCGCCGGCCAACTACTTTCATACTAAAAAAAGAAAAAAGTTTGAGTTGCTTACCTGTGTGACCACGTGCTTGATTGACTGTTCGGCAATCTCCGAGTCTCGGTCTGTGCCATGCCACCGTCATCTTGCTACCCTGGTTGCTACCCGCACCTCACTTTGTTCTCGTCCGCAAAGTCAGAAAGTGGTTCCAGAGCCCTGTTTTCTAGCGCAAAAACCGGATGAGTCCCAACTTCAATCGCCCAGTCACGCCCGCCGCAGTCGAATTCTTGCATGCTCTAACACAACTGGCATTCTGACACGCGTATACCACTACTCGCACCTGCCTTTGCAGAATAGACGGACATCCTGGCCTGCAACTGATAATCAGGAACAGCGAAATTTCCGGGAAGTTAAAACTTCTTGCTATCGTCTTCCGTGCGCCCACAGACATCCACTCGGGCCGAATATGCTGATGAAAGTGCACAACGTGCTGCCCGCGGACCCAGTCCACTGCTGTTGAGCTGCATCGATGGCGTATACCTGCTGTTGCCTCAGTGGGTCCCTCAACAAGTCCCGTGGCGCATGTATGGGATTGATAATAGGATGACTGTCGATGCACACTGCGTCTTTCGTTCTGTCTCTGTCCACCTCATCCCTCAGATGCAAGCCGATCCGCAACCTCAGTCTTCTAAACACCACGTAACCATCCCGCGGCGTATGTTTTCCTGGGACAAGTATGCATCTGCGTCTGCATCGCAACAAGCCCGGCCGCGTACTGCGAACGACCCCCCGGTCCTGGAATCTCCCCACTCGATAGATCTCACGCTGACGGAGTCGATTACACCCCCACCTTCGCCGGAAGTACTATCTTCCCATAAACACAATGCCAGCCTGACGTCGCTGTCCATCTCGACCTCCGAACCGCAGCCTGGACCAAGTTGGCTCATCGGCGCCACCATCGACGTGGCCAAAGTCATCGCGGCCACGGGAAGCTGCCTCCCCGTCCCCTTCATCGGCCCGCTCTTCAACGCCGCGGTCGTCTTGCTGGAGACTATCGAGGTGCGGCCGTTGTCCAAATCCGCGTTTCATCGCATGTGTGTAATGCAACAGTGTTACAGAGAGTGCAACGCAATATGCAGGACCTGCACGAGCTAGCGGAGGACGTTGTCTCCCTGATGCGCCTCATCCTCGCGATGGCTCCAGCGCACGCCTTGGAATCGGGGTTCGAGCGCGAGTGTCGCGCGGTGCACGGGTAGGCATTGTCGTCTTCGCTGAGCCTCACGACTGATCCTTGCATAGATATCTGGAGGAGCTCCTCAGACTCATCGCGCAGCGCGTGGGCAAACGCGGCGCCGCGGGGTGGCTCATAAGATATGCGAAGGCGCACAACATCAGCGATGCCATCCAAACATACCAGCGCCGGATATCCAATATCCGGGCAGACATCACGGTCCGTAGCGTGATAATAGTTCTGAGTCTGACATCTAGATATTGACATGCCGGATTTTGTTCGGCAGCTGGCCGCTGCAATGGACGTTCGCTCGCACGTCGCCGGCGTCGACCACGTCGTGTGCGATGTGCAGTCTGCAGTCTCAGACGTGAAGCTAGAGGTGTCCGCCTTACGCTCTCAGCTAGCCGCTCTAGCACCCGCCGCAGGCTGTTTGGGAATCTCGCCTGCCTACTCCAATGAAACTATCTCGCCGGTGGCATACTCGGACGATGTACGCAGCCTTATATTTAACTACCGCAGCCCAATTGACCTCTACGCACAGTTCAAAACCATCTTGCGCGGCGATATCGTGCTGACAGACTCCATCGATACGGTTGTGTTTGGCTTGCGCTCGCAATCCAGTCGTAGTTGTGGAAGTGGAAGGCCAGCTGGCGAGGGTGAGGTAGTGGTCACCCGTGCCGATTATCGTGCAAGCGTTCAGGGAGATGTCCGAGTCGTGCGCTTGTACTCCGGACCTCGCGCACAGCAGGTACGCCGTTGGTTGTCGTCGTTAAGATTATTCAGACGGAATGCGCTCATCATGTTAGACATGGAACAGAGATTTCAAAATGTTCGAAAGTCTGCAGTACGTTGTTCATTACTTATGCCCTGAAATTCAATGAATATCTGATTCGCTTTCAGACATCACTGTCTTCTACAATTGCACGCGATCTCTCCCTCGCAGCGACGGCCAGGATTGGTGTTCCACGGCAGTGCGTCTTGACCCTCCACGCCTCCTTCCTCACTTCGATACTTCTTGGTTAAACGTGAATTTACCTTTAGATATCGTTTTATTAGATTTCTTCACGGAAAACTATGACCCTTGCGCTAAGGTGGAGGCAGAGTGCAGATTGGTGAGTGAGGACTGGTCATTACCCTTTCGCCTGTTGATTGAGGATTGCCCGGCAGATCGAGGATTATCAGGTGCGCGCAGCCTCAATTGGTTCAATAGATCGCACTTGAAACATCGGATCAAGGACGCCCTTCAGTACCTGGTCGAGGAAATGAGATTCAGCGACTTGCCGAGTAATCCGGAGAATATGCGTGAACTCGTCAGTAAATCACTGTAATGTTCCGCACATATCATAAGTATGTAGCCGTTTTTTTACAGCACCAGAGTCCCATCACGATGAACACTCTTACGGGCAGGTTGTGCCTGATACCTGTCATTAAGGACACGACTGGCGTCGTGCGCGGCCGAAGACAACATGTGAAGGTGCGCATGCACTGTATCCGACTCCGTGCCGGGCTGCTCACATCAACTTGTACTGTACAGACGCGCCCAAATGGGCTCTTTCGCGCCTGGCAAAACAACGATTACACCATGTCGAGAATCCATTTTGATCTTCCGTGGTCTTCCTCCGGATCTGGCGTTCCTCATATCCCCATCGTTGCCCGGCCACAGGACGAAGTGCCGACGAACATCAACCCATTAAGTCTCCTCGGCGTCGGGTCCACGGATGCCGTGCTCCCCTCCTCTCACCTGTCGCTCCACACCCCGACGGTGGAGCTTCTGCGCAACTACATCTCCGTCTTGGTCGGGTTGCGTTATCCTGCGGCCTCAATTTACTGGGACGTCAGCTCGTGGATCCACGACCCCTCCAACGTCCCTAGGATCGGAGGCGTGTACTTTCAACGCGAGTTCGAGTCCCCTTGTGGATCGTGCGGCAGGGCTCCGCTGCTTGAGGTCGCGCAAATAGAGCTCCCTTTCGTCGTTCCGGCGACCCCCGCCCCCGCTGCGCGCTGGCATCTCGCCGCAACCGCAGTTCATTCGGCCGTGGCGACGGATATGGAATCCGGATGGACGCGGTGAGTAATATTAATATCAATATTGTCCAGCTGGTGTTGACGTTCGCTGGCAGGATTGCTGTCCCCATCCAAGAGGGTTATGCGTGGACTCCGGATATTCTGCGCGCGTACACGTTCAGCGCTACGACGAGCTGGATCAGTTCCTGGCCTGCTTCGCTCGTGTTTAGCTGGCTTTCGCAAGCAGGCAAGGTTCTCGCGATGACTGGCATTAGGGGTAAAGATTGCCGGTTTCTTTCTTTGGGTGCGTATCTCCGCAACGAAGGCATGGATATGAGCGGGCCTGATTAGATGAAATACCAGTAACCGGAGTCCGGGCGAGTATGTCGTGCACTCTCGAGCTGCGTAAGACATCCTCAGGTGCTCCTTCTCGCTTCGAAGGTGTCCACGACACTCTTTATTTCTTCCTGGAGCCCTTTGCGGTCGAGTCTTCAGGAAGAGTCGTCATTCCCCGGATGTATATCTCTCCCGATCCAACGGAGAAGATCGAAGGAGACATTTTCAATCCCGCATCTGGGGATTGGTACCTCGAAATCGACCTGCAGCTCGAATTCCATTCCGACTACTGGAACACGCACCATTACGAAGCGCTGCGCACCTTTCAGCTCGCTACCGGGGTGTTCGACCCCGAGTCTGACGATGCGAGTGTCGCTTGTGGGTATCCGCCGGCGGGGAAGGTGTCGTTGTGCTTGCTCGGCGAAAATCAGCCGAATCGTACGTTATTTTTCTCTAGGAGATAACGACCAGCAATTGATATAGTTTGCGCAGATGGGGAAGGTTGTTCGTCAATCTCGACGTCCGTAGCTTCTGTTCCGGTCTCTACAGCTTCAATATCAGACTATTGGGTTGCCCAAAGAGCTTTCCTCCGCGACCCGTGTGGTAAGCCCTCCTGTAATCTCTGTTGTTTTTATAAGCAGTTGTCACTCAGCTTTGGGGATGGACGATGCGAATCGGAACAAGACGTTATTCAATACCCACCGTGGGCTGGCGCTGAATGGGAGAGAAATCAGCAACTTTGTCGGGGTTGACGAGGGAGATCACCACAAGCGGTATGCGGTTTCCAGACTTTGAACATGTTTACTTGATATCGTTACGGCTGTAATAACTCTGCGATATGTATACTTCCTGTGTCACTGCTCGGTATCTTCGTGGATCACTAAGTAGGCCTCTCTCATGTTCAAAAATCCGATAAAAAAAGTTGAATAAAGACTGGACTGATTCACTTCAAGTGGACCGACGGTTCAACCTTCAAGAATCATGTTTACTGTTGCACCCCACGCGTACGGCGACGGTTTGAAGGTGAAAGTTTTGAATGGACAGCGTAATGATTTAAGGGCCGTTATTAAAAAGCGGTGCTCGAGTTTTGCTTGGCTCAGTGTTGGTTCAGTGTTGGTTCACTGAGTGGTTGTGACTAGTTGTGAGTCACATTCCACGTGAGCACGTGAATCGTTTCGGCCATCTCCGAGTCCAGGCCCCACCTTATTTTCTTACTTGGTTTTCCAGCAAACCCTCTGTTCGCAGGTGCCACAATTTGCTTCCAAGAAGTAGTATTTTCTGGCGATATTGAAGACAGATTCACCTACTAGTCGACCTCCCGATTTTTTTGGTCTGGCCCGGCGTGGGGTGTAAACGGTATCTGAACTGCGCCGCGGCCTTGCAACCCTCACCCATGGATCTTCACAGAGCCCAGCGGCTTCATGCCTGAAAAATAGGTTACATGTTTGTAGACCGGTCACTTACAAATCGGATGCCATGTGGGTCACTGATTTCTGTCTCTCAGCCTATTCAAGAGGCTAAGACTCTAGTAGTAAGAGAACAAAGGATGCAGATGGTATAAGGCTTCTTCAGAAACAACCCGAGCCGGCGGATTCGGACGAGTATTACTCTTCACTATCCCTCAGATATTCCGCTCAGGACGGCACGACTCTGCGGGCGTACTTACCTCAAATAACGGTATGAACAAGCCAACCAGGCCCTTTGCATTCCATCTAGCCCGGAGGAGGACTGCCCAGAGACAATGTTAACATGCGCATCGCGAGGTTACTTTTGCACGCTACAAAGCAAGAGGTTAACATTGACATTAATTCTGCAGGCGGTTGCGCTGATCACGGCGACTAGTTACGCACCGTCGGGCTGCCTCCCATTTGGCCTGTGAAATACTCCAGGTTACTTCTGCATAACAGGAGCCCGATCCGTTCCCCAGGCGCCCGCATTTACACATCCCGATTGATCCTTTTCTGCCATTCGTGCTTGCTTCTCTGAGCATCCTATCGTTCGAGATGGATAGTCCACGGGCAGCGCATTTCCCGGCGTTTCTTCTGGCTCTATCCATGCTGACAGTGCGTCGTCCTGCACACCTACTTAATGCTCCTCCGCCGATCACGCCCCTTATGGCCCTGCCAATCCCCGATTTGCATGCAAGCCAAATGATCAATGGTGCTAACGCAATTTTAGTTCATACCGAGGAGTAGAACGCGCGATGGCAGGCGAAGAGAGGGGTGGGATGCGCGACGCGCGTCCAGGCAGCTTCGTTGTGGCGGCGTTCATCCATCGTGCCTACCTACCTAACCTCAGTCCCAAACGTGGGCATAGACTAGCCTCTCCAAACTTGATGACCGTGGAAGCACGCAGGCTACGCAATCGTCGGAGCGCTGAGCCTTGACCTGAAGGTACCCTCATTATTACCTGTTGCTGTCGCACGTAAAGGATCAGGGCTACCGTTTTGTGGCAAGCAGGTACCGTTTCGAGGTGCCGTGCTCGCCTTGCGATCCCAATATCTTAATTAATTGCAGGTCCGCTTCACGGGCAATATCGTCCGCACAAGGAATATCGAATCCGCTCCCTCCGCAGCGGTGATATCCTCCGTCGTTCCGTCTGCCATCCTTCTCCTTCTCCTTTAGGCTCCCGCAAGTCCGCAAGACCCGGCGTTCAAAACGGAATGGCATTATTCCGGAGAGCTCGGTGCGTCAGCGTCAGTTTCCCTCCATCGATCTGGCCTGGCTGGCTGGCCGTTACTTATAGTTTGCGCCCATCGGACAAGGTTACTACTTACGGCGTGCCAATCCTAAATCTAATCCACGGATCGGACGGTGGGGATCATGATTAGCGCTATGGATCCAGTGCGGATTAACAGGCGCGACTCTTCCTGTTTTTTTCTTTCTTTCTTTTTCTCCTGGCCCGCGCTTACATCAATACGATGCCCCCTCTTCTCATGGATAAATCGAAAGCACATCCGCAGCCTCAAGCTCCCGGCCCACAACCACCCTTTCACAAACCGTCCACTCAGCTAAAACAATGCCCACTATCCATAGCGCGGAACGATAAAAATCCCCGAGGACTAGAAGTGGGTTCAGTGCTTAGTGCGAGTGCACACTGAATTAAAGAAAGCGCCGCTATTTAGTACTATTCCCCCGGCGACTTGGGCGATCCGCGGCAGTCAACCCTATGCTTATTATTACTAACGTCATCCTTCAAGTTGTTAGCTTAGAACCACCAGCCCCTGTGAGTCGGGTGCGGGGGACGGGGCATGCGCAGGATCGCGGATTCGCGCCGCCGCCGGCGTCGGTAGTATGTCCGTGATTGACTCGCAGTGCTGCGTCCGACTTTTATCGGATGGAGGGACGGACGGTGGGTTCAATTCAATCCCCGGAGTGCCGTTCGAACTTCGACTCGAACCCTTTCCGGATCCCCCGGCGTCCCTTCGGTGCGGCGTTGTTGTGGAGGTAATCAATCATCTTGGACTCGGCGAGCGGTCCTGTTCCTTCGAGATGTAGGTATATTCAACAGCATGTGTATCATACCGTCCGCCGCCTCGTCTTCTCGTCTGCCTTCGGATTCAATCAGCACAATGGCGTCGGTCGACAGGTCACACTCGGATTCCGCACTCCACTCCTAGAATCGGGGGTCAGAGGCTCCAAGTTCCTGCCCCGCGCCGGAGCAACCCGTGATATTTACTTACATGGTTCTTCGATTTTCGGCGACCTTACGGGCATCGCAGTATCTAGAGTATACCGAGATGAATTTAACCAGCAGCAGGGATGGATGAACGTTGGGACGACGAAGTAAATGCAACAACAAATTCCGAACTCCGCCGATCACCGGGTTGTCGACCTCGCTATTACATTGTGAATCGGCGCCAACAACATCGAAGAGGCGAGGGAGTGAACATAAGGGGCGAGGGGCGAGGGAACAGATATGAATTGAAGGGGCGACGGAATAGATACCGAGGGCAATAGTTCCCGTCGGGCTGTCCCGCCCATCCTCGTATCAACGACCGAAGAACTCCCCTTGGACTATAAAACCGACTGCCGACGGGCGATGAGCAGCGGCGGAAATTCGTTGATTTCCAAGGACCCGCAGCAGTCAATCGCGATAAGTAAAATGAATTTTCTACCACGATGCCGTCGGACTCCGAAGCTGGACGGACGATCAAACACGCTTGAATGCATGCTTCGTATTAGCAAGCAAATGCACAAAGATGAAGGAAGGATGCGGGTGTTTAGTGATAAATCTATATTAGAATTGTTTAAACAATGAGCGTCTCAACGTAAAACAGTGTTTGAGCATTGCTCTGTTGAACAGGGCTGACTGCCCAATACGAGAGGCTGTCAGAGCCATCAGGGTTTGAACACTCGTTTAAACGGTGTGTTTGAACGCTGTTGAACTGGTGAAATAATCAGTGTTTGAACTGCCACGGAAATTCACTAAAAATGCATCCCACTTGGTTCGAACCAACGAACGACAGTGGAAGACATAGTCGCCAACAGTGCTTCCAACTGCACCACTCTGAACACAGGAACAAGTGGGAATCTTGTGCTCATCCCATGACATCTCATCTCCGGGACTAGTATACCCCGATCTGGAGTCTACTGCGACAGTGACTGGTCGTGAACTGAACTTATCGGGTCTAGGTGGTGGTCAGATTTTTTGGCCCAAATGGGCACAGAAATGTGAATATTTATCATCCGGCAGTTGCCGGACCAATTTTGCCGTGATTGCTGAGGAATGAACATCTTACTATTAGAAAATGAACACGTTGGGTGAGGGGTGACAAGGAGTCACAGGGTTTGGCGGTGAAAAAAGTTGCGTGCCGGTGGTTTCCCAGTCGTTGAATAGGGCCCTGTATATAATCCCGGTTTATAAACCAGTTTATAAACAGGGGTTTATAAACCCGTTTTTAAATGGTTGGGCGAAAATGGTTGGTTTTTAAATATTGCGGAGACCCGGCCCGCCGTCAATAGACGCCCAATTTTTTTACTGATAATGTGCCTCAATCACTCCCGGTGCCCACAATATGTTTAGTTCCAAGGTGACCTAAGTATTAAGAGTATGGCGAAGGGATCAAGCATCCAGCTTGCTGACCAAAACAGGTTGAGCAATGGCAGACAACCCAAGCCAACACCATACGGAGGTGTGCTTTGTCTAGATGCCCCGGAGACAATTCCGGAGGCGAAGGCACACCACAGGATGTCACAGGCATCACATTCTGCAATGGGGAGGCCAAAAAATATGTTTTAAGGTGTCGGTTTATAAATGCCCTGTTTATAAACCGGGATTATAAACCGGTTTTTATATCGCTGGGAATTATATACAGGGCCCTATCGTTGAACTCATTGAACTCAATATGTGATTGAAATGCATGCTCATCCAGATTGCTCAAGAGCTTTGGTCCAGGTGCCACAGAAGATGGCATCTAAAGAGATGGAGCAGCATTTGAGCTTTCCCGAAAATCAAAGATAATTGTGTCAATCAAGTTGATCAGGATAAAGTCGTGAGCCCACCACTTCTCCAGTGTAAAATGCTTTGCTTGGAGACCACAAGAAGATAATGATATGATGAGTAGATCGTCTGCCTGGGCCAAAAGAAAAATTCAAACTGCAGCCGGAAAGACATCATCCCTGTCCGGCATCATAGCGAGATCAGTGAGGAATAAGTTCCACATGATAGATGAGGCAGGATATCTGGCAATGTAAGCCTTGAACTCTTTGGATTGCATGTCTCTATGCTTTACATAGTATGCCATTCACCAGTATAACATGCAAAGCCAGTCAAAAAATCCCAAGTCGGAAAAATTTCAACCATATTGTTGGTTGATCTGTTGACAGGAAGGCATTCAATGTGTCAACCACGGCCACATACAAGGTATTTCCATTGGCCCTTGCGCTTTCTTTGAGGCATTGAAGGATGAAAGGGTTCTTCTTTGTTCGATGATCCGGTCTGAATCTATTTTTCCAGGGTAGAATTAGGCCTCGTGCCACGGATCAGTGGTGGATTCTCCAGTGAATCAGCACAGTACGTCCTTTCAGGAAGCAGGTTTGAAGAGCAATTAATCTGTAGCTATCCAGGTTATCATGCGGCTTCAGGTGTAAGGATCCCATTAACTCTGTCATGAACCATACCGTCAGTGCATCATTCTGGGAGACATATGCATTGCACAGGTACACAGGATCTTTGTCTGGTATTTCTAGGAGTTCCACATAGGATGTGTGATCTTCCCCAGCTGAACTGTCTAGTGAGTGCTTGTGCAGATGATCTTTGAGACACCCCATATCCTCTTCAGACCATTTCTGGGAGAGGAAATCTTCCAACGTTGAGTCTTCGGTCTTCTCGGGGATCAGGCTTGCCAAAAGTTTATTAATTTTGTGCTGGTCAGAGTCAAACTGCGGTGGGAGCACCTTTGGTGGATTCAGTCTTCTTTCAAAGACATCTTGGAAATCTGCTGCAGTAACCGAGATTTCGGCCGGTTTGGGATCAGCGATTCATCAGACAAGCTTTACCTGCTTCACGGCCAGCTCGAACCTCAAAAGGACAAGGTGCCAACTCAGAATTACTTCCAAAATGCGGCATTACTTAACAATGGTGAAGACACAGACACATCGCGAGGTACTAACCTCAATCTTGCTGTTGACTCACCAGTTAGCCGTGGAAATTCTGTGTTAAGTTGACCATGGATATCAACCCGTACTTCAGCTCGAATGACTTTGCAGGCTCGGTAAGACTGAGACTGAACCCCCGGAGCATGCTTTAATCACCTGCAAGTCACTCAGCAAGCTGGTTGAACTACGATCTAAATTCCTAGGTCAACTATTCTCAAACTCTCCAGACTTTGAAAACCGCATTGCGGACCTCTCCAATACAGAGTTCCTCAAGGCCATGATATACTCTAGCCCGAATATCGCTTTTGGTTGCTAAATATGTGTACAAAGTCCTTGAATTGTTTTATGCTATGCCTGTGTTTTGATTAAACACTTGACTAAGGTACCCATCTTCCATATAACCTTACTTTTCACTTCTTTAGCTCTACTGGGACATCTCACGGCATGTGGACAAGATCTGCAACCCTTCCTATGTTCGAAGTGGTGCAGTTGGAAGTTGTGTTGGTGATTATGTGGGGTGCAGATGGTCTTTGGTTTGATCCAAGTAGGATGCATTTTTAGTGAATTTCCATAGCAGTTCAAGCACTGATTATTTCAACAGGGTTCCAGCTCAACGGTGTTCCAAACACCCCGTTTAAACGAGTGTTCAAAGGCAGTTGGCTCAAACTGTTCTGCCAGCCTCTCGTGTTGGGCAGTTAGTCCTGTTGTTGATCAGAACAATGCTTAAACACGGTTTCACGTTGAGACGCTCATTGTTTAAACAATCCTAATATGGTTACTGTTTAGTGCGCATGATACACGACGCTACAGATACAGATGGCCAGCGGGTGGGTGTGTTTGCCGGTTACACGTATGAATATTGAACATCGTTCGTGATGATGATGGACAGGATGCGCATGAGCTGCATGCGGCTTTTGGCTCTTGTGCAAAGCTGCAACGGATTTCGTGTATATTTTGAGTTGAACACCATCATTGCATCTCTGGGCTTCTATTCGATGCCTGAGACCCATAAATCCTCAGTAGTGTGGAAATCATCCCAGAACAGAGCTCGGGAAACCCATCTTTTACACGGCATTGCTCAAGCCGCTGATTTACCGACTTCTGTAAGACACCGTTGGTGCTTGGCCTGAACAGTAGCAGGATATAGCCACCTTCTATACACTTGTTTTACATGTATTCTACTCAGATGTACTGTACCATTTCGACCAAGTCTTCAGCCCATGTCACGCGTCACCTAAGGTCTTCAGTTTATCAGGTCTTCATTCTGACTAATACGATCAAAAATTACCTTAAATGGAAGGCCGGCAGATGCCGGCCAGACTTTTTGGGCGTTTTTAAGCCTATTTGGGCCGAAAAATTTCAATGTCACCGTCACCACGACCAAAAGTCTTCAGTTCAGAGGGCCGCATCACGCGTCACCTGAAGACTCGGTCGAAATGGTACAGTATGTTGCTAAAGCCCCAAATCCTCTATTTTTGGTGCGGCTTTGCACAATGGCCAAAGCCGCATGAAGCCGCATGCGGCCCATGCGGCTTTTGCGCATCCTGTCTAATACTGGGTAATCGACCACCTCCACGACCATCTGTTAGTCTTTGTGGATGGAAAGCAAAGCGGAATCGGAACTCGGAAGTATTTATCTATCCGCACGTGGGAGGTCAGTTTTTCTCCGTTGAACATAGTTCAGTGCATGTGCCGCGCAGAAGAGATGCAAGTAGCTTATTAATATGTGGTTGAACTATTGATGCAAGTCGGAATTTGAATTTATAATGTGTAGTGCGTGCCTCGAGGATAAAGCGTCCCCCGTAGAGAGATGTGATGTTTCCTGGATCTGTTGGCGGAGTGAATCGATGATGTTGGCGGAATACAAATTAAATACATACTATGTAACGTCGGCCAAGCAAGATTAAGCCGACCTCTTATCTGCCCCACCCGCGCTTAGTAAAACTACACTAACAAGAAGCAAGAAGAGGCGGTGAGATCGGACGGATGGGCGGTGCACGCCAACCAGCTGCCTGCGGAAATTCTCACCACATTGGCATTCAGAATAAGAGATCCGCGGAGCTTCTTCAGCTTGTTGCGCTGAGCCCGGCGATCGTCGATTTGTTGGAACACCGGTGGGGGGACGTTTGCGTTTTCTTTGGGATTAGATATCGCCGGCGTATGAATAGACACGGTATACACGGTATACACTGATCAGCGTTACCTCAGAGAGCAGGATTGACGCTCTGAACGAAAGCCGCATGGATACACGGGTGTGCGCTGGTCGGAGGACCTGCCTCGCCGGCGGCACTCAACATTATTGTCTAGTTAGCACAAGCGTTTATTGAGAGAAGGCTATGACGATGGCGGCCGGTTTTGATATTTTGAACTTGGCTAGGTTAAGAACGAAAATGGAGAGCGGCCAAATAGAAAGACAGAATGGAACGGGCACCGTGCGGGAACCGCGAGTGTGCGGCATCACCATGCAGCAACGGAAGCTTGAAACCGACCAACCCGTACAGGAACCCGGATATGCCGCCCAGATCAGCGCTGGGGACCCACAAGTTAGATCTAGAAGCGAAACAATCGAATGGTGGACACCCAGAGTCCAGGTACAGAGATAGGAGAGCTGGGAGGATCGTTGGGGGGTGAGTTCTATGTGGGGGTAGTCCGACCGACACGGCAAGGTGCCACGGAGGTGCGGCGATGCGATTATCATGATGAATGTCGCATTCCACCTTCAAGATCCCGGATAAACATGTCGTACAATGAATAGATAATGCTTGAACGAACCAAGATACTGGGGAAGTGAGTAAGTAATTTGAACACAAATAGGCAGCATTAGGTCTTGTGTCAATGGGCGTAAAGCTTGCGAACAACACATGTCTCCGCCGTCGCTCAGCATTGGCTACATTTCGGGGAGCACGGTCTGCGAGTGAACTTATCTGCGACGGAGGATTCAGCCTGTCTTGAGGTAAGGCGAAAAGAGAAGAAATTAGAACAAAAACCGGGCGGTGATCGGGTGTTGATCGGGTGGCTTGGCTGGCACATTGACCGTTCAGGGTGCAAGGACGCTGAACCTGTGTCGAATCGAAACGATAGGCCATCAAGTGGCATGACTTGTGGAACTGGATAAACTTAAGGAAGCTAACTAAGTCGTTCGAATGTCGAGGAATTCAAAGGCACGAGAATGACTCAAAGATCTTTGGGAAGAGGAGGCCTAGGACCTTCCAGGTTCTGGGCTCTCTCTGTGAGTGAGGAACTCGGATGGCCACTCCCACAAACCAAGGGAATGAAATGACCGAACGTCGGCATCCGAGAACGACAACCCACCAAAGATCAATGAGAGACTCACCTCTGAATGAATGACCAACAAATTTGGGATTGAACCAAGGGCGTGATTGGAACAACAAGAGCGGATCGACCGCGGCAGTAAATATAAACTGGGTAAGGCAGTTAGTTGAATTCACAAAGAAGGATGAAAAGTCAAGATTGCGAAAACAAACCACCAAATGGGTCGGCAGTCCACTTGGGCATTAACAAGCACCAAATGGGTGCATAATAGAGACGTGGCAATGAACAAACACCAAATGGGTGTGCCATTGAGACCACCACTGCGTTGCAAAACAAACGCCAAATGGGCGTGCAATAGAGACGTCAAACGACGTTGAACAAACACCAAATTGGTGTGCAATTAAGACCACCACTCGGGTGTTAAACAAACGCCAAATGAGCATGCAATGGAGACGCCCCACGGGCGGAATCACCGCACAGTGCGGTGCCTAAGGGAAAGGCCAGTCCAACAAACATAGAATCAAGACTCACCATAATAGTACAATGTAAATTACTCCGAGACAACTTCGACGCGAGGCACGAGTGGCTTGAGGTTGTCAGAGGATAAGCTAAGAGAGAGGATCGGGATAGTCGTGATGCGAACGTGACTTAGCTACTTTCTTCCTTGTTCGCGTCCACGACGCACCGAGTCCTCTCCGACTTTCTTTTCGTTTTCTGCCCCTTTTTCCCTTCCTTAAGCTCTCCGCCATGACCCAAGCAGGCCCCTCCAATGGCCCCGCTCGTACGAGAAAAACACATACGTCAAGTGGCGTGTCGACCGCGCTCAAAAACTTACCGCGCGCAATTAAGTTGAGAAAGAACGAAGAGATCAAGGGCAGGAACGCGGAGAGAGCCCTCAAGAACGCGAAGCACCAGGAGGATTGCATCGATAATTCCGAGGCCTCGGACGACGAATCAATTATCACAGTTTCGGACGCCGGCGATCCTTCCCCCACGACGCGTATCGTGAACATCCTCACTAAACTCTCCCCGGGGTCGGCCAGGGACCTCTTGCGCACCCTTCCTTTATTCAGCGGGAAGCGCCCCAGGGAGGAAGATGATGAGACTCACGAGAGAAGGGCAGCCAAGAAGATCCGAGAGGAAATTGTCTTACAGCCCGGTATGAGCCTTCCCGTTGTGTACCATGCTTCCTTGCACGACCTCCGCTGCCACGATATCTATATCCCTTTGTCCCTTTTCACCTCCCCCAACCTCGAGATCATCAACTCATCCGCGGCTACTCTCACGATGATAAAACTGAGCGCCCCGACGCCGGGAGAAAAGCAACCTCGTGTCCTCGATACATCCTCCTTCGAGAACAAATTCCTCAAGGAAACCAGCATGGACCGTGCCCAGTGGATCGAGGGCGCGCGTAACTACGTGTCGTTCGTGGAAGTGGCGTCGGGCAGCAACGAGAGCGCCGAGAGCATTAGGTGGCACTCTCACTTCGGGTTTTTCGAGCACGCCGACAACGCGGAAGGTAACTTCCAAGCCATCCTCGCCACCGACATCGCCCTGCGAAAGAGATACCTGTCCCTTCCTTTCGTCTTCGATACATCTTTCTACGTCCGCGAGCTCGACAAGGCCGTGGTGACGATGAACATAAAACAGATGGAACAGAGGCTCACTTTGGGTGCGGCGTCGGGATTGCGCGGAGCGGGTCCTGCCTACGGCGGCGGTCGCGGCGGTGGCCATGGCGGCGGCGAAGGTGGCGGCTCCACTGGCGGCCGCGGTGGCGGCAGTGGCCGGGGCCGCGGACGCGGTGGTGCTCCCTTTCAGCAAGGCAGCGGTGGTGACGCGCCGAGCGCCGTCTGCCTCATCTGCGCCAAACGCGGTCACTTCTGGAATTTCTGCACGTCCTCCACCTTCGACAACAACGCCGCCGTCTTTTGCTCCCCCAGGGGTAGCGACATTTGCGCGGCGCGATCCGGCCAGACACTATGCAGGGCTTGGAATGCCAAGGGCCCTGCCGCCACCTGCACGCACGA
Source organism: Mycena galericulata (assembly GCA_029289565.1). NCBI lineage: Eukaryota > Fungi > Basidiomycota > Agaricomycetes > Agaricales > Mycenaceae > Mycena > Mycena galericulata. The sequence continues at coordinate 208,775 of JARKIA010000096.1, forward strand.
GCCAGCCCAACGCGCGCACCACTGCTCCTTCTGCGGAAGTAGGGACCATCATGCGTTCAGCTGGTCGTGCCGACGCAACCCCCCTGCTTAACACCACCCCGTCCGCGGCTGATCTTTTCTTGCAATCTCTCTCCATCACCCCCCGCTCAGAAATCCATGACGAGATTTTCAATCGCATTACCACGCCTTACGACAGCAGCGCCCTCGAATCTTTCTTGTCCAAACACGGCCTGTCCACATCTTACCCCCAGGTCGTCCAGAATCTTCGCCGGGGCTTTCCCATGGGCGACTTTCCCCCTCTGAAGCAGACTGTTATCTTTCCCAATCACCCTTCCGCTGCCCTCTACCACGACTTCATTGACGCGTACCTCGAGGAAGAAGTCGCCACTAACCGGATGAGCGGCCCTTTCTCCCAGGCCGAGACCGAGACGATACTCAAGGGGCATTTCCAGTGCTCGCCTATCATCATCGCAGTTCAGCTGCAGGGTCTGGACGAGCCGGACAAGCTCCGTCTTTGTCGACACCTCTCCAAGGGCAACAAATCCCACCCCTCAACGAATGCCTTCATCGACAAGGACAAGTTCCCGACCAAGTTTGGTACCGCCTCGGAGGTGGCGGAGATTGTAAGCCTTTCCTTACGCGCTCTTTCTTCCCCTTCTCGCGCACACTTACTGCCTGCCTTCCCTTACCTGTGGTTCCGCCACCTTTTTTCTTCCCCACCATACCCTTCCGCTGCAGCAGGCTTCTTCCCGCACCCTTACCACTTACCATCCCCCTTACCTGCGCCATCGCGCACTTACCTTTCCCTTGCTTACATATCTTCCTTACCACATAGGGAATCGCACCGTACGTATGCGATACGGCGATACGTACGGTACGTACGTACGGTGGCCGTACCGTGAGCTCCCGAGATGCCCCTTCGCATCTCCGTACGTACACGGTTTGGATCCGTATCTTCCCGTACCGTATACCCGTATACGGACGTATACGGAGCTAATTTTTATCTTATCTTGGACCCAATCTGGCTGGGCACCGGACTAGTCCTTGCGGAGTTATCATCACCGCCTCCTGCTACCATCGCCATGCACTGCTCATTGTTATCGGCGCTCTCGGGCTGTTGGGCTCAGACCTTGTTGGAAAGCTCATGCCGTAAATGTGACTTGGACTGGGAGCCAGCTGAAGGGAGGTCCGAGAACAGTGTTGCAAGTGGCCTTTTTGGAGTTGCTCACCCCCGGCCCCCCCCCGTCTTCTGGTCTCTCTGACGCCGTTCCGGCAAGTAACTTGTACAAAAAGAGCTTGGCTGTGCTCTTAGAAACAAACCAGTGCTGTAGCGTCGGTGTTGCCCTTTTTCTGCTACCGACTGCGACAATCGCATCAGTCCCGCCCCGTATATTCTGCCTTTTTCTCTCTAAACCTTGGTCTCCCTACACGCTTGGACGACCCTGACAATTCAATCCTCCATTTCTGGTACAGCCTCTCCGTGCGCTTGGCCATGCGTGTCTATTCCCCTTGTCTCCACAACGGCAAAACACTCCCCGATTACTCTCCTACTTTTACTCATACTTCGCTCGCGTTTACTATAAATTCTGTGTACATCTGCTAGAAAAACAACGAATTTTCCCGCTACAGACCCTGCATCTGCTCAGTGCTCCCCGCCTCTCCCCACCATGTCAGACTCGGAAAAAGAAGAAGAAGCAAAGCCAAACGACCCATGGCCAGGTGCGTATCTCGGATAGCATCGGGGGATGCAATCCCACATATTATGTGTCTAGACTGGTTGCACGGGACCCTCTGCTGTGTTGCCGATTGCGGTACCACCGCTCTGATCTTTGCGATGAAAGCCGTATTTTTCGCCATCGTCCCTCTCACAACACTGTTCTTGGCCCTCTCCCTCCCGTCCTTCGGCTGTATCCCGGCCGGCAATCTTGCGGCACTTGGTGTACTGCTGCTCGTAATTTATCAGCTCATATTCCTGGCTGTCTTCGGTGCGTTTCAATGTTTGGATGTTCCACAAGAAACTTAAGCATATAATCACAGCGGTTGTTCTGGATCCTCGCCGTTTTTGGGCGCCCTCACTTGTCCAATACTTCCACAAAATTCGTCTTCGTCGCAATCATACGGCGCTGATGTCACCGCGGCGATACAAAAACTACCTCCGCACACACAGATACTCGATTTTTGTTCACGGGACAGATGAGACTCGTCCTGTTCATCTGCGGGTGTGCCGTGATACCCCTCTCATCTCGATTGGGATCTATCTCTGGCGTAATGGTTTACTCCCCTCAAATTTCATCTCCACTGTGCGTGCTTCAACCCGCAAATCATTCTTTTTCTGCGATATGAGTTGGAGCGACACAGTCGGTGACCATGGACTCGGAACATTGTCAAGTATCACCCTATCTGTATCGCTTCTGGGTGGTGCGAGCGCGGATGGTATGTGTCTGTTAAATAGTCGAAAGCTGCTGATCGACCTCACGTGCACTTTAGCGGGACCCTCACGCCCTGCGCGCGGTAAAGCCAAGGTATTTTTCGCCGCGCTCGATGAGGGTGCCGCGGAACCGGAGCCCAAAACACGCAAGCGCAAACGCGCGCGGCAGCGTGCAGCACGGGATGATGACATGTCTGACGATGATGAGGCGTTTGAATCCACCTCGGAAGAGGGAGAGGACGATGATGAAAGTGATGACTCTGACGTGGAAATGGTTATCGGCGGGGAAGAGGTAAATCCGACTATGATATTTTTGACCCGTTTTGACCACCTTCAGTTGGCCGCAACACTAACCGCCAAGACAAATCCAAAAGCTGGTAAGACACGGAGCCAAGATACAGGCAAAACGACAGGGAAGGGGAAAGCCAAAGCTGCACCCAAAAAACCCCCTGCGAAGAAAAAGAAGCAAGGTGTCTCGTCTGATTCTCCCATTGTCGTTGTAAGTGCACATAGGTTTTGTTCGGCGGCTTAACTGAGTTATTCCAGGACCAATCCGAAACCGACACGGCACCCGCAGATGTGCCCCAGGCCAAGAAGGCAAAATCGCGTGTAAGTGGTTTAAATGAGGTTAATCAGTTCTCGGCTCATCGATTTCTAGGGCAAGAAAACCAACCCTATCTGGCATTTCTTCCGGGAGCTGAAGCCCGAGGACGTCGAAAATGCGGAGGCCGACAAGAAATACTACAAATGCAACCTCGGTAGCCATACAGTTATTCCACTGACGAAGACCTCGAACGGAAATATTGTCCGTGAGTTGTTGATTTCATTTCCGCCCTTTATATATATATATATATAAACATTATTGCAGCGCTAAAAAATCATCTCAAAGCCCATTTTGCTCAACACTGGCGTATGCTTTTAGTCTGGGCTGCGGATGACTCCTTGAAGCCAACGGAAGAAGAGCTGGAAATTGCGCACGGAAAGAAGGAAATGACGACGCAAATCGCAAAGCGATTCCAAAATAGCGTGGCCAAGATCGAAGGCAACATCGTAGCGGCAATGAATAAACGCGCTGAGGATGCAAAAGTAAGTGTTTTACCTCATGCAATCGACAACACTGACAGGTTTCAGGAGCCCTGGAATCAATCGCACTTCGAAGAACTCCTCGCGAAATGGATTGCCGCCACCGATCAACCGTTTTCCGTCGTCGAGGAGCCCGAGTTCAAAACACTTCTCAACTACGTCCACCACCACTCGGCACGAATTCTAGCACTTCCCAGTGCGGATACGATCCGGCGGAGGATTATGGAAATGGGTGAAAATGTCGAGAAAAAACTAGCTGAGATCTTCGCGGTAAGTGGAACAGCGGCGGTGTTCAATTATTTCATTCCTCACCGGAATTGAAGGAGAACGAGTCTAAGTTTTCACTCTCCCTCGATGCCTGGACGTCGAGCAATGGATATGCGTTTATTGCGATGGTTTTGCATTGGGTAGATAACAAGGGTGAACTCTGTTCGTCCGCCATTTAATTGATCCCGGTTCAATACTGATAAAAGAAATCAGAGGAGTGTCTCATTGACTTCGCCGAGTTGGTCAGTGATCACTCGGGCGAGACCATGGCTACAACCGTTTGGAAACCCTCCGTAAGTACAATCTGCAGGCAAAGGTGCGTTAGGTATTTTTCTAGGTCCCGATGTCAATGCTGAGCAGGAAAAATAGATCATCGCGTTTGTGATGGACAATGCCACGAATAACGACACCATGATGCAAGCAATTGAGAACAAATGCTTGGCCGCAGGTATTCCCTTCGACGCGCGGAGGTCGCGAATGCGATGCATGCCGCACACGGTTCACCTCGCCGCACTCAAGGTCTGTTTAGTTTCCAATTCGACGTTTCAGGCAGGCTGATCACGGTTTAAAAACAGCTACTCGAGGCTGTAGGCGCAATCACAAAGGAGGAAGCTCAAAAGGTTCAGTCAAAGTCACGCCGTGCCCCGTATCAGGAGATAGTCACCCATAAAGACACCCCCGAAGCCGACCGCAACGCGCAAGCACAGGTCGATGATTCCGAATCGGAGGAGGAGGGAGAGCGTGAGGCTCAAGGTCCATCGACCTCGCGTGATCCAACTCAGCCCGTGCGCCAAGGGGTGGAGTTGGCAGTTCACAAGGCGAGTTCAGTGTCGTACTTCCTGCTCCTGCAAGCTTGTTGACTGTCACCTAGCTCCGGCGAATCGTCAAGCACGTGAGAAGCTCCCCACAGCGGCGCCGCTCCTGGGAACTCACAGTTCGAGTTGCCCTGGATCAGCTCCATGAGGAACTCTCTGAGGCTCAGCTGATGTTGATCCTCGATGTGCGCACACGGTGGACATCGACACACCAAATGCTCCGTGCGTATCTTCCATTTCAAATTTTCCTTGTGCTTGGGAAGTCCTCACAAGCATCACCAGGCCGTGCACTGCACAACAAGGATGCAATCAACCGGTACATCCGTGGAGCGCCCGAACTGGTTGATGCTCAGCTATCGGATTCAGACTGGGATGCTCTTCAGCAGGTGCGCTCGTGGCTCAGCGACTTCCGTCGTGCAACCACGGAGATGTCCACTACGAGCAAGCCCATGCTTTCGCGCACACACCTCGTGTTTTGCGAATTACAAGCAAGCATCAAGGAGGAGCTTGCTTCCCTGTCCCCCGATGTTGCTCCTGAGCTCAAAGAAGGAATGTTTGCTGCGCACCAGAAGCTGAGTGACTATTATTTCACCTTCGATGCCTCCCCGTATTATCTTTGGGCATCATGTAAGTGGGATCCTAAGTCCGGTTCAATGTTTCTATTCTGATCGGCATTACCAGTACTGGACCCTCGCATCGGCTACACCACGCTCGAGGCTGTATTCAAAGAGGACTACGGCTTGCTCGAGGACTTGAAATCCTCCAAAAAATCGCTGGAGGCTGAGTTTAACGACAACTATACATTCAACTCCGCATTGTCTTCTTCAACTCGGCCAACCGAACCGTCCAGTTCGCGCATTCCTACCCAATCAACAGGCGGCTCCCCGCAGAAGAGCTTCTTGGGTCGTGTCCGGGCCTCCCAGACGTCTTTGACCCCTGAAGACGAACTCAAACGTTATTTCCAGATGACTTCAGTCCCACTCCCATTCGAAACAACTGACCTTCTCGGTTGGTGGTATGCTAATCGCGCGGCATTTCCTAACTTATACAAGATGGCGCGGGATATTCACGGTATTCCTGGTACGTCACTGAGCCCTCTTTTTGTCCCTTTCCATTGACTCCACCGCAATCAGGATCTGCGGTTGCCGTGGAGCGTGTTTTCTCGGGAGGACGCGACACCATTTCCCTTCGTCGAGCCCGCTTGCAGCCTGATACCATCCGGACGTTGATGGTGCTCAAGGCAGAGCTGCGCCTTGCGCGCAAGGAAATATTGAAGGTTTTAGATGAGGCGGATGCCATTGGTCTCAGCACATAGCCATATATTCATTTCTTTGTCCGTACGTATCACGTATTACGGCCGTATTTTACCCGTTCCGTACCGTGCCGCCCTCGAGCCCTCTTTCCGGTGACCGTACGTATCGAGATACGGGTCCGTATCCACGTATTTGGTCACGTACCGTATACGGTACGTACGGTGCGATTCCCTATTACCACAGATCGCGAACGCGCCGCCGGGCGCGCAAGCAATGGTCCTCGACATCGCGAAATTCCATCGTACATGCCCGATCCGGCCTGAAGACAAGCGGTGGTTCGTGCTCCAGGGCCCGAAAGGTTTTTACATCGAACATAACTGCCCTTTCGGCTGCTCTTCCTCCAGCAGCAACGCCGGCTCCATTGCGTCGGCTATAGTCGACATCTGGGAATGCGAAGGAGTCACACCACAGAACCGTTACGAGGATGATCTCCTCCCTTTCCGTTTTCCCTCATCCTCCTCCATCGACGACAACGGCGCCATCTCCTACCAATATCCCTACGACCGCGAGCAAGCGCTGAGTTTCATTCGGCCTATCAACACCCCTTGGCATCCCACCAAGGGCCAAGACTTCTCCTACTCGGCCATCTACATCGGCTTCCTCTGGGACATCGCGCGGAAGCGCGTCTCTCTTCCGGAGGAGAAACGCCTGAAATTCCTGCGGCGGGTGCGGGTTTTTGTCGTTTCCTTCAACACGCACCGATGTCAGATGATCGACGTGATGAAGTTACACGGCTCCCTCTGCCATATCACCTTCGTGCACCCCCTCGGCCGCTCCTACCTCCCTGCCCTCTCCTCTTTCGTCGCCTCTTTCAGCGGCGACAATTTCACACGCCGCTTCGCCCCACCCTCCGTCTTCACGGTCCTAAAATGGTGGGACGCGACACTCTCACAACCCGGCGTTTATCGAACGCTCACCGCGCGCGGGCCGCTGGCCGACCACCATCTCTTCGTTGACGCTTCCACCGACTGGGGCATAGGCATCCTCGTTGGGGACAGGTGGGATGCATGGCGGGGTGTAGGTGCCTGGAACTCAAGCACCAGGCATATTGGCTGGCTGGAAACGGTCGCCCTCGAACTCATCATCTACGCCATCGAGGAGGCCGACTTCCGCGACGTCTACCTACTCGTGCACTCCGACAACCAAGGGGTCATTGGCGCCTTCGACAAGGGCAGGAGCCGTAACCACGAGATGAACCTTTCCATCCGACGCTCGCACTACGTACTCGCGGCGCGGAACGTTACCTTACGCCTTACTTACATACCTTCCGCGGACAACCCGGCTGACCCCATCTCGCGTGGCGCGTTGGGCAGCGTGGCGTCACGCCTTGTCTCTACCTTTCCCCTCCCTTCCGAACTTACACCTTATTTCACGCATGTTTAAGTCGGTACCAACTTAAAATCTTACTTTCTTGGCCCAAATCCCCTTATCTTAAGTATCTCTTACAGATTTAACTACCCCTTTGCTCCCGCAAAATGGGCCTCTAACGCGCAGCCCCCGGGGCCGCCCGCGGCGGGAGCTGTTCCCCCCCCGGCGCCAGCTCCTGCTCTCACGACCCCGGGCAATGTGGCGACTTCTGGGCCAACTCAGCCCCGTTTGTCGATGGGTTTTGCTCGGCCCCCAGGCCTCCTTCCCCTTCCCCGTCGAGTCCCACCACCACCTACCGCTACTCCCACGCCCACGCCGCCGAATCCCGCGCCCAAGAAGGGTAGACCCAGGAAACCCCGGCAGGGTTGTGAGATCCAGAATAATGAGCTGAGGCCGCACGTCCTCGCCGAAGATCGCCTCCGCACCTGGACTTCGCCCTTCGGGCAGGAACACGATGCCTCCTTCCGCCGAGATTTCCCGCAAGACGTCGTCGACAAAACTTACGCCGCCCTATTTGCCTCGTTCGCGCCCAACACCCAATCCAACTATGCAGCGGGTTTACTCCGTTTCCACCAATTCTGCGACAACCATGCCATCTCGGAACGCACCCGGATGCCTGCCTCCCATTTCCTGCTCGCGGCTTTCATCGCCAACCACGTCGGCACGGTCGGAGGGGGCACCGTCAAGTCCTGGATTTCCGGGATAAAAGCTTGGCACGACTTGAACGGCGCGCCTTGGGAAGGCGATGACCGCTGGGTCGAGCTCGCGAGACGAACGGCGAACAAGGAGGGCACGGTCTTCAGGCGCGCGCAGCGGGGGCCAGTAACGATCGAGCACATGATCGCGCTCCGAGCCGCCCTCGACCTCTCCAAGCCTTTCGACGCCGCGGTGTGGGCCCTCGCCACCGCAGCCTTCTGGGGCTGCCGCCACCTCGGGGAGCTTACCATACCTTCCCCCAACAAATTCGACCCCAAACTCCACGTCAGCCGAGGCGCCAAAATCAAACGCATCCGTCCCGATTCCTCCACGCCCGCCACGGCCATTCCCATCCCCTGGACCAAGTCCACGCGCGAGCGCGGTGCCATTCTCACACTCACCGACCGCGATGATGACCTTTGCCCCTCGAAGGCTCTCAATAATCACCTGTCGGTCAACGCGCGAGTTCCCGCCGACGCCCCCCTCTTCGCTTTCGAAGCCAGCTCCGGTAACTGGTCCCCAATGACCAAGGACTGGTTCCTCCGTCGTTGCCAATCGATCTGGACTTTGGCAAATTTGCTGGCCGTCTTTGGCCACAGTTTTCGCATCGGCGGCTCCACCGAACTCCTCCTCGCGGGCGTTCCTTGCGACGTTGTCGCTGCGCTCGGAGGCTGGACATCCTTGGCTTTCCTCCTATACTGGAGAAAAATTGAGCACATCATTCCCATGAACGTAGGAAAGGCTTACGACAAAGACAAGATCAACGAAGTCGCGAAGGCTTTCGAAGCTTTCCGCATCGCCAACGGGATCTCCCTTCACAGCGGCGACGACGAGCTTTAGGCGTTCGCCCCGTTCCCTTACTTTCCCTCTTAAATTATCCTTCCCGTGTCTTCCTTACAAATCTTGAATCTTATCCTGCTTACCCCCAACATACATTCCCTTCGCTCGAGCTCCTGTAGGGGAAGCTGGCCAGCGCCGCAGGCGCTCGCCAACTGTGGTGAGCTCTCGCTCTGGGTTGGTAGAGTTGGCTTGCGCCCTTGGCGCTTCCAGCCCGCTTCCCGGACATCTCCGCCACACGCTCAGAGCTTTCCTCTTCCGCTCGGAGCAGTTTCCCGTGGCGACGGCGCGTAGTGCGTCTCCCTGTCGCCCCTTTCCCCTCAGCTCCAGCAGCCGCCGCAGGCGGCCGAGCGGTAGAGCCGAAGGCTCTTCCCCCCACGCCCACGAAACTACGAGTCCCACCGACGCGATAGTTTCGTGGTCGTCCCCCTCTTCTTCTCACACGACTCGATACCGAGTCCCTTAGCTTATCAAGGTATAAAGAAGACCTAATTGCGAGTGCAATTTACTGCACCATGATGGGGGTCACTTCAGAGGGAGCAAATGTGGACGGCATGGTTGTTACCCGAGGCGTCGCCGGAACCACAGTTGTAGCGCATGCAAACCAGCCGATTATCGTGAATGCGGAAAAGGCCTTCACGGGTTGCAGTTATGACAAAATTGCGACCATGCCTGCTTGGGTTAGCCTCTGCACACCTAACCGCATTATGCCCCATCCGTCCGCAACGAAAGCAAAGCACCGAGTGCGACCCATCACCTCGTTCATAGGGCTTAGAGCCTGTTCGGATGCCAGATCCAAATCCATGGATCTGCCCAACTTCCTTATTAAGTAGCTCCAACATCATGTGATGCTTGTGATCATTTGTGACTCCCAAGCTCTCCCAAGTCCTCGCCAATCTCTTGACGTCGCCATCAACGATGGGCGCCATCGTCACTGCGCCGCCCCCCCGCCCCCTCTCGTTTCTTGCCCGAAAATAGCCGTAAAATCGGGGAAAAATTAGACTATGTTCTATGAAGACATATATCCAATGCATGTCAAACAGAGACACTATATATGGATGGGGAAGGCATCACAAAGCCATTCCCTGGGACTAGCATATGTAGGCCTCCTGGCTGTTGATGCAGATTACAACGATTGGATATGCTTAGTTAGATTCTAACTGCATTATGATTCAATATATATACTGTAAGTACTTACCGATTGTACACTAATTTTTTTCCGAATTTACGGCTATTTTCGGGCAAGAAACGAGAGGGGGCGGGGGGGATGATGGGGCGGCGCAGTGACGACGGCGCCCATCGTTGATGGCGACGTCAAGAGATTGGCGAGGACTTGGGAGTCACAAATGATCACAAGCATCACATGATGTTGGAGCTACTTAATAAGGAAGGTTGGGCAGATCCATGGATTTGGATCTGGCATCCGAACAGGCTCTTACGGTGCTCCAGTTTCTCCCTTCCAGAACGTACAACACCGAATGAAGAGTCGTCTTCATCCTGTTCGGAGCTCGACATGAGGAGCAAGTTCTTGGTGGATTGTAGAGCATCGCAATACTGGGAATCCTGGACGTCGATGATATATGGTTTGGTGAAGAACTGAGCGCGTATCTTCTTATCGAACACCTGATATGCAGCAAACCAGGTACTGAGATCCGGGTCACTGAGAATCCGATTGTAGTGCTCCACGAAGCCTCGAAAAATCCGTGCACCTGCAGATGCTTCCAAGAACGTGAGGAAGGTGTTGTAGCAGGTCAGGAAGGTCGCCTGGTCCAAAGTTTCTTTGTCTGGGAATTCCGAGACGTCGATAACAGTGACCCTGGTCGTCTCCCCAGTGCCATGCTTAACCGTCGAGCGAAGACGCTCCAGGGATTGCGGAAGAAACAAGGTCAAGGGGGGTGATATTCCGTTCTTCGCCAACGAAAATACTGCGTCCGGGATGCTGTTGTCATGTGCCTGGAAAGAAATTTTCTCGGCAACAGCATCTTCGAAGAGCAGCCTGTTCGAGGAGTGGGCAATGTGGGGAGTGGCTGTTTTCTGGAAGGCAGCATCCCCAGAATTTCCAGGTCCGGACCTTTCAGAAGCGACCATGAGGAAAGGGGTCAACTCATCTGGCTCGTCGTCCGAAACCTCGTTGTCTCCTTTCTCCCTTCTTTCTTCCCTCTTCTCATTTCGTTTCTCTCGCGCCGCATCCAGTCTCTGTAAGATCCCGACACTCTCGGGAGGCAAAACGACGCTCCCTCTCGCAATCCCTTGGATAGGGGCTACCACAGAACTGATGAATGGGCTAGTTTGGCCAGAGAATCCATGGTGTCCAGGAGCCATTGGACAGGATGTTGTTGATATGGCTGAAGAAATAGAACCAAAGACAACGCAGTTAGTGATGTGCCGGGTCGGGCCTCAAGCCCAAGCCCAAGCCCGACCCGACCCGACCCACCCCTTGGGCCCGGGTCGGGCCCACCATTTTTGCCCGACCCTGAGTCGGGCTTGAGAAAAATTGTGCGGTATGGGCTGGGGAGGTGACGTAAATTGTGTGTACCATCTGCCTCTGACACCTGGTTCAGCCATCTTTCATATTTGGAGGCATTCGATGCTGACATCACCTTTCTTAGCAGCGACCCAAGCCCGACCCGACCCTGGGTGGCAGTGCTCCGACCCGACCCAAGCCCGGGCTTTCAAGCCCGACCCGACCCGAACAACACTAAACGCAGTTCAAACCAGAAAAGGTTGAGAGTGTGCGAGGAGAGAAGGAAATTGATCGACTTATTCGGCACACTCCTTAGTCAACCGGCTTTGCGCTCAGCCTCGCAAGCTCCCCTGAGCTCAAGCTGTCAAGGAGAGAAGAGAGCCGTCATGCTTTGCCGTGTTTGCCATCGGCGTGATGATCCCATCAGATGGCTCATGCTTGCTGGCATATGCTGCTTGCCTATCTTCGTCCTAACCTTCAACGTCTGATGCATCGACCCTGAATCTACTTTCTAGATGATCCAATGGTGCGAGGGGGCGATCCGTGGCCTATGCGACCGGGACGCATTCTTGCAAAGCTTCTCAGGCTGCGTTCATAGGCTACGTATAGCCTGGATGCACGTCGTTTTACTCGGCCCCTAATTACCAGTCCTCTCGACGCCGGGGTATACGGCGCATCTCAGCGTCGCCGCTCAGTCTCAAAGGTTCCGAAGATCCTTATTAATTCCAATGATGCTGAGCGGTATAATCATCCACTTACACATCCGTCTCTGAGTCACTGAACGGACCCAGGTCGATCTTCGTGTGTTTCGGTTGGCCCTCGTTCAATAACGGCAACTAGAATGCCTGAAGGCGTCTCATTAATGAGCGTGGGTGTGGAGGGTAATCCGTGATTCGTGCCTGCTGTAACGCGTCGATCAGTCGCATTCTCCTGCTTAGGGACTTTCGAATCCCCGATTTGCAGACGAGGCAATTAAATTAACTAATGACCATGGGGCAGATGCGGAAGAGCAATACCCGAGGACTGGACTGGACTGCATCTCATCGCGTGCATGAAGTAAGGCTGCGAAGCCGAAGGGTCACCGTGCTCGCTCGCTCGCGCGTTTTGTGCGTTCATGCCAGTCCGTCTAATTTACCGTGCCTGCCCCAGCTTACAATGCCTCTTTAGTCCCGCATCCGCGGTCATGTATATCCCTTTCTCGCCAATACCTTCCGTGTGCAGTCGGCTTGGCTGCCTCGATGTGCTGTGCACCTGAACTAGCCTCAATGCTGTCCACACTTTGTTGCCTCCAACGAGCCAACCATCACCATTCCCGCCGCCGATCGGAGAGGAACAAGCTTCCCGCCAAATTAGTTATTCCCGTCGTTCAAGTAATCTCGAACCGGGTCTGAACGCCGCCTAAATTCCGCTGCCACCAGAACACGATTGAACTCGCATGTCACTGGGGGACCTCTCCTTCATTACCTCTGGAGACACGCTACCTATAGACCATATTAGCCATGTAGGAACTCCAAGCTCCAAGAGTCACGATCTGATGCTAGGAACCAGCGCGTCCCCGTGGTTCATCGGTCGTCCATGATCGGTAGCTTCCTGCGAATCTACTATTATGGGCCGGTGATGCGGATCCTCCCAGCTCTTCTCTGCTTCTTGGCTCTCACGCTCATAACGCTCGCTGGCGGTCCATATGCTCCAAAATTTAAAGTTTTCTGTGAATGAAAAGAACCTATCGAGACTCCGCGGGGTGCACGCTGCATCTGGGTTCAGTGGTACTTTTAGATACCATGCCAGAGCAGGCATCCGGCGATATCTCGAGCTCCGTATGCGTAAACGAGGTGAATACTTGAACATTCATTTGTTCAGCGGCTAATATGTCTTGTCAGTCGGTTCATCGTTATCGAATGCATATTGGGAGTCCATTCCACTGTCACTTCAGTGTCATGATCAGGATCCACATTTTGCCGTCCGCCGGCTCCCGCGAATGTCACCGGGGGCAACAATAACACTGAACAGTCCTGCTTACTTATAATTACACACTCTCGCTGACTGAGCTGAGCTGTCACTCAGGATCGTCGGTCTCTAACTCACGCCGTTCACCCTTAGCCGCGGAAGGATCTGAAAGCTGGGGATGTGGCCCGGATTGCCGGGCGCCAGTTTCTTCCCAAGATTCAAGGTTTGTTCGGTATGTATGCGCACGAAACGCGGTCGAGGTTTGTGCGGTAAAGTTCTCGCCGATGGACACAATTATCTGACAATCATTTCCGGGGTAATTAGACGTCGCTTCCATCCTACAGTAACGCACTCCACGGACTTGTTTGCCACTCAACCTCGTGTTGCTTGTGGCGGGAATAAAACGGAGCATGTAGGTTTCAAAGCGTCCAACTGACAGCGCCGGGCTCGGCTCATGCCCCCGAGCATCTGAAACCAGGGCGCCACCGCCAATCGCTGGAAGCATTGCGGAACGATCTTCGTTTTACACGCTCAACAGTCCGGGCGTCGGCCTACGCGGGCGGATTGAGTGCCTCATCCTACTTCATCGACACAATGCACGCAGCCGGTGCTTCTTGATTGCTGTCGATGGGTACCACTCAGTACGCGTTGTCGGCGTCAAGGATTCGGATTGAATGAATGCTCTCTGAGCGCTCCAGACTCCCGACAGTTCAACAAACTGCCGTACAAATGAGGATCACGGGTGGAAAGAAACAAGTCGCGCTACATAACTTCAGCCAGCAGTTGACATCCCCGAGGAACCCAGGTCAAGGCTTGTTATTGTCGATAATGCCACCGACTTATAAAGTGCCTGCGCCGCCATGAATGCCCAAATTAACGCCAACTGTGAGCGAGATACCTTCTACTTACAAGCGCTTTGAGTTCGGCCCGCACCATCGTGACCTCGAGAAATGCCGCCGGCCTTCGACGTTGACTTGATCAACGAAGTGGCGTGGATCTGATTCACGGACCGCAAATCCGCTGCAAATCATCCGGATGATGCCCTTCCCACCTGTTCTCATAATATCCCATATTGGGGCGGGGCTCATCCGGCTCAGCCTCCTCTGCAAGACTGCAGCCGCAGAGAACAATTGAAGTGACAGCGGAAACAGAACGCAACATCCGCCGCCGTTCCACTCGTGGGATGCGGTCCGATGAGATGCGCACCGTTGATATCAATTAACTGACAGAATTTTGTCTGTGCATTATTGTTTATTAGACTCAGGCTGGTAGGGCTAATAGCGATAGCTTTCGAGCTAGATAGGGATGAGAAATTTCTGATTTCCAGACGTGTTCCGAACACATTCCGTCGGCAGTCGGCGTGTGATTTCAATGCGCCCGACGGGACGTTTAGTCTACTTGCAAGGGCGCACGAGACATGGCGGATCCCCAATTATCGGCCACGATTGCGGGGCCGATCTCACGAGCACGCCACCAACTTCCGTCGCTTGTGATTAGATCTTGCCGCCCTTCGGCTGAGGATTCGCGCTCCGCCTTCCCCCGCCCCATTCGGCTCAAAGTTCAAACGCTTTCGAAATTCAATTGAACCTCTATCTTGGCGCCCGTGCATCCCGCCTACGACCGACCTATCCATCATCGCCATGATCAACGCTCGCCTGCCCTCAAGCTTGCAATTAATTGGAGCCTGCCTTCCATCACTGGCACAATCTCGTCCTCGTTCCAGGGCCCCATTCACTCGATCGTACATCCTCGGCGGACTTGGAAGAGCTCGGGAACTCATGTATTTAGCTCTTCTAGGCCGTTGTCATGGTGCCGCCTTTGTTCCGACATCTTGTGGGCGATATTGCGCAGTTGGGTTGCATCTTCGGACCTTCCAGTGCCGCTGGCATGCACATTTTACCTCGCTCCTCCGGGCTTGTACTTACCTCTCGTAAGAACTGCAAATTTCCGAGGTAATTACAGTACCCCACCGCATTGTTTCGAGCGGCCCCAATTCAGTCAAATTCAACTCGGTTCAACGCTGAGTGATTCTGCGTCTTCTCGGTTATGATCTGTTTAGAACAGTGATTTGGCTGCAGATCGTTCAGTAATCAGTGTCTCCCAACCAACTCCGAGCGACCACGCCGGAACGCGATAGGTTTTCCAACTGATAGCTTCGGTCGTATCCCAACCCATCCTCCTATTTGACTCGGGCGGCGGTATAATATATATTACTGGAAGCACGGAATTGACGCCCAACAGCACCCTATTTGTTGAACAGGTGAACTTGGAGATGCGGGGCGAAGGAGTCAACAGCACTCTCAATGATATTTTTGTACGGTTTTGGCGGAAACGATAAGAGCTCGGGAAGCCTCCCCCTTGTGTGCACATTTTACGCCCGACAGGAGTTCAACCCCGCTATACATATATCGTTATTATGCGGTGCCCGACGGTAGTTCAACCACGCGCGCCCAACCTACTAAATTCCAACCAAAATGAGATCAGCAAGTCCCTGTATGCGCCCAAAAAACCATGCTTGATTCATGTAGGTAGGTCTACCCGGGGGGTCGGACAGCAGCTCTTTCACCGTTTTTCCCCTGCGCAAACCCATTGAGAATGGCAGGTAGTACTACAACGCTGTTGGATGATACAACTACACGTACTCGCGCCGCCGACCACCAACGCGCCTTGCCTGGACCCTTAAGCTTCTCGCTTCCACTGGGAACGCCGGTGCCGATTCTGAATGCACTCTTTACGCGGATGCATTCCTGCCGCCATTCGGCTTTCACCGAGACGTTATGTTCCCGAGTCAGATGGATCCGATCCTTCCTTCTTGCCGACGCGTCGTATACTACTCGTCCTCTTGCATTTACAGTAATCTGGAGTGCTGCCCGACCGAATCCCCTGCGCTTCTGCTGCTGCAATTCCAGCGTGACGTTGAAGAAAGCGTCGTTCTAACACAACCTTGTTCAGTGCCCAGAACAGGACGCGCTTATGGAGCCTCCTTGGGGGCGTAATGATAAGGACTCGGCAGTCCTTTAGCACTGGCAGTGTGATAAATAATCGATTGATGCCCGCGACGGTGCGGTTGCGTTGCTTCCCGCTCTGCCTTACATGTATCAAGTCGTGCTTTAAGGCTAGCGCTGACATAGACTCGACGACCGTAAACTAGCAGTCAGCGAACATCCGGCATCGGCGCCGAGCGTGTTTGAATGAATTTTGAAATCGACTGCAAATCCCTGCCACGCTATCGATGTTATGATGCGGTTGAACCTAACCTAAACCGCCCGAGCCCGTGCTGCGACCGCAGCGCACCGCCTTTCCGCGACTGCCTGACTAACTGAATTAATATCCAGGATCGCTAAGAGCAGAGCAGAGTCTGGTAAACCGGAAGCGCGCCGCAGGCTCCATTATTGCTTGCTATCTACTAATACTTGAGAATACTTGTTTCAACCACCAGATGCGTGAGACTTTTTTTCGGTAGAGCTTTCGGTTGCGCGGGATTTTCAAATTGGGTACATGTATCCCCGCATGACGCATGGAGGAGGCGGGATGTATTGGTATTGTAGCGAGGTTGATCCCATAAAGGGCGAGGCGGTGGCGAAAGCGGCGATACCCGATCGAGCGCGGATCCCCCGCGACGTTACATTATTTCCTTGATCTCTACCCTTATTTATTACTCCAATAAATGTGATGTGCGGCCGTCGACCTGCGGACGGGAAGCATGAGCGCTGTTTCAGTGCAGCGCAAGGTATGGATTTTGGGAGAGTACTTCACGAAAAGATAGTGGTTCGAGAGCCGACGGATTGATGGTGCCGACCTTGATGAGGGTTGAAATCGTCGGCGCCGTGCTGCAGCACTCCATGACATCCGGAACTCAAATACGTGTCCCGTCAGCACATCTGCGTAAATACCCTCGTGGAATATGTACCCATCGCCGATCAGCGGTGCCATGGCGACAAGAGACAATCGCGCCGCCGCTGTTACTTAACTTGTTGACTTTTTTCCGAGACGCCTGGCAGACAATGGAAATTTGGCACATGTACATGTACAGTAGGTTTTTGAGGGGCGACACGAGGTGCTCCAAGTAATTAATTTCGAATTTGGATAGAATTGAACCCGTCGATCATAGATTGGCTGCCGGAAGAGCACTGGCAGAGACGTTTTTCCTAAGTACGTTCACTTCCGCTCTGCCAACCGCACTTGCAGAGCACCCGCAAGGAAAAAGCTAATCGTAATCGTAGCGCGCGCTTGAGGCTCTGCCCCGCGGCGAGCAGAGCGGGATCCATTTGGGTCGCCGCGTTCCTGGGGATCGTGAATCGAACCACGCTAAGTCCATTTGGGTGTAAATCCATTCGGACGCGGACGCAGATCGACCGAGCGGGCGGGATGACGTGATGAGATTGACTCCGCGGCGATACATATGCATACTCGGCCTTCTCTTCCCTTGACTTTCATCTCCAAATACATAACAAAGAATACCCGTCCAACCCAATCCTTCGAATTCTCTTCGAGGAAATCCCCCGTCAACCTCCGAGTCGCATTTATAGCCCGAGTCGAACTGCGCACCCCATCCCCTGCACCACTCCTCGCAATGGCCTCAACTTCAACTTCAACCTCGATAGTCCTCCCGAGCATCCACGAGATGTTCCCCGAGCATCTCATGCCGCGCTCTGCACCCCCGCATGTCCACACCCCCAGCGCCTTTCCCCGGAGCCACTTCGTGCCCCCACTCCAGCCACACCAATCCTACTCGTTCGACGTCCTCAAAAGCGATCCCCGGGGCTCCTCGCTGCAGCACATTGCCTCGAGCCGCTCAAAGCGCTCCGACCTCCCCGCCGTGCGCACCGGCACCGGCCGGCCGTCGTCGTCCTCTGGGTCGTCGGACGGCGATGCAGAGATGGACGACGTCGAAGATGGCGGACTCGACGGCGAGGAAGGGATCGCGGAGGAGGGAAAGAAGCACGTCTGCCCGACGTGCGGGAAGCGGTTCAATCGCCCGAGCAGTTTGAGAATTCACGTCAACACGCATACGGGCGCTACACGTGAGTGCACTTCCTTTCCTTTTTTGGGATCCATCTTCCTCCTCTGGATTCGCATTCCGCACTTCCCTGTTTTCGTTCCATTCATTCCCTTCCCTTCTCCGTCTCGATTTATATATCGTTTCGATGAATTTCTCGCGCTTCCCTGCCATTCATCTCGGATTTATTTTAATTCTTCTTGGAGCCCACACTAACCCCGCCTCCCAGCTTTCCGCTGCCCGCACCCCTCCTGCGGCCGTGCGTTCAACGTCAACTCGAACATGCGCCGCCACTTCCGCAACCACGCGAGCCCCGCATTCGCCGGCAACAACTCTTCCTTCCCCTCCATCGCGTCCCCTTCGTCGAGTCCCATTTCGCCGACGTCCGGGCCGCCGAGCGCCTCCTGGAGCGTCTCGTCCGCGGGCTCGCTTTCGCCCAGCACGCCCGCGTCGGCGTACGCGGCGTACGCCTACTCCGCGCCCAAGCCCTCGCTCTCCACCTCGCTCTCGCCCGTCTCCACGTGGAGCCCCGCCCCATGGCCCGCGCCCAATGGCAATTGCAAAAGCTACTCCGAGAGCGACGTCCGCAGCGAGCGCCGCTAGGGCAGCCGGGCTCTTCATCCTCCTTCCTCATTCCCTTCCGTCCTTCCTGTCTGTCCGTTCGTCCGTCCTCAGTCTCACCTGATTCCGTCCTCAGTGTCAATTGTTCCCTCCAAATTTTGGGTTTTTACGGAAGGGAAGGGAGGCGTGTACACGTAGAACGCCCGCCCGCCCCGCTGCGCCTCACCCGCCCCGGCTCGCACCACATATTGTACCTCCACCATCCTCGTCATCCTCATCATCCTCACTCATCGGCATCCGCACATCCGCATATCTGTTCTGTTCTGTTCTGTTCTTGCATCCACGAATTGACACCCACCCATACGAATCGAATGCAGCACACACACACACATATATCTGTATAGCACCAACTGACCGCACCATAACTAACTGTATTGTACACCTGTATCATACCATACATACATACGCATAGCTATAGTACATCATATCGAAATCGAAAGCGAAGTACCCGACTGTATATAACTGTATAATGGGGAAAGGAACTCAACGCACGTCCCGCTTACTTTTCCCCGGAGTATGAACGAACGA
The DNA here is from genome assembly GCA_029289565.1 of Mycena galericulata. NCBI lineage: Eukaryota > Fungi > Basidiomycota > Agaricomycetes > Agaricales > Mycenaceae > Mycena > Mycena galericulata. The sequence continues at coordinate 228,141 of JARKIA010000096.1, forward strand.
GGCCCTTCCTCCTACAAATGTGCGATCAATCATATATTTTATCAGTGGTAGACGTGCGCCGTACCAGACTTCCCGTTGTAAGTTATCAAATGCCACCGGTGACTGAATCTACACCATTTAGATGCGTCAAAGCTGTGATATCAATTCGACGGTTCAACTGTAACCCGTAGACCAAGGCGACACTCACCCCTTGTAATTACTTCGATCCTCCAGCTCTTTCGTGGATCTCATGAGTAGAACTACCATGACTTCCATGTTCTTGTGGTGGCCGAGCATATATATCCTGTGTAAAAATATGGACAGCCATCCTTGGCCGAGGATCACTGAGTATGAACCAAAAAGAAAGAGGTGAACGAAAAAAAAAATTAGATACGCACTTCTCCGGTAATGTCCCGCCCTCGAAACGAACGAGGTCCTCCTTCCTAAAATGGCCTTGACCATCTGTATGAGAGGTGTATGTGCGCTGTACACCAGCAGGACTAGTACTTGTCTCCTACATAACAACCACCACTGGTTTCTGTGCGGGATTTCGACTGACCTCAGAAATCATGAATCTATGTAATCTAATCTTCCAGGTTGTAATGGTGGCCGAACATATATATCCCGTGCAAAAGCAAAACCTGGACAGCTATCCCGGCTCCGAGAATTGATTACTGAGTATGAACCAAAACACAGAGTCCAACCAAAAAAGACATCAAACACTTTATGTCCCGTCCTCGAGTCGAACGAGATCCTCCTTCCTAACTTACAAACTGCATCATTGCAGATGAGGGGTAGATGTGCGCTGTACACCAACAAGACTTCTTTCTATACCCACTCCACTCGGTCTTTATGAGTGATTTGGACTTGTCCAATCCGGTATATCACCAGTCTTGGCTTCGTGGAGGTGACTAGATATCACCAGTCACCAATGCCAAATATTCCGCGGAATGGCCAGAGAGCTTGAGAAGTGTACTTGCCCGGGGTCGTAACCTTAACATTGACTAGGAAGTTTGCCAAAAAAAGGCACGATTTACTTCGTATGTCCCACCCTCGAATCGAACGACGTCCTTCTACCCGCAATTTCGGCAGCTCAATCGCATTAATGGTAGATGTGCGCTTCACACCAACAGGACTTATCCCCTTAGCCACTCCACCGGTTTTCTGCGAGTGAGTTGGACTACTCCACTTCATCACCGAACTATCTTGGCCTCTTTAAGGTGACTCGGGTTCTCGGAGTCGTACATAACCTTAACACCAGGAGGTTAAACCAAAAAAAGGCACAAACAATCTAATGTCCTGCCCTCAAATCAAAAGAGGTCCTTCTTCCTAAAATCGCCTCGGAAATTTGCATGAGAGGTAGACGTGTGCTGTACACCAGCAGGACTTCTCTCTATACCCACTCCACCGGTTCTCTCTGAGTGATTTGGACAGGTCATGCATCACCAGTGTCCAAACTGTCTTGACTTCTTGAAGGTGACTCGGGAGTGAATCAGTGGTATTACCAAATCTATTCCACGGAATATCCAGAGAGCCGGAGAGGCCCACCTTCTCGGGGTCGTAACCTTGACCAGGAAGTTGAACCACAAAAAAAAATATGTTCCAACTATCCCTATATCCCACCCTCGAATCGAACGAGGTCCTTCTACCTACAAACGTTCGTGACATCGAATGAGGGGTAGACGTGCGCTGTACACCAGCAGGACTTTTCCTTGTATCAAGCCACTGGCTAAATCTTCACCTTATAAATGCGCCAGAGTTGTGATATCAACTCGACGGTTCAACCCGTAGACCGAGGTGACCGCCGTCGCCCTTACGTGGATCCTCCGGCTCTTTCCTGGGCCTCGTGAATAGAACTACGTACCCTGCCTTCCATGTTCTTATGGTGGCCGAATATATATATTCCGCGTAAAAATTTGGATAGCCTTCCCTGCTCCGAGAGTATGAACCAAAAAGAAAGAGGTGAACGAAAAAGAAATTAGATATGCACTTCTCCGGTAATGTCCCGCCCTCGAATCGAACGAGGTCCTTCTACCCACAATTTTTGCAGCACAATCACATGAGTGGTAGACGTGCGCTGTACACCAGCAGGACTTTTCGATGTTGGAACCTTACTAGATTTACTAGATTTTTTTTGACAACCGGCGATCGATTAGGCGGTCGTCGACGTCGGTCCTTGAATTATGCATATACTGTCAAAGGAAAATGGCGAGTTTAGATCGCGGGGCTTGAGACTCGGACTTGAGACTCTCCGTCCTGTATTTAAATTTACTCGATATATAGTGTGCACGCTACACATGCGTACGGCGCTGGCACGAAGGAGATTACCAAAATTACCTGGTGCAAATCCCACCTTGATCCGCTGATCCGCTTTCTCCGCTCAAGCGAGCATTATAATTGTCAACACACTTTGACCGCTGGCAATCCCCACCGCGAAACACTGATGTGCGTGGTTATTTGGACTCAGTCTCGGGGTTGAACAAAAGGCTCTCAGGATGAAAAAAAAATTATGGATTCGAGACCTTACTATGTCCCGCCCCGATTCGAACAAGGTCCTTCTACCCACAAATCTGGGCCATAATAGTGAATGATGGTAGACATGCACTGTACACCAGCAGGACTTCTCTCTCTATCCACTTCACTGGTTTTCTGTGAGTGATTTGAACTACTCCATTACATCACCGAACTGCCTTGGCTTCTTGAAGATGACTCCGGGATCATAGCAATGCCAAATGTACACCATGTAATATCCAGAGTGCCATCCTAAATCGAGTGCTTTCCCGGGTTGTGACCGATAAGGAGGTTGGACAAAGAAAAAGGCACACCTCAAATCGAACGAGGTCCTTCTACCCACAATTTTGGCAGCTCCATAGCATGAGCGGTAGACGTGCGCTGTACACCAACAGGACTTATCCTCGTATCGAATATGTTATCTCATAGTGACTGACACCATGCCTCAGAGCTGCAAGTAATATCGAAGATAAACTCGAGACCGAGGTGGCCGCCCTCCTAGGCCTTACTTCAATCCTTCTGCCTCCTGGTCCTGGACCGCGGAAGCTCGAAGCTCGATGGGTTGTTACAAAAGGAGTGAACAAAAAAGGAATGTACCTTTTCTGCTATGTCCCGCTCTCGAATCGAACGAGGTCCTTCTACCTACAAATGTTCATGGCATCGAATGAGGGGTAGACGTGCACTGTACACCAGCAGGACTTTTCCATATTGGAACCTTACTAGATTTGATGGATGGCCTGAATTGCTCTGTTCACCTCAGAAACACTACCTTGACTTCCAGGTCCTTTATGTGGCTGAACGTATGTAGCCCTTTAAAAATCCGGACAGCCATCCCTGCTCTGATGAGTACTGAGTATGAACCAAAGAGATGTCGAGACGAACCAAAAAAGGAACTGAATGCTCTTCTCATGTCCCGCCCTCGAATCAAACGAGGTCCTTTTACCCACAATTTTCAGTGAGATTACCCGTCGAATGAGTGGTAGATCATGATGTACACCGGCAGGACTTGTTTCCTTAACGAACGCAACTGGGTTTATGTGAGTGACTTGAATTGCTCTAGTGCATCACCAAACTACCTTGGCTTCTTTAAGATGACTCGGGAGTGATATTACCAAATATCCTCCGCGGAACATCCAGAGCACCACCCCACATCGAGGCGTGCTTTCCCGAATCCCGGGGGAGTAGCCTTGACATGAAAGTTGGACAAATTTAGAAAATGGCAGAAATAGGATCCAACTTCCATATGTCCCGCCCTCGATTCAAACGAGGTCCTTCTTCCTAAAATCGCCTCGACCATCTGCATGAGTGGTAGACGTGCGCTGTACACCAGCAAGACTTCTCTCTATATCCACTTGACCGGTTTTCTGTGAGTGATTTGGACTACTCCATTACATCACCGAAGTACTGGCCCTAACTTCTTGAAGGCAACTCGGGAATCATTAGTGCTAAATTTACTCCGCGGATTCAGAATATCCAGAAAGCCTTCCCACATCAAGGCATGCTTCCCTGGGTCGTAGCCTTGACTAGAAAGTTGGACAGAAAAAGACACAAATACGATTAAACTTCCATATGTCCCGCCCTCGAATCGAATGAGGTCCTTCTTCCTAAAATCGAGTCAACCATCTACATAAGAGGTAGACGTTCTCCGTAAACCAACAGGACTTTTCGTTGTATCAAGCCACTGATTGAATTTGCACCATGTGTCAGTTCAGGACTCCCCAGATTGAACTGTAATACTGTACCATATGCATTTCGACCATAGGTTCATGCCATGTCACCCATCACCTAACATGTTCATTTTCTAAGATGTTCATTCCTCGGCAATCACAGCAAAATTATCATCTATAGAAACCCGGCGACTGCTGGAGGAAAAATTTGCGCATTTCTGAGCCCATTTGGGTCAGAAATGCCGTCCGTCACTGTTGCCTAAGCCCAATAGGTTCAGTTCATGACCATCTGTCACCGTCACCTGAACCTACGGTCGAAATGGTACAGTATATTGGAGAACACAAACTTGACGGTCCAATCCGAACTGCATAATTAGACCGAGACGCCATCCCCCCTTCGATCCTCCGGCTCTTTCGTGGACCCACGAATCTCGCTCCGCAGTCGTAAAAGGGTTGGAACAAAAGACTCTTCGCTATAAAAAGCATGGCATCTGGACATTACTATATCCAGCCCTCGAATCGAACGAGGTCTCTCTACCACCGAACTTGCACCGAGTGCAGTAGAGCTTTTCTCTATTGTTAATCCCCTGAATTATGTACATGCGAAGCAAATCGAATTTGGACCCACCGAAATCACCTTTCAATTGAAACCCGGACCCACCTACAGTACGTAGCGGTACGTTCGGCGGAGTCGGGTTGGATCGCGCGCCGCCGCACGCTGCCTCGATCCGTCGGTGGATTGAATCAATGCTGCTGAATATAATCAGTGTAAATAACATGGAACAAACGGAATTTGGAAAAAAACACAAGGAACGCAGGATTTCACTGAGCGGTGAGTAACAATCCTATTATCTGCCGTCCACGTCCTTGGACGTAAACATCGGGAACCCAATCAGTAACAAGTAAGAAGAGGCGGTGACCGTGAGATCTGAAGGACGGTGTACGCCAATGTGCGGCCTATCGCATCGCATCGCATCCAGAATGAAGACGAGAGAACCCCGTCTCAAGGCTTCTCTACTTGTTGCGCCGAGCCCGGAATTAAAGATCGCCGATTTGTTGGAACGCCGGTGAAAGGTCCGCGGTTGCTTTGGGCTTGGATATCGCCGATGCGTAGATAGATAGCGCGGGAGAGAGCTAAACTGGATAGGAATAAGTACTAATCCGGAAAGCAGGATCGGCGTCGAGTGAATACGTACACGGGGAACTTGAAGGGATAGTGATTGCCACAGATCAGAAATTGCATTTAGAACGCGCTGATAATGCAGCCAGTACAGGTGACTTACCGTTTGCATGAGTGGTAGACGTGCGCTGTACACCAACAGGACTTTTAGTTGCATCGAATGCCACTCACTGACTCTGAACGATTCGAATGTGTCAGAAATTCAGATCGAGCTGTACAGTAATATATTATAGAACATAAACTCGACGGTCCAACCCGTAGACCGAGGTGACCATCCCATCCACTCCTTAGGCTTACCTCGATCCTCCTAGACCGCGGAAGCTCGCTGCTCAGTCGCATTAAAAGTCTCTTCATCATTTGAAGAGCATGGATCCCACTGGCATTACTATGTCCCGCCCTCGAATTGAATGAGGTCCTTCTTCCTATAAATTCCATCGTTGCCATCCATGACTAGCTGGAGAGGCGAAAAAAAAAAGGTCGCGCTTCTTGATGTTTGGCCGTAACACTGTAACATTATTATTTGTTGCACCACCTGCCGATTTCCACCCAGGAATTCACTTGTCACCCAAAAGTTTCAAAAGATTCACCGTGAATGTGTAACATTGAGGACTTTTGCAACCCGCCTCCCCCCCTCAAACTGCCCCGACTTTCACCGCTCGCAGAATTTAGTCTGAGAGGAGGAGGGTTGTTAGAACCTTATATGGGGTCCTGTATCTGACGGACGTTGGGCCGACACACCGACCTTCCTTTTTGAGACAGCACGGGGATCACGGCAAGAGTGATCCGGTGATCCCGTCCAAATCCGGTGGAGGGGAACTTGGGGAAAAGGCTTCAAGCTCAAGTTGGCTGAAGGGAAAAGCTCAGGATACCGGTGGCATGGAATAGAAATTACAAGTTCATTCAAATGTATTTCTCAGCATGTATTTTATTCATACACAATATACGCTTGTATCTAAGCGCGCGCGGTGCATGCCGGAGATGCCCACCTGTATGGGTTCGCGAGATTCTCTAAGCATATGGAGCACAGAGCTATAGATTTGAGGGGGAGAACTGGAGGGATTGATTACATGTACAGTGCATGAGGCTGGTTGGGTGTGAGTAGCGGGTGGCATCTGTGGCAGCACGACTCGGAGTCGCTGCTCGGAGAGCTAGAGGAGGGGCTGAAGGGGTCGAAGAGGGAGACCAAGGCGTCTTAATATGAGGGACTGCAACTGGAAAGAGGTCCCGGAGGTGTAGATGAACCGACATGGGTGGAGAAGGAGAGAGGGACGCGCCGTGTTGTTTGGACATGCGTTGGCCATTGTCCTGAGCCGCTGATGGCCGGGCTTCTCAAAAAGGAATGTCGGTGTGTTGGCCCAAATTCCGTATCTGATCTAGGGATATGCTAGTAAGTACTTACTTTCTGTTTCGATATAAATGGCTGACTATCCAAGTGTAATGAGTTGGAGCTTGGAATGAGAGTTTCAATAGTGTTCCAGAGGAATCCACCTCCAGACTCCGACAATCCCGCAGGCTCATATATGTAGATTGTAGGGAGCTATCTCAGTGGCTTGTCTGTGTTTCTATGCTCAAACAAAACTTGTCCTATTCGTAGGACTCAGGTAGAAGGGTTAATGAGTGCTTGGATAAACAACATGAATATGCCACCAGAATAACAGTCTTGCTTGACCATAATCTATTGCCAACTCACTTGAATTCCCACGGTTCAAGATACTCTGAGACGGACTCATGACTCTGAGTGGCATAAGTGGCCAAGTTTCAGTTCTAGCTCAAAGGAGGTGGTGAGTTTTTTGGAGGTTCAATATTGAACCTGTGGACTTTTGACGACTTGGGCTGGGATTTTCAATCCACTTTACATGTGTATCTTTCGGCGACATCACAATAATGATGTTACAGTATTACGAGGGGCCGGCTCCTGCCGTCTTAAACCTTGCTAGGGTAAAATTGCTTGATACGTAAGCTATTCTATGCAGCAGAGGTCAGTATCATAGGGTAGTTACAGCAGTTAGTACTAAGTATAATCTACGAGCTTTCGTTCGTACAGCCAAGCAGTTACAGTCAAAGTCACGGATACAAGATAAAAGCCGGTGTTTAGGGTGGTAGTAAGTAAAGTACATGCATAGAAGCTGGCGCACACGAGGCAGCCGAGTCGCTCGATCTCGCGGTGGAAGACGCTGGGGACACGGCACAGGCGTCCATGCTAGCAATGGGACCGTAGGTGGTGGGGGCGTGGCCTGTGGACCACATAGCGCTTGCGTGGTATGCGGCGTTGAACAGGATTTCGACGGGATGTCGCCGGCGGGGTGGGATGCTCGGGCTTGTGGGTGGGCAACAGAGAGCCGAACACGATGGGGACGGCGAGCTGGGTGGAGCTGGGATTAAGTGAAAATGGTGAGATTGAATAGGAGGACAAAAGAATTTCCCTGGATCACATAGGAGCGGCTGGGGCGGGGTGTGGAGCATAGAGCGGTGTTCTTGCCGCAGATTTTGCGCTCGGTCTGCGTCGAGAACGAGCTTTTGTTGGTGGAGGCGGGCATGGGCAGCAAAGAAGGGCTTGGTGCAGGAGCGGGTCAGGGCGGAGAGGGAGCAGAAGTACTGGGAGTGTCATGAAGGGGACGCAGGAGAGGTCTGAGGGAGTGGGTATAAATGCTGACACATTTCTCGTTTTGTTCTTACCCGGAAGTATGCGGAAGTGGCGGGTGTAACCGTTGGCAGATTTCGGCTAAGTTTCGACGACCTGGGACCCGCTAGTATTTGGTCAACTTTGGTTATGGCTGTGGTTTGTTCGCGTTACCCGGAAGTATACGGAAGTAGCGGGTGTTCCCGCTGGCAGATTTCGGCTAAGTTTCGACGACCTGGGACCCGCTAGTATTTGGCCAACTTTGGTTTTGGCAGGTTTCGGGAGCAGATTTTGTTTCTGGCCGAATTAGGGTGATGATCGAGAGTGATCGAGGGATCGAGAGCTACGTGAGCGATCGAGGGCTCAGGGGTCTTTGGCTATATTTGTTTCTGGCAGATTTCGGCTAGTTTCGACGAGCTGGGACCCGCTAGTATTTGGCTTACTTTGGTTTTGGCAGGTTTCGGGAGCAGACTTTTCACGGAGTGGGACCTTGACTAGCAAGGTTACCCCCATACGCCATCTTATTTTTAATTTGTGTCCAGATCTTTTCATGCACCACATTTTTTAAGATACTCTGCCTCAGAAATAATCATTCGAGCAATCTCCTTACATCTGCAAACTTACTCTAACCTCTCCGGTCTGAGTGTCACTGACCACACCAACCCTGACTCCCCACGGGCCAAGGGGAAAGATTCGATTCTTGCTTTTCAACGCCAGGTTGGCCACAAGTCTGGAAGACACCATAGAGCGGGCTACTATGGCGGTCCAAGTGCACTTTTAATAAGCCCCCCCCTACTTTGTACTTTCCGACACTTTTATTTGGGGTTTTTGTACTTTCCTACCCTTTTATAGACATTTTGTGACCAAAGTGTAAGTGTCGGAGAAGGCCGATCTCTCCTACCCTTTTATTAACTCGGTTGTGACTTACGACACTTTTATTGACACACTTCAGATTCCCGACACTTTCATTGACTGCACTCAAATTCCCGACACTTACACTTTAGTGGGTCAAAATTTCTGACACTTTTATTTTTCGAGTTGAAATTTCCGACACTTTCTTTTTTGTGAGTCAAGTCCTCCGACACTTTTATTGAGGCAGGGAAAAATTAAATTAAATTGACGCCTAGACTACAGTAGCTTCGGAACAAGCTCTCTAGACGATTACTGGTACTGCTAACGTCACTTGCCGGCCCCGGCCGCCCATTGGCGATGGTCTAGTGCTGCTTGCAGCCCTTTGTACGGTCTATTGGCCACAACAGGCTTGAGCTCCTACGGAAGGCGACATCGCATGCATTCCCAGGGCACGTGCAGTGCAGATTTGAGGGGGTGAGATGCTGCTTGTCGCGGCTTCGGCCGAGCAAACTGCGCAAACAAGTTTTCTGGGAGGTTTCACGTGACCGCGCAAATGCTTTATCACCGTCGAATCAACTACTCCGACTCTACTCCCTCTGTTGTATCTGGAAAGTTGCACGTGCTGTTATAGCTGTTGCCACCCTACTGCCTCATGCCATTGTCCGCTCTGGTACCAGCACCTCGGATGTGCGGGACTCGGCAAGTTTAGGTAGACCTGTTAATGCTATCCCTGGACATGTCCCATTTCTGGGCTCTCAGTGTCCCCACAACCTCGTAGTCTTGATACAATCCTTGCCAGGCCCTGATGCAACAGCCCGCGATGCAGGCACACAAAAGGTGACCAGCAGCATCCCTAGGTCCAGGTTTGCATTATGCCCGGAGATTGTTGCCGGCGGGTGGCCGGGCCAGCGTTGCTGGCAGGCTAGCAGTACCAGTAATTGTCTAGAGAGCTTGTTCTGAAGCTACTGTAGTCTAGGCGTCAATTTAATTTAATTTTTTTCCCCGCCTCAATAAAAGTGTCGGAGGACTTGACTCACAAAAAAGAAAGTGTCGGAAATTTCAACTCGAAAAATAAAAGTGTCGGAAATTTTGACCCACCAAAGTGTAAGTGTCGGGAATTTGAGTGCAGTCAATAAAAGTGTCGGGAATCTGAAGTGTGTCAATAAAAGTGTCGTAAGTCACAACCGAGTCAATAAAAGGGTAGGAGAGATCGGCCTTCTCCGACACTTATACTTTGGTCACAAAATGTCTATAAAAGGGTAGGAAAGTACAAAAACCACAAATAAAAGTGTCGGAAAGTACAAAGTAGGGGGGAATTATTAAAAGTGCACTTGGACCGCCATAGGCTACAGTCATTTCACAAGGGAGGTACATACATGGCCCAACCTGAAACACACAGAAGTCGTGAAACTGGATTATGTTGTTCAAACATGCCGGTCGCTGGCAATCAGGCCAATCACGGCGACTGAACCCCGGGTATTCCAAAGACGGCGGTGGAGGAAAGGAGCAAAGAGGGTGAAATGGGAGATGGTTAGGATTTCAGTGGATGGGGAGTGTAGCCGAGCACAAGCCCAAGCCCGTGCAAGCCCATATGGCCAAGCCGCCCAAACCCACCGCACCAAATTCAAACTCCGCGAAGGGGCCAAGGCCATCGGGAAAGTCTGACTTCGCACCGATACTGTACGCGTTCGTGTTGGAGATTGGATCCCGGGAGTGAGCAGCAAGTGCGCGACGAGTACAAAGACAAGATAAAAGTTGGTCATGTGATACATTCGGGCCGGTAATCTAATCGCGTCTCGACTCTACCTACGACTTCCAACACACCCCCTGAGTCGAGACACCCCCTGAATTACACGGAGTACTCAGCTTCGTCTTCTTCCTCTTTCAACGACATGGCTTCAAATGCCGACCGAATGTCATTCGCTGTGGCGCTCTTCTTCTTCTTCTTCTTTTTTTTTGTTCTTGTTCTTGGTTGGCGTGCTGGTGATGCTGGATGCGGTAAGTGTGGGGGAAGGTGGAGAAGGGCCTGGATCGACGTCGGGGAAAACTGCAGTGTGAGCGAAATGCTGTGGGATGGGGCGGACGCTATCGCCGAGGGTGGAAAGCCATGTGTCGCGAACAACTGGGTCCATGGTATCGACGTGTAGCTCAGTGGGAAGGTCGAGTACGGCAGACATGGCATGATTGGATGGTTCGTCAGTGCTCTCTGGGTCTCGCTCCGCTTCAGCTGTGTGGGCGCGCTGCTCGCGATCACGAGTGATGCGGCGGCGCACGTCATCGGGCATGACAGAGACGCAGTACTGCGCGAAATGACCGGGGAGGCCACAACGGTAGCAGACGTCCGTGCGATTCTTGGTATTAGTCCAATCAAATTCTTTACCAGCCGAAGAACGTGAGTGCGAGTGCGAGGAGTCCGAGTGGCGAGAGCGATGAGTGAGGTGAGCTGCAGCAAATGCACCCCCTTGATTCGCGTCGTCAATATCTTTGGCTGCTCGTGCAGCCTTGATGACCGAATCAGGACGCTGAAGATCAGCTCGCTCCCATGCATTAATTGTGTTGATCATGGACGGAACATCGCGCTGAGGGGATTCGGCCTGAAGAAGAGTGATGATAGGGGAATAGGTAGATGAAAGACCACTCAGGATTTTGTCCTGAACCATGTGCGCGGGGAGGGCAGCGGCTATGGCCGTGAGACGACGCTCGGCCGTGACAACAGCCTGAAGGAAGGTATCCGGAGGTTTGGAGAGGTCGTGGGAGACAGTGTGGAACTGGGACATGAGGATTGACCGAGTAGCGGGGTCAGCTGTGGTGTAGTACGACTCGAGAGTCGCCCAAAGCAAACGACCGTTAATTCCAATGCCTGCATTGTTGATCTTGTCCTTCACCGCTTGGCTCAGCGTGAGGAATAAGATACCATGAGCTTTCAAATTGTCGGTAGCCCAAGCACGCATCTGTACCGCACCGTTAGGAACCGGAACCGATGGATCGACGGCGTTCCAAAGACCGTCGGCCAACAACAAGGATGCCGCATCAGGCTTCCAAGTCCAGTAGTTCTCCGCACCATCGAGTTTCGTGATATCCGAGGGTTTAACCATGGTGAACGAGAGTCGAAATGTGGGTGGCAATAGGACAAAGAGGATGTAGAATGTGGCGAAAAACCGGGTGCTGATCGTGACAGCGAGCAATTAACAGGGGAGGATGGTGGTCTTCAATGAGTAGTGGAGCTTTAGGCCCATAACCTGTTGGAGATTGGATCCCGGGAGTGAGCAGCAAGTGCGCGACGAGTACAAAGACAAGATAAAAGTTGGTCATGTGATACATTCGGGCCGGTAATCTAATCGCGTCTCGACTCTACCTACGACTTCCAACAGTTCGTTCTTAGCAGCACTTCGGTCAATGAATGGCCCACTCTAACACAATCCTTGAATCCACGTCCGAACCTTCCGCGACCCCTCCTTCGTCGTCGTCGAATAAATAGCACGTTAGAATAGAATCAATGGGAGGAGTGAACGCGCTGCACCGTGTCAGTTGAACAAGGGACCCTACCCTGGATCCGATCCAAATATATACCTGAAATCCTGCACTTTCGTACGGAAAGCCGTGAAAGTTGAAAGTTGAAACTCTAAATCCCGAAATGGACGACAATTCGTTCTCAGTCTAAATCTGAGTCTAAATCTTGATGCCGGTTGCATTCTCTTATTGCACCGCGTACGGGTGCTCTCCTTCAGTTCCCTTCAACTCTTAATTACCCACCTAATATCTATCGAAGTACATACCCGTATATCTTTCTGGCCGTCAATGTACAAAACAATTCAATGTAATTTGATACTCAATTTACAGCCGTTTGCATAATTGATGACAGTCGGCGGGAAAAAGAAACAATAACAAACATTTGATCCGGTGCCTTACCGAGGTCAAATCTCCTTCATTTCTGAACCGATTCCTACGAGTGTGGGCGCGTTCAAACGGCCGGAAGCGGCACTTTCAATTTAGGTCACTCTTAAGATGCAAATACTGATTTCTTTGTCAACCAAATTTCACCCTGTTTGGTTTCAACCCCCGAATATTTGTCTTATTGCTCGTTCAATTCATGGCCGATTTGCTTGATTCTGGGCGCGTTTGAACGCTGAGACTCAGAGAATTTCGGTGTGCGAAATGAAACGTGTCGCGTCAGTCGAAAAATACCTGGAGCCACAATTTACTGCTCCTTACATACATTCAACCAGAGCGAGGGCATTTTTGTATGAAGCCATTTTCTCCGTTATCCAATTGATAGGCCTCTGCACTGCCTTTAAAATGGACCCAAACTTGAAAGAATTGGTTCAGATTTGATTGAGCAGCGGCCGCGACATGTTGAGGTCCTGTTCAATTGTGAGGATTTTGAAAATATTGGATGAATTGAAACTACATAGTGGACTGGCCGAAGAACGCAAGCACTGCTTATTCACTTGCTAATGCGCCCAAAATTGCGTAAATCGGCTTCGAAATGAGCGAGATCTGGACCCGGCAAGTCGCCGGATCAAATGTTTGTTATTGTTTCTTTTTCCCGCCGACTGTCATCAATTATGCAAACGGCTGTAACCATCATACGTAGATCAGATATCCAGTAACATCACTTCGAAGAATCCATGGCTCAACACATCCACGTTCGAACCGACAAAATACTCCCGCGACCCATACCTTGCTTCGTTGTTTACAAGCTAACGTCAGTACCGAAGGCGCGAACGGAAATTTCTTATTTTGGGATGTTTTCAGAGAATTGTCAGTAACTCAACAGGTTCTGCACCGATTTGCATGAAACCTAGGTAGATCTGTCGGGCTAATTCAAGCGCAATTAGTGATAGAAACCAATTTGTGAAAATATCATTTATTGGGTAATCTGTGGTTTTGGGCTGTTTTCGTGCTGAATTCAGTCTAGCATGCCCAGAACATGTCCCAGTGACCTAATATTTTGAGACATACAACATGTATACCTGGAACGATATGTCATAGAACCAGAAGTACAGATAATTCGGTTTTACTTCTGTAGTTGCATTGGAGAAATTTGGCAGCTTCGGCATTCAGAAATATTGTACGGATTGCATCGATCTATTATTTTTATATCATTCTGGCCTTATGACAAGTTCCTCCAAGCATATATTTTGTCCTTCCCAAAATATTAGGTCACTGGGACATGTTCTGGGCATGCTAGAAAGCATTCAGCCCGAAAACAGCCTGAAACCACAGATTACCCAATAAATGATATTTTCACAAATTCGTTTCTATCAATAATTGCGCTTGAATTAGCCTGACAGATCTACCTAGGTTTCATGCAAATCGGTGTAGAACTGGTTGAGTTACTGACAATTCTCTGAAAACATCCCAAAACAAGAAATTTCCATTCGCGCCTTCGGTACTGACTTTAGCTGTAATAAATATAGAATCAACGGGAGGCGTGAACGCGCTTATACTACACAGTGGATTCGGAACAATTGCCCCCGCCCCTGACCCTGACCCTGAAAGCGAATCCGAATACATACCTGAAATCCTGCAAAGCGAAGAAACTCTAAATCCTGATCCGCTTTCAATCTGAATCTTGCCTTGCACTTAAGTAAGTGATGCCGGTTGCATTCACTTATCGCAACGCGTACGGGAGCTCTGTGCTCTGAATCCTCATGAGCTCAGCTGATACATAACGATAAGTAATTATAAGTTGGCGACGTTCTAACTTCTGAGTCTGAATCTGAATCCGAAACATGTTGATTGGCAGATACATACACGTACTGGAGCGATAATGATCATACTAGCGATGCATGTGGCAATAATTATCTCATGCCAGCACTCGCTTAGGGTGAACGTAGGCCGCCCGGGTGCCGCTCTGTACGCCACTCTATACCTGCTTTGTATACGGGACTCGGCTGTTGCTGCCGTACATTCCCGACATTCCCTCCCCACTGATATATATTTCCTCCGAGTTGTCTGATCCAACTCTCAGGCTGTCTGTCCTTCAGCGTCGATCCCCCTGCTGACGTCGCTGACGTTGATGCACTACCCGCAGCCACGGTCCGAGGTCTGAGCCGCGATCGGGCGTTGCTGAGCGCTGCGCGGAGCGCCCGTCGCGCGTGGTGATCTAATCTTCCTACAGTAAGGTATCCTAGATCTCCTGAGGGTATGCATATCCGAACGCCAATATCACTGTGATCTTCTTCCGTGGAACGTAAGTATGTCAAGCGTACAGCAGGAGCGCCGGCGAGGTTGATTCCATCAGACTTTCAATGATTTTTTTTTTCAACCACGTGTACAATTTGAGTCATCTCTCGAAACTAACTTGAGCGTGAGAAGTTGGAACAACGCGATGTCTGCGAGCGCTAGCCTGCGGGTGCCGGCGGTTGATGGGGAGTTGCGATCATCTCGACGGGGCACGCTGTGCGGAGGGCCGGGGGAGAAAGGGAGGAAGTGAAGGCAGCAGCAGCAGCGCTCCGCGCTCCTGTCGAGCATGCGACATGACGCGTGCAGCTCGTAACTGATCTAGTGTTTATGGGCGATATACTGTGCAAAAATTAGCCAATGTTTACAGGGTTTTTGATTACAGCTTACATCTGTATGGTCAATCTTGGGTGACAACTTGAGAGAAGCTTGCATCCTCAATTTGGATGCAACTTCTTCAAACGGCTTGCAACTCTGTAAATGGTTCACATCTCGGCAAATTCGGAGTGATCGCCGAGCTGTTCGCATCGAATTGAGATCCACAGGCCGGGATCAATTTCAACTCTGTCGGCCACTTCTCAGTTCTGACTTTCAGGAGGCTCCTCGGATGCGGTATTTCAAATTTGGAACAATTAATGGAATGGCATGTAACACATTCAAACTTGGATACGGTAAAAAAACGACCAGAATGGCTGCAATTGACTTCATGAACAAGGGACTTTGCCCAGTGCTTTAGGGATTCTATGATTGGTATTCGAGCTCAAAAATTGAAGTTTATGATCCTTCAAATTAAATATCACAAGCTTGCTCATGCCTCCTGCTCTCTGAGGTGCGAAGACCACACAATATCCTTTTTCGGATCGCGGCGGAGTGTTCGGATCACCGTTCTGATCAATACCATCAGTTGCGCTGATTTCGGGTCAAAAAATTCAAGGCACTCCACGCAGCCAACTGCAGCTGGGTGCTTTGTAAACCTCTACAAAGGATGTAACTATGTAAGTTAAAAGATGTCCCCATTTTGAAAGATGCAACCAAAAACTCTGTTTCCATTTGAAAGATGTATCCAAAAAACCTGTCTCCTAGTCTCCACTATGGCGGTCAGAGTGCACTTTTATTATTTCTCACACACACATGTAAAATTCTCTCACACACAGATGTAAAATTCTGCCTACTGCCTCTTCTGGGGTCCTGCAATGCTTTTCTGCCCTCCCCTACCTTCTTCCGGCTCTTGACCTCCTTAGAAGACTCTGCAACCAAAATTTCAGCGTGTCCGGGGCTACGGCTCCGAGAAACCGGTGGCTGTGCCAACCTCCTTTGGGATGACGAAATTTAGAACAGAATCTCTACCGTTTTCACGACCACTTGAGATCATTCCCGGACTTCGAGACGATGCCGGTGGTGCTCTCCATCGCCGTCCCGGGATATTCTGAAATGTGCTGTGAATTTTCTCTCCACTGCCGTCTCTTCGAAAGTTCTGACCACATTAGATTGGTGGCCTACACTACTCTAGAGTGATTGACTCAATTTGACTCGGACTTCTCCGTAAAATTTCATTGATGTCGTTGAAATAATAAACGTCCACAGTGTACTCCCGCCCTTATCCCGACTCCCCGCTTGATGCGCCATCAATTAGCACTGCCACTGATTGGTTCGTGATGGGCTTTTGCAAGGCTTTCGATGGAGCCGCATGCATAATTGACACCATCCTAAGTCATCTCAAGTCATATGGATACCTTGGAAAGGACCCAGAGTTGACCCAGAGATTTTTTTCAACCTGATGTGAGAGAATCTTGACTTTGTGTGAGAGAAGTCACCAAGTTGTGTTAGAATGAGAGATGTTGTGTGTGAGACTCCCGAACTTGTGTTAGAATTTACATATATGTGTGAGAATTTACATATTTGTGTGTGTGAAATAATAAAAGTGCATTCTGACCGCCATACTCCACTCACAAGATGTCCTCTAATAATTTTTGCACAGTATATGTGCCATAAGTGTTCAAGTAAGTTGGTAGCCATCACTGCGTGTACGTATGTAATGGCTGACCCCTGCAGGTCGCCGGCGCCGCCCAGGCTCATTGCCAAAAACAAAAGAGTTAGAAGCTGCAATTGGAAAACGCGAGTTGCGTCCCGCAGGCGAGGAGCCGGGCACCGTAAAGCAGGTCCGTTGAAGGTACCAGAGCCCCTGCTGGCACGCCGTTCGCGTCCGCGATAAATACTCGTGCAGGGAATTGAATAGTGACCTCCGTTCGATTCGGGGTTAGGACACTGCAGGCTGAGGTGGTAAATTTTTCACGAACAATCCAAGTCGTCTCGTGAAACTTACATACCGTATTCCTCCGCAAGCCCACGAGAAATAATCCCGCAGGGCTCTAAGCGTTGACGGCCAACTATGCGGTTTCTTTGCGTGACGGCACCTGTATGCTACTAGTAGCAACGCTCCTGGCTCTGCATGATGCAGGCCGTAGTACCCCAACGATCGATCAAGCCGCCAATCCCCGACTCGCATGTGCGCCAGATGATGGTGGTGCTGATGGAAACCTCGCACACCGAGGACTAGATCCAGAAACGACATCGCGAATGTGGCATCCGAAGAGAGTGGTCGCACCTAGGTAAGTAGGCCCCCAGTACCAGCTTCCTTCCTGCCTTCCTTATGCGTACCACCAGTCCATCGAATCGCAGTCATTGGCTAGACCTATTCTGTCGAGCGCCAGTGAAAACGCCGCCCCCTGCCCACGTAAACGATTAAGGGGCTCCCTTGACTTGAAGTCGTCCTCGCATTGACGCTCGGAAGTGAATGGTTACGTCTTTCAGTCCAGGGCAGTAATTGAAAATGGAAATTCTCGAACAGCCGTGCGATTCGGAGGAGGCCGACGACATGCCGAGCGAGCCCGCATTTGCCATCGCTTTAAATTTACACACGAGTCCGCAACCCCCGGCGGCCATCGAGTGCTCTCCGGAGAGCGCGGGCGTAATTTTCACTCGGCCTGCTTGCGTGCGGTCAATATTAATATCTGAAGTTAAAGTGTTAGTTACTTATGGTTTGATGCCCATGCAACGGTTACTACTTACCACATGCTGAGTCCGGTGTGCCAATCCCCAGATTGGGCGGGTAGATGCCCGTAACTCATGATTGTCGCGAGTTGTGGATCTGCACCAAGATCCCGCGGAAATCGTTTGGACCTGCATAGTACATGTCAACTTTGAAGCGCGGTGAGGGAGTCTAGAAATTCCCGAGGATATACAGGTAAGAAGATGAGAGGACTCGCCGGAGTTAACAACATCGATGCATGATACATGATGAGCCACTAAGCAGTTTTCTGTGCGGACAGATAACGCGATGACCTCGAACGATATCGATCCGCGGACCTACGTAGAAGTCAACAAGTATATCAACGTCAACAAACTCTGGATGATGGACTGCAGCCACGACGGGAGCGGTGGGAAGTAAGGTGTTTTCGGTGCCTCACCGTCGTCGCCGGTAGCATAGCACCGATTAACTCACCGCTCCAAGGACGGGTATCGGGGTGAGTGGGATTTCGGCGAATGAGGAGCCAGGTCGGAGGCATTGAGTCCAGGAGGACACCACATTCCGAGGAGTCCGTGAGAGTTTCAACGGGACGATGGTTGAGTGGAAGGAATTCGAGGAGCTCCCGCGAAATAGGTGTATTGGAGGTGAACGATTGGTCTAGGGAATGATCGGAGGCTTGGCGCTGGAAGGCTTCCGCAGAAGGCGGGGTTTGTGGGGTGGCTGGGAAGAGGCAGCCTGCTGAGCAGCAAGCCTGTTGAGGTGCCGGGAGGGAGGCCGCGGATTCCCTTGGCGCGGAAGCTCGTCGTGGGCATCGGCGTTTGCGTTGTTGTCGTCGTACCCGGAAGTCCGGGTCTACCGCGCGGAAGAGGAGGACGTATACGAGTAATAATATGTACCGTGCGGATCTTGCTCCAATGCCAAAGCACCGCTAGCTCTCTTCCTCCGGGACTGACGTGACGCCAGAGGAAACCGAGGGCTCGAGGAGGGCACCCAGCATAGTGCGAATGGCCAGTGCATTTTTGGTCGCGCAGCCAAGCAGTACCTCTGTCATTGCCGTGCAAATAGTCGACCATGTTGAACGCTGGAGGAATCGTCCGCTATGTTTTGTAGAGCTTCGAGCCCTCGAAAACGGCGGAAGGGTCTTCAGGAACTTGCAAGGCTTGTTTGCCGCGCTCGTTAGCGAAGGGGTCGCTGGCATTAGATTGACAGCATAGGGCAGAGTTGTGGTGGGGCCCGCCTGGTTATTCGAGGGCTGTGAGAGCATATCCCACGACTTGGCTGAAGCCTTTTAGCTCCGTCGCGGACAGGCCGTTCTGCACGAGACATAGCGTCTCGAGAGCTGACGTCAATCGAGACATCGTCGAATTCGACGGAGGGGCGATGAATGAGAATAAAAACGACTGGCCGTCGATCTTTGGTCACCACAAGTTTCCAGATTTTGAACTTGTTTACTTGATATCGTTACCGGCTGTAATAACTCTATGCGATATGTTTACTTCCTGTGACACTGCTCAGTATCTTCGGGGGTCAGTAATTAGCCCTCTATCATGGTCTCAAAGATAAAAAATTCGATGAAAAACGTTGAATAAAGACTGGACTGATCCACTTCAAGTGGACCGACGGGTCAACCTTCAAGAATAGTGCTGGCAAGGTTCGGTTCGGTTCAGGTTCGGGCGTTCGAACGCGTTCGAACTTCTGAACCTCAGAGCATTTCCCACGCCCAAAATACCTACGCGCAGTCCCCCCAGAAATTGGGAAGGGCATTTTACCATCTAAACTTTACACCAAAGCATGCCAAGACACGTTGAAGCACACCTAGAATTATATCTGAACAAACTCGAGCTGAACAAAGTTTGATCAGATCACGTGAGTGAGCATTCTCTCGCAACCTACAGGGTGAAAACATCAAGAAACTCACTTATAATTGGTCATGAGTGAATGGTATGGATGAGGGAAAGTTGAGATGGCAATACCTTTGTTAAACTCCCCAAAATATGACTCAATTTGTGTTTAAATAGGCTATTTTCGGCGATTTGCGGTTCGGCGTTCGAACGCGTTCGGAAAAAATCTCCGGGGCCCGAACCTTGAACCTGAACCCCCCGTTCGGTTCAGGTTCGGTTCAGGTTCGGACCGATTTCCGAACCGGACCCTGCCAGCACTATTCAAGAATCATGTTTACTGTTGCACCCAGTCATGGCGAAGGTTTGAGAGTGAAAATTTTGAATGGACGGCGTAATGATTTAAGGACCGTTAGCAAAAAAAGTGGTGCTCGAGTTTTGCTTGGTTCAATCAGCGGTTGTCACGTGAGCACGTGAATCGTTGATGGTGTTCGGCCATCTCCGAGTCCAGGCCTTGCCTTATCTTCTTACTTGGTGTTCTGGTCAGCACAGCAAACCCCCTGTAGGCACAGATGCCACAATCTACTTCAAAGAAGCGGCATTTTCTGGCGACATTGAAGACAGATTCACTTACCAGTCGACCTCCCCATTTTTTTTTTTAATTTGGCCCACTGGGAGTGTGGGGTAAACGGTACTTGGGGTGTAGGGCCGCTGCATCGCACGGCAAAAACTCGAACTTCTTTGTAAATCTAATTGCTACTTGTCTCATACAAAATTTTACATTTACCTTTTTTTTTTTTATACCTTTTTTTTTTAAAAAAAAAAAAATAAGTTCGACACAAACGATCTGGCAATGAGTCCACTGCACCTTATCATGAACCATGCAAATTCAAGCACTGGCCCCTTCACAAGATGTTAGGGGGTAAACTGGAATCATGGCTCATGGTTCTTCGCCGTCGTAGTGGACCCATAGTTTCCATGTTTGAACTTCCTGGGTTGGTGGAGTAACAACTGAGACCCTTAGGTCTACCACTCTGGAAAAGTGTGTCATCCTTGTGCAAGGGCCATGCTAATCTGATGGGCTAGTGAATTTGACTCAGGGGCTATGGCACTGCCTTCTTATGTGAACATCATTCTTCATTCATGCGGGTGTTTTGCGAAAAATTGGGGTCATGTAAAAAAGTCAAAAATACTTCGGGTGTCTGCCCATTTAGTCTCTTATAAACAGACGCTACAACAAAGATTACTCGTACCTCGTATGTTGTACTGCTCACTGATTAAGCCATTCGTTGAAAGCCATGTTTGGTCTTTTTGATTTACACGTAATCACGATGTTTGGCTTATTTGCACGACCCGGCATCTTGCGGCATCGTCAGAACGGGATTTCCTTCTGCCACACTGACCCAGTGCTCGCGGAGTGGCTCCGAGAATCTTCTGGACTTTCTGTTGCTATCCCAGTCTTTACCTCATTTCCTGGTGCCTCGGTCCCCACTCTTGCTCACTACCCAACATCTCTCCTATCATCATTATTCCACTCTCAGCCTGTGGCACAGGGACTTCTTGGATCTGGGAAGTTTTTTCTTCCGGACTTTCGCTCCTGTTGATCCTGTTGCTTTCACCTCGTTTTTCAGCTTCTTACTCCCCCGCCATACCAATAGGCAGACTTGGCTGCGACTCTGCCGCTCTTGTCCAGACTCCAGGAAACGCTGAGACTGTGGGACGAAGATGATTGTAGTGTACAATTAGATGGGTTGTGCATAGGTACAACACCTGCTTTTTCCTTATAGAGCCCTCTGCAGTAAGATTATCTCCTCCTCCTCTTATTCCACTGACGTACTTTGGAGTACCCCTATATTATAATAAGTATATACAATTGACATGCGTGCCGTGCCATTGGAACGGACAGCCCAGACACGATGACTCCTCGAAGGGCCATTTATTGATATTCACATCTTCTTTGAACACTCAATCTCGTTGATGATCGGAGCCGGGCGCACATTCTCGCTCGAATTGCGCTTCCTGCGCGGGTTTGGCCTGCATCTCAACTCTTGGATGCAGACATTTATCAGCTGCCCCTTTCCTTGCAATGAATCAACACATACATCCGAAGGAAGCACAGAGTGGTGCGAGGGGCGAATACTACACATTCTGTACCGACTTGGTCGACATATACAACTTTCCTTATACTCGAGCCAATCATTATTTTCAGGGTTGAAAGTTGATCAAAAGCACGCTCAAATAATAACCTGGTTGCGGAAGCCATATGAGCCATCTGATGGCTTTTTTTTTGACGTGCAACCGAATGGCTCCACCAGCCAAAAAATGACGCCAGTGGCTTTGCCGAGCCATTCGCCCGCTATTTTGGCGTGGGAGCCATTTGGGGCGCACATCAAATAAGCTCTGTAATGGCTCCAATGGCTTGTGCGCAACCTCTTTAATGACTCAAGCCAAATCACCGGTGGCTCATAGACACGGAGTTCGCTGAGAATGATTAAATGTCCCAGCGAAAATTTCGGATAGTGTCCTGAAAAAAGTACTTTGTATAGAGAATGTTAGTAGATGCTTTTATAATCCTCGAAATTCTCAGATTTCGGATGACTTTGGATTTATTTTAGCAAAAGATCTTACTTTATATAAACTGATCTTGTGTGCAAGAAAAAAATAGGGGCTAAATCACTCCTCCCACTTTTCATACTACTCGCATGGACTCCAGATGCATTGCGAGATCAGTCTTCCGTGTATTATACGCTGCTCTATCCCTCTATTTCCGTGGGAAGGCTTACTGGAATGCTTTAAAAGTATACAAGAGCTGCTCAAAGCACACAGGACTATTCACAGTGAGACCACCACATACAAACATTCATTTCACCCTAAAGGCTTAGAGAGTACCAGTGCACACTTCTGGTATTTATTTCTATCCAAATTCTCTCCGTTTGCGCTGATGAAGTCTTCCCAAATCGACCGGGCCTGTAGATCACGTAGTTTCTTGCTCGGAAAGAAGACTGCTGTAGTTGCGTCAACCACACAGTTCAAAAAAAAACTATGCACACCCCAAGTCTTAGGTTTTACATCACTACAACACTTGGGTGGGGGCCGTGGCGGAGCCCGGCAAAAACTCGCGCTTATGAGTGTTTGGTTACGTTATACCCTCCCCTCAAATAGTCTCAAACTTCTCGTTCATGTTGTGGACCACGCGAGTATAATATATCCCCTCCCCCCTCCCCCCCATCCCTCTCTCTCGCCTCCCATCATGCTGGATCCTTTTTTTTATATTTCCCTAACAAAATCTTAGATGCTCTAATTGATGAAGAATTTCATCAACATGCCAATATATCCAGACCATCTCATCTTCGCTTGCTTTGTTATCCCACTTATCTGTCATCACTCACACATATTGGTGTATTCCAATCCCACATTCTGGAGGGTCTTCACAATAACCCGTGCCACATCCCTCCAATATGTCAAATTGTGTCTTGCTCAGAGTGCCACGCTTCCTCTCCGGTTAGAAGTGCGCACAGAGCACGTTTTCCATGTCTGTTCCAGTGGGCCAGGAGGTTTCACCCTGTACAGTATCATGCTAACTGGATTCTGTGAGTTCCAGGACGTCATACTAGGAAGATTGGAGGCTGCATCACATTGTATTGAAGCCCTCTTCATCCGAGGGCAAAATTACAAAATATTCCATGCAGTCACCAGAAACTTCCTTGCATTGCTCCCTACTCCCGGCCTTTGGCAGTTTCGCTGTTATGTTGGCACTGCATCTGGCTGTGGAGACCCACTCCGCCATTATCTGAAGTTCAATGCACATTTGACATCCATGATTGTTGGTGGCATGCAGGCATTTGCCCTTGACCCCTCTGCTTGCTTGCACTTGACTGTGCTCAAGTTGTATACAATGTGGGACCCTCTCACTAATGGCGACCACAGGATATGAAGGGTATTTGACTGTGTGGTATCGAGTGCACAGAAGAGGCCAATCCCGGGCCAATGGGGGCAAGTTGTACCTCTGCCGCAAGGGATGGTTTGAACCGCCATCGGGGAGCTGGTAACCTAGACAGGTGAGCAGAGTATGGATGCCCAGCCGGTGAGGGGTTCTAGCAGGGACTCTCTCGATTTCGGAGCTCAGCTAGTCATGGTTTGTGATTAAGATAGAATTATATTACAAATACTGTACTATTTCAACCGTAGGTTCAGTCACAGGTCACAATGCGGGTTGAATCAAACCAGGACCCCTGAGAATACCGCCAGAAGGTAGGATTCTGGATTCTGGATTTTGAAATTTTTGTCCGGACTAGACTTCACACTGTTGAAAATTTCGGATTTTTTGTCCGGACTACACCTCAAAGGTCAAAAAATCGCGAAAAATTCTATGAATTCCTAAGGATTGTCTACAATGCCAGTCGCCAACACCATCCTCCTCCTCCATGTCCAGTAGATTAATATTATCCTTCCCCCTCTTTTGAACAGTATCCAAGCTCGCGACCATCTACACCAGCTCCGAATGCTCATCTCAGAGTCTGGTAAACAGGATTGCCATCTTCCGTGACACTTCCACCATCGTATGGGTGAGATTGACAGTGTCAGGTACGCGAACCAGAATTGATCCCGACGGTAGATGCGCAAATCAGGAAATGCCATGGGCGATGGAAACAAGTGGTAGACAACAGTAGAAAAGGTGGTTTGGAAAAGGAATAATATTTTGTGCCACTTGGTGGCCCATACCGTCGCACTACCCGATCAAGACAGACAATGGATTTCTGGGCCACTCACTTGGTCCGGGATTGTGTAGTGGTTTTGATTGCAAGGTAGGTAATATATACATATCAAGTTGACTCAAGTCCAACAATGACCATCAAAAATCTTGTGTGGACTCTGTATCCAACCTACCTGTGGCTGGCCACAATTTCCTGTCCGGACTAAGAATCTGAGGTCATGACGGTCCGGACCAATTTTGTCTGGACTAGTATCCCAGCTCGAGTTAATTTTTCAAAAATTTTGTCTGGACTGTTGAATCCTGCCTCCTGGTGGTATTCTCAGGGGTCCTATCGAACCTATTTAATTTTGGTCACAGGTCACTAGCCTTCTAGATTGCGATTTTAGGCCAAAAAAGTCGGCAAATTCCGAAAAATCACCCAAAAAAGGCAATTGAACTAATCAAAAGTTGAACTTAAGAGGTCACAGGTCACACCTGGTGAACCTACGGCCGAAATAGTACAGTATCTACAATAGCTATGCGACCCGTGGATTTGTGACTAATCGACTAAATAGGGAAGTCGGCTACGTTCTGGGGCCATGCTACAAGTATAGGATATATTATATGTGGCACATATACTGTGCAGAAATTATCTGGCTGACATCTCCATGGAAACAGGGTTTTGGCTTACATCTTTGAAATGGCAACAGGGTTTTTGGTTGCATCTCTAAAATGGGTACATCTTTCAACATAGTTGTGTTCTTTGTAGAGGTTCACAATTCACCTAGCTCAAATCAGCTGCTTGGAGTGTCCTTGATCTTTTTTGACTCCAAGCAATCATTAGGGCAGCGTAACTGATCGGATTGATCGAAACTGTGATCCGAATGTTCCGTTGACCTCCCAAGAAGGATACTTTATGGTTCTCAAGCTTCAGAGAGCAGAGAACCGTAAATATGATGACCAATATATTGATGTGGGTGAAAACCGTTACTTGGGAAATTATGAGATGAATCCCAATGCCCCTAAAACTTTGGGCACAATTGTTAGTCTGCGAAGTCAAACTACGGTAAATTCTCTTCAGTATTTACCTGAACCTTTCTAGTAAGTGATCCAAATGCGTCTTCTGATGATGCTGTACCTAAAATATGATGTCGGAGAGACTTGAGCTGAGGCAGAAATGCAATGCAGCCGACAGTACGAATTGATCCCGGGCCGGTAGTTGGGATCTGATCCCAACATTATGGTGATCAATCCCAATTTTGCCGACATGCCAACCACTCGTTAAGATGTAAGCCGTTGGAGACTTTGCATCTAAATTGACGAAGTAAACTCCCTGTGAGTTGCCACCCAAGTTAATCTATTGAGAGGTAAGTTGTCCTCAAAAACCCTGTAAATTTGAGCTAATTTTTGCAGAGTATATCGCCCATAATTATACCCTATCACAGCCGCCCGCATCGACTGTATTGGACTATCCATGTCAGTGGGAGCTGCTGTTCAAGTAGAGCCCTTATAGGCTGGGATGTAAGGGAGCATATTTCTAGAGTATCTTGTTCCTCTATAGAGTCTTCTCAAATATTTTGAGAATAATTCACTGGCTGGTTCCAAGTTGGGACATCCCACCATATTCTTTGTCCATTGTTTGGTCAGAAAAGTTGGTCTCTTCTACTCCTGTTATAGGCTGCGATGCAGCCTATATTTCTTGAGTATCTTCTGCCTCCATAGAGCCTTCTCAAATATTTTCAGAATCATTCACAGGCCAGTTCCAAGCTGGGACATCCCAACATCTTGTTTGTCTGTTGTTTGGTCAAATGTCAGGGCAGAAATGTTGGTCTCTTCTACTCCTGATATAGGATGTGACGTCGGAACTTGTATTTTTAGAGATTATACTCCTTCCAACCCTGGCCACTGTGCCATTCAGCAAACTCTCACATACTCAATTCAAATCTTTTGTTGCAATGAACCAGAGTTACCCAAAGATATACATCCTGTTGTGTCAAACTTGCCAAACTCTCACATTTTCAATTCAAATCTTTTGTTTCAATGAACCAAGGTTAGCGGATGAAGTACATTCTGCCCAGTCAAACTTGAGGAACTCTGAATTGGATGACTCGCACACAGATCGAAATTAAATGTCCCACTACTCATTGGCGATTTTGGTCACTCCTTGCAGTGGTTGGTTCTGAAATATATGTTCGTAACGGGAATCGAACACGCGCACAAAGTGCTCGGGAGATTATGTAAGCCAGGTACAGCCACTATTTGATCACAAAAAACCTAATGAATCTTCTTAAGAACACTACAAAAATGCCATCAATTTATTAACACGGAAAAAGGGGACTGACTTGTCAAGAGGTCGAAAAATCCTCATCTTCGTTTCCCAAATGGACGATCACTTATTACATAAGCACTCGTAACTATATCTTCGGATTTCCAAGCCAAGCCAAACTCATGGCTTGAGGTTGGCTTTGGCTTTGGCTTGATGCCTGTAACCTAGGCCATGGCTTTTGATTTCATGACAAGGACCAACAAGTTGGCCCTCATGTGATTTTTGGGAAGACTGTGAATGCAGGAAACCTCGCATATATACAATCAGTAGATTCAGCACTTCCTGTAGACAACTATACAGGGTTCAATTGACGCTTCCTGGGCATCAGGACAGCTTGATTGTGCGCACTCGCTGGTTTAGAATAATAATCTCAGCCGCTTGAAAAATTTATAGGTACTTGCACCATTTCGTAGGTGGATAGGACCATTTTTCTGACCTTTTGCAACCTCCCCAACCGTGGGAACCTTTTGATCGGAAGCCATGGCTTAAGCCAAAGCCAAGCTAAGCCAAGCCAAGCCCCATGGCTTTGGCTTTGGCTTCAGATTTCTCAAGCCAAAGCCGGATAAAGCCAAGCCAAAGCCAGGGTTTGAAAGCCAAGCCAAGCCAAAGACATCACTAATTATGGCTGCTATTATTTGGTGAACTTGAACTATCTATCCCTTTACTAGGAGAGTATGGCCTATACTGAACTCTCATTGACGACCACAGACTTCGACATTGACCCACAAGGACCAGGATTTCGCGACGCGAGGTGCTTCACTGGCATCACGTGACGCTTTCGGGCAACTCGGTCGCGGCTCTGTTCACGCCATTCTAACATATATACATCTTGTAGAGTTTTTTCAAGCACTTATATTCCTCCATTAATGATCTGAATGTGCCCAGAAATAATTGTGGTGGTCAATTTATGGGATGAGCCAGGCCAAAATGTTTAGCTGAAGCCCGGGCCTGAGCCCGGGTCACGGGTCAGGCAAAATTCTAAGCCCGACCCTGAGCCCTACCTGAGCCCGGCACGGGTCGGGCCTGAGTCGGGCTTTCAAGCCCGACACAAGCCTGGGCTTGGGCTTCAAGCCCGACCCGGCACATCACTACATAAGATTGCGCCTCCCCTCCCAATGAAAATGCATATGGGGTTGGGCCATACCGTCCCAACTGAGTACATGGTATCTTGAATGTCTTACTTCATCCGTGCAGAATTCGCCGCCGCCTCCGCCTATACGTAAACTCCAATGATGGGCCATTTTGTAAATCTGCAGACAGTAAACTCTGAGTTGGAGTCTTAAAACTGGGAATGGCATGCGGATCACATCAAAATATCGTATTCCTCAAGAGTCAGCAGTCGGAAGCATAAGGAGGAGAAGAAGAAATGGGAAACGGGAAGTCCGGCATTCATGTCCGGCATGCCTGACGGGAGAATATCCGGGACTCATGTAATGGTCGGCGGCAGAGTTCGGCACATTGATTAATTGCTCGGGATGGCCCTAAATAGTATACGCGGCGCTGGAAACGCCATTGATCGGCACTTGTCATCATTGTCTGGCAATCAGTGCCGGCCAATTGAGATCCAATGGAAACCATTGTCACCCGATGGTTCACACTAGAGCCCAGTGTGACTCGTATGTACATGTACTGGTAGCCACCAAATTCCGCTGGCTTTTACTAACCACATTTCAACAGAACCGAAGCAAAATCATTTTTTTTGGCACAGTGATCCTGGCTATTGAACAATGAACATCATTGGAATCCTTATTAATGATGTTCTGAGTGGACCCTCCTATGGTTGTTGTCCATTTGCCACTGAATTCAGAGTTCTGTAAATCAGCTTTACAGCACTGGAGTCCACCGACCAACGGTGGATTCCAGTGGTATGCTGGAACGCATTGAGTTAAAAAATACTACGCAGTTGTTTCCAGCTGTGAAATACCCTGTAAGTATAATATTTTCGTATTCTCGCATGACCGAAAAATTCTGACGGAAGATAGGGGCTCGGTGATTTCCGGTGGAACGCGTTATCTTATCCTGGACGCTGATATTCAACCGTTACCCGGTGGCCACCAGTGAACTTTCCAGTTCTGGGTATATTACTCCTGTCCTGCACTCCAGGGCGACACTCCCGAGTCCCGATGGTGAGTCAATAGGAGGGTTGTTCCATTGTCTCCACAGCACCCTGTCGAGCCACAGAGTAGGTGCAACAGCGAGGATTGCATCAACTCGGCATTGATGGAGTCAATGTACTTAGTAGGAAAGGATGCAACACATTTTATATAGTATAACTGATGTAGCTCGTTGCGAAGCAGGGCCCGCTATATAGCGTCTTCTGTGCATTGTGTTACAGTAATAGACTGTATTAATCCTGCAAATTGTTGTAGTGGGGCTGGAGAAAAGTAGACCAGGGAATCATATGGACGACAATGAAGTCTGCTCCAGATCCACTGGTGGAATGAAAATCATACTGTCAAGACATAAATGTCGAGGGGGGTGCCAGATCGCAAGCTGAGTAAGCGTGCGAGCGTGTGCGCCCTGCTGGATATAAGTAGATGTTGGCGTTGGCAAGCCTTTGCGTGGGATGCAACGGGGGGGGGGCTAGTAGCGGGTAAAATTTTGGTTGACATCTACATAAGAAATGAGGATGGCATGTCCCCAAACATAAATGGTTTGTGTTTCGAAATAACCATATTGGCTTCTGAGGCTCCGCATAATGTTGTTTGCTTCAGCGCCAAATGTTCAATTTTTCCACCGTACTGTCGAGTTGCCTATTTGAAATTGTCAAGATGATCATTTGGCGTTCCGAATTGGTTCCGAATGCCTCCTCCTACATCAAAGAACCAAGAGTACAAAAAGGAATGAAGGCAGAGCAAAAATAAGGATCAGAATGGAAGCCTTCGATGAAGGTCCTCTGCGCAGCCATGAATCCTGTTTACGATTGCTTAAGCAAACTAGGTTGAGACGTGAAATTGCTTAAGACCGGGGTTAAGCTGATTAAGTTGATTAAGCCCCATATAACTACTACATTGTTTCTCCTTGTGTCTGATACATTAAGCAGATTCAGTGGATTCAGCGACTTCGCCAACCATCCCAGACTCTCAGTCGGTGGACCAGCCGGATTAAGCGGATTCAGCGGCTTGATCAGCCGTTGAGCAAAAAAATGCTTACCGTCGGAGATACTGTCCTCATCGTCGCCGGCCCCGACGCCAACGACACCCAAGGACCCAGCACCCCAGGGGGCAATATTGTTGTGAGTTGACCTACCTACCTACCTACTTACCTGCCAGCGACGTGTGTTGGGACCTGTCTGTAAAGACAAACAGATTGATGCCACTCAGATGGTAAGATGTGGCATATGATCGGAACATACCACTGACCAGCGTTCGAACCATCGAAGACCATCGGTCTGAATCGAGCTGGAACGGTGCACGGTCCAGAGCGCTAGACATCAATGTGGATTGGGATGAAGAGAAGACATATGTGAGATCATGATGGACGAGAGAAAGACCTTGTAAGTGACGCTGTAACGCGTGACTGACAAAGCAGAAAGAAAATTGTAACAAAGAAATTGATTGAATGATCTCGCTTCGAACGCCAAGGCCAGTGTCTCTTGTCTCTAACCATCACCTTCCCCCATCTATCTCTTACTCTAATCCTCTACAGCTGGATCCCCATTCATGGACTCATCAGCATGGACCGCTGCCTCCGCCTTCATCATGCTTGGCTTTCCGTCTCACCGAGTGCCACGGTGGCATGAGATGAAAATGACTTTCAGTGTGGTGTGTGCAGTGAATTTATTGAGTGCAAATACTAAAATATTTCGCTCCCGGAGCTCAGAGTCTGTCATTCTTCTCATGGCCACCAGAGTTACGGTGAATTTGTCGGATAAATCCGCTTAAACGGGTAAAATCATTAAAGGTGATCCAGCGGGTAAATCTGCTGAATCTGCTAAATCCGCTGGAGTTGATGTAGCGGGTGAATCCGCTGAATCTGCTTAATGTGTCAGGCACAGGGAGAAATACTGTATTATGTAGTTATACACGGTATATCAGAGCTTAAGCTGCTTAATCCGCTTAATCCCGGTCTTAAGCAATTTCACGTCTCAACGTGTTTTGCTTAAGCAATCCTAAACAGGTGACAGCGCAGCCATGAGTAAACAGATTTTCAATTCAAGTCGTGTCCAGTCCGTTCATCCTCCTCCTATTAGGAAACAGGCTCTTTTTAAAAAGTTTCTATATGGACCGAAAACAAATGTTGAACGTCACATTCTCACGAGGCCGCGAGGAGTCGACCATAGGTCGGCGATGAGCAGTGTCTTCTCTTCTGACAAGAAAGCTGAGTGTCCATTATTTTCTGATTGAAAACTGTGTAATGGATGCTGTTCAGTACCGTAGCATAGCACGGGTAGCTGCTAGTTAGTTAGTAGACACAGATACACAGGTTAGAAGATGATGATAAAAGCCCAATCTGAATATACAAGTTTGAAACCGATTTTTGAAGGTTCAAAATGCACCCCGAGTCGTTGGGAGTACACGGCGAGTCCGATAGAGTACTTACACTGATGCAGATACTCAGATTGGCTGAGAGAAAAATCAACCAAGCCCGGGCTCAAGCCCAAGCCCGACCCGACCGGGCCTGAGATTTTCCCCGACCCAGTCGCAGCCCCACCCGACCCAAGCCGGAGCTTTCAAACACGATCCGATGACCTGAACAACACTTACGCAGCATACCAAGTAGCGGCCCTGTACTCAGTCAGAGTTCTATAGGATATGCGAAGACGATGCTGGGCATCATAACGCAGCACCCAATGTTGGTGCGTCGGTATAACACACTGAATTCGGCCAAAGGAGTTTGCGAAGGAATCAATCTGCAGAATTGAATGAGACTTGTGGATGAATCCCAGTACAGGAGGGGAATAAACAGAAAGGCTAGGAAGAGGGGCCGAGTGAGATTCAGCGGGAGGACGTCGATGGAAGATGCGATGGAACGAGAGCGAAGAGGGTGAGAGAACATATATGCAGAAAATTAAGAGAGGGTTGAGTAGAACTTGGACAGAGAATCAACAAGACCGCAATGTGAAAGTGGCCATGCGAATATTCCGGATCCGCCGATAACAACGGAGGGAAAGCGGGGTGCAAAGGAGGCTCACTGAGGATCTACAACGGCGTCAACGTTAGTGGGATTCGAGCGTGGAGTAGTATATTTCGAGTTTGGAGGAGGCGACGCAGCCTGCAAGGGGTCCGGCGCAGCGTGGCTGGTACCCAGAGATTAGTACAGGGTCAAGCATACCGGGTCTTTCGTTTGTAGTGGGAGAAGAGCGGGGGATATCTGCAAGAGACTTGAGTCTACCGATCAACTCTTATCGTGCAGATATGTATACACTTCGACTCGAGATCAGAATGTACCAGTCTCAAGACCAGTCTCTCGCGCGCGAGACTCGAGTGGTGGCTTCAGTCAGGCGCACGTCGAAGTCATGAATGAGCCTTTCTAATGAAGGATAGATGTAAAACATATTCAGAATGTTGGGCGTAGGCGTCGTTGGCGTTACCGTTGTTGACAAGGAGCCTCCTAAGAGATTTAAGGCCTTAACCCCTCGGCCCAACCTCGGCCAACACTGCAAGGAGGCGTAAAGCCGACATCACGGAACTCGGATCATGGCCCGAAATCCTAAATAGGGGTTGGACTAGACACATATGGTTCTTCACAAGTGCTAGGATGGCTCAACAAAGATCCTACATCTAAGAGACATTAAAATGCGGCTGCACCGTCGTCCTACGTCTGCAGTCGCCCAAAAGAAAAATGCAGTCTCTTGGACTACTTACGACTCAACCCCGAATCAACGGGATATTCTCTGCATGTACCTAACCTGGTTTCGGTAGAGTCATGAATGGAACATAGAAGAATAAAAATTAACACACTCGTCTAAAATATGGCCCAACCTGAGTCAAACTGGATAACTAAAAAAATACATCGCCATGGAAAGCAGATGTGCACTGCACGCAACCGAGCCATTCTCGTAACCTGTAATTCTAGATTACGAACGAGTCGGCGTGGTGGGACGGACGACGGAAAGATCGAATAAATATGTGCTGGCTTCGATGGCAGCCTCAGACGGTCGAACCACGAGATCGACTCGGAAGAAGTAGCTCTGGGAAAAAATCCAGCGGAGAACAGCCGCGCCGCGAGTCGCTGGACAGTCTTTAAGGGAGTGGGATATGCAGTAGTTGGAAAGGGTGGTGGATGATGCCCGTACTTTGTGCCTCATAAAACCTACATGAACCGTAGGAAAATATTTCGCCCGAGATAGCGAGCCTCTAAAGGCAACTGGTCTCGTTGTCTGTCAGCTACCACCACAATAAAACAAACCCATGCATAAAAGACCCTGGCTTCGAGGTGTGCAAGAGAGGAGGCGTCAGAAGAAATGGCTTACGGTTGTCTGTGAGAGACCGAACTAATTCCGAGCTCTGATCTTTCGCTTCCATATGAGCTCCCAAATCGGTTTCTTATTTCAAACACCCCTCCTGTGTTAGACAAGACCGCCCGAAAGCCACCCACATTGGACTGGGCACTTTTTTACTTGCGCGGCAGGTTTGATGGGTTGATCCGGTGCCGCTAACCCGCCATCAAATTCCTGAACTCGGAACTCACGTGGAGGCGGGATTGAAACAACTGTCCGAGTTCCGCACCGAGCAAAGAACACAATTATGTAAACCCAGGTTAATCTTGTGAATCCTCAGAAGGATTGACAGGAAGATTGAGGGAGAGAAAACATTCCGCCGTCGGAGAGATACCTTTGGCCCACTCAGACTGGAATCAAAAGCATGACAAGGTGAAAAGTTAGGAGGAGATCGGAGGAGGGCATATGCCATAGACACGAGTCAATCGACATTGTCTGCATGTGTTCTGGTTGATAAATTGAGGCAGGGATGTGCCTAGGATAAAATACACAGTACATAGCGGATGGTCCCGGAACACTCTGTGGGTTGATAAAGATACTGAAGAAAAATTAACACACTGACAATTGAAGATATGGACCAAATCCGAGTCAAACAGGGGTTTCCGCAGACAATATTTCAGACTCGTCACGGCAGGCAGATGTGCGCCATGTGCTACTGACCGTTGTTTTTGAATTGCGTGGGGGATCTACAGCATGGGCCTGCTTTGAATTTAATATTGAATCATTGAATCCATGAACTGACAACAAGAAGTGCGATGTCCGCTCTGAAAAACAGCCACCCACAGCCATCGTGGAACGGACCGAGGTTGGAACAAACCTGCTGTAGAAGGGTCATGAAACTTGTGACATCGTCTCTGCTCCCTGACTCGGAGCCTCAGACAGTCAGACTGGTCATCGCGCTTCGTGCGAGTCGAGATGGGAGGCAAGGCTAGGTGGCGAAATTGTCTTGTTTCTAAAACGTCTTTATGCACTCTCGAGAAATGCGTGGACGGACTCGGAGGTGAGTGACTGAGCCACTTGGAGCGAGAGAGACGGAAGAAAGACGGAAGTCCGAAACGCCGACGGCCCGATCATTGCGCGGTCAGTGCATTGATTACAAACACAAATGCTCTACTCTCTCGCTTTTTTCTGCACCACCTCTTGTTCGCCCAGTTCGGCTCTGAGCATCTTCTGGGCTTTCTGTTGCAGTCCTTTACAGTTTTTTTTTTCTCATTTCTTGGTTACCTCGGTCCATTCTCTCCTCCTCCACCCATATTTAATTTTAATATTACAGGACAGCGGAGCATGGGAGCATGTGATGCAATGCGAAACCGAGAGACACCTGTCAAAATATTGACGATGCATTAAAGTGAAATGAAGAGTGCTGGCTTGCAAAAATCGTCAGCCTTGCGGTGAAGATAAAAAGGTTGTTTACTCCGGGGTTCGAACCTTTGCCAGCAGGGAAAAGATTTACATAAGAAAACACAGCCACTATGGGCATTAGAAACTTTTAAAAATATCACATTATATCTAACGGATGTGGCGAAGCAAAGTAGTGTTTTTAATGCACAGCCACTAATTTCAATAACTTCATCTTGATGTGACCAAATTGTACGCACCCGCGAAATCGTACCCATGAGTTTCCTAAAAGAACGATCACTTATTACATAAGTTCTCGTAATCTGAACTTCGCCGCGGCCTTTCAATCCCCACCCATGGATTTTCACAGAGCCGAGCGGCTTCAGGCCTGAAAAACAGGTAGTTAATGTTTGTAGACCGGCCACTTACAAATCGTATGCCATGTGGGTCACTAATTTCTCTCTCAGGCTATTCAAGATGCTAAGAGAACAAAGGATGCAGAGGGTACAAGATTTCTCCAGAAACAACCCGAGCCGGCGGATTCGGACGATTATTGTTCTTTACTATCCCTCAGATATTCCGCTCAGGACGGCACGACTCTGCGGACGTACGTACCTCAAATAACGATAACTTAGGAACAAGCCAACCAGGCCCTTTGCATTCCATCCAGCCCGGAGGAGGACTGCCTACAGACAATGTTAACATGCGCATCTCGAGGTTATTTTTTTCACGCTACAGAGCAAGAGGTTAACATTGACATTGATTCTGCAGGCGGTTGCGCTGATCACGGCGACTAGTTACGCGCCGTCGAGCTGCCTCCCATTGGGCCCTTGAAATACTCCACGCTATTTCTGCATAACAGGAGCCCGATCTGTTCCCCAGACGCCCGCATTTACACATCCCGATTGATACTTTTCTGCCGTTCATGCTTGCTTCTCTGAGCATCCTATCGTTCGAGATGGATAGTCCACGGGCAGCGCATTTCCCGGCGTTCTTCTGGATCTCTTCCTGCTGACAGTGCGTCGTCCTGCACACACACCTAGTGCTCCTCCGCCGATCACGACCCTTATGGCCCTGCCAATCCCCGATTTGCATGTAAGTCAAATAAATGATCAATGGTGCTAACGCAATTTTAGTTCACACCGAGGAGTAGAACGCGCGATGGCAGGCGAAGAGAGGGGTGGGATACGCGACGCGCGTCCAGGCAGCTTCGTTGTGGCGGCGTTCATCCATCGTGCCTACCTACCTAACCTTCAGCCCCAAACGTAGGCATCGACTAGCCTCTCCGAAAGAGGACCGTGGAAGCAAGCAGGCTACGCAATCGTCGGAGCTCTGAGCCTTGACATAGAGGTACCCTCATTATTACCTGTTGCTGTCGCACGTAAAGGATCAGGGCTATCGGTGTGTGGCAGGCAGGTACATTTTCGAGGCGCCGTGCTCGCCTTGCGATCCCAATATCTTAATTAATTGCAGGTCCGCTTCACGGGCAATATCGTCCGCACAAGGAATATCGAATCCGCTCCCTCCGCAGCGGTGATATCCTCCGTCGTTCCGTCTGCCATCCTTCTCCTTCTCCTTCTCCTTTAGGCTCCCGCAAGTCCGCAAGACCCGGCGTTCAAAACGGAATGGCATTATTCCGGAGAGCTCGGTGCGTCAGCGTCAGTTTCCCTCCATCGATCTGGCCTGGCTGGCTGGCCGTTACTTATAGTTTGCGCCCATCGGACAAGGTTACTACTTACGGCGTGCCAATCCTAAATCTAATCCACGGATCGGACGGTGGGGATCATGATTAGCGCTATGGATCCAGTGCGGATTAACAGGCGCGGCTCTTGCTGTTTTTCGTTTTTTTTTTCCCCTTAGCCGGCGCCTATATAAATACTACGCCCTCTCCTCTCACCGACAAAGGGAAAACACATCCGCGAGCCCCAAGCTCCCGGCCCACACCCACCCTTTCTCAAACCGTCCGCTCCGCTAAATCAACGCCCCCTATCCATAGTACGGAATCATAGAACCCCCCGAGGATTAGAAGTGGGTTCCAGTGCTTAGTGCGAGTGCACACTGAATTAAAGCACGCCGCTAGCACCATCCCCCCGGCGACTTGGGCGATCCGCGGCAGCTAACCCAATGCTTATTATTACTAACGTCATCCTTCAAGTTGTTAGCTATAGAATCAACAGCCCCTGTGAGTCGGGTGCGGGGGACGGGGCAGGATAGCCGCCGGCGTCGGTAGTATGCCCTTGATTGACTCGCAGTGCCAGTGCTGCAAGCACTATTGAGTCCGATCTATATCGGATGGATCACGTAGCTTCACGGTGGGTCCAATTCAATCCCCGGAGTGCCGTTCGACTCGAACCCGTTCCGGATTGTCCCCCGGCGTCCCTTTACGTGCGGCGTTGTGGAGCCTGAGGTAGTCAATCATCTTGAGGTCGGCGAGCTTCGAGATCTATGTATATTCAACAGGCATATGTCGCATAGTCCGCCGCCTCGTTTGCTCTTCTGGAGCTTCGGCTTGAATCAGCACGATGGCGTCGGTCGACCGGTCACA
The DNA here is from genome assembly GCA_029289565.1 of Mycena galericulata. Classification (NCBI taxonomy): domain Eukaryota; kingdom Fungi; phylum Basidiomycota; class Agaricomycetes; order Agaricales; family Mycenaceae; genus Mycena; species Mycena galericulata. The sequence continues at coordinate 265,346 of JARKIA010000096.1, forward strand.
CTCGGACTCCGCAGTCCATTCCACTCCTAGAATCCGGGTCGGAGGCGGCTCCAAGTTCTGCCCCGCGCCGGAGCAACCCGTGATATTTACACAGTGGTTCTTCGATTTTCGGCGACCTGACGGTCATCGCAGCATTTATACCGAGATGAATTTAAGAACCAGGAGTAGGGATGAACAAATCATTCCGAAGTCCGCCGATCACCGGGTTGTTTGTCGACCTCGCTATTAAGTTGTGAGTCGGCGCCCAACAGCGTTGAAGAAGCGAGGGAGTGGACATAAGGGGTGAGGGGCGAGGGAATAGATATATGGATTGAAGTGGCCACGGAATAGATACTAGTAGATACCGAGGGCATTAGTTCCCGTCGGGCCGTCCCGACTCCCCAGCCCATCATCATGTCAGCAAACGAAGATTAGAAGTCCCCTTGGCTATGACTATTTAACCGACGGCCGATGGGCGATGGGCGATGCGTAGCGGCGGAAATTCGTTAATTTCCAAGGACGGTGTTGCGTCCGACTCCGCAGCAGGATACATGTAAGACTAGGGATAAAATTAAACCAGCGGGGGAATCCCATTTCGGAGTGACATGCTGGGTTCAAGTTGTAGCTGCTCACGGCCTTGATGATGTACTTTCACTACACCACTACATAACAACCTTTGACGAGCTAACCCGTAGATCCCCGGCTATCATGCAGCAGCAGATAATAATAAGAGGGCACTGACGCTCGAGTCCTGTGTGGTATTGGATAATCAATCACCTTGTTAGCAACCACACCGCCCCCAACGAGGCTCCAAGTGTAATTAAAAACCCAATACGGCGTAGCGTGGCCGGCCTTGGCTGCGGCAGGACTGACGGATGATAACCCAGTGGGACTTGGTTCGAGTTCTCCGGGTCCCAAGCAAAATTCCCCGTTATCCACCAGCATAGACGGATCGACTGGGAGGCCAGCACCGAGAGATGTGCACAGTCAGTCAGTAGCAATACAAGGAATTTTCTACCACGATGCCGTCCGGACTCCGAAGCCGGACGATCAAACACTTAGTAGCGTCCACCAAGATGAAGGAAGGATGCGGGTGTTTATTGTGCGTGATACACGACGCTACGCTACAGATACAGATACAGACGGCCAGCGGGTGGGCGTGTTTGCTGGTTACAACATGAGGGAGTGGTGGGATAAGCGCATCATCATACAAGAGTAGATCTAAAAAATGGAGGAAGGACGAAGCGAGCTACCGGCGCTCGCTGCGGACGTCGCTCTCGGAGTAGCTTTTGCAATTGGGCGCACCGGGCCAGGGGGCGGGGCTCCACGTGGATACGGGGGAGAGCGAGGTGGAGAGCGAGAGCTTCGGCGGGGGTGGTAGATACGCAGACGGAGACGCAGACTGGGGCTGGGAGGAGTACACGTACGCGTATGCCGACGCGGGCGTGCTGGGGGAAAGCGAGCCCGCGGACGAGACGCTCCAGGAGGCGCTCGGCGGCCCGGACGTCGGCGAAATGGGACTTGACAAAGACGAGGAAGCGGTGGAGGGGAAGGAAGAGTTGTTGCCGGCGAATGCGGGGCTCGCGTGGTTGCGGAAGTGGCGGCGCATGTTCGAGTTGACGTTGAACGCGCGGCCGCAGGAGGGGTGCGGGCAGCGGAAGGCTGGGAGGCGGGGTTAGTGTGGGATCAAATGATCAAAATTGACTGAGATGAATGGCAGGGAAGCGCGAGAAATTCATCGAAACGATATATAAATCGAGACGAAGAGGGGAATGAATGGAACGAAAACAGGGAAGTGCGGAACGCGAATCCAGAGGAGGAAGATGGATCCCAAAAAAGGAAAGGAAGTGCACTCACGTGTAGCGCCCGTATGCGTGTTGACGTGAATTCGCAAACTGCTCGGGCGATTGAACCGCTTCCCGCACGTCGGGCAGACGTGCTTCTTTCCCTCCTCCGCCATCCCCTCCTCGCCGTCCAGCCCACCATCCTCGACGTCTTCCATCTCTGCATCGCCGTCCGATGACCCAGAGGACGACGACGGCCGGCCGGTGCCGGTGCGCACCGCGGGCAAGTCGGACCTCTTTGAGCGGCTCGAGGCGATGTGCTGCAGCGAGGAGCCACGGGGATCGCTTTTGAGGACGTCGAACGAGTACGATTGGTGGGGCTGGAGTGGGGGCACGAAGTGGCTCCGGGGAAAGGCGCTGGGGGTGTGGACATGTGGGCGTCCAGAGCGCGGCATGAGATGCTCGGGGAACATCTCGTGGATGCTCGGGAGGACTATCGAGGTTGAAGTTGACGTTGAGGCCATTGCGAGGAGTAGTGCAGGGGATGGGGTGCGTAGTTCGACTCGGGCTATAAATGCGAGGTTGACGGGGGATTTCCTCGAAGAGAATTCGAAGGATTGGGTTGGACGGGTATTCTTTTTTATGTATTTGAAGATGAAAGTCAAGGGAAGAGAAGGCCGAGTATGTATCGCCGCGGAGTCAATCTCATCACGTCATCCCGCCCGCTCGGTCGATCTGCGTCCGCGTCCGAATGGATTTACACCCAAATGGTCTTAGCGTGGTTCGATTCACGATCCCCAGGAACGCGGTGACCAAAATGGATCCCGCTCTGCTCGCCGCGGGGCAGAGCCTCAAGCGCGCGCTACGATTACTATTAGCTTTTTCCTTCCGGGTGCTCTGCAAGTGCGGTTGGCAGAGCGGAAGTGAACGTAGGAAAAACGTCTCTGCCAGTGCTCTTCCGGCAGCCAATCTATGATCGACGGGTTCAATTTTGTCCAAATTCGAAATTAATTGGTGCACCTCGTGTCGCCCCTCAAAGACCTACTGTACATGTGCCAAATTTCCATTGTCTGCCAGGCGTCTCGGAAAAAAGTCAACAAGGCGCGATTCTCTTGTCGCCATGGCACCGCTGATCGGCGATGGATATTCCACGAGGGTATTTACGCAGATGTGCTGACGGTACACGTATTTGAGTTCCGGATGTCATGGAGTGCTGCAGCACGGCGCCGACGATTTCGTTTTCAACCCTCTTCAAGGTCGGCACCATCAATCCGTCGGCTCTCGAACCATTGGTGCTGGATCTTTTTGTGAAATACTCTCCGAAAGTCCATGCCCTGCGTTGGACTGAAACGGCGGTCATGCTTCCCGTCCGCAGGTCGACGGCCGCACATCCCATTTATTGGAGTAATAAATAAGGGTAGAGATCAACTAAATAATGTACCGTCGCGGGGGATCCGCGCTCGATCGGGTATCGCCGCTTTCGCCACCGCCTCGCCCTCTATGGGATCAACCTCGCTACAATACCAATACATCCCGCCCCCGCCGTGCGTCATGCGGGGATACATGTACCCAATTTAAAATCCCACGAAAAGAAAAGGGCATCCGAAAACTCTCTCACGCATCCGGTGGTTGAAACAAGTAAGTAATAATAATGGAGGCACTTCAAGACTCCAGTCGCCCAAAGGCGGTGCGCTGCGGTCGCCGCACGGGCTCGGGCGGCTTAGGTTAGGTTCACCCCCGCGAATCCCATCATAACACCGCAAAGATTTGCAGTTCATTTCACGCCCGAGTACGATGCCGGATGTTCGCGGAGCGCCAGTTTACGATCTCCGAATCTACGTCGGCCTTGGAGCACGACTGCAGCTGAATAAGGCAGAGCGGGAAGCACCGTCGCGGGCATCAATCGATTATTTATCACACTGCTAAGGACTGCGGAATCATCCTTATCGTCGCGGCCTCAGCACCAAAGGAGGCTCCATGCGCGAGCACTACAGATTAAATTCAAGAGGACGAGTAGTATACGACGCGTCGGCAAGAACGATCGGACCCATCCGTCTGACTCGGGAATTTCAAGTGTGGGTGAGAGCCCGAATGGCGGCAGGAATGCACGTAAAGAGGAGTGCATTCAGAGTCGGCCGAGTTCCTAGTGGAAGCGAGAAGGGTCCAGTCAAGCGCATTGGTGGTCGGCGGCGCGAGTACGTACTGTACAGTTGGATCATCCAATAGTGTGTTGAATGTGTTGCATTCGCCATGGGATTTGCGCAGAGGGGAATTTGAAAAAACGATGACAGAGCTATTGTCCAACCCCCCGACTCGAACGAGGTACTATGGCGGTCCGGATGCACATTTATTCCCGCCCCACAAACTTTTGACCCCGCCCCGCAAACTTGCCTTATTTGGTGTCCCCGCGCGCGAATTTCGCGCGCGCAAAACTTTCTTTGGTGATCCCCCCACAAAAGATCAACTTCATAAGCCAAGGGTCTGAGATTAAATTCGATATAAGTAAGGTACGTGAATAAGGACGTGTAAATGGTATTCATTGTCGTTCGGGTCCGGTGGGGCTTGGGCTTGTGGTTGATTTTGTCTCTAAATTGACCTGAGGCTTTCAATCAGTTTGTAAGTATTCTATGGGACTCAGGGAACACCTTCGACCTTCAGAACTCCATTTAGAACTAGTATTCCACTCCATCAATGAATGGTATCACAGGAAGGCACCAAACGATGCCAGATGGTCGTGTTGAAAATGTAATGTGCACGTAGTAACGGAGTGCACGGATCTGACCGTAACGTGAAGACTCAAGGGCTGATCGGGGAAGCCGATGTGGATCCCGAGAGCCACATATGGCGTCGCTGTTGAACTACGTGACCGTATAACTTTATTGATCAATCCTGTCATTCATCCACTCCTGTGTCACCCTTGGCCTCCTCCTTTTTCACTCACTCCCTCCTGCTACATGTCCCATGTATTACCCACTCTCATCATTTATTGGACTTGAGTAACTACGCAATTGATGCTCTCTGTTCATAAATCATCTGTCTGTCAGTGAACCTCACCTTCCTCTCATACCATTAGTGTTGTCCTGGATCAGGCTCATGAAGTCCGTCCCAAGTCCAGGCTTACAGGTCCGACCCAGGTCCGACTCGAGGCGGGCTTGAGTCAGGTTCCGAGTTGGCTGAGAATTTTTCAACCCCGTGACCCGGGCCTCTCTGGTGTTCACTGTTATGATTGCTCAAATTATCGGTTCAAATTTGCTTTTCAGGGAACCAGATAGATGATTAGGGGTTTTTACTCACAAAACCCAGCTGGCTGCTAATACTTGTTCTATCTTGAGGTGGTATGAACGATTCCGCACCTTTGATGGAGTTGAAATACCAGTTCAAAAGGGAGTTCTGAAGGTCGAAGATATGCTCCGAGTCTAATAGGACACTTTCAAACTGATTGAAAACCTCATGTCAGTCAAGAGAAAAAATTAACCAGGCCGGGGCGTAAGCCCAAGCCCAACTGACCCGAATAAAACTAAATACCATTCACACACTCTGAATCACGTACCTTATCCCGAATTTAATCTCAGACCTTTGCTCATCACGTTGATTTTTGTGGGGGACCGTCAAAGAAAATTTGCGCGCGCGCGCGGAAGTTCGGATTTTCGCGCGCGCGGGGCCAAAATCGCGCGGGGCGGAACATGCCGTCCGCGCAAAACATGTTAAGGGGATCAAACTTCCAAATTCGCGCGGGGACACCAAATAAGGCAAATTTGCGGGGCGGGGGTCAAAAGTTTGCGGGGCGGGAATAAATGTGCATCCGGACCGCCATAAGGTACTAATTATAGGAGTGAAGTAAACCTACATGAATCAGGTATGAATGTCAATGGGCACCGTGCACCAGAGGGACTTACTGATCTTATTTTGGTTGGAATTTAGTGGGTTGGGTGCCGTGGTTGAACTACCCGTCGGGCACCGCATAATAACGATATATGCATAGCGGGGTTGAACTCCTGTCGGGACCAAGATCTGCACAGTAATGGCGGAATTGCAAGGGGGATGGAAGGCTTCCCGAGCTCTTATCGTTTCAGCCAAAACCGTACAAAAATATCATTGAGAGTGCTGTAGGCTCCATCGCCGCGCGCATCTCGAAGTTCACCTGTTCAACAAATAGGGTGCTGTTGGGCGTCAATTCCGTGTCTCCAGCAGCATACATATACAGCCCCCCGAGTCAAATAGGAAGACGGGTTGGGATATGACCGAAGCTATCAGTGCAAACCTATCGCGTTCCGGCGGGGTCGCTCGGAGTTGGTTGGGAGACACTGATTACTGAACGATCTGCAGCCAAATCACTGATTTAAATTGATTATAACGAAGAGACTCAGCGTTGAACCTATTTGAATATGACTGAATTGGGGCCGCCCGAAATAATGCGGCGGGGTAATTACCTCGGAAATTTGCAGTTCTTACGAGAGATACAAGCCCGCAGGAGCGAGGTAAAATGTGCATGCCGGCGGCCCCAAGATATGCCGAGCCGCAACCAAACTCGCGGACTTTCGCCCATAGTTTTGTCGGAACAAATGCGGCACCATGACAACGGCCTAGAAGAGCTACATGAGTTCCCGAGCTTTCCCAAATCCGCCGAGGAGCGAGGGAGCACGATCGAGTGAATGGGGTCCACGAGATGGTGACAGTGATGGAAGGCAGGCTTCAATTAATTGCAAGCTTGAGGGCAGGCGAGCGTTGATCAGGTCGATGATGGATAGGTGCATAGGCGGGATGCACGGGCGCCAAGATAGAGGTTCAATTGAATTTCGAAAACGTTTGAGCCGAATGGGGCGGGGGAAGGCGGGTAGGTACGGAGCGCGAATCCTCAGCCGAAGGGCGGCAAGATCCCTAATCACAAGCGACGGAAGTGGTGGCGCGCTCGTGAGATCGGCCCCGCAATCGTGGCCGAACTTCGGGATCCGCCATGTCTCGTGCGCCCTTGTAGACTAAACGTCCCGTCGGGCGCATTGAAATCACACGCCCACCGTCGACGGAATGTGCTCGGAACACGTCTGGAAATCAGAAATTTCTCATCCCTATCTAGTTCGAAAGCTATCGCTATTAGCCCTACCAGCGTGAGTCTAAACAATAATGCATACAGAAAATTCTGTCAGTAAACTGATATCAGTGGTCCGCATTTCATCGGATCGCATCCCACGAGTGGAACGGCGGCGGATGTTGCGTTCTGTTTCCGCTGTCACTTCAATTGTTCTCTGCGGCTGCAGTCTTGCAGAGGAGACTGAGCCGGATGAGCCCCGCCCCAATATGGGATATTATGAGAACAGGTGGGAAGGGCATCATTCGGATGATTTGCAGCGGATTTGCGGTCCGTGAATCAGATCCACGCCACTTCGTTGATCAAGTCAACGTCGAAGGCCGGCGGCATTTCTCGAGGTCACGATGGTGCGGGCCGAACTCAAAGCGCTTGTAGAAGGTATCTCGCTCACAGTTGGCGTTAATTTGGGCATTCGGGGCGACGCAGGCACTTTATAAGTCGGGGGTATTATCGACCAGAACAAGCCTTGACCTGGGTTCCTCGGGGATGTCAACTGCTGGCTGAAGTTATGTGGCACGACTTATTTCTTTCCACCCGTGATCCTCATTTGTACGGCAGTTTGTTGAACTGTCGGGAATCTGGAGCGCTCTTCATTCAATCCGAATTCTTGACGCCGACAACGCGTACTGAGTGGTACCCATCGACAGCAATCAAGAAGCGCCGGCTGCGTGCATTGTGTCGATGAGGTAGGATGAGGCACTCAATCCGCCCGCGTAGGCCGATGCCCGAACTGTTGAGCGTGTTAAACGAAGATCGTTCCACAATACTTCCAGCGATTGGCGGTGGCGCCCTGGTTTCAGATGCTCGGGGGCATGAGCCGAGCCCGGCGCTGTCAGTTGGACGCTTTGAAACCTACATGCTCCGTTTTATTCCCGCCACAAGCAACACGAGGTTGAGTGGTAAACAAGTCCGTGGAGTGCGTTACTGTTATAGGGTGGAAGCGACGTCTAATTACCCCGGAAATGATTGTCAGATAATTGTGTCCACCGGCGAGAACTTTACCGCACAAACCTCGACCGCGTTTCGTGCGCATACATACCGAACAAACCTTGAATCTTTGGGAAGAAACTGACGCCCGGCAATCCGGGCCACATCCCCAGCTTTCAGATCCTTCCGCGGCTAAGGGTGAACGGCGTGAGTTAGAGACCGACGATCCTGAGTGACAGCTCAGCTCAGTCAGCGAGAGTGTGTAATTATAAGTAAGCAGGACTGTTCAGTGTTATTGTTGCCCCCGGTGACATTCGCGGGAGCCGGCGGACGGCAAAATGTGGATCCTGATCATGACACTGAAGTGACAGTGGAATGGACTCCCAATATGCATTCGATAACGATGAACCGACTGACAAGACATATTAGCCGCTGAACAAATGAGTGTTCAAGTATTCACCTCGTTTACGCATACGGAGCTCGAGATATCGCCGGATGCCTGCTCTGGCATGGCATCTAAAATACCACTGAACCCAGATGCAGCGTGCACCCCGCGGACTCTCAATAGGTTCTTTTCATTCACAGAAAACTTTAAATTTTGGAGCATATGGACCGCCAGCGAGCGCTATGAGCGTGAGAGCCAAGAAGCAGAGAAGAGCTAGGAGGATCCGCATCACCGGCCCATAATAGTAGATTCGCAGGAAGCTACCGACCGATGGACCACGGGGACGCGCTGGTTCCTAGCATCAGATCGTGACTCTTGGAGCTCGGAGTTCCTGCATGGCTAATATGGTCTATAGGTAGCGTGTCTCCAGAGGTAATGAAGGAGAGGTCCCCCAGTGACATGCCAGTTCAATCGTGTTCTGGTGGCAGCGGAATTTAGGCGGCGTTCAGACCCGGTTCGAGATTACTTGAACGACGGGAATAACTAATTTGGCGGGAAGCTTGTTCCTCTCCGATCGGCGGCGGGAATGGTGATGGTTGGCTCGTTGGAGGCAACAAAGTATGGACAGCATTGAGGCTAGTTTAGGTGCACAGCACATCGGGGCAGCCAAGCCGACCGCACACAGAAGGTATTGGCGAGAAAGGGATATACATGACCGCGGATGCGGGACTAAATAGGCATTGTAAGCTGGGGTAGGCACGGCAAATTAGACGGACGGGCATGAACGCACAAAACGCGCGAGCGAGCGAGCACGGTGACCCTTCGGCTTCGCAGCCTTACTTCATTCACGCGATGAGATGCGATGGACAGAGTCCAGTCCAGTCCTCGGGTATTGCTCTTCCGCATCTGCCCCACGGTCATTAGTTAATTTAATTGCCTCGTCTGCAAATCGGGGATTCGAAAGTCCCTAAGCAGGAGAACGCGACTGATCGACGCGTTACAGCAGGCACGAATCACGGATTACCCTACGCACTCACGCTCATTGATGAGAAGCCTTCGGGTATTCTAGTTGCCGTTATTGAACGAGGGCGAACCAAGATCGACCTGGGTCCGTTCAGTGACTCAGAGACGGATGTGTAAGTGGATGCTTATACCGCTCAGCGTCATTGGATTGGAATTAATAAGGATCTTCGGAACCTTTGAGGCTGAGCGGCGACGCTGAGATGCGCCGTATACCCCGGCGTCGAGAGGACTGGTAATTAGGGGCCGAGTAAAACGACGTGCATCCAGGCTGTACGTATGAACGCAGCCTGAGAAGCTTTGCAAGAATGCGTCCCGGTCGCATAGGCCACGGATCGCCCCCTCGCACCATTGGGTCGTCTAGAAAGTAGATTCAGGGTCGCTGCATGCCCACTAACTTTAGGTAGTGGGTCCTGTAGAGCCCTATTTCAAGTACGCCTTTTTCCCACGGCAATCATGAACAAACAACCGTATTTCCCGTGCGGGTTCGAGTCCCGTAGGTTACCTTTTTTTTGCCATTTTAGGGGGTCATCAATTATTTTGGCCTGTCACCGTGGACTTCCACGGAAGCAGACAGATGGCCACAGTAGGTGAGTTCATTTAGTTCCAGGAATTTTGACCCTCTGCTGTCTGCTGGTATCTCAACTCTGTCTGCTCCCCCTTCACGGTCTACTCTAGCGGCAATTACAACAACTATGACAAAATCAGAGTCTATGTATTCAGATTTCCAGCCACTTTGAACACACTTACATATCAGAGTGAGAAGCTTGTTATAGCCCTTAGCAGAATTTATGGTGCAGTGGTACATTTTCACGAGAACAGCAATTGCAAGCTCAAATCTCAACAGTTATGAATCCTGTTTAGGATTGCTTAAGCAAATTACGTTGAGACGTGAAATTGCTTAAGACTGGGATTAAGCGGTTTAAGCGGACTGAGCCGCTGTAATACGGTGTATAACTACATGATACACTGTCTCTCCTCTTGCCTGATACTTTAAGCAGATTCAGCTGATTCAGCGAATTCATCCACCATCCAGGCTCTTAGTCGGTGGACCAGCCGGATTACAGCTAACGTCAGTACCGAGGGCGCGAACGAAAATTTTCCCATTTGGGACATTTTCGAAGAATTCCCCATACCTCGGTCAGTTCTTCACCGATTTGCATGAAACCAGGCTAGATAATTCAGGCTAATTCATACGCAATTAGTGATAGAAGGAAATGGGTAAAAATACTTTATATTAAATAGTCTGGGAAATTGGGCAGTTTTGGGAATAAACTCAGCCTAGTGAGATCCAGGTATGTTCAAACAACCTGGTTTTTTGTGAGTGAAGACTTGTAGACATCATGGAACATGTCATAGAATAATAAGTTCATATAATTAAGTCTGTGGTGCTCATGATCACTTTAGGGCAATGGGCAAAACACTGTGACTGGGAAATATTGTAACAATGACATCCATCGATGGAATTTATGTGATTGTGACTTGATGACATCTTTTAGAATTCATGTAAGTCTTCCGTCCCAAAGAACCAGGTTGTTTGAACATGCCTGGATCTCGCTAGGCTGAGTTTATTCCCAAAACTGCCCAATTTCCCAGACTATCTAATATAAAGTATTTTTACCCATTTCCTTCTATCACTAATTGCGCATGAAATGGCCTGAATTATCTAGCCTGGTTTCATGCAAATCGGTGAAGAACTGACCGAGGTATGGGGAATTCTTCGAAAATGTCCCAAATGGGAAAATTTTCATTCGCGCCCTCGGTACTGACGTTAGCTGTAAGCGGATTCAGCAGCTTGACCAACCGGTCAAACAGTCGATTTGAGCGGTTTCAGCAGCTGGATTGGACTTTGAGCCGATTCGGCGAATTCAGTGACTTCAGCAGATTTAGCAATTCAGCGGATTAACCTGCGATACAACTACCAGACACTTTGCGTCATTTGGATGAGATTTGGATGAGAGTTGAAAGAGAAATACTTACCATTAGGGACCTTCAAAGCTAAGCAGTTTAACCGCTTAGCCGCTTATGCACGTGCCGCTTAAGGTCATGTCGCGTGAATTCCCTTTCAAAATTTCACCCTCCTGGAGTCCTGCTAAAGCTCAGCATCTGAGAACTTGATATGAATTGTGGAATTATTGAGGTGTCAAATGAAAAAGAAATGTGAAATTTGCTTTTTGAGTCTTGGACTGACCTTAAGCGGCACGTGCATAAGCGATTAAGCGGCTAAGCTGCTTAGCTTTGAAGGTCCCTATTGTAGCTACCATCTCCACCGTCGCCAGCCCCGACGCCAGCAATGCCCAAGGGCCCGGAGCAGCCAGGGAGTAAAACCAGACTTGAACGTATCCAAGGTATGCCTGCGTCGTTGGGATAATAAGAATTGGACCAGAATTGAAAGAGAAATACTTATTAACATAGCTACTATCCCCACCATCGTTGGCCCCGATGCCGACGACGCCCAAGGGCCCGGAGCGCCGATGGAGCAAAACCAGGCTCTTGAATATATCCCAGTGCATGTTTGTGCATTAGGATGATGAGAATTGGATGAGAATTAAAAGATAAAGACTTGCCACCGTAGATGTATGATTGCCGATCGGAACAAAGCACTGACCAGAGTTCCCAGTAATACACGCGGAGCTGTCAACCCGGGTGATCGGCATTGTTCGGCAATGGCTGATGTGGGCAACCACTGCCGGCCGCTGGCCGGCAACTAAATATTAATGGACATCGGTGGCGCACAGCGTACCACCCCGTTGCTGCCGCTGGCGACCACTGGACTTCGCTGGCTCAGGTACCCAGGCAGTCTCCACCGTTCCCCACTGATTTTTGCTGGACTTCACTGGGAGTCATTGGGGTCTTAGCGGAATGAATGGCCAGTATAAGCCATCGGCTTTCAGTGGTTGGAGCTTGAGGTGGGCCAATAATTTTATTCAAACTCTTCTAGTTTACGCTGGTCCTCATTGGCTCATGCTGGCAGAATTTCTTTCCATGCCACGACAGGTTCCACTGACCCACCTGAAAGAATTGGGCCAGTGTGAACCACTGAAAACTGTCATTGGAAATAAATGGCAGACCTATTCGGGAAGTCAACGCTTGTCAAGGCGCGTCGATATTTGATCGAGATATCACGTGATGCGATTTGTTGGATATTGTGCAACGAAGCAGACCTAATAGCGCATTTATACAGGTGTCAAATGAGTATATAAGCAATTCAGAGTACCTATAAATGCCTTGTGTTGAATAAATATGATTTTAATATCAGGGTGGGTTCAAGCTAGGATACAACAAACATAAGGTTCACTTCAGTCTGATGCGGCCGTGTAAAGGCTCCAAAATCTTGTCATAAGTGTTCTTCAAATCTCCTATCACCTGACTTACTGATGATTTAATTTCTGAGCCATGAAAACCACAATAATTCTATATATGTATGAACACCAGTCAAGCTGCTTATATCCGTGCGTGAATATGGGTACTACAAAATATGTCCAGTATATCTAAATAGATTAATAATTATTCATGAACCCCCCCCCCCTGTGTTTGGCCACTGGTCTCCGGTGGTCGCCACTATCATACGGTGGAGCCCAGTGGAAATCGCTGGCGAGCGGAGACGCAGCGGTCCGGTGAAAACCGATGGTGATCGCCGGAACCCATATCTTATCTTGGCGCCCACTGGTACACCACGTGAAACAGTGTCCATCAACATCTGCCAATGGCCGCCAAGAGTCACTGGCGGCCACCGGCGGCCGCCAGTGACTTTTTCAGCGGCGGGTATATTACTCAGAGTTCCGAACTCCTGGTCAGTTCCGAATTCTGGTCAGTGCTAACAATCGAAGACCACCGGTCTGATTGAGCTGGAATGGTGCACGTTCCGGAGCGGGACATCAACGTGGATCGGGTTCGAAAAGAAGAGAGATGTGAGAAGGACCCCTGAGAATGCTGCCAGGAGGTAGGATTCCAGATTCCGGATTTTGAAATTTTTGTCCGGACTATGCAAGTGAACAAGGTCAAAAATTTTGTCCGGACTAGACCTCACACCGTTGAAAATTTCGGGTTTTTTGTCCGGACTACACCTCAAAGGTCAAAATATCGCAAAAAATTATAAAAATTCCCCAAAAAATCGGTAAAATTCTCAAGACTTGTCAAAGCCACTACGCAATCACGGGCTAAGTGAGTGGCCCAATCCTGTTTACCAGACTCCAAGATGAGTATTTGGGGCTGGTGCAGATGGTTGTGAGCTTGAATACTGTTCAAAAGAGAAGGGAGGGTAATATTAATCTCCTGGACATTGAGGAGGACAATAGTGTTGATGACCAGGGTTGTAAATTGCAAGGCAGGTAATGTATACGTATCAAGTTGACTCAAGTCGAAAAATGTCCAACAAAAATCCTGTCCGGACTCTGTATCCAACCTATTTGTAGCCAAAATTTCCTGTCTGGACTAAGAATCCAAGGTCGGGACGGTCCGGTCCAATTTTGTCCGGACTAGCATCACAGCTCGAGTTAATTTTCAAAATTTTTGTCCGGACTGTTGAATCCTACCTTGTTGCGGTATTCTCAGGGGTCCTATGTGAGATGGACGAGAGAAAGAGCTTGGAGTGACGCTGTGACATGCAGCGACTGACAAAGCTGAAAGAAAATTGAAACAAAGAAATTGATCGAATGATCTCTCTTCGAACGCCAACTTGAAGGCCAGTGCTTCTTGTCTCTAACCATCACTTCCCCCCATCTATCTGTTCCTCTAATCCTCTACACTATGGAATCCCCATTCTCGGACTTATCAGCTTGGACCGCTGCCTCCGAGTCGGCTATCATCATGCTCTGCTTTCCCTTTGGCCGAGTGGCACGGTGGCATGATATGATAATGACTTCCAACGCGGTGAGTAAAATGAATTTATTGAGAGTCTGAGCAACTACCAAAATCATTCGCTCCCGGTCATCTCCCGGAGCTCAGAGTCTGTCATTCTTCTGATGGCCACCAGAGTGACGGTGTATTGGGTGGATGAATCTGCTTAAACAGGTAAAACCGTTCAAGGGGATCAAGCGGCTGAATCCGCTGAATCCGCTCAGTGCCGGCAATGGTAGAAGAAATGTAATAAATAGTGATATGTTAGATGAGGCGATTAATCGGATTAATCCACTTAATCCCGGTCCTAAGCAATTTCACGTCTCAACGTAATTTGCTTAAGCAATCCTAAACAGGTGACAGAACAGTTCTCTCTGGAAATAGGCTCATTCAATTCGCGCTGCAATTCCGCAGGGCCCTGTGTATCACGACTTGTTCTAAGCATCTCAAAATAATTCACCAGTTCAATTTTTGGTGTTTTCCACTATCTTACATCAGAACATGTTCCATAGTAGCTATAGTGCTCCAATTGGCTCAGATTTTTTAATACAATGTAATTGGAGGTATTCCAGAGGGCCTGAAGGCTGGGATATTGAATGGAACTTGTCCTTCAAATATACAGCTCAATAGGGATATTCACTTGTTAATGACAACCCTGTCAGAGTGCGTACCCTCCGCTGTGCAATCTCAACTTCATATGATAAAATATGTATCTTCTTTTTTCTTGGGTGTGCTATACTCATCGCGAAACACCGTGTAATGCTTGCTGGCCGGCACACAAACTTTGATTCGGAGTTTTGATTACTAGCTATGCGGGTGCAAAAATGGGGGCCTCTAGTTATAAACACAGTGCAGAGTTGTCTTCTTTCTTTCACCTTGGCAACTTTGCATGATGGTCTTTCACAGAGATCTAGCTCAATGTGGGCTTCAACCCAAATTTTTCTTTGTGGATGTCAGAGTCCGAACATATTGATCCAATCACTAGTTAGTGGGCTCTGCCGCAAAGCGCGCTACAATTGTTATTAGACGTTGAAGGTTAGGACGAAGATACGCAAGCAGCAAATGCCAGCAAACATGAGCCACTTGATGGGATCATCACGCCGATGGCAAACACGGCAAAGCATGACGGCTCTCTTCTCCCCTTGATCCTTCAGCCCATCCAGTTCCACAAGTCATGCCACTTGCCGGCCTATCGTTTCGATTCGACACAGGTTCAGCGTCCTTGCACCCTGAACGGTCAATGTGCCAGCCCAAGCCACCCGATCACCGCCCGGTTTTTGTTCTAATTTCTTCTCTTTTCGCCTTACCTCAAGACAGGCTGAATCCTCCGTCGCAGATAAGTTCACTCGCAGACCGTGCTCCCCGAAATGTAGCCAATGCTGAGCGACGGCGGAGACATGTGTTGTTCGCAAGCTTTAAGCCCATTGACACAAGACCTAATGCTGCCTATCTGTGTTCAAATTACTTACTCACTTCCCCAGTATCTTGATTCCTTCAAACATTATCTATTCATTGTCCGATATGTTTATCCAGGATCTTGAAGGTGGAATGCGATATTCATCATGATAATCGCATCGCGGCACCTCCGCGGCACCTTGGTTTGTCGTTCGGACTACCGCCACATAGAACTCACCCTCCAACGATCCTACCGGCTCTCCTATCCATGTACCTGGACTCTGGGTGTCCACCATTCGATTGTTTTGCTTCTAGATCTCCTTGGGCCAACCTTGTGGGTCCCCAGCGCTGATCTGGGCGGCATATCCGGGTTTCTGTACGGGCTGGTCGGTTTCAAGCTTTCGTTGCTGCATGGTGATGCCGCACACTCGCGGTGCCCGTTCCATTCTCTCTTTCTATTTGGCCGCTCTCCATTTTCATTCTTAACCTAGCCAAGTTTAAAATATCAAAACCGGCCGCCACCGGCCTCAATATACGCTTGTGCTAGCTGGGCTAATGCTGAGTGCCGCCGGCGAGGCAGGTACTCCGACCAGTGCACACCCGTGTATTTCGTTCAGAGCACCAATCCTAGGTAACGCTGATCAGTGTATACCGTGTATACCGTGTCTATTCTATTCATACATCGGCGATATCTGATCCAAAGAAAACGCAAACGTCCCCCACCGGTGTTCCAACAAATCGACGATCGCCGGGCTCAGCGCAACAAGTTGAAGAAGCTCCGCGGATCTCTTATTATGAATGCCAATGTGGGGAGAATTTCCGCAGGCAGCTGGTTGGCGTGCACCGCGCGTCCGTCCGATCTCACCGCCTCTTCTTGCTTGTTGTTAGTGCAGTTTACTAAGCCCGGGTGGGGCAGATAAGAGGCCGGCTTAATTGTGCTTAGCCGATGTTACATAGTGTGTATTTATTTTGTCTTCCGCCGATGATTCACTCCGCCAACAGATCCAGGAAACATCACATTTCTCTACGGGGGACACCTTATCCTCGAGGCACGCACTACACATTATAAATTCAAATTCCGACTTGCATCAATAGTTCAGCCACATAAGCTACTTGCATCTCTTCTGCGTGGCACATGCAATGAACTATGTTCAACGGAGAAAAACCAACCTCCCACGTGCGGATAAGTAAATACTTCCGAGTTCTGATTGCGCTTTGCTTTCCATCCGCAAAGACTAACAGATGGTCGTGTAAGTGGTCGATTACCCAGTATTTTGGCGAGGCTTTATTTGCAAAAAACAGCGATCGTAGGCACATGAGAGGACCCATTTTGGTCCGTTCCAACATAGTCTTCGTAATATATTAGGTAAGACACCTCTCGGTCTACTTGCGGAGGAGTGCGGTCGAAGGAGTTTTATATATCGGAAGTGAGATGGCCGGGCGCCTTGCAATTGTGCACCAACTTAAAGTTCTCGCGATCAGCGTTAGGACGTCATAGGTAACTCTATTTCTTCTTAGAAACGACGACAATTAGAAGCGGTTTTGCAAAATCAAGAGCTCGACCGCCGACTTGGATGGTTCTAGGTAACAGGCAAAATTCGGGGCCAGTCGCGGCCTCACTGTGGCCGGGGTATACGCTGAATGTATGGGTGTTGATTCCCAACGGATGAAAGAGGGGTGGATCGTTCCTACATTCATGCTCAGAGGTCCAGTCTAGGTGGCGGCGTCTCAGAAGTGCGCGGAACGGAGCAAGTTTTCAAGCCACCAACCCCCAAACCCCTTCGGAATTGCTCGGCTAGTTTTCTAATTTTCTCTGCTTTGATTCTAACATACTTAGTCAGCCTCAGTTCAACTTTTCTTGGGACGCCAGCTTGCTCTTTGCCTGCCTTCATAGTCTGAATTAGTGCTGTGCTGGAAACTCACATGTTAATAACATACAATAAATAGCATGCTAATAACATGTTAATAACATTTCTAGCTGGAGACCTCCAGGAAGGCCTGCTATTTATTGCTATAAATTATCAGAGGACTGCTAGAGACGTCTCAGAGGCTGTCTGAACAGTATACAATAGTTACGACGTGAAATAAGCAAGAATTGGCTCGCATCAGACTTGAGATTCTGCACGTGAGAAAATCAAATTTTCGCCGCGATCTCTCAATTTCAGGCTCTCTCGGGACTCATCTCGCCCGGGAAGAAGGATGATGATGCGCCCGTGGCTGAGGAACCTTCTCAGGTGACAGCGGCGGAGGCTGAAAACGAGGAGTGGGATGTGGATGACTGATTTTCAACATTCTAAGCATATATAACATGCTATTTATCGATTTATAGCAGTACAAGAGCGCACCGGGGGCGCTTCGCGCCCCCGGCACTTCGCCGGAGTCTTGAACATGATCAGTGCATCGCGAGACGGATCCACGGAGAGCCGCCAGAGATTGACAAATTTTTTTTTGCTAAAGGTTGGAGTTCGCGCCTTTAATTTCAAAAGCCTTCAACGTGGCGAAGCCACTAGATTCGTCGCCGTCGTCGTGGCAGTCTACGTGTTCCACGTCCTCCGGCGTCAAACCCCGGTGATCTCCTGGCGGAGTTTGAAGGCTTCAGACAACGCAATTTTATAAAGAGGGAGAAATAGCCGATAATAGCATCAATGCTATATATCTGTTAATAACATGTGCTAGCTATGGACCTAGGGCTCCACAATTTCTAGCAAAAGTTAATAAATTTCCAGCACAGCGCTAGTCTGAATGGCAGATCTGATTTCGGTTGAGAACGCCAATGCCCGCATCACAGTCACTCCGCATCGATCCGGCCACGTGCTTTCTTTCTTCCTGTTTTCGTTTGCGATCTTGGGCGGAGCAATACTGCATGCTCTCCTTCCGAATTGGCTTACTCAACCCAGGGCTATTACTCTCCGAATCAAAGGCATCAGCCAACTCGTGGGATCTGCCACTCTCAAGGCTCTCGAGTAACCAGGCGGACCCAGCACAATTCTTCGCTATCAATCCAATGCCAGCGAACCCTTCGCTAACGAGCGCGCAAACAAGTCTTGCAAGTTCCTGAAGGCCCTTCCGCCGTTTTCGAGCGCTTGAAGCTCTACAAAACATAGCGGACGATTCCTCCAGCGTTCAACATGACGATTTGCACGACAATGACAAAGGTGCTGCTTGGCTGCACGACCAAAATGCACGGGCCATTCGCGCTATGCTGGGAACCCTCCTCGATCTCTCGGTATCCTCTGGCGTCGCGTCGATCCCCGAGGAAGAGGAAGAGCTAGTGGTGTTTTGGCATTGGAGTAGGACCCGCGCAGTCAATATTATTACTCAGATACGTCCTCCTCTTCCGCACCGTAGACCCGGGATTCGGGGTACGACAACGCAAACGCCGATGGCCCCGACGAACTTCCGCGCCAAGCGAAGCCGCGGCCTCCCTCCCGGCACTTCAACAGGCTGCCTCTTCCCAGCCACTCCTCAAACCCCCGCCTTCTGCGGAAGCCTTCAGCGCCAAGCCCACGATCATTCCCCTACAACACACCTATTTCGCGGGAGTTCCTCCAATTCCTTCCACTCAACCCTCCTCCCGTTGAAACTCTTGCGGACTGCTCGGAATGTGGTGTCCTCCTGGACTCCATACCTTACATGTGCCCCGACCTGCCTGCTCATTCGCCGAAGTCCCACTCACCCCGATACCCGTCCCTGGAGCGGTGAGTTAATCGGCGCTATGCTACCGATGACGACGGTGAGGCACCGAAAACTCCTTACTTCCCACCGCTCCCGTCGTGGCTGCAGTCCATCATCCAGAGTTTGTTGACGTTGATATACTTGTTGACTGCTACGTAGGTCCGCGGATCGATATCGTTCGAGGCCATCACGTTATCTGTCCGCACAGAAAACTACTTAGTGGCTCATCATGTATCATGCATCGACATTGTTAACTCCGGCGACTCCTCTCATCTTCTTACCTGTATATCCTCGGGAATTTTTAGACTCCCTCACTGCGCGTCAAAGTTGACATGTACTATGCAGGTCCAAAACATTTCCGCGGGATCTTGATGCAGATCCACAACTCGCGACAATCATGAGTTACGCTCATCTACCCACCCAATCTGGGGATTGACACGCCGGACTCAGCATGTGGTAAGTAGTGACCGATGCATGGGCATCAAACTATAAGTAACTAACACTTTAACTTCAGATATTAATATTGACCGCACGCAAGCAGGCCGAGTGAAAATGACGCCCGCGCTTTCCGGAGAGCGCTCGATGGCCGCCGGGGGTCGCGGACTCGTGTGTAAATCTAAAGCGATGGCAAATGCGGGTCGTCGGCCTCCTCCGAATCGCACGACTGTTCGAGGTTTTCCATTTTCAATTACTGCCCACTGAAAGACGTAACCATTCACTTCCCAGCGTCAAGGCGAGGACGACTTGAAGTCAAGGGAGCCCCTTAATCGTTTACGTGGGCAGGGGGCGGCGTTTTCACTGGCGCTCGACAAAATAGGTCTAGCCAATGACCGCGATTCGATGGACTGTTGGTACGCACGAGGAAGGCAGGAAGGAAGCTGGTACAGGGGGTCTACTTACCTAGGTGCGACGCCTCTCTTCGGATTGCCACATTCGCAATGTCGTTTCTGGATCTAGTCGAGTCGGTGTGCTAGGTTTCCGTCAGCACCACCACCATCTGGCGCACATGCGAGTCGGGGATTGGCGGCTTGATCGGCGGTTGGCGTATATGGGCGATATACTGTGCAAAAATCAGCAAGATTTTACAGGGTTTCGGCGGACAGCTTACATCTAGACGGGCTGTTTGGGTGACAACTCTGAGAAAGCTTACATCCGCCGTTTGGGTGCAACTCCTTTGAACGGCTCACATCTTTGTCGAGCAGCTGACATCTCGCCCCAAATTCGAATTGATTGCCGGACCTGTCAGATCAATCCGAGTTTGTCGGGCCGGGATCAATTCATCCTCTGTCGCCCGTCGCGCGGTTCGGACTGTATTTATGTCTCTCGGATGTGTGATTTCGGGTTGCGGACACTGTTGGGAGATATCCTAGGGATAAACTGACCTGCATGTGGGAGAGCCTGAACACAGAGGCTGCAGTTTGTGGTTTCGGATGAAGGACTTGCCCGAATCCTGATAGACGTTGTGAATCCTCTTATAATCAACCAGATGACTTAATTTCACTTTAAAACGAACAGTGCTCCGAATTATCCACGTCCTCGGTTCTCTGGAGGCCGAATACCACAAAATATCTCTTTCGGGAGTCCGGCAGAGGTCTCGGATCATTGTTCTGATCAATCTCATCAGTTGCACGACCTTTAGCGTAAAGGAAATTAAATTACGGACTGGTGTTCAAGGTTGTGTGAACATCTATGGATATGTAACCTTACTCAAAGTTGTCTCCATTTTGAACAGATGTGTCCCAAAACTATGTTTCCATTCTCAAGATGTAAGCCAAAAACCTCTGTTTCCACAGAGATGTCATCCAATTTTTTTTTGCACAATATATGTGCCATACCGTCACGCCAAAAAACCGCATGGGTGGTCGATGCACACATCTAGAGGCGTTTAGATGCCTGCAGGACTATTTCTCGTGGGCTTGCAGAAGAGTACGGGTATGTAACTTTCACGAGACGACTCGAATTGTTGGTGAAAATTTTATCCTCTGTCTGCATTGCCATCCCCGCCCCCTCCCCCCGGAATCGAACGGAGGTCGCCATTCAATCCCTTGCACGAATATCCATCGCGGACGTGAACTGCGCGTCGGGAGGAGTTCTCGTACTTCCAACGGACCTCCTTTATTGTGCCCGGCTTCTCGTCTGCGAAACACAACTCGCGATTTTCTGTCCCTCCAACGAACTTTTTTTGCAATGACCCTCGGCGCCGCCGGCGCCACCGCTAAGCCTTCGCCAGGGGTCGGTGAGTGCATTCGATGGCTACCAACACTATCGCGCATGGGATTAGTTACGGGCTGTATATACAGTACATTATGCTACACACCGCGCGAATGGAGCGGAGCACTACCGCCGCTACCTCACAGGTGCCTCACCTTCCCCACTTTTTCAAGCCCTCCACGCAGCGCGCGCTGTGGAGATCCATGACGCTCAGTTGCCTCCCGATCAGCCCCCGGCACCCGCGGGTGTAGGCTAGCGTTCTCAGACACCACGCTGCTCCGACTTCTCACGCTGAGGCAAGTTTCGAGAGACGACTCGAATTGTACACGTGGTTATAAAATATTCATTGAAAGTCTTACTATGCCCTAGCACTACGAATCGAACGGCGGCCGAAAATACAACTCCTTAGTCTTACCTCAAATATCAAAGGTACTGGCTGCTGCTGCTACCTTCACTTTCTTCCCTTTTTTCCCCAGCCCTCCGCACAGCGTGCCCCGTCGAGATGATCGCAACTCCCCATCAACCACCGGCACCCGCAGGCCAGCGCTAGCAGACACCGCGCTGTTCCAACTTCTCACGCACAAGTAAGTTTCGAGAGACGCCTCAAATTGTACACGTGGTTGAAAAAAAAGTCATTGAAAGTCTGGCTATGTCCTAGCATCCAGAATGGGACGGCGGCCGAAAATACAATTCTTTAGTCTTACCTCAAATATCAAAGGTGCTGCGAAGAGCGAAGAGCGCGCCAGCAGGGCAGGCTTGTACTCTGGCCGTTTCTGCTTTTCCTACCAAGAGGCAGCAGGCAGCCACCGCGCGCTGTGCGAACTTCCAACTTCTTCGAATCGGCAAGGATAACAGTGTGTACTTACACAAGTAGACACCATGATGGCTATGGTAGAAAGTTCCCAATTTACTTAGAACGAAGAGGATCACGACGGGTTGGCGCTCAGCAATACCCGATCATCGTGGCCGGCGTACACAGCGCATTAATATCAGCGAGGGAGGGGAGGGAACGGATCGAGATCTAGATTTCCATTCAAATCTCCGGACTGACAGTGGGTTGGGAGAGGATATGTACATATTTATCAACGGGAGGAAATCTACGGCAGCGACAGAGCAGACGTTGATTTAGTCATTTGCGATAAAAGAAACCTTGTATCTTCCCAACATTATTTCCTGCCCCCGAATCGAACGAACAAGCTCCACCATTCTGAGTATATGGTAGACGTGAGGAGCGCGTGCCAGCGGGACTCGTCGTATATGCATCTAGTTGTACCGACTTTGTACATAAGTCTCAGATCTCAACAGCCGATGGCGACTCGGATTTTTTTCGTAAAATTGCCACGCAGAAAAAACTGGCGTCCGCGTTCAGAACCAAGCATCAGTGATCATGCATCATGTCCCACCCCGAATCGAACTGTGTTCAATTCCTTGTATCATGCTCAGCGCCCAAGCAGGACTTCTCGTTCCAGGCTGAACGGTCGTATGCAGACCCCGCGCGCGGTGCGCGCGCTGTTCCAAACTTTTCGAATCAACCTCGCCGGCGCTCCTGCTGTACGCTTGACATACTTACGGTCCAAGGAAGAAGATCACAGTGATATTGACGCTGGGATACCCTCAGGAGATCTCGGATACCTTACTGTAGGAAGATTAGATCACCACGCGCGACGGGTCAGTACATAGCGCTCAGCAACGCCCGATCACGGCTCAGACCACGGACCGTGGCTGCGGGTAGTGCATCAACGTCAGCGACGTCAGCAGGGGGATCGACGCTGAAGGACAGACAGCCTGAGAGTTGGATCGGACAACTCGGAGGAGATATCTATCAGTGGAGAGGGAATGTACGGCAGCAACGGCCGAGTCCCGCAATACAAAGCAGGTATAGAGTGGCGTACAGAGCGGCACCCGGGCGGCCTACGTTCACCCCAAGCGAGTTCTGGCATGAGATAATTATTGCTACATACATAGCTAGTATGATCATTATCGCTCCAGTACGTGTATGTATCTGCCAATCAACATGATTTAGATTCAGATTCAGACTCAGAACGTGTCGCCAACTTCTCGTTTTTGTATCAGCTGAGGATTCGGAGCACAGATTCTGAGAGCTCCCGTACGCGTTGCGATAAGTTAATGCACCCGGCATCACTCAATCGCAAGGCAAGATTCGGATGGAGAACGGATCGGGATTTTGGGTTTCTTGGCTCTGCAGGACTTCAAATATTCAGGTCAGGGTCAGGGGCAGGGGCAATTAGAATTGTTCCACTGTGTGATAATCTAAGCGCGTTCACGCTTCCCATTGATTCTGATCCAACTTACTATTTATTCGACGACGAAGCAAGGTCGGGGATGCGTGAGTATTTAATCGGT
This sequence comes from Mycena galericulata, assembly GCA_029289565.1. Taxonomy (NCBI): domain Eukaryota; kingdom Fungi; phylum Basidiomycota; class Agaricomycetes; order Agaricales; family Mycenaceae; genus Mycena; species Mycena galericulata. The sequence continues at coordinate 289,011 of JARKIA010000096.1, forward strand.
TCGAACGTGGATGGATCGGGCCACGGAGTACTCAAACGTGACGGTCTGAGGGAATGTTCGTACTGGACATCTAATCTACGTATGATGGTTGAATTGTGTATTGAATTGTTTTGTACATTGACGCTTCGATAGATATTATGCAGGTGTGTGAGAGTTAAAAGGAACTTGGGGAAGAGCACCCGTACGCGGTGCGATAAGTGAATGCAACGGGCATCAAGATTCAGACTCAGATTTAGACTGAGAACGAACTATCGTCCACATCGGGATTTAGAGTTTCGAATTCTTGGCTCTCCATGCGAAAGTGCAGGATTTCAGGTATTTAAATTGGATTCAGTGTCAGGGTCAGGGTCCATTGCTCAACTGTCACTGTGTAGCGCGTTCACTTCTCCCATTAAATCTATTCTAACTTGCTATTTATTCGACGATGAAGCAGGGTTCGCGGAAAGTTCGAACGTGGGGATGGTGTTCGATTGGGACATTCATTGACTGTAAAACTCGAAGTTCTGCTGAGCGAACGCGGACAGTCTCGGTGCGAAGTCAGACTTTCCCGATGGGCTGGCTTGGCGCCTTTCGCCTAGGTTGAATTAGGTAGGGTTGGCTTCGGCAGCTTGGGCTTGTGCTCGGCTACAATACTCATCCTCACTGAAATGAATTTAAATTTGTCCGTAACTATCTCCCGTTCTATCCTCTTCGCTCCTTTCCTCCACCGCCGTCTTCGGGACATCCCGGGAGCCGTGATTGACAGCGACCGGCATGTTTGAACGGCTTAGTTCAGTTTCACGACTTCTGCGTGTTTCAGCGGGGCCATATATGTACCTCCCTTGTGAAAAGCCCGCTTCGCGGCAGAGCCCACTCTATGGTGTGGCCAACCTGGCGTTGAAAGCAAAGGCGCGCATCTTTCAGGCCTTGGCCCGTGGGGATGAGAAGTTGATGTGGTCAGTGAGACTCAGACCGGGTAGGTTTTCGGATGTAAGGAGATTGCTCGAATGATTATTTCTGAGGCAGAGTATCTAGAAAAATGTGGTGCATGAAAAAATCTGGATACAAATCAAAAAATAAGATGGCGTATGAGGGTAATACTACAGTATAGCGTTAATATTGTGATTTCACCGAAGAATACACACGTAAAGTGGATTAAAATTCGCCTCCTTTGAGCTAGAACTGAAAGGACCAGTTGGTCATTCATGGGTCCGTCTGTGTATCTTGAACCGCGGGAATTCAAGGGAGTTGCCAACACATTATGGCGCGCACATCTACCACTCATGCAAATGGTAAGTCACCTGTACGGGCTGCATTAGATAGTTTGCGCAGCAGCCATCAGAGCCACCTGGTGGCTGTTTTGCAGTGCGCAAATTGATGGCTCCAGCGTGGGCTCGGAATTTGGATGGCTTTTCACATTCTCAATGGATGCAACATCAGCCTCCCTAGGGGTCATATGGACACTATGGGGATGGGTGCGGGTCATTCAATGTTCCAGTCAGTGCTCCAACTCCATATTTCATGTAGAAAACTCCATTATTAGTGGTTTCCCTGCCCCTTAGAGTGAGGGACAGTTAATTTTCATGATGAACAGTAATCTTGTCACCAATGGACTTCATTTCGGAGCATTGAAACTTCCAAACTCAATCACCCACAGCCATCAATTTGCGCACTGCAAAACAGCCACCAGGTGGCTCTGATGGCTGCTGCGCAAACTGTCTATTATCAACGCGTTCTAAATGCACTTTCTGATCTGCGGCAATCACTATCCCTTCCCCGTGTACTCACTCGACGCCGATCCTGCTTTCCTCCGGATTAGTACTTATTCCTATCCAGTTTAGCTCTCTCCCGCGCTATCTATCTACGCATCGGCGATATCCAATCCCAAAGCAACCGCGGACCTTTCACCGGCGTTCCAACAAATCGGCGATCTTTAATTCCGGGCTCGGCGCAACAAGTAGAGAAGCCTTGAGACGGGCTTCTCTCGTCCTGTTTTCTGAATGCGATGCGATGCGATAGGCCGCACATTGGCGTACACCGTCCTTCCGATCTCACGCTCACCGCCTCTTCTTGCTTGTTACTAATTAGGTTCCCGAAGTCTACGCCTAAGGACGCGGACGGCAGATAATAGGAATTACTCACCGCTCAGTGAAATCCCGCGTTCCGTGTAATTTTTCCAAATTCCGTTTGTTCCTTGTTATTTACGCTGTTTATATTCCGCAGCATTGATTCCATCCACCGATGGATCGAGGCAACATGCGGTGGCGCGCGATCCAACCCGACTCCGCCGAACATCCCACTAGGTGGGTCTGGGTTTCAATTGAAAAGTGATTTCGGTGGGTCCGAATTCGATTTGCTTCGCATATATATAATTAAGGGGATCACATAACAATAGAGACAAGTTCTACCGGTGCATGCTGCACTCGGTGGAAGTTTGGTAGAGAGACCTCATTCTATTCGAGGGCGGGACATCAAGAAACCCGACCCTTTTTTTTGCCTCTCCGGCTGGGAGTGAGTGGGATAGGATGGCCATCTTGATGTTCCGATTGGCGATGAGTAACCTCGAAGCCAGGATAATTCGGTGCTTTTCATTGAAAGGAGCAGTTCAAATCCGACACTCGCATAAACCAGTGGTGTACGTCGAGGAGACAAGTCCTGCTGGCGTCCAACGCAGATCTACCACTCATATCGGAGATCTTCACGGATATTTGTGCGTAGGAGGACCTTGTTTGATTCGAGGGGCGGGACATACAGTAAGCAGTTTTTTTTGGTATCTTTGGTTCACAATCCTCGGAGCAGGGGATGGCTGTCCGGATTTTTCACACAGTACAGTCGACTCTGTCTCAACCCATAACCCTCGGTGGATGGCCTAGGGTATGGGTTATTGCAGAGTATGGGCTTCGACGGAGGTCACGTGAAATAAACTTGCAAAATCAGCAGGTATATTGGGTAAAATTAAGGTGAATTTATGTACTCTCGAGGCACTCTGGTGTGAAATTCGTTTCATCCCTCATTTAAGGACTAAATGGCGTGCAAATCTTACCAGAGATTGCCGATCAATTTGATGGCTTCATGCCCGTATATGGCGCAAAATTAACTCAGAAAGGAAGTTTGGGCACTTTTCAGCACAATTTTATGGGTTTTGGACCTCCAGAAATGTATGGAGTATGGGATAGAACAAAGTCATGGGTTTTTATTATGGGACCGACATGGTGGACACCAAAAACCTATCGGGTTTCACAGAGTATGGGTTAAGACAGAGTCGACTGTATATATGTTCGACCACCATAAGAACCTGGAAGTCAAGGTACAGTAGTTGTGTTCATAATTCTCAGGTGAACAAAGCAGTTCAGGCCATTCATAACATCCAGAAAAGTTTCGAAAAGGAAAAGTCCTGCTAGTGTACAGCGCACGTCTACGACTCATATTGGAGACCAACCGGATATTATGCGTGGGAGGACCTTGTTCGATTCGAGGGTGGGACATACAAAGTGCTCGTACTTTTTTTGTCAATCTTCCTAGTCAAGGTTAAGGGTACGACCCCGGGCAAGCACGCGCGCCTCTCAAGCTCTCTGGGGATTCCGCGGAACATTTGGCATTAGTGATTCCCGAGCAATCTTCAAGAAGCCAAGACCGGTGATATACCAGACGGGATCAGTCCAAATCGTTCACAGAAAATCGGTGGAGTGGATATAGAGAGAAGTCCCGTTGGTGTACAGCCCACATCTACCACTCATTCGATGGCGTTGCGGCAATTTGTGGGTGGGAGGACCTCGCTCGATTCGAGGGTGGGATGTCGTAGTGTCGAGGTCTATGCTTTTTACAGGAAGTTCAATGTCGTTGACAAGTCTTTTGTTCAACCCCCGACGTCCACGAAAGAGTCATAGCAAGTAAGGATTATTGGTTACTCTACTCGCGCAATCCGTCTTGGAACAAGGCCGTCCAATTTATGGTCAGTCAAGGAAGGCGCCTGGTTCGGTGAGATGAGCGCAGCAGTTTAGGCCATCCAGAGAAACCGAGTGGAGTGCCTAAAGGGAGAAGAAGTCCTGCTGGTGTATAGTGCATCTCCACCAATGGTTGGCTATTTGAGATCTGTAGGTAGGAGGACCTCGTTCGATTCGAGGGCGGGACATGACAGGTTTATAACTTCCTTTTTTGGTTCCCCTCTTTGGTCCATACTCAGTGATCCTCGGAGCAGGGGCCTGGGATGGCTGTCCGGATTTTCACGGAATACATATATTCCGCCACCAGAAGAACCTGGAAGTCAATGTAGTTGTATTCATGGTTCTCGTGTGAACAGAGCTATTCAGGCTATTCATAAACTCAGAAAGGTTTCAACAAGGAACACTCCTGCTGGTGTATGGTGCATCTCTACCAACAATATTGCCTGTCAAGATCATTGAGAACAAGGACCTCGTTCGATTCGAGGGCGGGACATAAACATAGTTGGAACAGATTTTTTTTTTGTGGTTCAACGTCTGGTCAAAGTTACGACCGCAGGAAGGTACGCCTCTCAAGCTCTCTGGGAATTCCGCGGAATCCGAATAATTTGGTAAATCGTAATATCCACCTTCAAGAAGCCAAGACTGGTGATATACCAGATGGACGAGTCGAATTACTCACAGAGAACCGGTTGAGTGGGTATAGAGAGAAGTCCTGCCGGTGCACGGTGCATGTCTGCCAACAATACTCGCTGTTCCAACTCTGTAGGTAGGAGGACCTCGTTCGATTCGAGGGCGGGACATCAGGCATGTTTATTTCTTTTTTTATTAGCCTCTTTCGTTGTGGTCCATACTCAATAATCCTCGGAGCAGGGATGGCTGTCCGGATTTTTGCACGGGGTGTATATGTTCAGCACCAGAAGAACCTGGAAGTCGAGGTAGTTGTGTTCATGAGTCTCAGGTGAGGGTTCATTTTTTGACTTACCAAATTGACTTGTGCCCGCGCGGATTGACTTGTATTGACTTGTGCGTGGATTTGGGTGCGCAAGTCAATTTGTCGCCTGCACAAGTCAACATGCTTACGTGCAAGTCACATTTGTGACTTGCGCAAGTCAGTTTGTCGCCATTGACTTGAGCACATTCCCACTGCACTGGTGTCATTCTGACCATTCAGGGGCCTCTTATATAACCTGAATATTATATCCTCCAGTTTGCGGGGTTGTCTCGGCAATTATTATTATTATTATTTTTGGAGCGTTTGGGATAATGACGTTCAGTCTGCAGAAGCATTCCAAAGTCATCCGCTGGGTCTACCAGAAAATTCTAGTTAATGCCGGGGAAGTTGTCCAGGGAGGAAATGCCATTACGCACAATTACCATAGTGTGGGACTCCAGCCTCCATAAAATTATCCTATCCCATTTTTTAAATCTTCCAATGTCAATGGCTGTATACCCACTAAAACCCCCACTGTGTATGTCCAGTCATCCGGCAGCGAGTCTTCATTCATTCGGCATTTTCTCTGCATCACGGCCCATATGTTCAACATAACAACGGTATTCGACTTGGAATGGGCGGTCCGATCGCTGACTTGTGTATCCCCTGGGATTTATACAACCTCATACATCTCCATGAATGGTTCAAAATCCTGACTTGGCGTGGAATTCAACAATTGTAGACACAAGTCAATTTGTCGTGTGCACGTGACCATCCCCGCGCGAATGTCGGCCCCGACTTGGGCGCATTCCCGATGTCCTGTCACATCCGGAGATTATCGGGGGGTCATTAGATCTTCATATCCAGTTCTGGGTGGGTCAAGCCAAATTTTCCATGCATTACCCACTGACATTTTCACCAGCCACTGCGACTCTTATATTGATCGCAAAATGAACATCATGTGTACCAACAAGTACTTCAGGGAAGGATTTGAGGGCCCAGAACTGTTCGGAATGATTGACTATAAGCTCAATAGGGACTGGCACCCCTTGATTGGACAATCTGACCCAGGTATCTGCTTAGTACCCAGTGAAAAGCTAAGCTCAAAGCCGGTACACCATTCATGTTTAGGCATCGAAATAATATCTATGAGGAATTGTTGAATGCAGAGTAGGTACCCAGAGAGCTTCACATCCGAGCTGAGGTGAATGGTACTCTACGGTGATATATAACTGGAAGTGTTTCTGATGATACACCGAAGGCTAGTTTCGACCCTAGAATCTGCAAAGTCATACTTAGTACGCAGCAGCGAAATTTAGGAGGTGCCGCCAATTCTTTCATGGGTTTATGGTGTTCTATGTCCAAGAAACGACCTACTTGCGCATGTTGCGTGGGCAAAGTGACTTGTGCGGGTGTTTCTAGTGCACAAGTCAATATGTTGCCTATGCAAGTCAACATGTGTACGTGCAAGTCACAACTGTAACTTGCCCAAGTCAATTTGTTCAACACTTCCGGGTCAATATCCTGGCTTGTTTTATAGTTTTGGGGTGTTCTACATCAGATAAACGACCGACTTGAGCAGTGCATGGGCAAAGTGGCTTGTGCGGGTACTTCTGGTACACAAGTCAATAGTATGTCGCCTCCGAAAGTCACTCTGTACTGAGTACAACATCTCCCGGACATTGCGGGCTTGTGTGTACTGCTCCTAGATTCTTCGACTTCCGACTGCTAGTAAATCACTGGCACAGGCCTAATCACATTCCTCGTGCTTTGAACTTCTCAAGATCTGGTTATTGCAAGGCTCGCTTTGATGCCGGTCGCACCATCTATGACCCTCTGCTCCGTCCACCAACATTAAAATGCATTGAATCATCCTCCGAGGCTCCAGGAGAGCCAATTTTTTTTCGACATATTGCTGGAAACGGTTGATCACCCAGCCGACGTTGCCCCAACGGAGGTACCAAAGTCCAACGGCAGCAATTCCAAGAGCGCCAATGAGGATACAGCAGAGGAGCAACCAGCTAAACGAAGAAGGAGGAAATTGCGCGGAAGGTTCCAACCCGACCAAGAACTTGAAACGACGAGCGCCGAAGGTTCGCGCCCAAGCAAACAGCTCGCAGATAGTTCAATGGTTTAGATTTGTGCTTAGTACTTAAATAAAAGCAATTCAACTTACATATCTAAAATGCCTTATGATTTATATATTCAGAACATTCGCCATACAAGACGGCGACGAAGACGAAATGTGATGCCATCAATCATTGCCGCGGGCTGCCCGGGCTGCCGGCGAGGACCCTCCCATAGTGGTGTATGCTGTTGATGACATTCGGAGGATATATGGATCATTGGAGTTGAGTATAAGAATGGGTGGAGGCAAGCACAAGCACAAGTCAGCGCCCGCACAAGTCACGCAAGTCAACCCACCCAAATTCAAACTCCGCTGGCAGCGCAAGTCAATTTGCCAAGTCAGTCCGGGATTCCTCGTCTCAGGTGAACAGAGTAGGTCAGGCTATTCATAAAATTCAGAAAGGTTTCAACAAGGAAAAGTCCTGCTGGTGTATGGTGCATCTCTACCAACAATTCGAGTGCTCAAGATCATTAGGAAGAAGGACCTCGTTCGACTCGAGGGCAGGATATATAGTGTAGATTCCATGTTTTTTCAATGTTAAAGAGACTTCTTTTTGTTCAACCGTTTTGCAATAATCCATCGGCTTCCGACGTCCATGGAAGAGTCGGAGGATAGAAGTAAGGGGAGGGACGTCACCTCCGTCTCGAGTTTATGCTCGATATCACAACTCTGACACATAGATGGTGCAGATGCTGTCAGCGGCATCCGATACAACGAAAAGTCCTGCTAATGTACAGCGCACGTCTACCACTCATTCAATGGTGTTGCGGCAATTTGTGGGTAGAAGGACCTCGTTCGATTCGAGGGCGGGACATGGTAATGTCGACGGGATCCATGCTTTTTAAATGCTGAAGAGCCTTTTGTTCGACCCTTCGAGCTTCCGAGATCCACGAAAGAGTCATAGCAAGTAAGGAATATCGGACACTCTACTTTCGCGATCCGTCTTGGAACGAGGCCGTCCAATTTATGGTTAGTCGCGCCAGGTTTGGTGAGATGAGCGGAGCAGTTCAGGCCATCCACAGAAACCGAGTGGAGTGCCTAAAGGGAGAAGTCCTGCCGGTGCACGGTGCATCTCTACCAACAATGCTCGCTGTTCGAAATTTGTGCGCAGAAGGACCTCGTTCGATTCGAGGGCGGGACATGAAGTCATCGATCCTTTTTTCGGTTCGTCTCTTTGATTCATTATCCGTTAAAAGTCGGCCTCGGAGCAATGATGGCTGTCGATTTTGCACGGGATATATATGTTCGGCCACCATAATAACCTTACATGTAGACTGGAAGTCAAGGTAGTTGTGTTCATGATTCTCAGGGGAACAGCCATTCACAAAATCTCGCAAGGTCTCATTGTGGATAAGTCCTGTTGATATACGGTGCATCTCTACCAACAATATTGCCTGTCAAGATCATTAGGAAGAAGGACCTCGTTCGATTCGAGGGCGGGACATAAAATGATAATGTTGTCGATTTTTTTTTTGGTTCGCCTCTTTGGTTCATCCTCCGTAAAAAAAAAGTCGGCCTCGGAGCAATGATGGCTGTCAATTTTTCACGGGGTGTATATTTCCGGCCACCAGAAGAACCTGGAAGTCAAGGTAGTAGGTGAACAGAGCAGTTCAGGTCACTCCTATAAACCCAGTGGCTTTTATAAGGATACAAGTCCTGCTGGTGTACCACTCTTTCGTGGCAGTGGGTTGCCAGAATTTGTGCGTAGGAGGACCTCGTTCGATTCGAGGGCGGGACATGAACTCATCGAACCTTTTTTTGGTTCGTCTCTTTGGTTCATCCTCCGTTAAAAAGTCGGCCTCGGAGCAGGGAGGGCTGTCCGGATTTTTGCACGGGGTGTATATGCTCGGCCACCATTACAACCTGGAAGATTCATGGTTCTCGGGTGAACGGAGTAGTTCAGGCCGTTCATACATGTAAAATTGAGGATGGTTTCAACAAGGAAAAGTCCGGCTGGTGTACAGCGCACGTCTACCACTCATTTAAGGCATCGGAATGTGCAGGTAGGAGGACCTCGTTCGATTCGAGGGCGGGACATACGGTTGGATGTTCGGTCGTGCTTTTTTTTTGTCCATCTTCCTGGTCAGGGAAGGTACACCTCTCCGGCTCTCTGCATATTCCACGGAATAAATTTGGCATTAGTTACTACTCCCGAGTCACCTAAAGAAGCCAAGACTGGTGTATACCAGACTGGACCTGCCCAATCACTCACAGAAAACCGGTGGAGTGCCCAAAGGGAGAAGTCCTGCCGGTGTATGGTGCATGTCTATCACTCATTCAACGCCAAGAATTGTGCGTAGAAGGACCTCGTTCGATTCGAGGGCGGGACATAGTGATGCAATAAATATTTTTCATGTTGAAGAGCCTTTTGTTCAACCGTTTCGCAATAAAGGCCCACGGCGAAAGAGTCGAAGTAAGCATGGCTACTTTAGTCTTGTTGCGCAGCACGACTTGGACCGCTGTGTTTATATTTATTACAGCTCGATCTGGATTCTGAACTGACGCATTTCTGTAAATCGTCCAGATTCAGCCAGTGGCATTTAAAAAGTCTTGCTGGTGTACAGCGCACGTCTACCACTCATTTAATAGTGTCACTTGGAAATGTGGGTAGAACTCGTACTTGTGTTTCATTTATATGTATTCTCTACATGTTTCCTTCCAATAACATTTGTTTCCATTCTTCATGGTGTGTGGATTTGGGTATAAAGTAATTATAATAGAGCCAGGTAACAGCGGCATCGAGTTGAGCTGAAAAGGCATTATAAGGGACCACAAGGGACACAAAGGCCGACAGCTTTCTATTCTTCACCTGGCTAGGTCAAGTATATAGATGCTTCCCAAGGCAGCTTGAACCCTTCCAGCCTTTGCGACCCTTGCATGCCTTGCATGGCCTGATATGGCCATGTCAGCTTCTTCCAGTTTTCGTGATGAAAGACCTCGTTCGATGTGAGGGCGGGACATTCAGGGAGATTGAAAATGTTTTGTGTTTTGTGTCTTTTTTGTTCAACGTCCTAGTCCAGGTTACGAGCCCGGCAAGCACGCCTTGGTGTGGGATAGTGCTCCAGACTTTCCGCGGAGTACATTTGGCACCAATGAGTCCCGGTTCACCTTCAAGAAGCCAAGACTGGTAACATACATGGACGAGTCCAAATCACTCACAGAAAACCGGTGGAGTGGATATAGAGAGAAGTCCCGTTGGTGTACAGCGCACATCTACCACTCATTCAAGGTTGCCTCCGAAATTTGTGCATAGAAGGACCTCGTTTGATTCGAGGGCGGGACATGAACTCATCGAACCTTTTTTTGGTTCGTCTCTTTGGTTCATCCTCCGTTAAAAAGCCGGTCTCAGAGCAGGGACAATTGTCCATATTTGCATGGAATCTGTATGCTCAGCATTATGAGAACCTGGAAGTCAAGGTAGTGATTCTTAGGTGAACGGAGTAGTTCAGGCTATTCATAAAACCCAGGAAGGTTTCAACAAGGAAAAGTCCTGCTGGTGTATAGCCCATTTCTACCAGCAATATTTCGTGTTTGAGATCCGTAGGAAGAAGGACCTCGTTCGATTCGAGGGCGGGATATTAGTGATGGGTTCAATGTTTTTTCAATGTTAAAGAGCCTTTTGTTCAACCGTTTCATCTGTGGTTCATACGCAGTAATCCTCGGAGCAGGGATGGCTGTCCGGATTTTGCACGGGGTGTATATGTCCGGCCACCAGAAGAACCTGGAAGTCAAGGTAGTAGGCACTGCGGTGATCCCTTCCTTTTACCGTGGGTAAAAGAGTTGTGGAAAATATATAAGAGGTCCCCTGTTTTTTTTTCTAGGATTTTTACTCCAAGAAAAACTGCGGTAAAATTGAGCCCAATTTTTCCCGGGGTAAAATTACTCCTTTTTGTTTCGGTAAAAGACCTGCCCCCCTTAACAATGAGGGAGAAGACCCTTTTACCTGGACAAAGAGCCATCCTTTTACTACAGGAAAAAACCAGCGGAATTTTCCCAGCACTTTTTCCTTTGGTAAAAGGACTTATAAAAGCCGGGGGACCTCTGATATATTTTTCACAGCTCTTTTACTCACGGTAAAAGGAAGGGATCACCGCAGTGAGGTGAACAGAGCAGTTCAGGTCACTCATATAAACCCAGTGGCTTTTATAAGGATACAAGTCCTGCTGGTGTACCACTCTTTCGTGGCATTGGGTCGCCAGAATTTGTGGGTAGGAGGACCTCGTTCGATTCGAGGGCGGGACATGAACTCATCGAACCTTTTTTTGGTTCGTCTCTTTGGTTCATCCTCCGTTAAAAAGTCGGCCTCATGGCTGTCGATTTTGCACGGGATATATATATTCTGCCACCGCAAGAACCTGGAAGTCAATGTAGTTCTATCCATGATTCTGTAATGAACGGAGTAGTTCAGGCCGTTCATACATGTAAAATTGAGGATGGTTTCAACAAGGAAAAGTCCTGCTGGTGTACAGCGCACGTCTACCACTCATTCATGCTTGAGATGGAAAATTGTGGGTAGGAAGACCTTGTTCGACTCGGGGCGGGACATCCAGATTAATCCTTGTTCCATCCTTTTTTTACATAAAAAGTCCACTTTTGTTCAACCCATTCGAGCTTCGGACCGGGTCCACGAAAGAGTCTTAACAAGTGAGGACTATTGGCTACTCTACTCTATTGAAGGATTGTACATGTCACGGTCAAACTTGAAAATGCGGGCCGGCATGCGCAGCATCGCTCATCTCGCGGATCAGCGGATCAAGATGGGATTTGCGCGAGGTAGGATTTGCGCGAGTTTTTGGCGGTCTTTCGGGTTTTCAATCCTTCGTGTGCTCGATCGAACGCTCGTTGCACCCCATGGCCACGGCCACTTATCGAATAGAGTAAATTTAAATACAGGACGGAGAGTCTCGATTCCCGCAATGATCTACGTACCCTCGCCATTTTTTTTTTTTACATGTAACAGGATATTCATAACTTTCAAGGACCAACCGCCTAATTGATCGCCGGTTGTCGATTCTGGCAGGATAACTTATGATACTTATAACGTGGCGACATTGCTAAATCACCGGCGCCTCCCCTCGCCTCGATGCAACCCCCCAACGCCATCGCCATGGCAGCCCTGACATGGACGGACGGACGGACGCACGGAATTCGATGCGCTCCCGCTGCGCTGGTGTAACATCATAACAGTGTTAGGACTAAGGACTAAGTACTAAGGAAAGCGATTGTTGTCTTGTCTAAGATGTACATTACCTGCCTACTTACCATATATTGCTTATATAGTATAGAGTAAGTAGACAAGACAATAAGTAGAGTAGACGTGAATTGCACATGCGACGGCCGGAATTCGGCTGTAGATGTCGGCACCGGACGTCCATTGAAACCGGTGTCGAGACGATTGGCAAAGCTAATTGACGCAGACACGTACATCTTCACGTCGATCATCCGCATCCGTGTCCGTGTCCGTGTCCGTAATCGATGGGTACCCCGACCCCGATATAAAAGTATTATGTACCCACAGATTACGATGATAGAGACAGGATTACGATACTGAGAGAGGCAGATAGACGCCGCGGTGCGCGCTGGGCGGAGGGGGGAGCAGTTGGGTGCCCGACGGACGGAGGGACGGCAGTTCCTAGCTCCCGGACGGCGGATTCTCGCCCGCCTCCTCCTCCTCCTTACCTCCATCGGGCTATAACTCCATTTGGGCGCGGGCGCAAATCGAGCGATGAGGCGCGTGGTGATGTGACACTGACTCCGCGGCCGGGAAGTGGGCCCGCGCAGTACGTCTATAGTTGGTCTTCTCTTCCCTCCTCCTCATTGAGTCACTCAATCGCATCGCATCTCATCTCATCTATCTCTATCTCATCTACATAACTTACCCGATACAGAAGAACGCGCCCCCGCTTCTCTTCGAGAAAATCCCCGGCGTCTTTTTCCGTCCCCGCACTTCACTTATAGCGCGTCGACTCAAGTTGACTGCGCTCCACGACACCACAATGGCCTCCCCGTCAACGTCAACCGCACCCGCGATCGTCCTCCCGAGCATCCACGAGATGTTCCCCGAGCACCTCATGCTGCCCCGCTCCGCGCCTGCGCCCCGCGCACAAGGCCCCGCCCCCGCCCCCGTCCCCGTCCCTAGCGCGAGCGCCTTCCCCCGGAGCCACTTCGTCCCCCACCCGCACCCGGGCCCGCCGCCCCACGCCCACGCCCACGCCTACTCCTTCGACGTTCTCAAAAGCGACCCCCGCGGCGCCTCCCTGCAGCACATCGCCTCGAGCTCGAGCCGCTCCCGGCGTGCCGACCTCCCCGCCGTGCGCACCGCGCCCTCGTCCTCCGGGTCGTCGTCCGACGGCGATGCAGAGATGATGCTGGACGACGGCGAGGATGGCGCTGGCGAGGACGGGGACGGCGTGGCGGGGGAGGGGAAGAAGCACGTGTGCCCGACGTGCGGGAAGCGCTTCAATCGGCCGAGCAGTCTGCGGATCCACGTCAACACGCACACGGGCGCGACGCGTGAGTTGCCCTTCTTCGCCCTCCGTTCTTCCTTCTTCCTTCTTCGTTCTTCCTCCTTCCTCCTTCCTCCTTGCTTCTTGTTTCGTTTCCCCTCTGCAGTCTTCTTATCCATCCCTTCTTCCTAAATCTACTCTCCCAACCCCCCCCCCCCTCTTTCTTTTCTAACCCTAACTCATACTATATCACCCAGCCTTCCGCTGCCCACACCCCACCTGCGGCCGGCAATTCAACGTCAACTCCAACATGCGCCGCCACTTCCGCAACCACGCGTCCTCCGCGTCCGCCCCGCCCACCTTCACCTTCCCGTCCGCGCCGTTGCTCTCGCCCTCCTCCTCTTTCACGTCCACTTCCCCATCCTCCTCTTTCACGTCCACCTCACCCTCGACCTCGAGCCCAAGTACACCTTCGGGGTCAGGCTCAGGCCCGCCGAGCGCGACGTGGAGCAGCAGCGCGTCCCCGTCGTCCGCGGGCCCCGCGCTGTCGCCGCTCACCCCCTCTTCCGCGTCCGCGTCCGCGTCCGTGTCCGCGTACTCACACTCGCACTCGCACTACACCCACACCCACGCCCACACCGCCCCCGCCCCCGCGCCCTGGCCGCAGTCCCAATCCCAGCCCCCCGCCTCTCCCTATCTCTCCCCCTCTGCTTCAAGTCCGTACTCGAGTGGAGGAGGGGGCGTGCGCGTGTGGACGACGCCCTCCCCTTTCCCTTCCCCGTACTCGCATTTACGCGTTATAGAGAGAGTAGAGCGAGAGAGAGCAGCGACGTGGACGCCCGCCCCGGCCCCGGCCCTGGTGAAGCGCTACTCCGAGAGCGACGTGCGGAGCGAGCGGCGGTAGCCTTGGGCCGGGTTCTTCTTCTTCCTTCCTCCATCCACTTTCTTCTTGGTCCCGGAAATCTTAAGGGAAGGGAAGGGAAGGGGGGCGTATACACGTAGAAACGCCCGCCCCCCGCCCCGGCTCGCACCATATTGTATTGTACCCCCACCATCGCCATCCTCATCCTCATCCCCATCTGCACATCCTCGCCACATCCATATCTGTTCTCCTCCGTTCCGTTCCGTTCTGTTCTTGCATCCACCCAACCCATGGACACCCACCCATACGAATTGAATGCAGCGCACACACACATATATCTGTATAATATCCCAACCACCTCTAACTGCACCATAACTAACTGTATCATACAGCACACAACGTCGTGTATCATACCATACATACTCATAGTACATAGTACATAATATAAATCGAAATGGAAATTGAAATCGAAATATAAATCGAAATCGAAAAAAATCGAAAAAAATCGAAATAAATTGAAATCGAAATCGAAGTACCCGATTGTATAATGGGGATGGGAGAAGAGGGAAGGAAAGGATGATTCAACGCGGTTCAATGCACGATGCACAACACAACCACGATGTGTAGCAGATATCTCAATCTGGTACAGGACAACCACCCCTGGTCCGCTCAACGCTGACTCTGATTCGCTCCTAGACGGGGAGGTGAAGAAGAAGAAGAAGAAGAAGAAAAAGGACCGCTTGCTTCTGGATGCGCATGCCCGGCCCTACATAGTACTAAAACCTCGAATCGATCTCGATTCACAGTAAATATCGTTGGTGGAGATGCACCATGCGTGCACCAGCAGGACTTGCGCTTTAATGTCTCCTCAACAAAAGCCGGTATTACGACCTTGACCACTGGCAGGACGTCGATTCAACTAAAAAAGACAGACGCAAGACATTTTCAAGTTCTTCGAGAATCGAATGTCCCGCGCTCGAATTGAACGAGGTCTTCCTACCCACAATTTTTGGGACAACTAATGAATGAGTGGTAGACGTGCGTTGGGCGCCAGCAGGACTTTTCCTTGTATTGGATGCCACTGGCTGGATCTTCACCATTTAAATGTGTCAGAGCTGTGATATCGACTGGACGGTTCAACCCGTAGACCGAGGTGACCGCCGTCCCCCTTCGATCCTCCGGCTCTTTCGTGGACCTCGTGAATAGAACTACCTTCACTTCCATATTCTTGTGGTGGCCGAGCATATATATCCCGTGTAAAGATATGGACAGCCATCCCTGCTCCGAGAGTATGAACCAAAGAGATCTCGAGACGAGCCAAAAAATGGAGTGGAATGCTGTTCTCATGTCCCGCCCTCGAATCGAACGAGGTCCTCCTTCCTAAAGTCGAGTCGACCATCTGCATGAGAGGTAGACATTCTCCGTAAACCAACAGGACTTCCCGTTGTAAGTTATCAAATGCCACCGGTGACTGAATCTACATCATTTACATGCGTCAAAGCTGTGATATTAATTCGACGGTTCAATTGCAACCCGAAGACCGAGGTGACCGCCGTCGCCCTTACGTGGATCCTCCGGCTCTTTCGTGGGCCTCGTGAATAGAAATATGTACCCTGACTTCCACGTTCTTGTGGTGGCCGAATATATATTCCGTGTAAAAATATAGCCAGCCTTCCCTGCTCCGAGGAGTACTGAGTATGGACAAAGAGATCTCGAGACGAACCAAAAAATTAGATACGCACTTTTCCGATAATGTCCCGCCCTCGAATCGAACGAGGTCCTTCTACCCATGAATCCTGGCGGGGACTCACAATGGTAGATGTGCACTGTACACCAGTAGGACTTCTCTCTATACCCACTCCACCGGTTTTCTGTGAGTAATTTAGACTCGTCCATTACATCGCCGAATTACCTTGGCTTCTTGACTGTGACTCTTGGATCGTACTCCGCAGAGCACTACCCCACATCAAGGTGTGCTTTCCCGGGGTCGTAGCCTTGACTAGAAAGTTGAACCAAAAAAAGGCACAAACAATGTTATTTTTCTCTAATGTCCCGCCCTCGAATCGAACGAGGTCCTTCTACCGACAACTTTGGCACCACAATCTCATGAA
This sequence comes from Mycena galericulata, assembly GCA_029289565.1. NCBI lineage: Eukaryota > Fungi > Basidiomycota > Agaricomycetes > Agaricales > Mycenaceae > Mycena > Mycena galericulata. The sequence continues at coordinate 305,412 of JARKIA010000096.1, forward strand.
TGGTAGACGTGCGCTGTACACCAGCAGGACTTTCCGTTGTAAGTTATCCAATGCCGCAGACTGACTGAATCTGCACTATGCGTTAGATCGAGCTGCAATATTGAACATAAACTCCACGGTCCAACCCGTAGACGAAGGAGACCATCCCCCTTATAATTACTTCGATCCTCCGACTCTTTCGCGGACCTCGGAAGCTCGACAGGGTTGAACAAAAGACAAACTTAAAAAGCATGGCCACGGACCGCATAACCATGTCCCGCCCTCGAATCGAATGAGGTCCTCCTACCCACAATTTTGGTAGCCCCATTCAGTGAGTGTAGATGTGCGCTGTACACCAGCGGGACTTCTCTCTATATCCACTCCACCTAGTGAGGGGGGCAGAATTGATTTTGGGTTGACCTGCCAGGCAGATGGCAAAATGGCAGGGCAGAATTGTGGCAGAATATGGCAGATCAATTATAAAATTTGCCCCGGAGTCCATCTCTGAGTTGTCTCAGCTCCCAATATTGAAATGTGCAGGCCAGTAGTACTTTCATGGCCCAAAATAACACTGAAAACTCACTCAAGAAATATTTATCAAGGCAAGTCAGGGTTTCGAGGACCATTGGCACAGTACATGTACCATTTATTCAAGCCGAAAATACAGTTTCTGTGAGATGATGGCCTTGAATTGCAGTGAAAATTGATCTGAGCAATATGTGGGAGACCAAACAACTTCAACCCGCGCCGGGAACTTGTGATGTACGTGATCATCACACGTCACATTTGCGCTGGGGGGGAACGGTGTTCCCCCCAGACCCCCCTCCTCTTGCCTGACGGCCCTCCGAGGAGTACTGAGTATGGACAAAGAGATCTCGAGACGAACCAAAAAATTAGATACGCACTTTTCCGATAATGTCCCGCCCTCGAATCGAACGAGGTCCTTCTACCGACAACTTTGGCACCACAATCTTATGAATAGTAGATGTGCGCTATACACCAGCAGGACTTCTCTCTTTACCCACTCCACCGGTTTTCTGTGAGTGATTTCGACTACTCCATTACATCACCGAACTACCTTGGCTTTTTGACGGTGTAAGGGCAACCTCAGGGCCCGAGCGTACTCAAGAGCCTGGCGAGGGGGATCCGAAGTTATATATAAATAGGGCTAAAGTACACGAGGCACGAACCTGGCGAGGGGGATCCGAAGAGAAGAAACTCTGAGGATTCCCACGCCGGGCCGTGGGTATAACTACCAACTAGCTAGGAGCACGTGCCTACAGTGATCCGGGGGTTCCGGAGGGTCCGGAGGTACGGGACCGGAGGTTCTGGCAGAGGTCGCGGGCCTTGTCACAGGCCAAGTGCCAGGCGGGGTCAAGGTGACGGTTAAGGGAAGGGCGGAAGGGAGTGTGGGGAGGGTTTCGGAGGGTGCCGGAACCGGAGGTTCCGGTACCCGGATCGGCGCGGACCGGGGGTTCCCCTGACAGACGGTGACTCGGGCTCCCGGAGTCGTACATAACCTTAACACCAGGAAGTTGAACCAAAAAAAGGTACAAACAATGTTATTTTTCTCTAATGTCCTGCCCTCGAATCGAACGAGGTCCTTCTACCGACAACTTTGGCACCACAATCTCATGAATGGAAGACGTGCGCTGTACACCAACAGGACTTCTCTCTATATCCACTCCACCGGTTTCCTGTGAGTGATTTCGACTACTCCATTACATCACCGAACTACCTTGGCTTTTTGACGGTGACTCGGGCTCCCGGAGTCGTACATAACCTTAACACCAGGAGGTTGAACCAAAAAAAGGCACAAAGATGGTTCTTATTTCTCTAATGTCCTGCCCTCGAATCGAACGAGATCCTTCTACCTACACATCTCAGCAACATCGAATGAGTGGTAGACGTGGGCTGTACACCAGCAGGACTTTTCCTTGTAAGTTATCAAACGCCGCAGACTGACTGAATCGGCACCATGTGTCGGTTCAGATCGGGCTGTCATATATTATCGAGGTGACCGTCCCCCTTACTTCGAGCCTCCGGCTCTTTCGTGGGCCTCATTAACACAACTAAGTACCCTGACTTCCGTGTTCTTATGGTGGCCGAATATATATATTCCGTGTAAAAATACAGACAGTCTTCCCTTCTCCGAGAGCATGAACCAGAAAAGAAAGAGGTGAACCAAAAAAGGAATCCACATCGCATGTCCCGCCCTCGAATCGAACGAGGTCCTTCTACTGACAACTTTGGCACCACAATCTTATGAATAGTAGATGTGCGCTATACACCAGCAGGACTTCTCTCTATATCCACTCCGCCGGTTTTCTATGAGTGATTTGGACAGGTCCATGCATTAACAGTGACCAAACTGACTTGACTCCTCAAGGTGGCTTGGTTTCTTGAAGGTGTACATAACCTTGACACCAGGCTTTGACCAGGACGTTGGACAAAAAAAAGCACAAAGATGGTTCTTATTCCTCTAATGTCCTGCCCTCGAATCGAATGAGGTCCTCCTACCCACAAACTTCCGTGACGCCATTGAATGATTGGAAGACGTGCGTTGGGCGCCAGCAGGACTTTTCCTTGTATCGGATGCCACTGACTGAATCTTCACCATTTAAATGTGTCAGAGTTGTGATATCGACTCGACGGTTCAACCCGTAGACCGAGGTGACCGCCGTCCCCCCTTACTTCGATCCTCCGGCTCTTTCGCGGACCTCGGAAGCTCGATGGGTTAAAACAAAAGGAGTGAACAAAAAGGGCTCTGAGATCAACATTTATGTCCCGCCCTCGAGTCGAACGAGGTCCTCCTACCCACAAATGTCCGTGATGCTATTGCATGCGCGGTAGACGTGCACTGTACACCAACAGGACTTCTCTCTATATCCACTCCACCGGTTTTCTGTGAGTGATTTCGACTACTCCATTACATCACCGAACTACCTTGGCTTTTTGACGGTGACTCGGGCTCCCGGAGTCGTACATAACCTTAACACCAGGAAGTTGAACCAAAAAAGGCACAAACAATGTTATTTTTCTCTAATGTCCCGCCCTCGGATCGAACGAGGTCCTTCTACCTACACATCTCAGCAACATCGAATGAGTGGTAGACGTGCGCTGTACACCAACAGGACTTCTCTCTATACCCACTCCGCCCGTTTTCTGTGAGTGAGTTGGACTACTCCAGTTCATCACTGAACTACCTTAGCTTCTTGAAGTCGACCCGGGAATCACTAATGCCAAATTTATTCCGCGGAACATCCAGAGCACCACCCCCACATCGAGGTGTGCTTTCCCGGGTCGTACCCTTAACCTTGACTAGGAGGTTGGACCAAAAAAAAAGGCACAAAGGTGATCGAAACCTTCATATGTCCCGCCCTCGAATCGAACGAAGTCCTTCTACCCACAATTTCAATGAGTTTTTCGAATGAGTGGTAGAGTGCTCTGTACACCAACAGGACTTCTCTCTATATCCACTCCACCGGTTTTCTGTGAGTGAGTTGGACAGGTCCACGAATATAACCAGTGCAAACCATCGTACATAACCTCAACACCAGTAGGTTGAACCAAAAAAAGGCACAAACATTACCCCTATGTCCCGCCCTCGAATCGAACGAGGTCCTTCTACCCATGAATTTGGTCACACCATTGAATGAGTGTAGACGTGCGCTATACATACACCAGCAGGACTTTGCCATGTTGGAACCTTACTAGATTTTATGGATGGCCTGAATTGCTCTGTTCACCTTAGAACTACCTTGACTTCCACGTTCTTGATGTGGCGAACATATATCCCATGCAGCCATCGCTGCTCCGAGGCCGAGTTTTTTTGAACAGAGTATGGACCAAAGAGGTGAACCAAAAAAGGAATCGCGCATTTACATAAGTCGTACGTCCCGCCCTCGAATCGAACGAGGTCCTTCTACCCACAATTTCGGCAGCTCAATTGCATGAGTGGTAGACGTGCGCTGTACACCAGCAGGACTTTCCGTTGTAGGTTATCAAATGCCGCAGACTGACTGAGTCTGCACTATGCATTAGATCGAGCTGCAATATTGAACATAAACTCCACGGTCCAACTCGTAGACCAAAGAGACCATCCCCCTTATAATTACTTCGATCCTCCAATTCTTTCGCGGACCTCGGAAGCTCGACAGGGTTGAACAAAAGACAAACTTAAAAAGCATGGCCACAGACCGCATAACCATGTCCCGCCCTCGAATCGAACGAGGTCCTCCTACCCACAATTTTGGTAGCCCCATTCAGTGAGTGTAGATGTGCGCTGTACACCAGCGGGACTTCTCCCCTTAGCCACTCCATTCGGTGTCTCTGAGTGATTTGGACAGGTCCACGAATATAACCTCTTGATCACAAACCACCACAATCAAAGCAAGTGGCACAAGCCCAACACCCCACTCTTGCCAAAACCCATCCCCCGACAGGCTCATAACGATGTCGGCACCCTCCAATGCACCCCCTTGGAGCTGGATGTCATAGAGCCGGGGGCGTCGGGGCTGGTGCCACTCACCCGACCTCACACTCATTTTCACGGTGCTTCGACGTAGTTGCCCTGCGTCTGCGGCCCGACCTACTCAAGAATTGGCCACTTGGCCCGGCGTGTTCCATTATGCATATGCACTCCTCTACCACCTATGCCACCCACTTCTCCTCTCTTTCACCTCCGGGACCGTTGATCCGTCCCTTTCGGCACATCCAAATGGAACAAGCCACCCCACACCCTACCAATTTCACACCAGTACATCCAGGTCCACGCACCACCCACGAACCTCGATCTCATTGCTTCTCGGGCATCTTCCTTCGACGAAGGACCTGCGTGTGGGCACTTGTGCATTTACCCAGCGGACGGCTTGCGGATGGACGCGATGGGAGATACACTACCAACATACATACGCTTGTGGGACCTACGTTATATGGGCACTTTTGCAATTATCCCCGGCTTCAGGGGGGGGCCGCGGGGCAATGCACTACCAACATACATACACCGTAGGACTCAGCCAGATACCTAGTACTAGCAAAGTAGCCACATAGGCCGTAAACGGCCTGAGCGCTACTATAAATATACTGATTTACACCAGTGCAAACCATCGTACATAACCTCAACACCAGTAGGTTGAACCAAAAAAAGGCACAAACATTATCCCTATGTCCCGCCCTCGAATCGAACGAGGTCCTTCTACCCATGAATTTGGTCACACCATTGAATGAGTAGACGTGCGCTATACATACACCAGCAGGACTTTTCCATGTTGGAACCTTACTAGATTTTATGGATGGCTTGAACTGTCTGTTCACCTCAGAATCACTACCTTGACTTCCAAGTTCTTGATGTGGCCGAACATATATATCCCGTGCAAAATTCGGACAGCCACTCCTGCTCCGAAAATCACTGAACCAAAAAGGAGAACCCCCCAAAAAAAAGATGCGCACTTCGAGTTCTCTTTCTGATGTCCTGCCCTCGAATCGAACGAGGTTTTTCTACCCACGAAGTTCGGTGACTGTATTGAGTGAGTGGTAGATGTGCGCTGTACACCAACAGGATATGTCTCTTTGACAAACACCTGAGTCAATGCAAAGCACCGAATTATCCTGGCTTCAAAGTGACTTGTCGCCAATCGGAACATCAAGATGGTCATCTCTATCCCACTCACTCCCAGCCGGAGAGGCAAAAAAAAAGGGTCGCGTTTCTTGATGCCCCGCCCTCCAATCGAGCGAGGTCTCTCTATCAACGAACTTGCACCGAGTGCAGCATGCACCAGTAGAACTTGTCTCTATTGTTAATCCCCTGAGTTAGATGCATGCGAAGCAAATCGGATTTGGACCCACCGAAATCACCTTTCAATTGAAACCCGGACCCACCTAGCGGTGTTCGGCGGAGTCGGGTGGGATCGCGCGCCACCGCATGTAGCCTCGATCCATCGGTGGATGGAATCAATGCTGCGGAAAATAAACAGCGTAAATAACAAGGAACAAACGGAATCTGGAAAAATCAGAAGGAACGCAGGATTTCACTGAGCGGTGAGTAACAATCCTATTATCAGCCGTCCGCGTCCTTGGGTGTAAACTTCGGGAATCCAATCAGTAACAAGTAAGAAGAGGCGGTGAGATCGGAAGGACGGTGTACGCCAATGTGCGGCCTATCGCATCGCATCGCATGCAAGATGAGGACGAGAGATCTCCGTCCCAAGGCTTCTCTACCTGTTGCGCCGCACCCGGAATTAAAGATCGCCAATTTGTTGGAACACCGGTGAGAGGTCCGCGGTTGCTTTGGGATTAGATATCGCCGGTGTGTAGATAGATAGCGCGGGAGACAGCTAAACTGGATAGGAATTAGCGCTAGTTGGGAGAGCAGGATCGGCGTTGAGTGAGTGCACGGGGAAGGGTCAATGATTGCCGCAGATCAGAAATTGCATTTAGAACACACTGATAATGCAGCCCGTTCAGGCACCGTCACAATTTGCTCCACCGGCGCTCAGAATCAGGACCAGGAGGTATGTACAAACACCGTGACACGGGCCAAATCATGTATAGAGACGGTGGTAATGATGGCCAGGACCCCGGTTTTGAGTTCCAGGCGAGACTAGAGTTGAAAACGATAACCCGGAAAATATTGTAGAAGGAGAAGGGCGAGGGCGGGCGCCGAGCGGGGATCGCAAGTCTGCGGTGTAAGCATGTGGAAATGAAGGCTGAAGCCCGGCCAGCCCACTTAGGAACCCAGATTTTGCCGCCCGAGATTATTAGCGCTGGGGATGTCGATCGAATTTGCACCCACAAGATTGACCCACGGAGATCTAGAAGCGAGGCGATTCCGTGCCGAGTTCTCAGAGTCCGGGGATTGATGAGATTTAGATTGGTGTAGGGAGTTGGGTTCTATGCGGAGAGTCAGCCTGGGAGGCAACCCGAAATTCGTGTGCGGTGATGCGACAAACCAGAATGTCGCATTCCATGTACCTGAGAAGGAGCAGATAGAAATCGAACGATACACGACCCATTTTCGTTCCGGGGAAGGGGGAGATCTGAACATAAATAGCAAACGTTGAAGGCGTACTACTTACTAGTAGCTTATCTTGTGTAGCTTCTTGACAGAACACACATGTATCCGCCGTCGCGCAGCGCTCAGTGTCGGCTGCAGTCCGGGGAACACGGTCTGCGAGCGAATTATCTGCGGCAAAATGTGCTTCCTGTTGGCTTCCTGCCAGTGTCTCGGTTGACTAGGAGCAGAGAAGGCATTGGAACAAAAACCGGGCGGTGATCGGGGGGGCTGACCGACATATTGAATTAAGTTGACCGTTGGGCGCTCGGGGGCGCAGTTGCCGCAGGTCGAGATAATGGGTCCTCAAATGGAAGCGGTTCACGCCCTGGATGAAAGGTCAACGGAAGAAAGATGAGAGATGCTTTGCTGTGTTTGACGCTGTTTGCCGTTGCCGCTTTGATCCTATGCCCGACACGCCTTGCTGTTGTTGCTCAATTTGCTGGCATCCACCTCTGGGCCTGCGTACCTTCAGTCTAACCTTCAATATCTACTATATACATACTGAGGCTACCTGCTAGGCGACCCAATGGCGCGTGGCCCGATTGCGAGCGGCGGGTTGTACAATTGTGCGACCGATTTCTTTCTGCGATCATACAGCTAGGCCAGGATCTGCTGTTTAGCTCGGCCTTCTAAACCTTTCACTGGACTCCGGAGTATAGGGCGCATCACGGTATGGCCACCGAAGTCTAAAGGTTACCAATACAATCCAATTATGCCCGGCAGGCTGTCGCTGAACAAAGCCAGGTCAATCATCTTGTGCTCCGATTTAATTATGACCAAGCCCCGAAAGAATACCTGAATGCACATCATCGAAGTGGTGCGGAGGGTCATCGTTGCTGCGCATCGCGTCGGTCCTTCCGCGCCCTCCACTCAGGGGCTTTAGAATCCCCGCTTTGCAGACAAGGTGATTGATTAATGGCCAGAGGAAGACGCGGGGGAGCTATAAGCGAGGGATGGACTCTATCCATCGCATCGCATCGCGTGAATGCGTTAAGGCCGCGAAGCCGAAGCATCAAAGGTAGAGTTCGCTCGCTCATGCGTTTTGTGCGTTCGTGCTAGGATTTTACGTCGTTCTAATTGTTCCTGTCTCAGTTCACGATGCCTCAGTCTAGTCGTACATCCTCTGCTATCGGAGTTCTTTCTCAGCTTGGTTGCCCCGATGAGCGATGTGCCCTGACCTAAACTGCCCTCGCAGCGCCCACAATTTGCGTCCTCCTAGCCACACATGGAGCCAAGAAGCGACCTTTCAGCCGACCTCTTTTTCTTGCCGCAGAGACTTATTCAAGCTATGTGAGGTGCGCCTGCGTTTTCAAGGCTCTGTTCACAAGTTACAGCTATTTACTCTCGGCCTGGCCTCCCCGAATTTTGTAGGCCGAGCACCTACGGCCTGTACAACCTGTCCAGACTGCACTTTGCCATTCTCAACCGAACGCCGCCCAAATTCCGCATCGGAGATACCGCCAGGACACGATTGGACTCCCATGTCATTGGGCGACCTCTCTTCCATTACCTCTGGACACTGCTACCTAGACCATGCGGAAATTCCGACGAACCCTCCAAGAGTCACGATCTGACCAACGCGTCGCCCTGGTCCATCGACCACCCATGATCTCTCCACCATCTGCCATTGGCCTTCGCGTAGCTTCCTGCGAATCTCTACTATTATGGGACGGTGGCGCGGATCCTCCCGGCCCTTCTCTGCTTCTCGCCTCTCACACTCACTTCAAATATGCCCGCGCTCTGTCGATCCATGTGCTCGAAAATTCAAAGTTTGCTACGAGTGAAAAGCAACTATTCAATTATTGAGAGTCTGCAAAGTGCGTGCGCGCGGTCGTCAGCATCCGGGCCAGTAGGATTCTCGCATGCCGGCCACATTATCAATCTGAATATTTTTAAAACGAGGTGAAGAATCGCCCCTCCCTCTCATTCCATTGTTAATGCGTCTTCAAGTGTTCGAACGGTGAAATGAGTATGTCACTTCATCGTTATTGGATGCGCATTCGCATTCCATTCTACTGACATTCGTTGTCAGGGCCCAGGTTCTGGCGGCTCCACTCAAGCACCGTGGAATAACTTTCCTGGTCCTTCCCGCCCATGTCAATCATAATCCTTACACGTTCCCAGACCGGGTGACTGAAGTGAGGTACCATCCAGGATCGTCCGTCTCTCTGTGGAAGGCGGAATCGAACCCACGCCATCCATCCATAGCCGCGGAAGGATCTAAAGACTGGGCCCGGATCGCCGGTCGCCACATTTTAGGTTGTACATGCGGTTTTTCGGCACGTATGCCCACGAAGATCGTGGTCGAAGAATGGTTCGAGGCTTTTAATTGTGCGGCATAGTACTGAGCCGGATGACCCCACCGACCGATAAGAAAATCAATCCATAGTGGGATTAGACGGAGCAGCGCTACATTCCTATTGCCTCTCTCAAGCTGTGACATCGACACACCCTCGGAATTAAAACCTCGTGTTGGACCGAATTGAAATGGAAGTTGTAAGTTTCAAAAGCGCCCGTGTCTTGATGCAACTGACAGCGCGCCCTCGGTTCATGCTTGGAGGCGAAAGTGGACCCCGAGCATCTGAAATCTAGGCGCCGCCAATCGCTGGATTCATTGCGGAACGATGATCGTTTAACACACCCGGGCCGGTACCCAACATTGACAATTCACCTACGCGGACTTGGTACCTCATCGACACAATGCATGGAGTCCGGCGCTCACTCTCGATTGCTGTCGATGGTTGCCAGTCAGTCCCCATTTTCAGCGTCAAAAACATAGCGTGGCGCTCAGTGCGCCCTATATAGGCTCGAACGTCAACCTGCCGTAAATGGATTGAAGGAAGAAGTCTTTGACATTCCCAGGACCCAGATCAACCGTCACGGCCCTTGATTTATCGCTTGTTATGGTCAATAATCCTACACTTAAGAAGTTAAAGTGACCGTTGACGAGATGTAGCGAGATGTCCGGGTCGATGCCCAGTCAACATCGATACTCAAGAGGTCGAATGCCAAATTCAATTATACCAGCGCCTCGAGTTCGGCCCGCGCCATCGTGACTCTCCGCGAAAAAATCGAATGCCGCTGGCCTTCGTCGACGTGGCTCCACTGATTCCCGGACCGCAAATCCGATGCAAATCATCAATCATCCGAGTGATGATGGTCTTCCCACCTCTTGTCATTCATATCTTCCAAGTTGCTTCTCTGAATACCAGACAGTCCAGTACTGCAGCCGGAGAGAACATTTAAAGTGGCACCGGAAACAGAACACGACATCCGCCGCTCCGCTCGTGGGATGCGACCCGACAAAATGCGGACCCTTCATGTCAATTAACTGACCGGATTTCACAGGGCTAATAGCGAGGTGCCTTTTGCTTAAATTAGAATCAGAGAATTCTTGATTTCCGACAGCTTCCAAGTTCAATCATTTTTCGAGTACATCGGTGGTGGGTTGGTGGTGGGCGTGTGATTTCTATTCGCCCGAAATGCCCACTGACTGCGGATTCTAGATAATCCTTGGGCCACGGCATCTCTAAGGGGGACCGCCCCTGTGATGCTACCTGCCTACTTACCTACCAGTGCGACTCTAAATTTACAGGCGCAAAATATCGGCCGCGAGGACCGATCTCACGCGTCTACTTCTGCCGCAGCGCCGCTTGTGATTAAACTGTAATCTTGCCGCCTGTGAGGATCCGCGTTCCTGTAACCGCCTACCCGCCTACCCGCCTTCCTCCGCCCCATTCGTTGCGGTTTGCTGACAGACGGTTTCGAAATTCAATTCTATAACGGCGCCGGCCTGCGGGCCCATGCACTGTAACGCAACCATCTATCACAGCGCGCTCTCCCGATCATCGCCTGCCTTCCCTCGGGCCTGCGCTTCCATCAGTCCACTGACAACATCTCCTCGTTCTTGGGCCCCATTGACTGGATCGTGCTTCCCCGTTCCTCGGCCAACCTGGGAAACATCAGGAACTCATCTATACAAGTCCAGACGCCGTTACCATGGTGCTGATTGTGTTCCGATATACGAAGGACAAAGTTGTGCGCGCGGGCGGGATTCCGCCAGGCGTATCCCGTAGGCTGGGTGCGGCTTCGCGCATCTCTAGTCTCAATGCCGCCAATATCCACATTTAACCTTCTCTCTCATACGATTCGCAAATATAGCAAAGTAATTCCCCCGTGCGTCTTCTTGGTTATGACCGCACCACCCCGTTTGATGTCATTTAATCGTCATTTGGATGCGTGCCCCGTATCCGGCCCCGGTTTGCAAGAGACAGAGACACAAACGCCGCACCTCGCCGGTCTGTGCAGATATCAGTCCACTCAGGTTTTTTGGCATGCAGCTGGTGTCGGATCCTTCAAGGTTTTTCGATGAGATGAAATTTTGCGAAGAGGGCTCTGATCCTGATCATCTCGTTTCCTGCTTTGCCCCCCAGACCAAGCCCCGAAACAAGGATCAGCGAGCCAACTAGATGCCACGAGCAAAATTCGAGAACAAATTTGGTTGCGGCGGAGCTCGGGAGCTCGAGATGTCCCGTTGGTGCTGAATCCGAGATCCAAAAACCAATATAAATGAAAGAGTCCCGCTGGTGTATGGCGCACATCCGTGCTTGATGTTTTCGCCTTCTGTTTCCAGATGGCAGGAACCCGTTCGATTCGGGGGCGGGACATCAGCATACGAGGCATTTTTTTCCCGACTCAGGCCTGGAATTGAACATTGAACCGCCTCTAGTACAGCCCCCTATTCTTATTTTGCGGCTTTGGCTTGGCGAAACTTGAGAGCTCGAGATGTGGTCCCGCTGATGCAGAATTTGATTTCAACCCTACGCAGCAACGATCAAGGAGGGAAATCCACCCGGCGGAAGGTATCGCATTAAACTCCAACCAAAATGATCCACAGAATCCTGCTGGCTCATGGTGCACATACGTGCCTGATACTACCATCTGAACATGGAACAGTACTAGTCCCGTTCGGTTCCGGGGGCCCTTTTCTCTGGGCTCAAGACTGGAAAAGATGCGCAGGTGAATTCGATCTGATTCCTTTACATCAGTTTCTAAGCGATACCAACAGACTATACCAAAGAAAAATGAAGGCGTCCCACTAGATATTCTGAGGTGGTTTACGTACTTTTAAAACCTCTTTTTTTGCTCCGCTATCGCCCCTGTTGCCCGACGAGAAACAGTATCGCCCCTGCTGCCCTACGAGGAAACAGGACTGTCTCCAGGGACCATCTAACAAAAAACCAAGATCTAGATATAGTACTCGAAGATCGTTTGTTGTTTAGAGAAACTTAAAAGCTGCTCAGCTGTGATCGAAAGTACCTGGCTATGCGCTCATGTCGGAAAAACCAAAGTACCTTACGAGCTGGAACAATCTTACGGGGCCTTAGACTCACCTTGTAATCTTTTTAAGGCCTGGACTCAAGACCATAACGAGTCCAGGCCTTATAAGGCCCTATAAGATTGTTCTTTTTTTTTTCCGACAGGATTTGTGCGAACACGTTCAATGGAAGTCCAGCCTGGACGTAGGTACGGAAGGAAGACACAGGGATGTTCCTCTCCGTATTATGCTACGACTTTTGTCGACGAAGGTTGTGAATATACGGTAGCGTCACGCGTACGGTGGTCAACCGCCGCCAAGAGACTAGCCAAGATGCCGGGCCCACGCCGAGCACGAACCTGCCCCATCCCGATGCGACCGTACCGCACGGCAGAGTGTTAGGAACCATCCGGGATAAGTGGAAGAGTGAATGGATGAGGGCTATTGTGAAGAAACAAAGTCTCGTGAAATTGAACCGGATGTGTAATAGCTACATACGAAGTATGTAGATTCAATTTTCGGGCCCCGGCGGATTCGTGTGGATATACGTACATGGTAGTACGCGAGCCGACGACGAGGCGGGCCTAGGATTATAAAGCAATCAGGAGCGGGGCCGGCGATCTCCCGATTGGACGCGCACGCGGATCCATCACTGGCGCATGCCGCGCGGGGGTCTCGGGCGAGCAACGCCGCACCTCGCCGACGCCAAGAAATTATAAATGATTTGCAGTCCTGTGCGCCACTCGCGACTGATCGCATGGCATTAGCAACTGGAGGGCGGGACCATATCTTTTCTCATAAGGAAATGGCAAGCACGATCACCGCCGGCGGACGGAGGCGCGACTTGGGAAATGAAGGCGAGACAAAATCAACCAGCACCAACGGAGCTTTTCGGAATGATGCGCTGGACTAGTAAGCGGCAGCTGCAAGGGCAGCTGTAAGCTTGAAGAATAAAACAATCCAAGAGATATCCCCATTCCATCGCCGATCGGCGGTGCTATGGGGACAAAACATGATAGTCGATTCTTGAATTGGAAGAAGAAGAGACGCCTGGCAGACAATGGGAATTTTGCACATGCAAGTAGGTCTTTGAGGGGCGACACGAGGCGTAGTAATTACTTTCTAATTTGGTTGAAAATTGAACACGTCTGCACGTCGATCATCTGCTCGGTGGAAGACCAGAGCAATTTTCCTACGTTCACTTCCGCTCTGCGCACTCTCAGAGCCTCTTAGAGCACCCGGAAAGCTAATAATTAATCGTAACGCATGCGCGGCGAGCAGAGCGGGCGGGGTCCATTTGGGTCGCCGCGTTCCTGGCTCGAATCGAACCACGCTAAGTCCATTTGGTTGTAAATCCGACGCGGATGCGGAGCATGACGTGAACGGATTGACTCCGCTCCGCGGTTATACTCGTCCTTCTCTTCCCCCTCTTGCTACACAAGAACGAGAATACCCGTCCATCGACAAGCTTCGAATTCTCTTCGAGGAAATCCCCCCCTCCGGTATTTATACCGCTGTGCCGCTCAACCGCTGCACCACTTCTCGCAAATCAATGGCCTCAACTTCAACCCAGTCGATCGTCCTCCCAAGTATCCACGAGATGTTCCCCGAGCATCTCATGCCACGCTCGACACCCAATCCACACATCCCCGCCCCCAGCGCTTTTCCCCGTAGCCGCTTTGTTGTTCCACCACACGACCCACACCAATCTTTTTCCTACGTCTTCAAAAGCGACCCCCGTGGCTCGTCGTTGCAACACGCCCGAACCTCGAGCCGCCTCCGGCCCTTCGACTTGCCTGCGGTGCGCACAGGTCGGCCTCTGTCGTCTTCCGGGTCATCTGACGGGGATGCAGAGATGATGGTCGAAGGCGAGGATGGCGAGGAAGGGGTGGTGGAGGAAGGAAAGAAGCACGTATGTTCGACGTGCGGGAAGCGCTTCAATCGCCCGAGCAGTTTGAGAATTCACGTCAACACACATACAGGCGCTACACGTGAGTTCATTTCTTCTGCCTTTTTAGGTGTCTTTCTTGCTCTCTGGATTCGCATACTGCGCTGGATTCGCACTATGCGCTTCGCTTCCCTGTCGTTCATATCAGTTTATTCGCTTATTCACTCGATTTTTCAACACACTCTAACTCCGCACCCAAGCCTTCCGCTGCCCGCATCCCTCCTGCGGCCGCGCTTTCAACGTCAACTCCAACATGCGCCGACACTTCCGCAACCACGCGAATCCCGACTTCGCTGAGAACGCCTCGATGCACTCCTACCCCTCCCCCTCAAGCGCGTCGTCTCCCATTTCACCGACATCGGGGCCGCCGAGCGCAACGTGGAGCGTGTCTTCTGCAGACTCAGGCTCTTTGTCCCCTCTCACGCCTTCATCGTCGCCCTCCTCCTCCTCAGCATACACCTATTCCTACTCCTCCACCCCGCCGGAGCCTAAACCGCAGCCCGCAGCGTATTCTGCACCCCGACTATGGACACCGCCCCCCACCTCGCTCTCCCTCTCGCCCGTCTCAACTTGGAGCTCTGCCCCCGCTAGCGCTGAATCAACGAAGCAACGATACTTTGAGAGTGACGTCCGGAGCGAGCGGCGTTAACCTGTATGGCACCCGCGCTTGGTCTATCCCATCTTGTTCGTTTATTTATTGTCTCGAGGCGTATGTATACACCGAGAACGCCGCCTCGCCTGCCTCATCACCACATCGCACTGTACTGTACCTCACTTGCATTATCCCTCATTCTACCTCGTATGTACCCACAATCCCATCCCGGTAGCCGGCCGAGTCGTATCTATAGCCAGCCTCGTGTATATATGATAAAGTACCCATACAAAATTCAACCTCAACAACATCCGCGTTCGAACTGACTAAATCCTTCGTGATCCGCGCTTCGCTCAATCAGTCAAGAAAGAAAGTATTGTAGTCGAAGTGCTTTGCCAGGGCGCCAACCGCTACACAGTTGAACCGTCCGTAAACAACTCCCCTCCACATCTTATCTTAGACTGAAAATCTTAGTTACAAGCCGGCTGCATTCCTCGTAACGGGCGCACTCTGGCGTTCAGGCGCTCCTCCCTGCACTGTCAGTGATAGTGATATTATGCCATGCCAATGTCATTCCTCGTCTATGTATGTACTGAATTGAGTAGTACGTTCGCTCCTTATCGCCCGGTGCCGTTCTATACGCCGCTCTTTATTTTAAATGCCTGCCGTCCACGGGCCATCTTACGCTGATCCTCTCCCGCTTCCGACACTGATAGATATCTTCTCCACAGTGACATCCCACTGCCCAGGCCGTTCTTAGATTTCCAGCGTCGATCCCCCGGCCCAGCCTGTCGACGTTACTACCCGCGGTCTGTGCCGCGATCGGGCGTTGCTGAGCGCTGCGGCCGTCGTGCTATGTACGCGTGATTGTCTTCCCGTAGGTTAATCTATTATCTAAGCTTTCCACGGACGTGCAGGGCGCCGGCGAAGCTGATTCGCAGAAATTATGTAAGAGCGGGCGGGGGTATGCGCGGAGCGTTGGATCTCTAACTGACGGGGGTCGGTGGTTAAACGAGGTGCGCGGTGAACGTAAGTATATTAAGTCCTGCTGGTGTAGTGAGATTTCCTGTAAGGGAGTGAATTGAATATCGACCTCCGTTCGATTCGGGGAAGGACATAGCAAGGACATAGCAATTAGACAATAAATATTTTTACTCTCTACTGTCTCTTGAAACTCCTTCACCCGATGTTTGCTCCAGAGGATTCAGAAAATGAGCTAAGACTGGTTTGAAAGTTGATATCAGACATCATAAAGCCATGGTGGATGTACTCACTGACAACCTTGCTACCGACTATAATTCGAAGAATCAGAACAGTACGCGGGGCTTGCGAGCGCTGGAAGAAGGTCAGTAAAATCAGGTACGTACAAGGTACATCAAGTCCTGCTGGTGTTGTGATATACTCTGAGAGAGAGTTGAATATCGGGCTAGCTCCGTTCGATTCGAGGGTAGGATCTAGTTCCTGTTCGAATCCTTGTGACCTTTTGTGCCCAAAAAGAAAATTCAACGGTAAAACGAGTCCAACTGGCGCTGTACTATTTGACGTAGTACTGATTTATATATATTTACAGCTCCGTTCGATTCTGCGGTAGCGTCTAGAACTTGTGGACAGACAGGCTTTTTTGATAACAATTCGAGTCGTCTCGTGAACTCCGAGTCACCAGTACTCCTTCCGAGTTGATATAGCAGGGATGCCAGCCAGCACCATCGCAGGTGAAGCCAATTCGAAGAAGATGAAATGGCGTGGAGACTGCCTCAAGGAGCACTGGCACTGCGGTGGCCAATGACTTTTTGGGGACAAAACGCCAGATCCAAACAAGTCTTCCCGTTTGCCTGTATTTTTATAGTCGTCCGAAAGATAATCCTAAAACCCCACTTTCTCGGATACATTTTTGATTCACAAATAAAACCCAAATTCAATTCCCCTTTGCATCGCAAACGCTCAAGAAAAATACCCCATTTTCTGTCACTTTTCTAGCAGTAGAAATATGTTGTACTATGTCCCAAACAGAGGGAGTACAATGGAAAAACCTGTTTGGTGCTCGAAAAGGAGTCTGTTTATCAACTAAAAAGAATACCATGTCCAAAAGTAGATCATTTAAAATAGGTCATTTTTTTTTCCGGATCTTTGGGGCCGCGAGGAAAATTTACCCAAACGGAAAGTCATGTTTGGACCACATGTTTTTGTCCCCAAAATCCATCGGCCAACGCAGTGGTGGTGCATATGATATTTCCATATTTGCGCATATTTTGTATGGAAACCTAGGGGAGTGTATGTTTTACTTCAAATATAGTCATAGGGCATTTGATCCTCCCTGATTCTTTCCAAAGCCCTTGTATGTAATGACTTGTTGAAGTTCTTGATGATACTAAAAGTGAGTCAAATACCTGCAAGTTTGGCCCCAATAAAGCAAAATCTATACCCAGATCTGTGTCCACCCTGGGGGACGGGTTTCCCCTAGGTATTCTCATGCATCAACCCGCCATGGACCCAATGGGTGACCTACATTATTGTGACATGCCTTATTGCTGGTGAACCTTACACACCTGAGACCTAGATTTCTGCGAGTTACACTCATAGTGCACACCCACAGCATTGCTCATGATCAAACCTCAATTTCCCTTTCACACATCTACAACATCCTTGTGACCTCTCTGCTCTTGCACCCTGTATCCCAGACTTTCGGATTTCTGTCCCCCAGCAGATGAACTGCTACAGAGCACATCAATTTATCACCTCCGCTCACAGTCACCAAAGTTCTGATCAATCCGGGAATGAGCCATCAGTAAGTGATACTGTTAAATTTGACTGCCAAGTTTTACACTCCCCCTGGTCAAAACATATTACTTGGGAAATATTCTTTTAAGGGGAACAGAGACTGCTGTCCATGTACCATTGGATTACACTCAAACTTCTAACAAAACACACCTTGTTTTTTTATTGAATTAACTCATCAGTTATAGTGGACTGCCTTGGTTATAGATAATATGAAGTCAAATCCTGCTAGTTGATTGAGCGTAAACATTCCTGCATCATCCTCTTGTTTGACCGGATGAGATGTTAGACCATCAACAACATATATTTACATGCACAAGGAATTATGGCAACTGTTGTAATTTAAAGCTTTTCAGCTAGATTCTCGCCTTATATGATCTTGATATTTCCAAGTCTGTAAACCAAGATGTGTCATTTATATCTTCAACACCGAGGAAAATTGATTTGGCCATTTCATTCAAATCCTGTAGGTGATCACCCATCATTGGGCGGCCTCGCCAATCCTGGTATGCCCATATAATAAATGCTTTCATTGCACCACTCTGATGCAATGCTGTTCCCTCATTACGACAAAGTGTGGGAAGAGTGCTCATCCATAGATCCAGTCCTGATTGACTGAGAGAGCCAATGGAGCTGAAGAAAACTTGAACAGCATTCAGGAATCCCTGTAGCTTCAACTTCTGCCACTGACTTTTGTTATTGTGAAATTGACTTTGATATGCCTTCTTCAGTAATAGCTCGAATGCTTGTGATCTTGCCTCCATTGAAATACCTGAGGACACAACATATTCAACAAGTTCGGAATCTTGATCATGTATAGACAAAGATCCCAACAGATGTTCCACAGGGGAATTCAAAGTCTCAAGACAAATGATAACTGCTATCTGAACCTCAGTTGGTATGGTTTGAACAAAGTATCTTGTTGCATCAGGTACTGCTCCTGGCTGAAGATGGAGGTAAACTCGTGGGTCCATCTTTGAGAGGGCAATCACCAAGTCATGATTAAGTGATTGTTGCCCCGAAAAAGTGAATTTGAATATTTCTGCAATAACAATATGATAGTGGCTATCATCACGTGCTGGCTCAGCTAGTAGGCTTAAACCAGCAACTACAAATCTGGCATAAATCATGTCAATCATGTCCCAAGACTTGAAATGTTCTGGAAATCTCAAAAGCATTGAAAGTGAGGCACACAAAAGGTAGTTAAAGTCATGGGCTCGTTGACTTTCATTTGAGTATCTGAGAAGATCAATGTCTGGAACGGCTTGAGTGAATATGGCCAAAGCAACTGCAATTGAGGTGTTTAATTCACTGGCTGGTATTTTTCCTAGACATCCTGAAGGCACCTTGCCCTGTTCTCCCTTGTCATTTTGACACAACACCCATCCATCAGCATATTCATACAGCACATTCAGCATTTCCCCATTTGAAATTTCCAGCTCATCAGGCAAACTAGTCATAAATGTGGATTGAACAATGACTGGGGAACTGGCTTTGAAACTTATGAGTTTAATGAGAAGTGGTACCACTTTGGTGTCTAAAACATTCTCTGAACGTGCTGTAGTCCACACACTTATATCAGTTCTCTTTCTTCGTGATATTTCTTGAGCCAAAGTTTCTACCATCATTCTCGTGTGGAGTGGGGTGTATCCTGTGTCCACCCTGGTTCTATCACACATAACTTCTAGCAAACTGGTGATTTCATTGAGTGATCTACAGGCACAGATGCAAGCAATAAAAGCCATTGAATTTCTCCGTAAACCTCTCTCCACCATCTTGACTTGTGAGTGGACAAGATCTGATGTATGAGATCCTCTCTCATGTCTTCCTGTTCTTAGAGAAAGATTGGCTTCAATATGCCACAAAGCACGTGCATACAGCTCAATCTTATGATGTTGCATATGTGCTGCTTTTAGCCAAGAAAGTAAACTTATTTGCACTGGATGAAGCAGTCCTTCAAGTATCTCAACATGTTCAAAATCTGCTGAAAGCCCAGCCAATGATTGGATACTATGCTGGGTTAGTGATTTGTCTGTGGATGTAGATGCTATCCAAAGGATGGCCTGCCCATCAAGGCAATGGAAAGATTTTGGTTCACTGATAAATTGCATCTCATCTCCATACTCTGATGGTGACTTCCATGCCAAAGCACTGGTGCTGCTAAACCAGTGAGATTCCACAAAGACTCTCTTGAATAGAATCCATCTTCTCCTGATGAATTCTGGGGAAGGGAGATACAGCGGATAAACAAGATGATATCTCAAGGAATAATACTCATATGTTGTATTGGCATATGAAGAAAAATTGATGGTCAAGTGGATGGGCAAAGCCAATGGTAAAAAAAGGACATAAAGCACCCGTTGCTGGAATGGAGGTAGTAAAGACCATATCCACACTAACATTCTGAAAGGCCACAAAATTGTTGATACTGTGGCAGTGAAGAAGTGCAGGCCAATAGTTCCTAGTATTGACACAACTTGAATGCTTTTGTTGTACAATAACAGTGGCTTCCAGAGATTGGGGATTCCTTTCCTAGCATTGGAAATATATCTCAAGAGATTATGTACCCCTGAGCTATTGAGTAATTTACGTAGAGGGAATAGGCTTTGATAAACCAGTGGTGAAACTGCAGTTTTCCATGGAGAGTTACACAGTCCTGGAAGCAGTAGGCTGGCCACATGAAATATAAAAATGATGCTTATGCATGTGGTTGTTGCTATTGCAATGGTGTTGTTGAGAGAAAAGAGCAAAATTGAAAGCCCTGCAAGGAACAACATAACACAGACAGACAATGCAAAGGGCAAGAAGCCAATAATCTCAGGTGTTTTCCATCTGATAAGTGCATTAAATCTGTGCTGTCTCATCCGAGACCGCAATTGGGGTGATGCAGGAAGCCCAAAAGAGTATGCATTTAGCCATTGCTTTATCAGCATCGCTATTGCAGCATCACCGAGAGAGCAGGCCAACGACGTGAACCACAAGCCATTGATCCATACATTATTTGAAGAAGGAACAAATTCTGGAGGCTCAACATTTGCCTGTGAGTTGTTCAGCTGAGGATTTTTGATAGCTTGCACTACATCTAACAGCAAGCCGTTTGTCAAGTCTTGTGCACTGGGTCCCAGATCTTGAAATGTTTCAATAACAAAGGCAGTAACCACTGCTGAGAACAAAGTAGCCTATACAAATTGTGTCAGGAACACAACTGAGGGACAGGGAAAAATACAAAGTTCTCACAACAATTAGCATGGTATCCAGATTTTGATTCCACTGCCGAAGTAGTTGTTCATCATGTGCATTTGCTGCCCTAGCATATTCTTGCCAGATTGTTGCCCCTTCAGACATTTCTTGTCCAAGTTCATCTCGCACTAACTGCAGACCATTTGAATAATTCACAAGTAGGAAGAAGTTGATCATTGTCAACTCACGTTTGGCAGAGCTGAGAAAGAAACTGGTTCCGAATCAGACATTTCTTGTCCAAGTTCTTTTCGCACTGACTGCGGATCATTTGAACAATTCACCAGTATGAAGAAGTTGAACATTTGTCAACTCACATTTGGCAGAGCCGAGAGCGAGACTGGTTCCGAATTTTCTTGAATGTTGTGAGGCATTAGGCAGGTGAAAGCTGAGCAGGTTGCAGAGCTCTTATACGAAAGATGTATATCATGATCACAATTGTGTGGGATTGACAGATTGTTGGCATGCCAAAGCTGGCTTTCCTGGAAACCGGCGTTCATGAGTTGGACCGTGCCGTGTATTATCGTTCCCTTTGCCGGCCCGCGCCGCTCTTTATATATTTGTACAGTATGCCTCTCCCGCTCACACTGATACGCACCCCGTTGACGTTGATGCGCTACCCGCTGTCTGTGCCGCGATCGGGCGTTGCTGAGCGCTGAGCCTCAGCGCCCGTCGTGTTATGTACGCGTGATTGTCT
This sequence comes from Mycena galericulata, assembly GCA_029289565.1. Taxonomy (NCBI): domain Eukaryota; kingdom Fungi; phylum Basidiomycota; class Agaricomycetes; order Agaricales; family Mycenaceae; genus Mycena; species Mycena galericulata. The sequence goes on from JARKIA010000096.1 coordinate 327,011, forward strand.
TCCCGTATGCTAAGCCAAGCTTCGCTGGCGCCGGCGAGGCTGATTCGCAGAAATTGTGTACATATGCAGAGCAGAGCACGGGGTCTGCGAGTGTTAGATCTCTGACTGACGGGGGTCGGCGGTAGCAGGGAAGTGAATAAACGAACTCCGTTCGATTCTGGGTCAAGACATGACTGGTGGAAAGAAGAAGATTTTTGTGCCAATTTTTCAACAACGAGATAAGCCATTATTACAGTACCTTTCATCGCAAATCTACCAACTCGATGTGCCGAGCCCGATGTTTGTTGCTGAAGCGGTGAGTTAATCGACGCTCGACGGCGCGGTACAGAAGTTTCTTACCAGTATCACCGCCCCCGTCGTGGCTGCAGTCTAGAGTTTGTCATTGATACTTCTAGGTCCGCGGATCGCTCAAGCCTCAAGCCCATCTTATTATGCGTCGGCGCAGGGAACTAATGGCTTATGCATCGACACTATTAACTCCAGCGAGTCGCCTTCTTAGTTGTATAGCCTCGGGAAATCTTCGCACCCATAACGCTCCAGAAGTGATATGAACTATGTCCAAGAGATATTTTCCAGGTATACTCGTTTTCGTCCGGTGGGGATCCACGGGGACAATCATGAATAGGCATCCGAGCGCCCGATCTGAGGATTGGCACGCAGGCCATGTGTAAATAGTAACCGATGGGCATTCAAACCATAACTCACAGTTTAACTTCAGAAACCACCAATTGAATTTGACGCCCCGCTCTCTCCGGAGAACCATCGAGGCTGCCGAGGCTTGCGGACTCTTGTTAGTAAATTAAAAGCAAATGTTCGCTCGCTCGGCGTGTCGGCGTACAGACGCCGCCTCCTCGGGCGACTATTCGATGTAAATTCCAGTCACGGGCTGGACTCGAAGGCGTACATTTTTATTCAATTCTCAGCGGTCAAGGAGAGGAACGACTTCAAGTCAAGGCGGCCCCTTGACTGTTTACGCGGGCAACAAGGGGGTCAGTGGGCGGCGTTTTCCCTGGAGCTCGACGAAATAAAATAGTCAATGACCGCGGTTCGATAGACTGGCGGTAAGCGCGAGGAAGGAAGGAAGGAAGGCTAGCAGGGATGACTCCTTTCTTCGGACGCCACGCGTTCCCGATCTAATCCACGGCGTGCTAGGTTTCCATTAGCATCGCCCATTAGTATTTAGCACAATGCTAATCGGGGAATGGCAGGTCCACGCACAGGCGGCTTTCTCGGCGACGGTGCAGTTGTGGGGCAAGAGTGCCTAAAGGCAGGATAATTCATGCGTGAATAGGGAGCGCAGCACGACGGAGTCCCATCACGGATTATGGAAAAGAACAGAATGGCGGATAAATCAATTGAAGTGCGTTAAGACACATTGTATGTGGCGCACAGAAGAATTCGAGCAGCGTTTGTGGCCTGGCCGACTGACTTACTGCTGGAAAATGGAATGGGAATTTAAAATGTGCAGTCCGTGCCTCGAGAATAAGGCGCCCCCGGGAGAGATGTGAATAATATGACTCCTAGTACGTGCTATCTAGTGCTGCGCATAGTAGAGAGCTCGAGTGAGGTTTCGAACTCTGCATCCCCTAGAATAAATAGGTGTAAATCAATATGTGCGTTTAAGTCCCCAATGCAAGAAGATTCCAGACGAACCCACTCAAACTAGATTCATCCAGAAAAGACCTTTTGGCAGGAGGCAAGGATTAGGAAGCGGTCAGGTTCACGGTGTCGTCAGGCCTATTCATCAGCAGTGATTCACGGAACCCTAGACCCAGCACGGTGGAGGGCAAGACTCGGCAAGCTCGGGAGTCGGGCTGGATCGAGCGCATGTCTCTTCGATCCGTCGTTCGCCGAAACACTATCGGCGGAATATGAAAGTGGAAGGAGAGAATAGAGAGCAGGAATTAAGCCGAGTAGACGTCCTCTCGCCTCCTTCGCTCGCCGCGTACTCCGGTGGATGCCTCGGAATCATCTGAACAACAAGCAGAGCTTGTGGTGAGATCGGAAGGACGGTGTAGGCCATCGTGTTCCCCCACATTTGTTCGCCCTGTTTATCCAGTTCTTGAGGTTTCTTGGAGTCCAGCTATACGGATAGATATGGTTTAAGATCGAGAGAATCGATGGGGGAGAATGAGTTCTATAAGGAGAGTCAGCCTCGGGGGTAGCCCGATGTAAATGGCAGGTGCGGTCGAGCGATTATCATCATGTCGCATTCAACCTGCGAGATGCAGGTTGTCTATACATGTATTTGACAAGTGATATATTACTCTTTAAGCAATCCCAGACCGGATTCTTGTCTCTGGGAGGTGAGTAATCTGAACATGGCAGCAGAGACTTATCGTGAGCGCGTTTTAATAGCTCCTTGACAAAAAACCCAGGTATTCGTTGGCCGATGTTGCTCAGCGGGAATACGGCCTTCGAATCAATGCGTACTTGTTAGAGATTTAACCTGTCGTGGGGGAAGAGGAGATAAGAACAACTTGCAACCCGGTGGTCTGAGTCTTGAGTGGTTTGAGTAATGACTGGCAAATTGGATTGAGCCGAGTTTTAGGGGTTCGGGGACGCCTAAGGTGCCATAAAATGACTGGGTTGAAAGATCAAGTTGACTGAGTTGAAGGTTGGCTGAGAGAGCGCGTCGACCGCCGTCGAGTCATACTTTGCCACGTTTGCCAGCGCCGTGATGATCGTATCATTGACTGAACAGTCCACTGTCCCGGTTGATCCCTGACTACCTCCGTCCCCGCCCGCCCCTTTTTTGCTGACGTACCCTGCATGCATAGGTTACCCGAGTCTCAAGGTCTGATATATATGTCGACGCTGAAGCTACTGGCCAGGCGATTTAATTGTGCGGAGCCGACTCTGCGTTTTCTGCGACCACACAGCCAGGATGCGCCAGGATGCGCCTCTAACCGGTTTTCTCGACTACGGCGCATCTCAGTATGGCCACTTGAACTCGGATGAAATTGAACAGCATCCCACGCGCATGCTGCTACCTCTGCTGAAGCAAAATCGAGTTGTGATCTTGCCGTCCATCAGCTGAGGATTCGCGCTTTTCGTGCCTGCCTAACCTGACCGCCTTCTCCCTCCCCATTCGTCGTGTTTTTTTCTGACTCATCTGCTTTGAAATTTAATCGAATCGGAGTTATCAAGCCAAGAGCTGTTTGCGAGCTCAGGCAAGGCGAGCCTGCGAGCCGGCCTGAGTGGAAGCCAAGAGCGTAGATACGATCTGCGCACGTCTGTGTAGATTAGATTATGATCTGATCTACACAGCCACTTCTGGCTCGTTTCTCTCGCCACGCGTCGCCGGGACTCGAAAGTCCTCTTTGTCCTCTTCCTCGTCCTCCAGGCTCCACTTTTTGGACCCCACCCTTCCACTGTCCCTCCTTCCTTTTTCTTCACGCTTGGGTCGCTTCGGGTCTCTTTCTTCCGACCCGTGGTTGCCCTTGTGTACCGGGATCGGCGTGCCCGCGCGTTCCGTCTCCGATCCGCCCTTCCCCAGCTGCCCCTCTTTGCAGCCTCAGGAAGTCCCGATCGGCCGGGACGGCCTTTCCCCCCACACCACACATCTTCGTCCTTCGTTCTCGTCCATCGAATACCACACGCGGCTTTTCTCGTCCGTCAGATCTAGCGCACCAAAGGTGCTCGCCATCACATCTGAGCGCAGATCTCTACACACACGCGAGCGTCTACGTATACCTTGGGGGATTAGTAATGCAGCTCGGCCTTCGGGCAATTGATTGATAAGATTCTTAGTAATACAGACAGTTCAAGTAGATACACGTAGAATATTCTAGATACATTTTGTAGTAACTGTTATATCCATGCAGCCTCCCTCCGATGTCCGGCCAATTCCTGGCCATCATCCGCCCCCCTCCGATACCTCCGGTACCTCCGGTACCGCCAGAGCTCCGGTCATTGACCGGAGCCTCCGGACGTCCGTGTATCATCGGGTTTTTACGCAATGAAGGATTACTGAGCGTTTCTGTCACGCTTCGACGCGTTCCAACGCCGCACGTGACCACGTGCATCCCCGACGTACCCGACGGTGTATCCTTATTTATTCCACGTGACCGCGCACCACACGTGAAGGACCCATGACGTCACAACACGACGACACAACAAGGTGATCGATCGACGCCTAACGACGACGGGTTATTGTACACGAACAATACGGACGACGGACACACACAATTAATAAATGATCTGTTTCAGTAGCATACACGACCTTAAGTCGTTATTGTAGTTAGTAAATATAGCGACCTCTAAAACAGTATAAATACAGTAGATAGTCGCTTGTATTCCTTAGACTTTTTATTCAGTTCTTCTACCGCTCCTCTTACCCTCCACACCCCAATCCTTGGTTGCACTGCGTGCCTTGGACAGAGATCGAGCTTTAGTTGTGACAGTTTCCCGTTTATCCGTCTTCTCATCTTCTTCCTTATTGTCTTAGGACTTAGTATCACTTCCTCCAACACGCTCTATTGTTTAGAACCACCCTCCTTCCTATTATGGAATACAATTAGCTACTTAGTATATATATCACTTTAATATGTCTTGTACTTCAGATTGATAATTAACGTTGCTTGGCTCTAACTCCTTGCACTGAGTCGCCCTTGCACTCCTCGTCCTCCTCCGGTACCTCCGGTCGTCGTCCTCTATACCGGACTACCTGCCGGTCAAGGTAGTCGCTCACCCTTTACCCCCTGTGGTGTTGCGATCACTCGTATACAGCCCGGACCCTCTGTCGGACCTCCGGTACCTCCGGCCCTTGCCGGACCTCCGGCACTTCCGGTCCTTCATCCCCGGCTCGGTATATAACAGCTCACTGTAAAATCCTGCTAGAGCATCTGATTGCTCTAAAGCAGCCTTCTAATCATCAGTGCTATTGCAATCTTACAGCTGTTTGCATGTATTCGTGAAACACGAAAAAAATTGTGAGGGCACGTGACCGATGCCGAGCGGTCGAACTTGGTGCCAGGGACCGAAAGATTGACCAGCCGTTCCAATTACTCTTATCAAGCTATCGGGTATGTTTTCCGACATAACTGGGATGCATTCTTGATGCTGAAACGCTGCGGATAGAACCGGCCCGACTCGGCGCCATTCGGCAGAGATCACGTGCTCGGTCAAAAACTTTTTCGTGTTTTCACGAATACATGCAAACGGCTGTAATCTAACTCCTCCGCTAATCTCGCCCTCTCCGCCTTTACTTCAACAAGAGCCAAGGACCTTAGTGGTTCTCGGCCTATTCCTTTTGTATTTTAACCAATTCTAACGACTTCGTCAGCCGGCGCAGGCAGGTCAATACCCATGACTTTACCGTGAAGGCCCTCCCGATACTGCTTGCAGCTGGTGAAGTTTGCAGAACGGTGCTTGTTTCAACCACCTAATGCGAGATTTTTAGCCACTTATGTAAATAAATCTTCGCGTCCTAGGGCTGCCCACCGTCCCCGTCTTTACGGGTGTGACGGGTGCCGTCAACGGCAAGCCGTCCCGTCCCGTCAGCAAGTTGCCGGATAGAATTGACGGGGCGGGTACGGGACTGCATTTTTGCTGTCTGTCCCGTCAGGGTGCGGCCGTTGACGGCCGTAAACGGGTTGGTCCTCTTTTTTGCGCCAAAATTATTTTGAATTGCTCTAAATTCGACCGCCATGACCTACCATACTCTGAAGTACCACACCGTCCTCCACTACGGTTCCCAGAATTGTTCATCTCACGTGCTGCGGGTGTACCCTCCAAAAATATGGATTCTGTCGCGTGTATTGTGAAGCAGAGGCCCAATTCCACATTCTGGGCCATAATTGTATGGATTAGTATTTAATTGTATGCAGATTCTCGTCACTGAATGCTCATTCTCGCCGTCGAGGGCCGTCCCGTCATTTCACGGTTGACGGCCGTCTTTTTGCCATCCCGTCCCGTCTCATTGAAGGTGCTAAAATTGGAAAAGACGGCCGCTTTTTTGACGGCCCGTAACCGTCTCGGCCTCACAGATTGACGGCCGTCCCCGTTGACGGGACGGTGGGCAGCCCTATCGCGTCCTGTCTCTGGAGTCGTGGGTGCGTTGCATTCTTGGAGCCGCACAACCCCGGTGTATCTAGTCACGGAGGCGCGGCGAGATGGATTCTACAGGGGGCAAAACAATTGCTCCAATGATAATTTCCCTGGGTCGCAAAGGCGTCACGTCGCGGCAGGACCCTTCTCTCCGCCAACCAATTTACAACTGTGAAGCATGGCTTTTTTGCAGACTCTTTCAGGAGACGCACGGACGATGGTTTTCCAAATGGGGTCACGGAAAGAACCATAGCCGAGGTTGTGAGCGCTAGTTTCGGGAATGATGGCCTGAAACACGAAAACACAGCGGAAATCCCCGTTCCATCGGATTCCATCGCGATCAGCGGTGTTGTGCATGGACACCGTGACCTGACTGAGAATGGAAAGTTTTTCTGTGACACGAGATGCAACATGTACAATCAATTCGAATAAAATTGAACACCTCGATCCACACAAGTTTTTTACGTGGATTTCCTGCTTTGCCGCGATAAAAACACTCCAAAGCACGCTTCAAGTCACGTAGTGATGTTTTTGGCTTGGCTTTAATTCTGGCTTTGGTTTAGCTTCATCTGGCTTTGGCTCAAGATCTCTCAAGCCAAAGCCGTGGGGCATAGCTTGGCTTGGCCGGGCTCTGGCTCAAGCCATTCAAGATCAGAGAATTCCCACGGTTTTCGAGGTCAGAAAACTGGTCCTATTCACCTACAACACTGGTCAAGTACCTTTAAATTTATCAAGAGGCTGGAAATATTGCTATTAACCTGTGAACAGACGCAATCAAGTTGTCCTGATGCTCGGGAAGGGTCAACTCAACTCCACTCGCTAATCTACAGTAAGTGCTGAAGCTACCATTTAAACATGTATGAGCTTCCAGCATTCTCAGTCTTCTCAAAAACCATATGAGCGTCAACCCTTGACACGAGGTCAATGCGGCTCCAGTCCTGACTTTTGGCCTCTCGGATGTCAAGCCAAAGCCAAAACCAACCTCAAGCCAGGAGTTTGGCTTGGCGGCTTGACAAATTGGCTTCTTGGCTTTAAGCCCAGACATCGCTAGTCATGAGCTGGACGGTGTACATTTGGGTCGCCGTGTTCCTTGGGGCCTTATACCCATTGCGAAGCGCCACGCAGATCGACCGAACAGTGGGGTGTATACGTGGACTACTGTACTATAACGATCAATTAGACAGGGGGTGACGCATGTCAATTTCAACCAGTTAATTCGACAACCTACCGGGATGACCGTGGCAAATGCCAAATTTCAACCATTGCTGGCCAAGGGAGACTGACAGAGTCATATGACAAAGAGATCCAAGAAAAAAGGCGCAGTTGAATACTTGGGAGCCAACGTCGTTATCGATAAAACCAGCGGTGAACCGTGGGTTCAAAATGTATGCATTTGCAACACAAGGGTCTTATTGGAGGATTCAAGTGTCCAGTGATAAAATGAGGTTTTTGAGGAGGAGGAGAATTGTACTGGCGCGGTCCCACAATTGGAACATAATTTATAAATTCTTAAACCACAAATCTAATTTGACGCCGAGACTGGTGACGCGTGACACCGTATTCGAACAGAACCTCCGGTGACGGGTGCTATCGAATTGATCCTTATAGTACACGGCCTTCTCTTCACTTGATTCCCATCTCTCCATTTATACTGGGGAGTTGACTACGCAACTTTTATACCGCGCCACTCCACCGACTACGTTATTGCTGGCAATGGTCTCAAATTCAACTTCAACCCTCTATCCCCAGTCGATCGTCCTCCCGAGTATCCATGAGATGTTCCCCGAGCATCTCATGGCATGCTCGGCACCCCATCCGCATGCCACCCAAGTCCCCGTCACCAGCGCCTCTCCTCGCAGACGCATTTTTCCACGACTTCAGCCACACCAAGCCTACTCATTCGACGTCCTCAAAAGCCATCCCCATGCCCTGTCGTTACAGCACATCGCCTCGAGCCGCCCACGGAGGTCCGACCTGCCTATGGTGCGCACCGGTCCTTCCTTGTCCTCGGGGTTATCCGATGGCGATGCAGAGATGGGAAACGTTGAGCATGGCGGGGAGGGCGACGAATGGGTGACTGATGAGGGAAATAAGCATGCGTGTCCAACGTGCGGGAAGCGGTTCAATCGCCCGAGCAGTCTGGAAATTCACCTCAACACCCATACCGGGGCTACACGTGAGTGGTCTTACTCTTCTCCTTTTCTCGTTTAACCTCTGGGTTCGCTTTCTGCACGTCCCTGCCAATCGTTTCAATTTTATTTCCGCGCTTCGTGTTGATTTATTTTGAACACGAACTAATCCCAATCCCGGCTCACACTCCAGCCTTCCGCTGCCCCCACCCCTCATGCGGCCGAGAATTCAACGTCAAATCGAATATGCGTCGCCACTTCCGCAAGCATTCGGACCCCGCTTTCCCCGGCATACACTCCTTCCCCTCCAGCCCGTTGTCACCCGTTTCGCCGGCATCGAGGTCACCGAGCGCGTCTTGGAGCGTCTCATCCTCTGATGGCTCTGTTTCGCCTATCACCCCCTTCTCCGCGCGCGTACTCGTCCTCGATTCAGCCCCAGTCGACCAGTCCGCATATTTGCCAGGCGCCCGATCCCCCCCACCTGCACTCTCGCCCATATACAAGTGAAGCCACACCCCCGTCCCTGACGCACCGACAAAATAGCGCAACTCCAGAGGGTTGTCCGGAGTGAGCGCGCTGTACATTGTTATTATTTTCTTTCAAATCTTGGTCTCCTGTTTCTCTTTTCAAGTCGTTTTTGTCTCCCCGGCGTACACAGCCTAGAGCACCGACACCACGCCACACTGTTGTACCGTACATCGCGCCATCATCGTCCTATCTTCCCCGGGCCTCTGTATTAAAATTGATTTTTGAACTCATAGTGTGTACTTCGGCGTGAATCAACATGCGAAACCGCATGCTGAGAAACCGCATTTGTATAACCCTTGAATTTGAACTCCCCTTGGCCGACCGTCGAAATGCTGGGAAGGCTGTCTCGTCTTGCTGTATATTTCATATTCCCAGAGGACAAGCCTAAAACTGCAGGCTTCAGCCGTCGGAATCTTAAAGACACTAAGCGTCGCCGAATATTTAATCGACTCATAGCGGGCGAGCGCAGTAGGTTTGATTCGGAGTTGTTTTGGGCTTTTAGTTCAAATACTTCTGGTGCTCAAGAGAAGAGATAGTCAGCGTCAGCATCTTAGTTCAGGACAACTCACATGTGTTCGGGTACGGTCACCGTGGAGAACAAGAAAGAGGCGAGTCTCGAGAGACTACTTGGCTTCGACAAGTTCGGAGTCGGAAATAAGACCGGTAGATATACCGGCCGTCACTTCCGAGAGAATGGGAATTGCCAGGAGCGCTTAGTTTGTCACCTCGGCATTGAGAGAACCGACTCTCATGAAGGGAAATAAGAAAGACGTGCATACTCGGTGACCTGAGGAGAACTATGGTCGAGACCGGAGAGCCATGAGACTCGAATACGGGCCTCGAATGCGCTCTCAGACTAAAGGGAGGAAAGTAAAAGTCAATGAGAGAAGATCCCGCCGACAGTTAGTTTCCAGGATAGCATCGCTCCGGATGGACACGTTCCCGTAGATGTACATCTCAGAGTTAAAGGTGCAACGAACATCGCGAGACGTCCTGCAGGTTGAACGAGCGTCGATCTGTTCGAAAGGGAGTAAATCAGGTCCGCCTCATCGTAGATGGACTTAACGAAAATAACAGTCTAAACGTTCGAAGTGTTACAACGGTCTATCCGTGTGCATCCCTGCGCTCTGGCTTTAGGAATACAGAAGGAGAGACGAGGACACATACATTAGAAACAAACTCTTTGCGTGCCCCAAACGGAAGCTCGACGTCGTCATCTCTCTGCGGCTGTACCGTATGTCTTCCATGCGCCGCTGAGGAATTTCATCATAACGGCGACCGCCTTTTCATCGTCGACCGGCACGAGCTGCGTCGCGAAGAACATCCCGACCCCGCGCTCGCGGTTCATCGCCCACACGACGTTCGGCATCCCATTCCATGTCACCGTTCCCGGCGGCATCCCCGAGAGCGGGAACGCATCTTCGCCTTCCACCAGCAGGCCCGCCATACTCCAGTTCACCGCTGGCACACCAGCGCCAGCGATTCCCGCTGGGGCGGCGTAGTTCTCCCGCTCCTTCTCGCCCCGCAGATCCGCGAGTGCCTTGCTCTCCGCGCCTAGCTGCGGGGAGAAGAGGAGGTCGACGCTCGCGGGCGAGAGGATCTTCGATGCCGGGCCAATGAGGTCCGCGAGCAGCACGCCCAGGTCGCGCACGCTCACCGTCATGTCGCGTATTTCCTCCTCCACGGCAACCAGCCCTTCCGGCGTGCGACGTACCATCTGAAGCAGCCTCTCACGTACGTCCGCGCGCGTCTGGGGTGCGAGCGTCGACATCTTCATCCCCAGCGGATCGAATATGTTTGCTTGGACGTAATCCGCCATCTTGAGTCCCGTGATCCGCGCGACGAGCATTCCTGTGAAGTAGATGCTCCCGCCGTAGCAGTAGCCGTCGCCGGGCGGGAAGAGGAGCGGGTGCGCGAAGAGCTTGAATATGATCTGTTCCGGGTCTGCGTTTCTGGCATCGTGCAGAGCGCCCGCGGGGGACGCACGCCACCGTTCCACGAGCGGCTCGTCGCCGCCGCCAATCCCAACCGTGTGCGTCAGCAGGTGGCGGAGAGTGATCTTGCGAGTCTGGGGCCGGAGTACGAACCCCAGCTCCGAGTCGAGGGGCACAATGCGCTCGATCTTGTCGAGATCCGGCATCCACGCGGACAGAGGGTCGTCGAGGCCCAGCAGATTGCGCTCGACGCACTGCAGCGCGGCGATGTGCATGAGAAACTTGCCCGCGGAACCGAGCGTGACCGTGCTGTCTGGGTCCAGCGGCGGCGCAGAGGGATCGAGGGACTGTTGACCCCCAGCGTGGTGGTAGAGCACATTTCCTGCGTCAAGTTGTCAGTTGAGGATTCAATCCGCAATGGTGTCTGGATAACCTGTGTTATCCACTACAAGTCCGATTGCCCCTAACAAGTCCCGGTTTTCGGGGCTGGTGGCCTCGGCGAGGGCGGTTTCGAAAGATTCCATTCGGTGAGAGCAGACAAGATCTAAGAAAGAGGAGCCAAGAATCTCTTCGGGAACGTAGATAAAGAGCCTGAGTGCAGAGGTTTATGTCGTCGGCGAGTCTTCTGTTGACCTGCCAGCTGTTAAGTCGTTTACGTAGATCTCTTGCTTTGAACCCCTGCGAGTATAGGGTTGAGGAGCCCTAATGGTGCAGAGCGTCGCAGAGCACCTCGGCCGAAAACACCCGAGTCCGAAGTGATCACGAGGGAGTGTGACTGTCACGCGTGAGCTGTCCGTCTTTCACTACGTCCGACTGCACAATGGTGGAACTGCCTCAAGAACTTATCGACGCCATCCTAGAGGTCGTCCCAGGGAGCAGCCTCCGCGAATGCTCCTTAACCGCCTCGTCGTTCGTTCATACCAGTCAACGTCGAATTTTCCGAGCGTTATCGCTCTCGGAAATCCCTGCCTTTGAACGCATGGCTATCATCCTCACAGAGTCTCCTCACCTCGGGCAATATGTCCGACACTTATCCCTCCAAATTTCCCATATCCCCAGCGATTGGGCCCCTCTGAAGCGCCTTCTGTCCACAATGCCTACCATCGAACGTCTCGCAATTTCAGGGGTTGCGAACGAGTCCACGAGGAGTCAAATCCAGCTGAACCCTTCACTCCTGGAAATTCTATCTCTGAGATCGCTCCGTTGTGTTGCGTTGGATGATCTCGGCGACGTCCCAGGGTCCCTGATTATACAAATCCTCTCATCCTTCGAAGAAGTGTCACTCTCGAGCCTCTCCATTGTCAACGAGCAGGACGAAATTGGGGACGGGTCCTCCTCTGCTGTGTCCGGAATCCTTTGGCATCTGTCCGTTACGGGGGATCCGCACGGAACAATTCTGCCTTTCCTGATTGAGCCACGGCGATTGGGTCATCTCTCTCGGCTCACACACCTCACTATCGTCCGCATGGATATCTTCCATGACGACACGTTCCTTGCGTTCCTCGTGGCATGTTCCCCTGTGCTCGAGTACCTTGAGCTCGAGGTTCATTTGCCGCTCGTTTTCCCCCAGCTCCCCGCTCTCTATGTGCTCGAGCTCTGGATTCCCGATGATGCTGCGCAAGCCATCCCCGACATTGTCCTGCCCGCGCTCACAGCTATCCCATACCTAGAATGCCTCACTATCGCCATCGTCGAGCGCCCAGCCGGGCAGCACATTTTTCACTGGGATGACCCCGCCCTGGTGCAGACGCCCAGCTGGCAAGAACTCGATGTCCGTTTCGTGGTCATGATGGAACGCAACTGGGACTTCGAGCCTTCTTTATACGAGCGATATTGCCCCTCACCATTGCGCGAGGTGGAGATCTCGTTGCGGGGCTTTAGCTATGAGCCGGAACGCTTCGCGACCTTTGTGCCGAATATGAAGGCGAAGCTCCCGCTAACGCTGAATTGTAGTCTGTTGGCCTTTTCATATCAACCCGCCATACTCCCTCCGATGGACCGCTTTTCGGATGCACCTGTCTTTGAGTTTTATGATTACTGACGAATATTCATGTTCTTCGATCCGCCAAATTTTCATTTTTTTTGGGAATATGCTTGAGTTCGAGCCCCAATCCTGCATTCTTTTCCTTGCTCCGATTATTCCGAGGCGAGTTTGACGTGCTGGTGAATGGCATTATGTGGTGGGCATTCCTTGTCTGTTTTCTATGGATGCGATGCGATCGACGCCCAAGAACGGTGCATTGTCTCATCAATTTCCTCGATTCAATCCCCCCGACTGCTCTCATCGTCGTCCTCAACCCCACTACGTATCCCAAAAATTAACTCGTTCATACCACGAAGCTTTTCTCACAGGAGGCAATCCTCGCCTGCTTTCGCCGGCATGCTCCCCTCCAGCCAGATCGCCCAATATTCAATGATGTCCCAGGCCTCAAAGGCTTCATCTCGCGGCCCTCATTCACCTCGTCGTCCAGAATCCGGATACACTTCATCGCTTCGCCACGTCGCCGAAGATGGTTGTGCGCATGTATTCTCCCAGCTCCGTTCGTTTGTCGTCCTTCGTGTCTCCGTCTCTGGCCTGATATCATTGTCGTTGACAGGCGAAGCTCTTGGTTCCTCGACGCCGTTTGATCATGAGGTGAGCGCTAACAAAGAAAAAATGCGCGGAGGATAATACATACGTCGTTATCACAGTTGAGTTGTAGTCAACTTGTCCGCCCGTAGGATGACACGAACTCTCGAAGGATGGACGCGACGTCCCGCCGTCCCCTCTCGTCTTTGTACAGTATGTGTTGAATATCGACGAAGTTGAATATGACCCCCTGTACTGCTCTCCTCCGTCATCGCCTATGTTACCCTCGATGGCGCATTCGGTGTTCCCATTACAGAGAAGAAAACTAGACACGACAGCTGTTGTAGCTGCAGCGTGATGACGTGATGAGAGAATGGGCCGGCATTGAACCGCATCAGTGAGGTAGGTTGAATAAAAAGGTTCCTCCCTCCGTGCACCCGCCCCCCGAGTCGAACCTGGGTTACTACCAATGCTATGCACGTTGCCGGATTAACTATGTCACCACAGCTAGATATTCATGATGTACGACAGGGGAGGTTCGGGCATCTCGGGGATCATTTTCACCCACGCCAGGATGGTCGAGCTCGAGCCCAACCGTGAAACGACAAGACTTAGCCGCCGTTCCGAATGAATTATCAAGTAGGTTGGATAACCTCAAAAAAAAAAGTCGAATTCCCTTGCACATGCCCCAAGTCGAACGAGGCCGTCTACTTACTGCAAAATAACTAAGAATGTAGATGCACGCCGTGTGCTGCGAGGTCTCTTTTTCAAAGCTAGAGTACGACGTCTCTGTGAGAGGGTTGATTCTGCCGCTGAGATTCATAATAATAATCTAAATAGCTTATGCAAGTCGGAGAACACTTCGCTGAGTAATAAAAATAAATGGAACGATGCATGACCCGGCCCCGAGTCGAACGGGACGTCCTACCGACTTGAATTTGGATTCACGGTTCAAGGTTTGTAAATGCACACCGTGCGCGACCGGATCTCTATCCTCAAAAGTCTTCATAACGAGGATATACAAAACACTTACCGTAGGTTTATTCAAGAAGGCGGCACATTTGGGCAAAGCACGGCACATTTGCTCTGATGTGCCGCCTTTGCATCCAAAGGCGGCACTTGTCATTTCGGAATGTGCTGGCGTCGGGAAAGCTCAGTGCCGTAAGGGGGCGCAATTTTTTTTCATCTTTCCTCCTCCCACTATTTCACCCCCAGCGGCCCCCGACGCGCCGACAGCGTATTGAAATGGCCACCAGTGTCAGCGCAGTATCCAGGCACCCACCTGCGGACCGAGAGTACATCGGCAGCCTGTCCGAACCTCTCACACTGATGGAATTCCGGAACTACGTACGTGGTCCCCGTGGCTTCTCGCGGACGTGTATACCCTATTTTGACGCGTGCTAAACTAGATGTTCTCTTCCGCCTACATCACCCGCAACGCAACAAAATTCCTCAATTACGAGTGGGTCAACATCAGTGACTTACGCGAGTATATGCAGCAAACCACCGCCAGTTCCGCGCTCGGCGCGTCAACGGCGTATCTCTCCACAGTTTCGGACCCTGTTCGCGTCAAAATCGAACCCGTATCAACCCCGGACCCGCCTGTCCCCGTCAAAGCCGAGCCCCAGGTCGTGATTCTGCCCCAAATCTCTGACGATATCAAGATGCGGAGTCACGGACTTTGAACGAGGGCAGCCGCGAAGTCTTCGAGCTTCTTTCGGATTCATAACCTGATCCCGACGACGGGTAGGTAGGTAGGTAGGTAGGATTACACGGCACGGTCCGAATAACGAACACCGGTTTCCAGGGAATATCCCGGTGTACAAGCAAGCTACTTCCGACCGAGTAAAATACACCTTCGCCCCTGGGCCTCCATGCACCAATCAAACCCCAGTCACAGACCCCACGAGTTTTACCCCGTGCCCCATGGTAGAGCCCGACCAATAACACAGAAGCGAAAACGGTGTTACTTACCATCGGATGCTATTTAAGTCTTCGAGTACATGACTTCATACCTTCAAATTGACCTTTCGGGAAATGAGCTCTGCATCTCTGACTCACGAAATGCACTGATTGAGTGGTACCTTGAGTTGGCGACCCCATTGTGTGTGCATTGGTGAGGAATTGGCCATGATGCCAGGCAATACCCGGAGGTGGTGTGGAAGGAACAGTCAACTGCTGAAATTCATGTAACGGGCTTGAGTCAAAATTGGAATGGACTGTCAAACGAACAACCCGTAAATTTGCAAGCACACATATGACATGAATTTCTGCAGTTTACTCGAAAGGTAAACAGCATTCAATGGAAGTAAATATTTTACCCACAGGACAAGCACAAGCCTAAAAAGTCGTAAAAATCAAGGAGCAACTGGTTCTCCGAGCGCATTGTGGTGTAAACTGCATATCAGCAGAATAACAACTATTCACGCGCAGTGCTCTTTGAAGTCGAAGGCCGAGGGGCTTGCCTGGAGGACCATATGATCCCAGCTTGCTTCTTGGTAACATATGGATTTTGGGTTCATTGCGGTTAAAGTATGAAAACTTACTGTGGGACGACTTGAAGCGCTAGCCACTGGGTTTATAAGTATTCCGGGTTCACACAGTTCCAGATCATCCACGGAGATTTAGATGACTGGAACGTGTTCGAGTGGATACAGATAATGTGTAGCTATTTTATTGACGAATCCTTACTTGCACATGTGCAAAGATTGCCAAGGAAGGAACATTCGAGTTGCGCTTCAAGACTTAAGGTGGAGAGCGTGGGAACCCCGCACCTTTATGTAAGCCATTTTGTGACACCGTTATAACTATACATGAAGGTGGTAGGCCGGCGAGCGGCGGGTCACAAACAGAAGGGTAGTTACAATTTGTTATAGAGGTAGTGTTACAAGGTTAGGATGCGAAAAGAAGTAGCTATGTAGGAGGGGTGTTGATGTTTTTGTCGGGTTCCTCTTTTTCGTCGTCGGATTTTTCGCTTGGGTTTGCACGTTTGTTTTCATGGCCTTCAGGTTCGGCACTGGCTTTGCGTTTGAGAGAACCATTGTCTGCTATAAGGAGATTGAATTATGTTGGGTGGTTGAAAAAGGATGTGTTTTTGTACGTGCCATTGAGTTGAAGGTTGGACGGTCCTTGTGTTGGGAGTGGTGTCGTGAAAGCGTTAACAGCAATTTGTTGTTGGGCATGAATAGCGTCGGTGGTCATCGCAGGGGGGCGGTATGGGGTGGAAGATTTGAATGGGCTGGGAGTTTTCGACGGAGCAGGGCGTAAAATGACGACTTGGTGAATGATACCTAATGGTATGGTTAGTAAAGGTACATAGGCATTGAAGATTACGCACCAGAAAATGAGTCGTCTTTCGGAAAACTGTTGTGTTCCACTGTGAAGGAACATTCAACCAAAGCTCCGGCGAGTTTTGACGGAATGTCGCGAGGTTTGACTCGAGTCTTGTCAGTGTCAAATACACGGAACTCGCGGATGACGTGGGTGTCGTATATCTCTTCCAGTGATTCTTGGGATTCACGTGGAACTATCCAAGACCTGAGGTCTAGTGTACGGTCTGGTGGAATTCGAGTCAGGCCAGGTAGTAACTTGAAGTATGAGAGGTTACCGTTCTGAGTCGTTGCAGTCTATGTGGATGAACATTATAAGTGACGATGGAGGAGAGTGGCGTAAATTTACCTTGGATTCGAAAACATGGAAAGAGAAACGGATAGCTTCCTCTGAACCGTCTTGGACAATGAACCACTTGTTTACTCCGGATTTGGAGATTTTGTCTTGGATTTTCTTCAATGTCGTTAGTGCTAGGGGAAAATCAGGGGCGAATGTCGGGTCGTTGGCTGCAGAAGTAGGTAAGTGTGTGAGAATTGAGTACAGAAGTAGAAGACCTGGTGTGTTGATCATGAAGGTGTATTTTGCGTCTTGGATGTTTTTGTTGAATCTTTCTTTGGAGGCTGTGCTCCAATTGCCCCTGTGTGTTCGTTTGCAAGAGGGCGGGAGAGACAGTTCCGATGGCGATTATAGTTGCGTCGGGCGGAGCGGGTCCATCGGGGTCGATGGGGCCGGGGATTATATCTGATAGAATATGGCCACGTCCTTTTTTTGTGAAAGCAAGGGAGGAAAGTTGGAAGAGTGGGCCCGCAGCATATTCTTTTGTGCGGAGTAGATGGTTGCGATGGAATGGCGAACTGAAGGGTGGTGCCATTATTCGAAGTGAAGAGTGGACGGACGAGGAGTGAGACGAGAATGCTTTTAAAAGACAAAACAAACCGCGGCAATGATGGTATTGATGAGAAGACTCGGAGAATGGGCGTCGGCAAGTTTATTTTTGAGAATTAGAAGCTGGTGGCAATCGGTGGAGCGAATTAGGCTTTTAAATCGTGCGGAAAATAGTTGAACTAATCAAGTCTTTATGAGTACATTAATCCCGTACTAGGTACATCTCTTCACGGGCAATGATTTTGACGTCCCGCATTATGGGCGTTGAATTCCGTTTGAGAGTCTTGGAGTGGGTCGGATAATAACGAAGATGATGATATCTACAGGATATCTGGGTCAGTAGAAGGAAAGAAACAGACTTGTAATGCTAATATACATATCCAGATACGCGGAGGAGGGGTCGGAACTTGACGGGAGGTGTTTTCTTACTCTAATGTTTGTGAGTTGGAAACTCCGGCATGCCAATAGACTTACCTGGATTGAAAATGTTGGTGTGCGGTGTGCCTCTGGACTGGTATTCAAAAGGCATTGAAAAGAAAAGTTCGAGATGATGGTCGGAGAGGAGGGAAGGATAATTTGCGGTGGTCCATTTTTTTGAGTTGACTTTAAGCCGTGAGATCGTTCTCGTCTGTGTCGGGGTCAGAGAGATCTATGGCAGGGTTCTTCCTAGGTGGCAAATAGAGTTCCAATTAGTACGGCAGGACTCGTAGAGATCGTCAGTGGACGGAGAGCTGAGAAACCCGGTTTAGGAGTGCAGGGAAATATATTTTGGGCAACTGTTAGTTATGGAAGCAGTGAGAGTAACTAAACTGGGGGTTTGGGGTCGAAAGGTTTGAGACGGAGCATTGAGGTTCTGCGGGATTAGCTGGGGTGAATTTGTGGGTATGATTTGGGGAGCGGCGAACTCGTACACGTGATGTCGTAACAGCGGCCCGGTCTATTAGTATTAGTTAATTTAGTATGACGTGGTTAGATTTCAAGTTTCCGTTAATGCTATAAGAAGTACTCAAGTATGGCGGTCAATGTGCACATTTAATAAAACCAGGTGTATTTTCCTATTTCCGTGGTTTTTTCGTCTTTTTGAGCACATGTATAAGTTTTTTGGTCTCCTCAATCTTTTAACTCGCTGTGTAGATAGAATTACCATTTGAATAATTTTTTATGACCGTACTCAAAAAGTTATACTCAAGTTCAAAAAAAGAAAGTTTCTTTTTTTTCAAACTTTTTCTTTTCTTCTTTCAAGATGATTGTTTTTTGAACATGAGTGTTTTTTTTTTTGAGAGAGAACTTTCTTTTGTGTTCAACACGAAACTTTGTTTCTCCGGTCAACAAAATAAGTTCTGTGGGTGGCTGTGCTAACCCTAAAATGATGGCCGTGTGGCCCGTTCAACGGCTGTTTGTACGTCGGCATCGCCGGCAGTGCTGCAATGTTTACGGTCGTCCAGCCATATCCCGAAGGACATGATTTCTGTATTAGGTGTAATGGTGCCAGCACCTGCACCCCTGGTCTGCTACGTTCTGAAGGTCCTGTTGAAGGGTGTGCTCAGTGTTGACACCAAGTATGGCACAAATCCACACCAGCGTGTGCTGTGCACAGGTCCATCGGTCCCTGGCCACAAGGCAGGCAAGTATCAACACTGCCCGTGATGTTGCCGATTTTCCATGTCCAGAAGAATCTGCACAGGGATGAGGGAGCGAACGGGCCGCACGGCCATCATATTAGGGTTAGCACAGCCACCCAACAGAACTTATTTTGTTGACTGGAGAAACAAAGTTTCGTGTTGAACACAAAAGAAAGTTCTTTCTCAAAAAAAAAACACTCATGTTCAAAAAACAATCATGTTGAAAGAAGAAAAGAAAAAGTTTGAAAAAAAAAAGAAACTTTCTTTTTGAAACTTTTTAGTGGGTGACTTCCCGTAAGATTTAAATATTCCGGTACAATTTTCGAGCCTACCCGAGGGTGCCAGTGATGTGATCAAAGAGCAGGATATTCGCGCCGTCTGTGTTTCCGTAAGCATATAATATTTCTAATGCATTGATGTCGTGTCAATATTGACTCTATATACATGACCTCACAAGAGAATGTACTTTGCAGTGTCTTGTATGATTGTGAGAGCTTGAGCCTTGCTTGAGCGCGCAAACAAGATTCCGTAGTCAAAGTGCATCAGTTCATCGTGGATACCAGTTTTGGGCGGGCAAAGTCCTCCAAAAATTGTTCGTTGAAGAGGTATGAGGTGTAGATGACTTTGAATACGTCAAAAGAGGGGGTACACACAGAGGTAAGGCATGCAGAGCAAGCGGAGAGTTTGTGACAAGTGTGATAGAGAGTGACAATCAATCAGTTGTGGCCAAAATGGGATATTCAGGATAATGAAAGTCTAGACGAGGGGTACCTACCCCCCTTCTAGATTCAAGGATATTCGGGTGATGCGAGAATAAAAGGCTGCCGTTTTGGGGTGATGTTATTGATGGGGTCCTGACAGGTCGCGCGGCATCACGGCGGAAATTGCTCAGATATTCGCCACGAATATTTAAGTCTTACGGGAAGTCACCCAGTATGGTCATAAAAATTGTTCAAATGGTAATTCTATCTACACAGCGAGTTAAAAGATTGAGGAGTCCAAAAAACTTATACATGTGCTCAAAAAGACGAAAAAACCACGGAAATGGGAAAATACACCTGGTTTTATTAAATGTGCACATAAACCGCCATACTCAAGGGCTACTAGCGCTAGGTGCTATATAAGTATATTTGATGTTGAGAGTTAGCAAGGTGCGGTGGTTACAAGTCCATTTTAATTTCTGCGAGTTCAATTAGAAATGGAGTGTGTGCCGCTGATTGACACGTGAGCGGGAGAACGTTAAACGTTAAACACTTGGTCGAGTCGCTGAGTCAACTCGACCAAGTGTTTAACGTTCTCCTGGTGGCTGTATCGAGGGTTGGTGTTGTTTGGCTAAGGTGTCATGTCACAGCGATACACCGTCTGCCCAGTGTTGCAAAGTAAGGGGTTATTAAGGGTTCCGCTGGAAGTTAAGGCCTTATAATCAGATAAGGGTTATTAAGGGCGCCCACTATAAGGGTAAAATAAGGGTTATTTTCTCATAGAAATTTCGCATTGGCCCGTGAGAAATGCATCCAAATCCCCTCAAATTAACCATACCCAGGTCCCCGGATCTCTTTGGCACCAAAGGCCACTTGTTTCGCTCTCCACCACATCCAAAAACCCTCCGCAGGCGCCAGCCGGCCGACTCGGCGGCTCCGGAGGCGTGCATCGGCTTTATCGGCTTTATCGGCTTCCAAGTATCTAAGGGTTAATAAGGCCGTATAAACGTCCGGGCTCATTATAAGGGCTTATCTTATATTAAAATAAGGGCTTATAATCACTAACCCTTATCATTATAATGCAACACTGCGTCTGCCAGCACATCGCAAGTACATCGGCTTCGTTTGCGAGCTCTATGCTCTCTCGGACTACAACATTCAGCAAGAATGCCCGGACGATGTCTTTGTGGCTGTGTGCTACCCTCTGTCAACGTTCCACAGCATTCTTGGCGACGACGTTTCATCTGTGCTAAGTGCTTTGAGGATTTTGGATTGCCGCACGTTGACACTGAAAAAGGTCGGGGTGAGGGAGTCTGAGTGACTTGAATCGGGGAGCCTGACACTAGGTGGTCATGCGACACCAGGATCTTCTGAACCAACGATGCCTCATCTTTGCTGGTAAGTAGCTCGAGGACGGTTGTTCTCTCTCGGACTACCACATCCAGAAGGAATCCACTGTTCACCTTGGTATGCTTTCCCTATCTGCTCGTCCAAGCTCCATTTGCTCATGCAGTGTTAGTCCTGCATCTCTGTGGCGGCATGCAGATCTTTGTCAAGACCCTCACGGGCAAGACCATCACCCTCGAAGTCGAGTCTTCGGATATGATCGACGACGTCAAGGCCACGATCCAGGCCAAGGAGGGTATTCCTCCTGACCAGCAGTACCTGATCTTCGCCGGCAAGCAGTTCCTCCTTCGGGCAGGGCAACTACAGTTGCCTCGACGTGCCCCTGTCATACAAGCAGGCGGTACAGTACGAGACGACGACCGGGGTGAGGACGTACATCGAGTTGATCTCAAGTGCTGCGCTTGATTCGAGTGCGGGTGTAAGGACGGGAGGGTAAATGCGATGGGTGCAGAGAGCGGGTTCGAGAGGGAGATAGGCCACCACGGGCTGGCGGGGGTCATCTTTTTCTCCCTCGAAGGGCCAGTTCGTCGTCGAAATGCATACCGACCCCGACACTAATGCTGACTCGAATGACAGGCGAACGCTTTAGGTTCGCATGGGAATGTCCTTCACAAGATCCGCTAGGGCGTGTACGTATGCGGAGGATGAGATACCCGAGATATCCGCGGTCGCGCTCGAGGATGTACGCGGCGTTGCTCAGTACGCGTTCTCCCTTCCATATGCATCTGCGTGTCAAGTATAACATGTTTCTAAGTAGCTACTTTTCTCAAAAACGTGTTAATATAGTCGGTCTCCAGTCAAATTTGTATACCATTCGAGCTTTTCACTTGCTCGTTCCAGCGTCCTTTCTGCAAGTCGTTCTAACCTGAGTTCCTCATTTTTGACTTCTTGCGGTGCGTGGTTCCTGATATTATTTGCCTTGACTTCTCCTAGTATAGCTAGACCATCGAGGTCATTGGGACCGCACTTGATTCTGGACAGCATAACATAGGAAGCGGCAATGGTTGCGCAACTTTCTAGATGGATTGCGGCAGCATTCAAAGATCGGCTTTGGGAATTATGAGCTGTAAAGCTGAAACCTGCGATGAGAGGAAGTTGTCGGCGTCGGGCAGTGTATGTTTTTTTGCATGTTCCTTTGGTGAACTGAATAGATTTTGTGACGAGAGAAATCGTGAGGCGATGTGGAAACACTGCTTTCGTATCCATGGATGTGTAGAGAGGAATGTCGACATCGGCTGATATGGCATACCGACGGCCTTCTCGAATTTCATAATCCACTGTGATCAAAGTACCTCCACTGCCATTCGCAATGCCTAGTTCAACCGCAATATTATCCACAATGAAAACCGGCATTCCTATGACAAGGGCAAGTCGGCCACTGAGATCGTTGGCATGAGATTTAATGGGTGTATTCCATGCGTCTCGGGCATTCTGGTTGCGAAGCACTGTTTCTTTTGGGCCCCGGCCGACTGTGTCCTCGGCGTAATAAACGCAGAATTCTTGACCTGTAGCAGCTGCGAATGTTTGAGTCATAAGCCAATTATGAGTGTTCCGGACATGATTGGTGTATGTTATGAGGGGCGTAGCATGTTCTGGAGACTTTATCCACTTTGTTATCGAAGAAAAATCTGGCTTGACAACACAGTCAGGCGATCCGAGTTGGAATCGTTTAAGAAAATCCAGGTCATTGTCGGTTCCAATGATAGTACATGTCCCATGTCGCAAACGATTAAGGAGTGCGACAAAGCGTGGGTTTCGTTGGCGAACAACTTCATCAAGAACGACGCACTCCTCGATACTCCAGTAATTTTTGATAGCTGTTAAATTGCGGCGAACACCCGCATTCAATGCCTGGAGATGGCAATTTTCTTTGTGCAAAGAAACATGGTTATGATCGAACAGAGGAATCGCTCTGGGACCTGTGAGTTGATATTCATCTCCGGAGAGAAGGAGATCAAGGTTTCCGAAAGGATCGTCCGTACATCCACGGGCAAGGTTGATATTTCGAGACACTTTTTCGAAATCGCAGCATCCCAGGAAAAAAAATTCGTCAATAATCAGGGTGCAGGTCGGTTCCAATCTGGCTGTCATAGCTTTGAGAGCAGAGGAGTTGTTTTTGGTCAGAGTGGGGTATGGGGTACGGAGAGAAAGTTCGTGGTGGATGGTGGAGCCCAAAATATTACTGGCTGAAACCCCCGTCGGAGCGGTGAAATTAAGTTCAGAAAGCAATCCCACTTCACCGTAAAAGGCTTTCAGTGCGTCATATATGTGGGATTTACCAGTCCCACCCGGACCGGCAATAATGAGACGAAAGGGAACACGATTTGGGTTTGGAATGAGGGCTTGCATTCGGTCGTTTATTTTTAAAAGGAAAGCCAATTTTTGTTTCTTGTTGAGGGTGAACCTGTCGATGATCGCGATAGCAATCTTTTGCCATTCGAACAGTGCGTTCCAGATGCTAGTATTCCCGTGATGGAACTGAGTGATCCTCACGGATGCAAGGTATTTTTCCTCTGCAAATGTGGTGATCGTAGGCTGGGTGGGGGGGTTGACTGCGACATCATGAAAATTTCCGCGCTGGCGTAGCGTAACTGGCGAATAGACTTAATAAATGTTGCGTAGACATGTTATAAAAAATTGTACCTTCATGTATACGAGCCTCGAGAGTTGCGGCTTTTTCACCAGCCAGGAGAAGTGAAGCTGCGTGGGCTCGTGTCCAGGCGTTACCATCTAAAGATTCAATGGCACAGCCATCGACTGTTCTAGGCAAGCTGATGGCAGTGGCTGGAACGCGATAAAATTGAGCTGCGTTGACCATCGCAATTGCAGTATTTGTAGACAATTGGGTCCGAGATCCACGGGTCTCAGAGAATTCCTGGAAGTCGTCGCTCGTAGGTAGGTTATTGTATTCGAGTCCAATAGCTTCATCTAGTTGACCTAATTGCCAGTTGAGATCGTTGGCCAGTTCTTCAGAAGCATCAGGTCGAGAAGAAATATCACTCGTGTTGTTAAACTGTGCCTGCCGAGCTTTGTACTCGGCCGAAAAATCATCTGCGGCCAGCCGACATTCCCACTGTTCTTGCATATGATCAACGACTTCCAAATTCTCCTTGGAAAGTGATAATAGAAGAGAGTCGAGAGCGTCACTCCAGGAAGTAGTACTCGATTTCAGGGGATCGGTGTTTGACCTGTTCCATGGTCGGAATAGAGTGAGGATAGCAATTGCATATTTAGTAGATTGCTCGTCAATATCTCGGCGGGGAATAGGGGTGCCGGAAAGTACAGGAATATGGTCGACCTTTCGTCTTCGGAGGACATGACTAATTCGTTGAGGATGTCCTGCCGTGAACTGCAATTCACTGGTGCATGCGGAAGACTCTGAAATAAACACAGGTAGGAGGTGTTGAAAAACAGTAATAAAATGAAAAAGAATGCATACCGTCTTCTTCGCCGTCTGTATCATCGTCATCTATGCGATTTTTTCCCTTTTTCGAGCGGATTTTTTCGTAAAGTTTGAATTGGTCCCACATGGGAATGTTCTCCAACTCAAGAGGTCTGAATAAGATATCATAGATAAGGGAGTTCAGAGTCGGTGTTGTATTTTCATCGAGAAGGACCATAGAGTCATCCAAGTCAACAAGATCCTGGGTGTCTTCGTCCTGTACTCTTTAAATAGTTTGAATATTGAGTGCGAGTTCAATGATCGGTACTTACTCGTGGTCTTTGGATAGTACTAAAGGGTCTTCGTTTTGGTCAATATCTTCGTCAGTATCTGTCCTGTAGAAAGGAGTATTAAAATTCGAGGATAACAAGGATATCATATGCGAACCTTTCCGTTTCAAGTATGGCCGTTGTTTTCTTGCTGTACGGAGGGAATTCATCAAGAGAGATCCAGGAGAGTAGCTTAGACCAATAGAAAACGGCAAATTTCGCATCGGTGACATGGTTTTGGATCCCAAGAAGTGAACATGCAACTTGTTGGCCCGATAATTCTCTGCGACCGTTGATTTGGTTCAGAGTTTTCAGCAGTAGCTTGCGACATCGTTCATCATCCATTGAACCCGCAGAGTACGGATCAGAGCGTTGAAAAGACTTTGTGGCAGCAGCAAGAGCGCTCATGATTACCGCTGAAGATAGATCAGATTTAGCGGCGTAATTGGACATGTAGATGGCGAGAGCCATTCCAAAAGGGCCAGATCCAACGAACTTAGCATCTGTGTTGCATTGAAAAGAACCGGTGATCGTTGGATTATATCCTACGACACTGCCATTCAGTCGTTTCACAGAGATTTTTCCGTTTTCATCCATGAACGATTCTGGAACCAAGTCAATGGGGTAGTTGAATCGACAAAGACGGTCTCGATCTTGTGGATCAAGGGTTGCCAGAGAGAAGGGGGTCTTTTTGAAGCAAGTGTCATTGTGCTCATGGACATGGCCAGACACGTCAAGGACTTCTCGAAGAAATTGAGGCCATACTGTGCGGAAATTAGGTTCATCCGGATGAGGTGGGCGACCGAGAAGGCATTTATGTTGTTCAGCCTTGGGTGAGGAAGTTATGGACTGTGTATCGGACGGTAAGTCATGTTTGACTATGCTTTCTAGCCAACGAAAAAGCTGTTGTTTGAAAAACTCGTCCGCAGCTGCTTTTTCGTGGATATGTTTGGGAGACAGAGCGCCTAGCTTCAACGTTAGGGTTGTGTGAATAACGAGTAACTGTAAAACAGCGTACCTTCGAGCCAAATGAGGATATGCAAGTGAAGTGAACCACGATTTTGCGCTTCAAAGACTCCGTAGTAATGTTTAACACGGCCAAAGACTCCTCGTTTACATTCCCTTTCAAAACCTAGGAAGGTTCCGGTGAACTGATCAACCAAGAGTTTGAAGAATTCGGCTCCTGCGATCGGATTCGCAGCAAGCGATCGGGCACGTTGGAAGGAGGTAAACCGTGAGTCCGGTTTGTCGAAAGTTGCATCAATATCAATATCATTTCCAGCAGAATAAGCGGAGAGTGGATTGTATGTATCAGCAGGGTTGAGTGTGAAGAAAATAGACATGGTGCCGCTGGCACGACTAAGGGCTTGAATTTCCTCCCTCATCTTCAGTACTTCGGAAGCCGAACCTTCAATGTGATCACTGACGTAGTCAACGTATCGCAACAACTCGAAGACGGTGGATTCAGCCGGAGTTGTGGGGATGTATTTTGAGTAGTCTTTCCGTGCTTTCTTGGAAGCCATAGAAGCAGTGAGGTTAATCAAAGTGTCGTCGTCTATTTTGGGCATAGCTGACATGGCATTTGGCCACCAGGCACGGCGAACAGCTAAACGCGATTGAAATGAGGACTTCCGTATCATTTGGATGTTATGCATGGCGAAAGGGAAGGTAAGATGGGTTTGGAAACGCCGGTCGGCCAGTTGGAGGTAGTGACGAACATGCGATTTTAGCATAATCGGTTTGAATCCCGCTTCTTTTCGTAAGCGAATTGGATCATCGAACATTCCAACTCCGTAAGGGAACAGAGTCGGCCACAACATGCCATAGGCATTTGGATTGTGTCGCGTAGACAAAGTCTCCATTGTTGTCGATGATTTAACGAACGAGCCTCCTGCTTTGAGTTGCCGAAGAGCTTGAATCTTCCTCTCATTCAACGCAATTTCAGAGTTATTGACATCGAAGGTTCCGGAAAGAGAAATGGGGATTGAGCTGTCTGAATCTGTGTATTCGGCGAATATTGCCTCTGTAGTATCAATTCCATGGCCCGAATAAGTCGCACTTTGTCCGCAGATGGTTTCATTTGCAGTCTGAAATTGGATTGGGAAAGGAACACAGCCGTCATCATCGTCTGGATATTCTGCCAGCGCAACCAAGTCAATGACTATGTCGCAGTAGAGGGGATTATTCTGCTTCAACCAATGCAAGGCTCGTAAAATATAGCCGCGGCGAACAAGGAATGGGGTTCGCTTGAACATGTCAGCTGTCGCTTCTTGATCATCCGAAATGAATATGACCACGATTTCGTCGTAGAGAGTTGACATTGGACGAGGAAGGACAGTCGCGAGGGTAGAGATCTCATGAGGATGTATACACACGTTGCCAGATGCAGCTCTCTGCCTCAGCAGACGAGAACCAGAGCCAGAGTTGATTTTAGCCCAACATTTCGTGGTATGGGCACGAGCAATAACAAGTTCTTCCGCATATGTAAGGGCGGAGAGAACTGCTGGGACAGGTCCTATCCAGCACCCATTCGCCCAGCTGTACAGCGGCACCTTGAAAAATCTGCAATTCTTCACACATCTGGCACATGTCGGGCAAGCGCGATACTGGCCGTCATGAAGGGAATGAGACCGAATGGCAGGCTGGCGGTAGTGGTTCCTCAACGTAATGACAGTCTTCTCAAGAAGGGAAATGTCGAGGTCAGATGGATTCCACGTTTTGAGGTCACAGGCCAGTTCATTTCGATTGCAGAAGGAACAAGGGGAGCGTCCGAGCTTAGCAACCGTGGTCTGAGCACGGCTTTCAACCATTAACTTATAGTTGCATGAGTCACGGAAAGGGCAGTTAAACGTTATTTACCTCTTTAAGGGATCCTTCTGGTTCGATTTGCGGCCAATTTTCAGCCCAAAACTTCTTGTCTGCCCGAAGGATTTCATCAACTCGATTAGAAGCGTCGTAACGTTGTCGTTTACGAGTCAGGGATCGGACATCTGTTCGCCCTGGAACTGGTTTGAAATCATTTGCTCCTACAGAAATCTGCTCAAAAGGAAGCTGCCCTGCGTTTCGAGCATCGGCAGAACGGACAAGGCATGACCAAATGCACAAGTGTGTGCGCAAGACAGATATTAAGAGAGCCCTCGTTTTCCTAGGAATGTTATGTTCACATGCAATAGTAATAACAGTAGTTGCAGGGACTAGAGAGGTATGGATGAGGGAGTTTTCCAGCAAATGTCGTAGTGACAAAGTTTTTGCTTCGTCCGATAAATTATGAGCGTATATCGTTACTACAGGTCAATGAGGGTTATTGAATACCACTTAGTAGTGACTAAGACATTTGAACCCACCATTATTACTGGCAATAGTCTTCCCGTCACTGATTTTTCGTCGCTTCGGCGAAGGCAAATGACTGGTGTCGTTCTGACGTTTTTGAGAAGATGGTCCAGAAATGGGACTACTAGTAGCAGAGCCTGAATTCATTATAGCAGCGGATGAAGGACTCGGGATCTTGGAAGTAAGTCGAAGTGCTCGAACGCTCAGATTTCAAACTGCTCGACGACGAGAAAGGCTTCAGACTCCGAAGATTAGTCATATGGTCCAGACCTAAATGGACCCAAAACGGCTTATGTAAACTGGCGACATTTTCGGTCTCCATAGCACAAAATATTCTGTTTGTGAACCACACTCTCAAAGAAATATTATAGATGCTAGGAAATGTGCCTATTAACAATGTTAACACTTCCTAGGAAGCAGAATCTTCAAAAAGAACACCAGTCCAAAGTTATAAGCACTTCTTTCCTTTTTTGGGAAATATGTTCCTACAGCACTTTCCATCCATTTGGTGCGATTTCGGTCAACCGGAATGGAGGATTTGGACGACTATGTAATCTATCACATGACCGGCCCGACCATTCCGGCCCCTCATATGATCTGCTTCGCAGCAAGATGGGTTACAAAATATCCTGCCAGCAGCTCCAAAATCCATTTTGTTGCCGCAACCAGTGAGCAGCTGCCAAAATAGGCTGCTAGGCATCTTAGCATCCAATATTTTGGCCTATGCTATCAGTGGGTATCATGCTAGGCTACTTATAGAGGAGGCATTGAGCTGGTGGGCCTGCAAAATGGGTTGCAAGCAGCCCCAAAATCCATTTTTTGCTTTGGCCAGCAAGCTGCCAAAATGTCCTGCCGGGCTAGGTAGTAGGTAGCATAAATTCAATTTTCGCCCCGCACTAGTACTACACGGGGATATCATGTCTCACTTTACAGCTGGGCTGGCAAAATGGGCTAAAGGTAGCCCCAAAATCCATTTTTTCGGCCCGTGCAATGCACGGGCATGGGAGCTCCCATGGAAAAAAAAGAGGAGTGATGTATTACATTTTTTGCGGCGGATTTATTGATTTTTTGTTCTCGACCTGAAGATTTGGACAGTCACGTCACGCTTTGTCACGGCTTACATAAAGGTGCGGGCTTCCCACGCTCTCCACCTTATTACTAAGCAGCTTGATAGGTGCACGGGAATTAGGACTCACACCAAAAATATATGACGCGTGACACGACCACCGCTACCTAGGCTGACCTGTTGCACTTGCCACTAAGCTTCTGTCGCTGAGTGGTATCCACTTGTCCGACGATTAATGTGTTTTGGGTATGGTCACACGTTCGAGTCCCGCTGGGCGTCCTTTTTTTACGTGGAAAAAAAAACATAATGAGGCGCCGCAGGCAAAGGCACCACGCAGTGGGCCACCGCGGCGAGCGGGAAAGGCTCCGCGCCAGCGGTCAGGGTCTGGGGTGACACCCCAGCCGTCTGGGCCGGCGCCCGCAACTTCACCCAAACCTAATAAAAGCCCAGAAAATGTATAGAGACCTCCCATTCTCGCACAGGCCGTCAGGCAAAAGGAGGGGGGTCTGGGGGGAACAATGTTCCCCCCAGCGCGAACACTGTCCCCTCCAGCTCACAGTTGAAGCAGACTGTAACATGTGTGATGTCACGTGTCACATATTTTTTGGTGTGGGTTTCGCCTCCGGGTGCACGTGCTTTTGATGACTCAGCAACTCGGGGCGCGGGCAAGGCGCGGGCGAGACAACGAGCAACTAGGCATACACAAGTCATAGAAAATGTATCAAAGAACCCGGAGAGCCTTCAGTAGGTTGCCTAGATGTACTGAGCAAGGAAAAGCACGAGAAAAAGGGAAGCAGCGGGTGGATCGTCAGAGGTCGATCTGGATGACGCTGCGGCAAAATGCCCAGCTTTTTCACCAAAGACGAGTCCTGGGCATCGAGTGCTTCATGGCAGATGGCCGAGCACATATGAACCGTTAGGAAGTCAAACGGAATGCTGGTTTATTGGAAGCTTCGTCCGACCCATTATCAAAACTGAAAAGTCGATGGTACGAGCATCTGCGCGGGATGAGCTGCTACTGAGGGCATAGGACACATTGTTGGACACTATGGCCAAGCAGTAGGAGGGTTTAGAGCGACAGAGCGACGGATACCAAGGATTTTCAGTAGAATGACTACTGGAAGAATTTGCACCGAAGATATCAGGAGCAACTTTGCGCCGTCATATACGCACTGAAATAGACAGAATCGAGCCCGAGGATTGAGGTATTCCGGAAGCGAAAGGGGCCTGATGTTGGAATTGTCCGGCGATTGTGTACAGCGGGCCATGCATGCAGTCAGCGCAAAGAGGGGAGTCAAGTGGGAGAGAAGAGGATAGCCCCCAAGTGTCAAGCCAAATCAGATGCGGAGGTGATGGAGACACTCCAGCGTACCTCTCGATCGTCAAGTGCCGTCCCTCTATCTGGTATGGATTCCTGGGCATCTCTCATTGTCGCCATAACGTTTATAGATGCTGATGATGTTCCCGACAATAAATCCGACATCGAAGAGCCTGACACGGCTTCGGAAACCTTAAGTGGTACGTCAATATTCTTGCAGTCGGACAATAATATTTCACCAGCAGATGAAGGTGAGTCGTTTTTCTTCTTCATTCTCTTGACGGTCTAAGTAAAGATTCATGAGCATCGGTCCATGAGACGCAGTCTAATATCATTCCCTCTGCTCCGATGGCTCCAACAACTGTTCAATCGATAGGGCCATCTGCAGCCGAATTCCAACCCTCTGCGCCGTCCGACTTGAGCTATAATTCGCCAAACACCTACGACTTCAACAATTTTGACTTCGATTCGCTGATGCTTGATCTCGAGGGCGCGATGAACACCTCTTCTTTCGCGCACGATCCCGCTACCACTGAGTTATTTGCATATGATCCAGCTTTCGATTCAAGTTTATTTGCGGAATCCAACATGCTCATGCCTTCGAGTGCCCCCCCGGACCCGCTGATCCCCTCCAAGATTTTCTGGATTTGCATGGTGACTATGGCGGGTTCTTTGATGCCGGGGCCGCCGTCGACTCCGGGTCGTTCACCGCTCGGTCTTACGATGAGCCTTCATTACTACTTCCTCCAGCCCCACCGGAGTCGCCTCCTGCGCTGTCACCGCTGGCATCTGTCGAGCATACGTCAGATCCAAGTGCCCCGAGATCACGCCGCGCTCGAAAAGAAGTTGACAAGGCCTATATTCTTCACACCATGCATCCCCGAGCACCCAGCGCCCGCAAACGGTTTGCAAACGGCGAGGACATTTCGAGCCGACCTCATAGAAAAAGCAAGGTATGGGTCAAGGGGGTCCAAAGATAAGAAAAATTGATATCACCTACAACCTTTTTTTTTGAGAGGGTCGGCGCCTCTCCCTCACAGCCACCTGATTCCATCAAATTCCCTTTTTGGGAGACGGCATTTTCGCACATTTCCGTGCCGGGAGGTGCTACATGAGAGTGGTGGAGTGGTTAATCACCAGAATATTTACAGTCTCGTAAACAGCCGGCTCATCATATTATATGTGAAGGAACGATTTTCTAAACATTTTTGACTTAGAATAAGTCTGCCGTAGTAAGTACTAATACATAGCTAACAATCCAACCAAACTTTACATGCTGTTGGAAGTTTCATTAGGGGTGGGCCGAAAATGCATACAGAAATAAAACTGTTTGAATATGTGGACATTGGTACAGGATGTTCCAAAGGATGGTCTTAGAATAAGAGTTGACAGGGCGGCAAGCAAATTAAAATCATTTGAGGTACTGTAGAATCATTGATAATCACAGATCGGCACTTTCGAAGACAACAATTTCACGGCAGAGGCGCAAGGGCCGTTTCGGCATCCAATCGGCAGAGCGGGGCAATTGATAGATATGTCATAATAATGATGGCCATATGCCGGCGACTGGCACAGCACACAACCTCGGCAATGTTCACTCATATTTTGCTAGACAATTGCTAGGGTACGTCCTGAGAGGTATCCCAAATGAGTCCCAGAGGACCAGGACGTACTACTACATGGGTTGATATCTGGACCGAAAAAATTTTACACACAATTTTTTTTTTTGGCGGTCGGCCAGACACCCTCCCCCCCTACCCCATATGGTAATCTCTTATCTTCGGACCCCCTTGGTATGGGTTTCTACGACGTTCTTCGTTTATCCGGTCTAAATCATTCTATTTACAGTGACGTGCGACTGAGGGAAGGGGCCTTGTGTTATGAAATATGTTACTTGAATTGAATTGACTTGAATTCGCTGTTTCTCTTCAAAAAGTTTGAGCAATCGAGAGCGGAGTCCGGCAACGACTCAATCAGTGCCGAACCCGGCACAGTGGATTACGGAATGTTCCGCCTTTTTTAACAAGCACGGCACTTGTCCGGCAAATGTGCCGGCCTTCTGTGAATGTGCCGTGCATCCGGCGGAATGTGCCGCCCGCAAAATAAACCTACTGTCCGAGTTTCGTCTATCCCGCTTCATAACCCCAGTTGCATATTCGAATATGAATGCTACTTTGACCAGCGAGGGATTTTTTAAGAGGTATGTAGCGTAAGTGCAGTCCTCCCCGTCGGCATTCGGACTCTTGATAGCCTCGGGATCGCTACGAGAAATGTACCTGACAGGCTACTAGGATCAGAAGAGCGGCGCGGTGTGAGGATGCTGTCAGTCACATAAATTAACACAGCAAGTCGCTTCATAATCCAAACAAGCGCGCGTATGCGATGGGGATAATCAAATGGAAAACGACTTCCCGTAAAAATATGGAGAACCTGTGAGGAAAAGGTCACTGAAATGATTAGCGCGCGATCCCTGATTATTTGATTCGATTGAGAAGTGAGCCTGGCCCGAGACCCGAGCAAGGTGAGTTTGCGGCGCGTCGTACCTCCACACCGTGGCTGTAATTTCAAGTGACCACTAGCTTCGAGGCCTTGATTCTTTTCCGTTTGTCATTCGATCTGGGCCACGCAACTATTTAGTTTGAACCTTGTTTTCAACTTTTGAGACAACATGTAGTTCTCGTCTACTTGGGCACAAAGGCCGCAAGGATTTGGTAGGTTAGGTGATTCGTTCATCTCCGCCAGGCACAGGGTCAAGTCAATTCCTAGTTGTCACCTATCAATGTGGAAGGCGCCTGAGAGATCACAAGGTCCGTCCCGGTTCTTTGCTGGAGTTCCACAATGTGAGGACTCGGACTCTGGACAATTGGACCAGGGCTTGAACTCCGCTAAACTGCAGAGTTTTCTTCTGGCTTGGCTAGGCTCTTTATGGGGCGATACGCTCGACGAATGAATCTGGAAACCCATGTGGGCTCGTAGCTCCGGTCAGGTACAATCTCAGCGCTTCTGTCACTTTGTCTAAGTCAAAGTCTTTCCTGGCGCCTCCTGCCCCGATGAGTGCGAAGATGATCTGATGGGTTGTATGGATTCTGCATAAAAGCCCTACCTCGTCCCTACTTTCAACCAGTCAACTCAGGAAGACATCTCTAGCCATGAAATCGTCTACTTCATTGGTTGCTTTGCTTTCTCTTGTATCTGTTGCAGTGTCCTCGACGATTCCCGGTTCGTCCTCCTCCCCTCGCTGTTCCCAATGGCTTACCCATCGCGAATAAAGCGGAAGGTGGATCTTCGTGCAAAGCGAGCGACCGGGTGCTTGTTGACACTCACACCGTCACCGCCGCTGGCTACGAATTCCAGGTCTCTACGAAGGCCTGCTCCGCTGACGTCGTTACTCCTCGCGCCCTCGAAAAGAGAGTGACTTTCAACTCTTGCGCTTCCGGTGGTAAGTTTCATTGATCGATGCAGGTGCCATGCGATGGCGGTGACTGACTATGCTGGATGGCAGAAACCTTAACTTACACGTGTGTGACCGGGGAAGGAACAGGCCCGCTCGCGGCCGATTGTACTGCGCTCTCAAATGCGATCACGGCAGCCTATGAGGCATCGGGCGGTAATTGTTTCGCTTCCTGTTTGCCATGCATGTTTCCTGAATTCCGTTATTTATTTAGACCCCACGCTGTTCGTGGTGGATCCTCAGTTCGCACAAGAGTTCTCTCTCGGGACGTGTCTGTGGGCATGGGTCAACGACAACCCCGTGAACGGTGCCGTTTTGGAGTACTGCTACTCTGGATTGACGGTCAATTTTCTTTCCTTCTTCTTTGGAGCAATATCTGATGCGCGTGTTAGGAGGTTCTTGGTTTCAATATCTATGAGAGTTGTATACGCAATGGCGACACTGGCGGCTATGTCATTCCGAGCAACCCACAGCTTGTCCCCGCCTCCGTCGACTGGTACTTCGAGTGCGTCTTTCTGTCTATACATTGAGAATGGTACACTAATCATGCGATCTGAATATAGAGTTCTCCACTCATAAATTTCTCATCTGTCAATGATGCTGGAGACTCGGGTGGTTTTCGATATGCACTTGGAATTTCCTGGCAAGAAATCGATTATATGTGATGATAATTCATCTCCGGACCACTGAGCTACTTCGTGATTCAAATTGAACTGGGCAGCCAAGTCCTCACTTGCGCAATGGATTCGCTGTGCTCTTGCGAGTACGTCTAGTTAAACAGTTCGGCGAAGGAAACAACTCCCATCCTCAGATCCTACATATGATCCCTGAGGCATGAGGCCTGAGGCGCCCGAAACCCTCATGAAATTTAGACCTTCAAATTCAACCCTCACTTACGCGGGGTCAGGCCTGAAGAAAGGAGAACCGCAGCACACGGCGTGCATCTACAACTCTTAAATATCCACTGAACGTCAGTAGGAGGCCCATTCGAATCGGGGCGGGTCATAATGTCGGAACCAGATTGCCCTTTCTTACGGGCTTACGAGTGCAATCGTTCATGTATCGCCGTGTTTCTGTCCGGTCCGATTGAATCCAGATTCGGGCGCAAGAAATCCCCCAAATCCCCCAAACCTGATGGGGATGGTCGTACATTACTCACCTGGAATGCCACAATATCAATTTCAATCCTAACATATGATGGATAAAACCTCACTCAATGAAACAGACTCAGGCCTGAAACTGAAGGATGGAGACCTGGAAGCACACGGTGTGGATCTACAACTCTTCGATCGTACAGTCTAGATCGTCAGTAGGTGGCCTCGTTCGACTCGGGGGCGGGGCATAGGCCGAGGATTCCCTTTTTAATGATCAGCTTTTTGGAGTCGTAGGGCAGCCGCGTCTAGTGTGGTTGAGCTGGACTGATCGAATCCATCCTGGCGGGTGTAATAAATATTTCAACACGAAACCTGGATCGTTGTACATCATTCTCATGAACCCATAAAAATTCGTGTTCCAGTCACTGCGTTCAGCGGGTTCTTAGCCAAAGCCTTGGCTAGCTTATGCGAGACGAGGCTATGTATGGGAAGGTTGGCTAGCCAAGGGTGTGTAGCCATATCTAACCAAGACTAGCCGAACCTGTGGGTAGGTTTTGCGAGGTGATGGCCAGCCTCCCTGGCCACACTTTGGGTAGCTGTGGGTAGTTCTTGAGAGTTCTTGCTAGCCCAATTGCTAGCTGTGGGTAGCCGTCGAGTAAAACCTAGCCACGTATGGCTAGCTGATGACTGACAAACTAGTTGCACCCTTCAGCGAGGCAGCGGGTTTGGCTAGGGACCCTCTGAACGCAGTGAGTCTTGCTCACAAGCTCAGGCCTATGGATTTCGGGAGAAAGACTCGGTCGTACACGGAGCGAATATACATACTATCGCAAATGGTGCGGTCCCTGCCATCAGCAGGAAATCCGGTTCAACTCGGGCCTGGGTCATAAAAAACTAAGGCCCTTTTTACTTATCCAGCCATGTGCCTTCCGATGCTCATACCCTATGATCATCATGGTATTGAACCCCACATGCTAAGACTCAGGCTTCGAGGACAGGAACCCGGTCGCACACGGCGTGCATCTACAACCCTTGAAGTTGATCGACACCACGCATTCAGTAGCAGACCCGTTCGACTCTGGGCTGATCAGTCATAAAGCCTTTTTGTCATTCAGCCTAGGTTTTACAGTCTCGCACTAGCTCGGCGATCGCACCCAATCCCCGAGAAGCCCGAAACATGTATTAGCTCCCACAATATTCCCTCGAGGTTACTCGAAAATATTCCTCCTCATTTACAAAGGCCAAGGCTTGGAGGAAAGAGGACCGTTAGCACGCGGTGTGCATCACAATTCTTGGTGGTAGAGTTTAAAGGTCGTTAGGAGGCCCG
This sequence comes from Mycena galericulata, assembly GCA_029289565.1. Classification (NCBI taxonomy): domain Eukaryota; kingdom Fungi; phylum Basidiomycota; class Agaricomycetes; order Agaricales; family Mycenaceae; genus Mycena; species Mycena galericulata. Next base: position 363,464 of record JARKIA010000096.1, read on the forward strand.
TTCAACTCGGGGGCGGGTCATACTTGTGGAATGAATAGTTTTTTCACTCATCCAGCTCAACTGATCTACTAAGGGCGGGCGCCTCTTTTCTCCGCGGTTCGAAGTCGAGGTGAAGTGAGCCTGGATGTCCGAGATGGTTCAGTAAGTATTTCTCGAGAGCTCGTCTATCGAATCCCCGTCAAACTGGCTCTGTGGTTCCAAATTTCTTCATAAAGGCTCTACACTGAACCCCGAAGCACATTTTGTGTTCGCAAATCCAGTCATTTTCCAACCACGGGTTATTGTAATGCCGTTGGTTTCCTAATAACCTATTTACTTTCTTCGCTCAGTTTCAGGTTTTTCTGATTCTCTTCTCCATTGTTCTCTGTCCGGCTCCTCTGCTCAAGAATTGTCGAAATTTGGCACCGTCACCCGCGCAGGTTACGCGTTACCCCCCGTGTCGAACTGAATGTCAGTGTTATTAGTACTAATAGACAGTAAGTACGATGATCCTGGGCCCGTTCACGGAAATGGGATCCACAAACTACTCGTGTTGATTCAACCTGAACAACTGGCGGAGGATTCCTGAGTGGTTCTCAACAGACCCACCCTCGAACGACCCCTTACTAGGTGGTCTGCCATGTCACCACGATTTATTGTCGCCGACTACCAGATTGATGTCAACACCTTCGCCGGCCAAAAAGACTGGCTACGCCAACGAAGGGAGCATATATAGGCGACGATGGAAATTTAAAGTCTAGATTTCATTTCGCCCGTACGGTCTACCTGGTGGTCTAATAGACTGGTCTATAGACCTTGCTCCCCATATATCCGACGTTCTCAATGGGTCCAAGCGTCCGATCAATTCTGACTTCACGGACATCGGCTGAAGCCATGCTCAACTGAGTTTTAGATATAATCAAGTGCTATTAGATGCCTTCTTTCAGATAACTTGCACAACTTGCATAGAATAGAACTGGTGGAGTTTGATTCACGACCGAATTAGGACTGGCGCCCACCACTGCAGTGACCCATCGATATTTGATCGGGTTCCCACGTGATCAGACACGACAATGTCCTTCGGCGCGCCGTATTCTAATCAGTCTGATTTGACGCGTTTTTGTGAGCCAAGGACGTGTAATATATAAGTAGTTTGACCTGAAAGCACTCCCACACTTTTGAAAGTGACTCATTCATCTATAAATGAATTTGCTTGAAAGAATGTGGAAGTTGAATGTGGAAGTCTTCCCTCCATAACATTTCATTGGCTTTCTAAAATTGACTTTAAGCATTTCTCGACAGCAGTAATAGTTTTAATTAAACCTGGTGTGCACAATTACTTATGCTGCTAGTTTCATATGAGACTTTAGGCAAACGGTGTAAGTTTGTAGATATCTTTCTTTTGTTGCACCGTGGCCTTCTTGACTCTATACAGGAGGTTTGGGGCACCACATGACTCTCCCACAAGTATTTCAGGACCCAGATTTCCGACTAGAGCCGGCCCCCATGTGTGAGACAAGGTACGATCAAAGCTGATCATTTTTTCAGCAATGTGTTCCGGGAGCGGGGAAATATTCGAATCTAATGCATTTGATATGAAGCGCTGGTGTAGCTGAGTTCTCTATCTCGCCTGTTCTGGCAAATATTTTAACGATTATCCATAGAAGCCCCCATCTTCTATGCACACTTTATATACACACTTCCAGTGCACTAAATTACAAATATAAACAATTTAAAGACATACGCATGAACAAACTCGTGCAACAATCTGTCTGACGACACACTATGAGGTAAATTTCCTCTCCACTAGGGAAATCCCTGCTGATCATACTGTAGTGCCAGTGCGAACAACAACTTGAGAAATCTCCGTTGTCCTAGTTAAAGTGTGTTACTTCTAATTTGAAGCCGCATATGAAACGATTTAAACTTGCCAGGTCATCTTGGTTAACTATCAGCCTAAGTTGCAATGTTTTGGTCTCGAATTGTCCCTGGGTAATATAGTTCTGGGTCTTGAACTTATGATGTACCAAGTCCATGGCACTCCCAATTGTGGTGGCCGAAGCGGGGATGCGGAAGATATTTGTCGCAGTGACAAAAGCATAAAATGTTACGATGTTTCTACGGAAGGATGAGAGCGGATCAATGTTGGCCGTGTAATGTACTAACCGGTAAATTTTTCCAGAGAGGGGGTATAACTCAGTATGATATTCTTGCGCTTTCAAGACGATGGAGTCCAAGACATTGTAGACCATTTCCTCTTCATTGACAAGCTCAACAAAGCGAATTTCAGAGATCTACCAGAATTAGCTGGTGTAATCATTAGGCGTTGAGTGGACGCACTAATATGAAGGACACTATCCCGGGTTTTTTAGCAACAGACTTCGCCATGGAAATCGTAAACTTGACTTTCTTGCCCTGTTCGCGCTTGTCTTTCATGTCTTGTAAGTATTGCTGGCCCTTTGACGTTATCCCTGTACCAATTCCAGCTGTGCTCTTGAGCCGGAAGCAGTTGCTTTAAGGAGGCTAGGATTTTGAACCCGGGGAACACCTAGACGATGTTGAGATACATTTTGTTTGTGGCCTTTGACGAGACCCCAGATATCAGAGGTAGATTCACTTGACTTCTGGGAGAAAATTTGGTCGATGGCACGGAGTAATAGAGATATTTGAGCGGGGATTGAATCTACACGAACTGGCGGAGAGATGAGTAAGTGTAATACACGGGATGAGCTAGAGACGCACCATAAGAGCCACAGCAACTATGGCATAAGGGAAGATGCAGTTGACCGTATACAAGCGAGCAACTTTGGCACTGAGCTTTTTCCTATCCAACAAATTCAATACTTTGAGCATGGGATTGAGAATGGAGGGCGGACTCACTTGTATAACAGTCTTCTCGCTGTCACCTGTTTAGGATTGCTTAAGCAAAACACGTTGAGACGTGGAATTGCTTAAGACCGGGTTTAAGCGGCTTAAGCTCCCATATACCGTGTATAACTACATGATACAGTATTTCTCCCTGTACCTGACACATTAAGCAGATTCAGCGGATTCACCTGCTACATCAAATCCAGCGGATTTAGCGGATTCAGCAGATTTACCCGCTGGATCATCACCTTTGATGGTTTTACCCATTGAAGCGGATTTGTCCGACCAATTCACCATAACTCTGGTGGCATCAGAAGAATGACAGTCTCTGAGCTCCGGGAGCGAAATATTTTAGTAGTTGCACTCAATAAATTCATTGTACACACCACACTGGAAGTCATTTTCATCTCATGCCACCGTGCCACTCGGTGAGACGGAAAGCCAAGCATGATGAAGGCTGAGGCAGCGGTCCAAACTGATGAATCCGTGAATGGGGATCTAGCCGTAGATGATTAGAGGAAGAGATACATGGGGGAAGGTGATGGTTAGAGACAAGAGACACTGGCCTTGGCGTTCGAAGCGAGATCATTCGATCAATTTCTTTGTTTACAGCTGTTCTCGAAACTAATGAGATCAGCCGATTTTTTTTGGCTGTTCCCAAAAAGGAAATTTGAGTTGGTTCAATGGTTCTGGGCGTAGTTCTCAGGCTTTCAGGCAGAAGCAGAGTGGCATGCAATAGGGCACAGGTCTGCACACCTAAAAAGGGAAACTCTCCACTCAGTTAGAAGTGATATTGATTGTGATACTTTCCGACACACTTTCAGAAACAAAGGATTGTAATACTTTCCGCGTGCCGAGAATTTTCCGATTGGTCCGGGAAATGCCGGACCAATCGGAAAAACCTCGGCGTGTTGAAAGTATTACAATCCTTCGTTTCTAAAAGTGGGAAAGTATCACAATCAATATCACATCTAACTGAGTGGAGAAATTCCCTTTTTAGGTGTGCTGGTAGCATTTTGAGGCAGAAATTGGCGCGCAATGACAACAGTCAGATCAATCCGGGTCAGTGTCAGTTCGAACCCTACGGCACCTACAAACAATGGTTCCATGTTTGGTTTGACTACTACAGCAGTTCCTCTTCCATATGCATCCAGGCTTGGGCGCTGTCGTTTCCCAGAAATTTCCAATTTGGGCAATGCGAAAAAAAAATCTGATCGTCTCATTAGTTTCGAGAACAGCTGTAATTTTCTTTCTGCTTTGTCAGTCACGCGTTACAGCATCACTTACAAGGTCTTTCTCTCGTCCATCATCATCTCACATCTGTCTTCTCTTCATACCCAATCCACATTGATGTCTAGGACTCTGGACCTTCAGACCGGTGGTCTTTGATGGTTCGAACACTGGTCAGTGGTATGTTCCAATCATATGCCACATCTCCTTCGCATCTGAGTGGCATCAATCTGTTTGTCTTTACGGACAGGTCCCAACACACGTCGCTGGCAGGTAGGTAGGTAGGTAGGTAGGTTAACTTGAATATGCTACTGTACCGTGACAATATTGCCCCCTGGGTGTGCTGGGCCCTTGGGTGTCGTTTAGCGTCGGGGCCGGTGAGGATGGTATCTCCGACAGTAAGCATTTTTTTGCTCAATCAGCAACAAAATCTCATCATTCAAACAATCTAGACCTGCTCTAGGATGCTTTCAAGCGTCTGGCAATTGTGTTCCGGGTTAATACGCTGAATTGCTAAATTCGCTGAATTCGCTGAATCGGCTTCCAGTCCGATCAACCTGCTGAATCCGCTTGACTCGGCTGATCAGACACAAGGAGAAACAATGTAGTAGTTAAACGGGGCTTAATCTGCTTAATCTGCTTAACCCCGGTCTTAAGCAATTTCACGTCTCAACCTAGTTTGCTTAAGCAATCGTAAACAGGATTCATCTTCTCGACATCTGAGGTGATCGTCGCAAGCATTGTACATTTGTTACATGGCCGTCCGTCATCAGCCAGGCCGTAGAATTCCACACTGCACTCTATTGGGCAAGTACAAGTGGAAGACAACTGAAAGTAAAGGATGAATGCATTGGGCGAGCTTCGCGAGCCCTTATATACCTAATTACAAGTGTTCTAGAATATTCTACAGCTATCTACAATTGGGTAGAGAGTACTCGTTGAGTCGCTCTAAGAAGGGTAGAGAATATTCAAGTATATTCTCAACACACTCCCTGCAGACCGGCATGATCAAAGGGAAGTTTTTTCACGTGGGAAACTAGTAGACCATGAGACCAAGGCCTTCGGCAGTGTCCGTACCTACATGACGGAGAGAAAATTCAAGTCACAAGGTTTCCAGACTCAGAGAATCTAGATACAGGGCTTATCTCACTGGCAGGGCACAGCAATCCCTCGTCGTAAGGGCCTCAGAGTACGCCAAATAAAACGGGTCACCTGTGTGCGAGCAGAGACGTTAATGAATGACCGATGTAGCCCGCTTCGCGGCAGAGCCAGCTATGTATCGTCATCAATCTTAATTTCTTTACACAGAACAACATCTACTTACACCCGTGTTTCCCCATACCTCGGAATTATTACACCGACCACACAGAGTATGATTATGGACAAGAAGGATACACAAGCGGGGTTGGTGGATGGTCTGTCCCCTTTAAATTCAAGTGTGGGTCCACCAACGGTCGTGATCATCATAAACATGAAAAGTTCGATATCTCTGAACATGAACTGGAAGGATTCCTAATAGCTATAGCCCTGTTCTATGTGAATCTGTAGGAGCCAGTGATTACTTCCTCAGCAATTCAACAAGATCAGTCCTCTCGGCTCCTCGGTTCCCAGAATCCCAATCAGGGCTCACTGCAGACATCAAACCACACTGCATTACAGCGGCCCTGAAGAATGAGAGTCAAATACAGCCTGGTCAACGTAACACTAGGTATATTTTTCAAGCATGCTCCGCAACGCTCGGACTTCGGATTTGACCTCGAGGACCGAAATTGCGGAGCACACCATATCGGTGGTGCGCAATCGCAGGCCCTGATTCATCAGCTTCGAAAGATTGATGAAACCACTTTATTGACAGCCCCCGGTTCGGAGGTTCCTGGTTATCTGCCTCCGCCATATCAACATCGCGCAATTGCAATTGTCCTCAGGAACATTCAAATGATAGAGGTATGAACGCACCAAGTTGCGTTACTTCCAATCATCTGAATGATATGGCATGCAGCTCGAGTAGACGCCGCAAGGACTTGAGGTTGAGTGCGGGACTTCGGACAACAAGTGAATCTGGAGTTTATTATTCGTCCTGTTGGCCTACCGCTTCCCATTGCGACATCAGCGATGAGGAATCCGAGTTGAATATTCAATACAGGGATAGGGGCCACTGCCAAGGTGAGCCCTCGCTACGAGAGGCTTTTTCAGGGACAGCAACACCATGAGAATTACCTTCAGCAAGTAGAGAACCAAATTACACCACAACTGGACTCCTCGACTGGAGAGTTCAACGGTGCGTCGTAATGACCGGCCCTTGGTTAGATATTCCATGTTGTTGAAAATAACAAATGTACCCGCAAGAAAAATGGGCAGAGAAGATTTCCCGCTGTTTCGACCCTAGAGAAGAGTAGCACTGAACCCAGGACAAGGCAACTACTTTCGAGGCTCCTAAGGACTAGCCGACCTACTTAATGTGAGTGGATTGGGAAGCAGAAGATGGGATACTGAGCGCCGCACAAGCATATGACATCGACTTCTGCGTAGCAGATATTCATCTGAACACCGAGCATACCTAATGGTCATCAGCTTAATTGGTGAGGTGAGCAAATCGGTACACAGGACCCGGTTAAAGGTGCGAAAGGAGTGGGTGACATATTGAGTAATGGAAAGCGAGGCATGAGTCTTTCCAGCCTACTTGTACCTCGCATTTTGTAGGCTGTAATAAATATATTGCCGACAGAGTCCGGAGAGACAATTGATGAGTAAAGTCTGACCATCGAGGACAGGAGCACTGGAGTAAATAGGGAAGAGTTTTTTTTCCCTTGAGCAAAGATACTGGAGTGATATTAATTTGAGCATCTAGGGCAGTGATGATGTTTGCGAAAAAAGGTTGATTAATATTGATTGAAGTACGCGAATTTGAATCTGCCTAGGGGTTTAAGGAACTCTGCGTAGACACGTTAATGTTGATGTGGATGAGCAAACCAACCAGAATAGCCAGAGGCTGCGGGTAGAATCACAAGTGTTCATATTTCCAAAGTATAATATTTTAACGCAGGAAGGAAATCACGAGTGGTCGAGTGGAAGACCCTTGTAGGTAAGACATGAAGTCAAAACAGAAGCCAGAAATACACAGGGCATTCCAGTATCTCGGAGATCAATTCTTGGCTTCAGGTGATCGGGATACAGCAACAAGTCTTTTCACTGCAGCTTTAGAGGCATTCACGGAGATGGATATTCACTGCAGTAGAGCAGAGTGTATGGTGCGACTTGGAGACATTTCCAAACTCTCGGGTGACATGCAACGAGCAGCCCAGCTTTGGAAAACAGCTCGACCACTATTCGAAAAGTCTTCACAGATGAAGGAGGTTGCCTCTATTGAGGAGAGACTTGCGGAGCTCACCTTAGTTTGAGCCAGTAGGAACTGATAGCATGGTTCTCATCACAGTGTCTGTTGTAGATGTGTCGGAATATATGTCCTTTGAAGTTTGATCACTTGACTTGACTTGACTTGACTTGACTTGAGTTCTATTGTCATCGTACACTTGGTATGTGATACCCGTAAGTAACATGTGAATGAAAAACAAGCTCCAAAGGGAGATCGAGGTAGAATCCCTTTATTTAGGTACAGGTCACAGGTGTAGTGCTTTTGATGACACAGACACACAAACCAAGATTTTTTTTCCTTGGACTGGTATCCGGGTTGCTGTGCACCGATAACCAGCAGGATAAGCAGACTCTTCTTGGATTCTTCTCTTGCCTGCTTACCAACTGATAGACCTGCTGGGATTGCCCAACACATTATAACATACGACGTACGAGTAAGCTCTGTGATAATGTCTATTTATAAGAGACTACCAACACATGCCACAGTGCATGTCGGATGCCTGTATGACGACTGCCATCGTGTTTTCTCCCTGTGTGATGTCTGCTTCACAAATGAGCAGAGCCGACTGGTCACCTCCGGATGCTGTGGATTGTCTTTCAAACAAATATCACCTCTTTTGAGGGTTGCGGAAACCTCTGTTGGACCATTTGAAAAATATGAGTGCATTACTTACAGCTTGGGCTCACCCTTCACTGCTTAAGAGAGGTTTCCGACTCTTATTTCTCACCTAACCGGTGAAGACATTTCTTACCAGATTGAGAAGCAAATCCGGTGTCTCGTTCGGTCAAGTCAGTTCTCTCTCAGAAAAAAGTCAGCCACCTTGTGAATGGTATGCAGGGTGTTTCATGGCAATATAAGTACTCAAAATAATTTATTTTGCCCTCCTTTGACTGACCAGGACTCGCATCACTGTCAGTCACGTGTTGTTGATCGGTGAATGCCCATTGGCTGCACATCTTGGGGTCCTTGAACTTCATCCCCCAGCTGATCACGGGCCGGTAACGAGCTTCTATCTACTTTCATCTCAGAAATCTCCTTTGACAGGAACATACATGCCACTCGAGGCAAGATTGAGTTCAGATACCGATGTCTGTATTTTTGTCACGGCACCACTGGCAGAGCCGCGCCTTCAATCCGTGTACGATGATTAGGTGTGCGCGCCCAATGAAAAAAATGTGGATGCTGACTAGAACATTCAATTCAGGGAGGGGGGGGGGGGGGGGGGGGGGGGGGGGGGAGTAGGGCGGCCGAATCTGAGTTATTCATGTCGTGTACCTCGCCAACGCCGCATTTTTTCTCTTGTCAGCGATCTTCTCGGTGGGCGAGCCACGCGTTCAGCACGTACGTTTCCACATTCGATGCGGTCGTTCCTCTGCTTATTCTCGTAGACCTTCATCTATTCGGTCGAACCCGTTTAATCGATCTGGATGCCGTATATGTATAAAACACCTCGCGATCTGGACTCGGAGGATCACAGAAAGATGTCTGCGACCTCAGAGAACAAGCACTTTGTTTGCGAACTTCAAGAGCATGCACGCAATCACGACCATGACTTGTATGTGCGTGAATCTTCTCTTCCACACCAATCACGCCTGACTCGCATCGAAAGTATAAGTGGGACGTTGCGAAATGGCGCATTTTGGCGCCAAGTTCGACACCCTGCTTGGGGATATTCTGGAATCCAGACATGCAATGCCTCGAGGGATTTTTTTCCAAACCCCTACCTACAGTATCTTCCGGGCCCTGTCGTCCAACCACTTGTTCATTTCAAGACTTGCATTTTTCCCCAAATGATAGATATGCGCCTGTTTTCGCGAGTGTTGGTCCTTCAAACCAAGGCTACGCCCGAAGTCTCGAGTATGGGATAGAGCGGCGCCAATTGGATTTGAGTGATGCCTGTCACGGTAATGTCCCTGTTACCCTGTTCTTGTCCGACTACACCTTCTAAAATTCTCGTGTCGACAAAGGACTACTCCATACAGTCGATATTGTACGTCTGAATTTTTCCTAGATTACCTGCGTTTGACAATCCATTTCTAGGGCACAAGCCGTGAAGATCCCGAGTACACAGAGAACTTGCATTTTTCTCGGTTGGCCATCGACACTGGTATGCTGCACCTGTCTTAATACCCCTGCAGTCACTGAAGATTCAAATTTTAGGGAGCATAAACACGTAACTTCCATCAAACCACATCCACAATTGCGCCTGACTCACTCTCAGGTGGGTGTTCGGCGAAGCCCTGAGGATTATTCCGAAACACGTTGGTGAACCGGAGCGCCCCCTCGTTCGTAGGGGGCGCCATTCATGGTATATAAGAGGTGCGATCCGGAACGGAGTCGAAGTGGAAACCATCACCTACGGAGATGGCAGCCGTGTCGGTGAGTTAGTTTTGAGCACGTATCCTACATGTATTGATTCAAGTCCAATATATCCAGATGTCGATATCCATACAGGTCCTTTCTATCTGAGGGCCGAACTGAGATCGTCAGGCTCCTCTTTCCGAGTTTGCCGGTCGCCGAATCTTGTATTCGGGGTAGGGACGAGGGCAACTCTGGAGTTCGAGACCCGCAGAATCGACGGAATCTTCGGCCTCGGATTGCAGTAAGTGGCCCCAGATTGTCCCGAGTTTCAAAAATTTTATCGCTTTCCTTGAGAACGGTCGGGAGAATGCAGGCATACGCTGCGATTTCCTTTTTGTCTCGGTCTAAGTGAATTTAAAATGATTCAGAATTTCGTCAACTCGCTCTACCACGAGGACCGTATCGACGTAAATTCTTTCTTCGTTTATAGTGCCTGTTCATAACTTCCATTCTAGGAGGACAGGTTCACCATCGCCTTGGGGCGAAAAGATCGGTGCGTGAGAGCATATATTGCCCTCTGCCTGTACTAACCACTGTATATTACAGAAGGAGCTATCTAATTGTCGGAGAAAACACCGCCGGTGGTGCCGTCCGGCTGAGAGGGGAGTGGTCTTCCTGGATTCAGGTGCTTCCATCTGCACGGCAGTGGGAGATACGTTTGGAATCTATCACAATCCGTGAGACGACCATCGAAGTAGGCAGGACTGTAATGCTTGATAGTGGTGCGTCGTGTTTCCTCGTATCGTTCATCGCCGAGCTATAATTATCGGCGCTCGCAGGCACATCGTACTGTTATTTACCCTCTCCCGCATGCGATGCGCTGGGCAAAGCACTCGATGGCCGACCTGCGTCGAACAGCAGCACACATATATACCCCCGAACCCAGCCCAGCGAGACAATAAAATTCCAATTTAATGGACTTTCGGTCGAGCGTGGTTTTTCCGATATGTTAGACCCTCGTCCAAACACAACCCCGGATCCTAATCACGGGCCTTGCGCAAAGCCTATATTCAAGCCAGCGGGTGCCTTGGCCGACCTTGGAACCAATCGGGAAGTTTGTATTCTGGGCAACGTACGCTTCCCTCTAGATCTGACAGTAAACGCAAGTGTTAACCGCCTAATTTCAGTTTTTTTTACGGGGGCTCGTCGTTGAATTTGATCGCACTAACCATGCCCCCGCGGGAAGGATCCGAATGGCGGCTCGGGGGAACGATGGCTAATCCGTCCCGCGGGGGCATGGTTAGCTTCCGTATATTATAATGTCCCCAACCAATAGCAAATGCAAGTAGCCACGATAGTCCGACGTGTAGCACAAGAATGAATCTTTATGACAGGTTAAGTAAACGAGTCCATGATTGGGTCGAAATCTGCCTCTCAGCTTCTCAAGACGTTAATTACATGTACATCAATCGAGCTGAGAAATTTTCCTATCGAAAGATGTGTTTCAGCTTCGAGGTCATTCGGAATCGGAACCCGAGTCACTCTCCGCTGCTTCCACTACTGGCCCTTCCAAGATAGCTGAATTGCATCAGCGGAGAGGGACAAAATTGACGAACACCACTTTACCGTATATTTCGGGGTGGCAATCCCCGGGACCACGCGGTGAGCGAAGACTTGGCTTGCCAGCGGGACCAGAAACTACGTCCCATTTCTCCCAATAAGCTTCGTCATCCTCCTGGACGTACATTTGGATTTGGTCGAGCCACGGTGTCCTGAGGATGATTTCCTCTGAGACAGCTCGTAACCTCCGAATGTAGCGTGCTTGCTTATGGTTCATGCAATGCGGTGGCAGCCTGTGTCGGCGCTCTGGTACGTCCGGTTCAAGGGAAAAGACACGTAGGTATTTCATCTGAGCCAATACGTGCTGGAGGATGGGCTGCCATAGCATAAACATAAATACCACGGCATTTTGGGAAGGAAGGCGTACTGCGGGATTCCATGTATCATCCAGACCCTCCCCGATGAATCGATGCATCTCGAGGCGTCGAAGTGATGGGAACACACGTGACAAGCACTGGATGAAAGTCTCGTCGGCGAGGTCTGTCCGATACCATATTTCCAGGTCTATCACTGCCGGGAGATACACCCCGGTCAGCATGTCGAGGAACGCGGAAGCGCAGAGAATGCGTCCCAGATAGCGGTAAAGAGCGCGAAGTGGGGGATATTGGATGACTGAAAGCTTCTCCAGTCCCTGTGGGAGGGCAGACAAGACTCGGTCACCACGCGCAAGTGAGGCCACTTCAAAGTGTCTGAGGCGGGGAAGGAATGTGTCGGTAACAGGCACGGAAAACGCCTCTGCCGAGACTATGTGCGGTATCAAGCTTGAATCGAACGGATGGAAACGGAGGGATGCGATGCGGAGATTTGGCAGGAGCAAGAGGACAGAGTGCAGCGTTGTCGACACTTCTTCGGGCCGGTATCCTTCTACATACAGTTCCTGTAGAGACGCCCAGGCCAACAATGGGTCCACAGCCAGAAGTATGAGCTCGCCCGGCAGTTTCAAAGATTCCAGACTCGCCGCACAAGCACGCAGTATGGAGCGCAAATTCAGGCATTCGCTTTCGAGCATAGCAGAAGGACGTTTGGTCCGGGTAAGCACCCGGTCGCTCTGTTCCAATGCATGCGGTGCGATGTATGCCAGGCGGCGGAGCGATGGCAGTCTCAATTTGAATGGGAGATCGAAGACATCCCGAGCCTTGCCGAGCCAGGGGGAATCATCCAGCACCAGATGTGTCAATGCAGGTGCAGCGTTGATGGTATCGAGTAATTGGGGCCACACACCACCTCCAATCGCCACGAAGATGAGTGTATGAGCCGCGGTCATTTTTCGAAGGGCAACCTGTAATTGTGATACCATGAAATTGCGTTTATCGGAGTCCAGCAAATCCCAGTCGCTTGTGCCTTCAACAAGTAAAACTCTGTAATTTCAATTTAAAGATAAATGAAGCATGTACTGAACCACAGTACCTAATATAAGGCCAGAGTGTTTCGGGAGGAAACGAACGGCACGCCGACCGCCACGGTGACCAAGTGTGCTTGCCGAAAATGAGGGGCATACCCAACTCACGAAAGTGATGACATGTTAAAGAAATCTGTAACCTATCCTGGAGGTTGATCTCCGGTCTACGAAAAATTTCCGCCAGGAGATCGTCATTTAATCTGAACTGTGGGCGACAGCCGGCCGCCACTGCCGGCGGTCCTCGCAGACCAAATATCCAACTCTGTGTATATCAGCGGTTGTTAACAGAAGTATGGGCGACGCACAATAATGGGTGCAAACCAGCTCCAAAAGAAACTCATTGGTCGAAAGAACGTCGTGTCTGCTAACACATACAAACAGAGAGGGGCATCCAAGTTTTTGTTAATGCCCCCCTCATCTTCTCAACATGGACACACTCAACATGGACACAATTCTCACCCGCTTCGAAGCCGAGCGCAGCGCCAATACGCTCGCCCCAGCGAGTAAATGGCTCTTGTTGTGTACGCCCTTGGGGGTACCGTCCCGGAGCTCCATCGAGCCCGCAGCGCCCCGCCGTGCACGGTACGCAGCCCTTTCTCTGCTCCATCGTCCTTTTCTGTCTAAGACGAGCGATCCACAGCAACCCCACGGGAACCCTCCAGAGTGGCCAGTCGGCTCTGCTCATCCGCGAGGCGGACCTCGAGCGATACACGGCTGCCCGGCGTCTCCTCGGGCCCTTCACCGAGCTAATCGTCCAGATCGACGGACGGCGCCTCGCGCGCTGCATATACCCCGCACGCCTGTATGAAGAGGTGTCGATGATCTTGCGCTCTATGCGAGGCTCGCCTTCGTCCTCCTCTCCCCCTGTGTCTCGTATGTGCTGACCGTCTGCACTTTGTAGAGTTCCACGACGCTCTCTGAGGCCACAATCCTCGCTCGCTTCGAAGCTGAGCGCAGCGCCGCCACACTTACTTCCGCCAAAGCTATCGAGTACATGGCGCTCGTGGTGCGCGCCATGGGCGGCACTGTCCCCTCGAGCTCCATCGATCCCATTGCTTTCCGCCGCGCACGGTGCGCAGCTGCTCTTTTGCCTCATCGTCCCCCTTCTCTGTCTAAAAGGCAAGCAGCAACCCCACGGTAACCCTCCCGAGCGGCCAGTTTGCTCTGCTCATCCGCGAGGAGGACGCCATGGTCATCTGGTGTCTCCTCGGGCTCACCGAGCGCTTCACCGAGCTCATCCTCCAGATCGACGGGCAGCGTCTCGCGCGCTGCATATACTCCGCAGATTCGGATGGGGAGATTTCGATGATCGTGCGCTCTCTGCAAGGTTCGTCTTCGTTCTTATCTCCCCCCTGCCTCTCGTATGTCCCAAGGGCGCTGACGGCCTGAACTTTGTAGAGTTCTACGACGCTCTCTCAGGTGGGCGCGGAGGATGATATGGGCGCAGCCGCTGCACTCGAGCGCCGCACTTGTAGGCACCGATCCATCTCAAATCAAGACTTTGACGTTTCGCCGCCTCGTCTATCCTCCTCTCCCCTTCAATCCTTTTATATCTACGGAAAAAATTGTACCCTGTAAATCTCCATCGTCGCCTATATATGTTCCCTTCGTTTGCATAGCCAGTGTTCCGGGCCTGCGAAAGACTTTGAGACCCAAAGTCGACAAGAAGTTATCGCGATAAGGTGGAGAGCGTGGGAACCCCGCACCTTTATGTAAGCTATTTTGTGACACCGTTATAACTATACAACACACCATCAAAAAAATATTATGGATGCTAGGAAATGTGCCTATTAACAATGTTAACACTTCCTAGGAAGCAGAATCCTCAAAAAGGACACCAGTCCAAAGTTATAAGCACTTCTTTCCTTTTTTGGAAATTATGTTCCTACAGCACTTTCCATCCATTCGGTGCGATTTCGGTCAGCCGGAATGGAGGATTTGGACAATTATGTAATCCTTCACGTGACCGGCCCGACCCTTCCGGCATCTCATATTGGGGAAGGTGATGCTCAGGTGATGCTTTACAGCAAGTGATGGGTTACATACAGGCCTGCAAAATATCCATTTTTTTTGGCTGCAGCCAGTGAGCAGCTGTCAAAATAGGCTATTAGGCATCCTAGCATCCAATATTTTGGCTTATGCTATGTGCGGGTATCATGCTAGGCTATAGAGGAAGCATTGAGCTGGTGGGGCTGGCAGCAACCTCAAAATCCATTTTTTGCTGTGGCCAGCAGCTGTCAAAATGTCCTGTTGGGCCGCCTAGAATTCAATTTTCGGCCCACGCTATGCGGGGATATTATGCCTAGCCTATTGAGGGGCTGGACTGGCAAAATGGGCCATCGGTAGCCCCAAAGTCCATTTTTGCGGCCCGCGCAATGCGCGGGCATGAGATCTCCCATGAAAAAAAAAGAGGAGTGATGAATTACATTTTTTGGCGCGGATTTATTGAATTTTTGTTCTCGACCTCAAGATTTGGACGGTCACATCACGCTTTGTCACGGCTTACATAAAGGTGCGGGGTTCCCACGCTCTCCACCTTACGGCGCGTCCTTCACTTGGGGATTACGTAATGCGATACACCCGCCCACCTTCCGCCAAAGGCCGCGAGTCCACAATCCAAATCGCCGCCTCCTCAAGCAAATCCACCTCGTCCGCCTCCCGCAGCGCCGCGGCATCCTTGTCCTCCCCCAGCCAGCCTGCCAGCCGCGCAGCCTTGATCTCGCGGAGCAGCGCCTGAACCCGCGCTGCGCGCCCCACAGTGTGCGCTGCACCGTCAAGTGCGCGTTCGCGCGGGACGGTGACGCGTGCTCGCTGCCGAGGTTGCTCCGGTTCCCGGTATGGCTGTACAGCACGCGCTCGTCGCCCTTCTGCGGCGCGCCAGCGGCAGCGGGTTGCTGGCCCCGACTCTGAATGTCCTGCGCTAGGATCCCCTCACACCTGCGCTCCGTCCGACACCAAAGGCGGGTCTTCCTCGGGGTAGACGCGCACCGGGAGCACGTACGGGGATGAACCCCACCGCAAAGCGCGAGCCGGCCCAGAACCGCCCCCTGCTCCCCCGCGTCTGCGCCTGCGCCTGCGTCGGGCGACGCAAAGAGGACCTCCGCGCGCCGTGGGAGCGGCGAGTGGGGCGCAGGCGGTCGTGTAGCTCCTAGAATAGGCCCATTTGCCCATTCCTTGCAGCATCTCCCGCAGGATCCGGCTCGTCAGTGCGCCTGCCCGCTTCGTCGGGTCGCCCGCGTGGTGCTGCTGCTCCCGGGCTTTAACGGGCGCGGCGGCGATCGCCCTGCCGATGCTGATCCGAGGCAGTCGGCATCTCTCTCGGCGGACCTACCTCTTTATTCCAGGTGATGGAGGGCCGAAATCATGATATTCAATCGGCATTTAGGCATTAAAAGTCAAGTTACTAGTCGTGAATTTGTCCACGAGTCATTTGGCCGTCGGTCAAATCGGCAAGGCGGCAGGCAAGGCGCCCAGCGAGGTACCCGGCACCAACGCCGGAAGCAGTTGTCCCAAAAAAAATACCAGCATTTGAAAGTTCAGTAAAAGTTCAAGCTGCGATCTGAGATCCATATCATTTACTGAGTGGTCCTCTGGACAGGCTTATAAGACTGCCAGGAGTGTGCGATGCCCTCCAGCACATACACTCTGCCAGTGTGAATATAAACAGGGGGGTTGTTGGAGAATAATTGATGCAACAACCCGGGTTGTTTTCAACAAGGGGGGTTGTTAAATAGGATTATCCCTCAGCAATCGTGGGGAAATTCCCATAAACTGTTCAGTTCACGACCCTCTGTCACCCGGCGTCACCTGAACATTTGGTTAAAATAGTACAGTACACGGCTGGTCCGAATCAAACGAATCATAGTGAGGCTGTACAGCATGATTGGAAAGGTCACTGAGTGTAGCACTTGCCCACTATCTCCACATGCCCCGCCGTTCTACACCCGAGGTCGCCCCTGGAGAGAGAGTGGTGGAAACAATGAACATCCCCCTCCCAGATGAAGGGCGCACGATGACCTATATCAGGCCGATTGACGGAAACCTGCGGCACTCGTACGATCTCACGTTACCAACGGAGCAGGAGCGGCGCCAGCAACTGGACACACTCGAGACCACCTGTATTTCCTGTGCCAAGACGGTTAACCGCACATATATCAAGGTCTGTGCGAGGTGCAAGGGAGTGCGTGGTCCATAGCGTCGAGAAATTGGCATTAATCATCCCACTCTCCAGGCGCGGTACTGTTCGAAGGAATGTCAAATTTTCCACTGGAGGGTACACAAGGTTGACTGCGGACAGCCGGGAAGCCCCATCCCGCGCTTCATCGAGCGCGCACTTGCGGATCCATTCATCTCGTTTCACCTCTCCCTGGGCATCGTTAACCTCCTCGCACTCACCCAGAGTCACCGCACGCGGATGCACATCAACACGAAGACATCGGAATCCATTGTACGCCTCACCTTCGAGCTCGACTTTGCGAATATCCATGAATTCGTCACGCGCTTCTCCGAGATCGAGTTTCCGCCAGACATAGAGGGCGAGCCAGAGGAAGAGAAGATGGCGCGCAGAACCACCGCCTTGGCGCAGCACTTTGACCGATGCCTTTCGATTAAGGAGCTGAGTCGTGCATCTATTGCGGAGGTGCCAGTAGAAGTCTGGGCGCAGCATGAGGAAATCCAGCACGTTGGCGCCTCGGAATCGCTGCCATTCGCAGCACCTGTTACCCTCCTGCTTCTCGCCGTGGACGGATCTCTGGGAGACGGTAAGGTCCAAGCCATGTCCATTCCCGAAACTGCCTTTGAGCACATCCGGCTCTCGAAAAATACTGTCTCTGGCCAATCAACAATGTTCGGTCCTCAAACATACAATATTACGCCTGAACAGACCCGACAGTGCGTCTTCTTTTCTGATTCGTAATGCAAAAATTAGGATGCGATCTCACTTTGTTCTTTGCAGAGATATAAACAATCATATTCGGATGGACAGGGAGAATAAGCTCAAGTTGCGTGTTAAGGTGCGTCACAACCTGCTTTCCTCTTATTCGGTATTGATTCGCTGTAGCCTACGAAGAGAGCCTCCACTTAGCTATGTCACTCAATCCAGATCATTCACTCGCACCCCAAATGTATTATCTGGGCTTATGCACCATATAGAATTTTCAATTCAGAGGTCAGAAAGAGAAGAAGAGTGCTTGAAACCATGATAATCTTGAATTAACCCACTGGGGGCAGTGAACGGGGCACTTGAAACCCAAGTGCAATGCGTGCATGTTGTCTGCACATCCATGTGACATGCCACAAAGGCCTTTGTAATATTCACATCTCTTATTACAGTAACAAGGTAGAACTAAGTTTTTTATTATTAAATACAACAAATGTTATAACAACTTAACCTGCTTTTTGACTGCACTGAATGAATTTTTGAACTGGATTTGAGGTGCAAGTGGCGAGTGATGCCGATTGGGGCCGTGATGGGGCCGTGGAAGCCGATACAAGGAGCCGCGCCTATGTGACGAGGTGCTATCGCGCTGTATGTCAACATATTTGACCGCGCCGGCTTCCCCGGCTCTCATTGGACCTCACCTTCCTCGAATACCGTCCATACCTGATTCATACTCTCTTGATCTTCGTCTTACCAATCCCACTCGTACCTTATCCCGAATTTAATCTCAGACCTTTGCGTATCAATTTAATTTTTGCGGGAAGAAAGTTTTGCGTGCACGCGCACGGAATTTCGGATTTTTGCGCGCGCGGGGCCAAAATTGCGCGGGGGGGAACATTCCGTCCACGCAAAACATGTTGCCGGGATCGAACTGCCAAATTCGCGTGCGGGGACACCAAAAAAGGCAAGTTTGCGAGGCGGGTCAAAGGTTTGCGAGGCAGGAATAAAAGTGTCTCTGTACCGCCATAGAGGTTGATTCTTTGAGACAAATCTTTATTGAATTGAACCATACCCCTCGAAAATAATAATAATGGGCAACTGGACCAGAAAATGGGAGTGTTCTACCGACTCGTGTCCCAGCCCCGGCTCCTTCCGCCTTGATTTGTATTTGATTTCAAGCGGACGTGAGAGCAGATGCACACAGGGTCTTCCTATACTACGTGGTATCTACGCGGAAAAGGCTAGGAGGGTGGAAAACGAACATTTCCAACGTTCATACACGTTGGTTGGGTAAGTCAGGTTGAAAATGCACGACTATTTTCAATTCTTTTCCAACTGTATATCGCCCCCCCGGCTTCAATTAATCCCGGATTTTTTTGGCAGACGCACGCAAAAATAGAGGAGACATAGGTCTTCTAAACGGAAGGCAAGAAGAAAAACTTTCGAATGCCTCTGGTCGAGGACCCAACCCCGAGTCGAACGGGAAACTGCTACGCACTGTGCGGCGGAATTGAGCTACAGGTGGTAGTTGCACGCCGAGTACCACTGGGTCTTTTTACCCCCTGTGTATATTTTTGTATTGGGGTTTCATTTGCGCGCGGGGAAAGGCGGCATTGTAGAGTTTGAATTCGGTCCCCGGCTTAACTCGCAGTTTTCTCGCTGTCAAGGTCAGAAACTGGTATCCTAGTTTAGGACGTCAAATTAATGGCTGGTTGGCGTGCTGCGTGGTCATTATCAAGTAAGAATTCGCGGTTGGGTACACCAAACCAGTGATTGCCGGGGAAAATCGGACCGACGTGATTTGGTCGTGTTTACTGATCGCCGGACTTGGCCGGACTTGTTATTTTCCTTTTCTCTGTCCACCAACACTTCTGGCGGTGCCGACACCATGGAACGTCGCTCGGCCCTGCACAGCCAGATCACTCCGATGAAACTCTAAGCTCTAATCCTAGCCTTCCACCTGCGCCAAATACGCCGTACACTCAACCTCTCTACTTGGTCAGGAAATACCGTTGCTCGAGGAAGTTGTATGTCGTTTCTTCTGCGAACGATAAGCTGCTCAGCAGAGCTATTCTACTCCTTGGCATCCCGTATTCGTATACTGTATTAACCTTCTCCCGCAAGATGGAAGGAAACGAATCCCGATCCTGGCGGTTACCTTTCACTTCTATCCTTCGCAAAAGAAGACTCGAGCAGTCATAGAAACGCGGGAACCACGGCCATGCATAATCTGGCTTCTCGTACGTACCGACTCCGAGTGTACTTAAAGGCCCTACTGCGACACGCCCAACGCAAACGCTCGCCGCCATGCTCCCACTATCATTCGCTCTTTGTGTACTCCTCACCTCCTCAAGTGCATCCGCGAGCAGCCGCGTCCACAC
This sequence comes from Mycena galericulata, assembly GCA_029289565.1. Lineage (NCBI taxonomy): Eukaryota > Fungi > Basidiomycota > Agaricomycetes > Agaricales > Mycenaceae > Mycena > Mycena galericulata. The sequence goes on from JARKIA010000096.1 coordinate 383,494, forward strand.
CGTGACTAGGCACATCACCGCACACTCCCGCAACTCGGACTTGGACGGGCGTCTGCTCCCCCCAGCCCTGTTCGAGGCCCCACTCATCGCCCGCGTGCCGCGGCGCGCATCCAGGGTGCATGCGCTCAATGCACTTCGCTCCTTGTCCAGCGACAACAGCGGCGGGGAGTACACCACCCCGCTGATGGGCGCCGACTACGACTTTGAGTACCTCGTGCCCATCACGATCGGCGGGCAGAACTTTTCGGTTATTGTGGATACTGGGAGGTGCGTACGTCTGTCTTTTCTTCTCCCTCCTCCTCCTCTTCATATGTTGAATCCTATCATGAGTAAACTAACCCACCTGCGCCCCAGCTCAGACACCTGGCTCCCCAAAACCGGCTTCGCGTGCTTCAACCTCACGGGCCACCCCGAGTCCGCGTCGACGTGCGCCTTCGGCAGCCCGGGCTTCGACCCCGCGCGCTCCAAATCATTCGTCCCTTTTCCCAATACGGAGTTTAAGATAATGTATGGGGACGGGGAGTACCTCTCAGGCGTGGCGGCGTACGAGACTGTGGGGGTGGGCGGGTGCGTGGGTAAGTGCGACCGTTTCATTCCCTCCGTACTATGGATGGACTCCTAACTCGTTGAACGTAATTTTTAAATTTCCAGTAACGCACCAAGAAATCGGCCTCGTCACCTCCGCGGCATGGGTGGGCGACGGGATCAACACGGGCCTGTTGGGGCTCGCGTACCCTCTCCTCACGAGCGTGTCCAACGCGAGTACCGGTAGCGGCGCTAATGGACATGGGGCGCAGATGCCTTACGACCCCTGGTTTTTTAGCGCGGTGAAGCAGGGGCGGGTGCGGGAGCCGTGTGAGTCTTTCGTCTTCGTACTTCCCTGCCATCTTCCTCGTCCTTCAATTGGAATTCGTTTTCCCTGCCTCAACGCGTGAACCTAATAAAACGCACCTAGACTTCTCCCTCGCTCTCAACCGCCCTTCCTCCCCCTCCCCCGGCCCCGGCCCCGACGCGCACCTAGGCGTCCTCGCGCTCGGTGGCCTCCCAAGCGGGGTGGGGGTGACGAATGTGCGGGTCACGTTGCCGGTACAAGGGTATTCCGTTGCGACTGGGACGAGGACGCGTGTCGACGTCGGCAACTCGAATGGCGCCGGGGCCGTAAACGCGAATCATGATGCAGACGAGAACGCGAACACATCATACCGCTACTTTGCCCTCCCCATCCAAGCCTACACCTTCCCCGGCTACACCTTCCCGGGCAGCGGCGGCACCGACGGCGTGACGATCCTCGACAGCGGGACCACCCTGTCCATGCTCCCCTCCCCCGTGGCGCAGGCGTACAACCGCGCGTGGGGGGCGACGTGGAAAGGGGGGGTGTGGTGGGTCGATTGTGGCTCCGCTAATCCTGATTCCTCTTCCACGAGTACGAACCGTACACAAGGGCGCAAACACGGGTTGAAGAGGGAGAGGAAGGACAAGAACGGGAAGAGGAATGCGAACCCCCCACCCCCTTTCTCCGTCCAAATCGCGAACAAAACGTTCACGGTAGACGCGCGCGATTTGGTGGTGTATGTCGGTACGGGCACGGACGGGGCGGCGCTGTGTGCTAGTGGGATTCAGGATGGGGGGCCGGGCGGAAGTGGGAGTGTGTTTATTTTGTGAGTGTGACTTCCTTTTTGCGAGTGGGAGTGTTTTTTGGGCTTCGAGTTCGACTTCCTTTGGCGCTGTCGTCGCGAGCGCCATTTTATTTTCTTTCGTTTTCTTTGTGGTTGAACTGCTTTGGATTTCGATTTCGATTTCGACCCCAACACTGACGCCGATAATCAGGGGCGACGTCTTCCTGCACAATGTCGTGGCGACGTTCGATATCCAGCGGAATGAGGTGACGATCACGCAGAGGGAGAGGTACCAATAAATTTCGAGCGTGCGCATTTTCTTTTGTACAAACAACTTGCTATTGGTGCGGCGGCTTCGTTGTAGTCACTCTTTCTGAGGAAAACATGGAGCAGAAGAGATCAGATGTGCCTGAAAAGGACGTTGAGTTGAATAATAAAAAAGACCAGAAGCTCGAACTTCAGTCACGATCCAGCCGCGAATCGAACGGAGTCCTTCCGCTGAAGCTTAAGCGAATCCAGCCATGCTTAGTAGATGCACATCTTATGCTACTGGATCTGGGATTTCTTCTCATATGCTGCCTAGGTTGAGGTTCATCGTAAAAGAGGAACGGGAAAAAAAATTAATTCGAATCTAACCCCCACGACCCAGCCCCGAGTTGAACGGGGATCTTCCTTGAGGTTGGAAATATCTCTCAAATGTAGTGGATTGAAACCACTTGCCACTGGGTCCTCCTCTGCGACTTCATACCAAGGGTAAGTAGGGTTGAATGAAGTTGAACGCTATGCATCAGTATTTTTGACTTCGTGTGGTCGACCTTCTGGCCACAGTTCATCCGGCTTCAATCAAAGAAAAAAAACAGGGAGATGTGACATAAACGGGAAACCGAAAGAAAAAAAAAGAAATGCTACTGGCTATGACCCAACCCGAGTCGAACGGGATCCGTCCACCGAAAGTTCTTTATGCAGACTAATTACCACATGCTACTGGGTCGTTACCTTCCTCACTACCGTAGAGGGTAATAGGAGCGTTCGAAATTGAACACACTGCCCCATTGCAGTTAGGCGTCAAGTAGATGGCTTTCTCTTCAAATTGTCAACTTTGAGGTCGGAGTCCGGCCTTGCGTGCGTGCTTGAACCACGTATTTACCACTTCAAAAGTATGGAGATGGAAGATGCACAGCAACAGAAACAGAAAACAAACAGAGTCAAGCCTACTGTTTATCCTTCTCGAAGTCGTAAGCTTAGTGCGACGCTCAGCAGAACGGTGGGGGGGGGGGGGGGGATAATGTCTCGCCATGGATGCAGACGCGCGTCCTCAGGTTTTCGAGGATGTGGGTGCGTCAACCTACTTTTTTTTTCGTGTTCTTTGTCCTAAATCTTTTCCTCGTGCTTCCAATGAAACGTCAAAACCTGCGAATATACATTTATTCCCACTACGAAAATCCCAGATAACATGTAGAGATAATGAAGACGTCGAAACAAAGTAAGATGAAATATAATATTCAACGGACCCCCGTATCCCCCAGGGCTGCAATTTCCCGCATCGAAAACCGCTCACGAATTCACCTGCGCGTTCGCCGCATTCGCCGGCGGAGTTTGCTGAGCCATGACCTGCTGAATGAGCACATTCTCCATATTCTCGAGCATCTGCCCGCCCTGATTAGCGGGCGGCGTCTGCTGCCCCTCAACCTGCTGAATGAACGCGTCTTCCAATTTCTCTAGCATCTGCTCTCCGGGCGTCGTGGGCTGGGTTGGATTTCCTTCGACGATGTTCGCCGCTTTGTTGAGGCCGCGCGCCGCTTTGATACCCATCGTGACGCCCTGCTTCCAGCCCATTTTCTGCGGTTTGGCGGGGGAGCTGGTAGCGCGGAATCGACTTGTGCTGGAGGACGGAGATTGGGGTCCCGCGGGGGAAACGGGGTTTCCCATCGCAGTCAAAAATTGCGAAGGACCGGGGCTCGCTGGAGGGGTCGGCTGCGACGTCATGTGTTGAATGAGGGCGTTCTCTTATCACACGTATGACTCGACCACGAGTCGAACGGGATCCTTCCGCTCAAGTTTCTATTTTATTTCAAGCGGGCGAGGAGCATGCTACGGGTTCTTGCTCTCCTATTTCATACCTTGGGTGAGTGGGGTTGAATGAAGCCGAACTCCATGGTTCGGCCTTTTCGGCTTGGAGGGGTTAGAGTCCATCCTGACTTGATTGAAAATAGGAAGAAAAAGAGAACATTGACTCGAACCAGTGGCATTAAAAAATACTCGACAGAATGGGAACTGGGAGCAGAAAATGAGGGGGCACAAAAGCATTCCACGTCTTCAACGCATGACCCAGCCCCGAGTCGAACGGGGTCCATCCACTGCGGTTGCTATACTTACCGCTGCCCAAGTGTCCGTCAAGAGCTTGATGGATGCACACCACATGCTACCGGGGCTTCATCTGCTACTTTAAAACTCCACTACATGAGTCAGTATCAAAATTGAACTGCAACAGGTCGTTTTTCCGAAGCAGAATCTACTCCTACATTCAAGCAAATATCCAAGCAGCGCTGGGTAAACAGAAACAAAAGAGTCAGACCGTACGTCCTCCTGTTTATGACCCAGCCCCGCGTCGAACGGGGGTCCTTCTGCTGAATTTTCAACCTGTCATAAGTGGGATGACGTTCAAGTTTACAGTTGGTGTGGTTGATCTTGGAGTCCATCCTTGCGTGCTTCATCGAAACATATATAAATGTGAAATCGGGACAAAAAATCTTAGCGAAAGTCGTAATGACTCGGCACCTTCTGCTGAAAACGGGGCAAATGCACGCTATGAGCTACTCCTTCCTTATACCCCGGGGACATGTAAGTGGGGTGGAGATAAACACAGCTGCACGCGTTCAGGCATAAGTAATCATCGTCTTTTGACTAGCCTTGACTTTGATCCAAAATGAATAGAAACGACAGGAAGAACGACGAAATAAGGACTGCCTCTTGATACGTTAAATTGGCCCTGGGGTGAAAAAGTAACTTGAAGATGAGAAGATTGACCATGCCCCAGCCCCGAGTCCGACGAACGGGATCCTTCCGCCCCAATTTCTGAGCGGACAAGGAGCAGATACCAGTGGAATTCATGCCACCGGGTCTTCCTCTCCAACCTGGTATCTTCGCACGAAAGGCTAGGAGGGAAATTGAAGGGGGAAATTGAAAAGTCCCGTTCCCGTCTTAGTTGGCTGAAAATGCATGTCCATTTTTCTTTTCCGACTTACAAAATCGTATAGCCGGCTTTCATCCCGGCCTGGAAGATGTAAAGGAGACACAGGTCAAATGGAAGACATGACAAGAAGAAAAACTGAAGTTATCGATGACCCAGCCCCGAGTTGAACGGGAAACTGCTACACATTGTGGATTTTCGGCGGTATCCTACAGATGGTAGTTGCACGCGACGTACCACTGGGTCTGTCACCTATGTGTATATTCCTTGTATTTTGGGTTTTATTTTTATCTGCTCGCAGGGATTATGAAGTTTGAATTCAGTCACCGACTCAACCTCGCGGTTTCTAACGGTGGAGGTTAGAAATTGGCTAACAAGCCAAGTTTATGGATAATTGGCGGCGTGGCGCGGGTCAACATACTAAATTATCAAATAAGAATCCGCGGTTGAGTACATACACGAAAACAGCGATTGCCGGGTAAAATCGGGTTGACGCGTGTTTGCCGATCACCGGACCGTGCCGGTTTCTTTTTCTCTACGACAACACGTAGTGGCTTATTCCTCCATTTGCCCTCCCTCCGTGCTCTTTCTCATCTCGTTCTGCCTCACATTCTCCGCTTGTACTGCCTCCACGCTCTCCCTATGGAGCCTTATCCTCAGATTCCCAGGCCTTCCTTCGCCTTCTTCCCATTACACTCCTTTTTCCCTTCGAATTTCTATGGGCGTTCTTTCTGCGCGCTACGTCCCGTGGACGGATTCCCTCTTGAAGACCTCTTCGTCTCGATTGTTCAAGCTCGTCCACCTCCGCCTACTCGATCCCCCCTGCTCTCCACGGATTTGCGTGTCATCTCGCTGAGACGACGCCGCGCGAAGCGCTGGCCTTGACCTCGGTCGAGTGCTGTACTGGCTGCAAGGGCGTCTGTATCTTGATAGGCAGATTTCATTTACCTTTCTTTTGGTTGCTGCATCATGATTTCGCAGACGTGCACTGCAACTTTACATAATAAGTTCGCGAGGCCTCCGTGGTGGCTTATCCCACCGACATGAATACTAACGTCCGTAGAATATACTCATTCTTCATGTTTCCGCCGCTGGTTTTGTCTGCATTGTTTTTGAATTGCAATATCTCTTTACATTTCCTTTCGTTTGGGTCCTCTCAGAAAATCTGGAAGAAGTGCACCGCAATTTAACAGCTTTCCAGGAGGGGATGTGAGGAGTAAATGTGGACCTCGCACCTCGTGTTATACAGCAGCGTGCCACGTTTCCCCCTCCTCTTCGCTCGCTAGCTCTCTCGCGAGTCGCCGTTCGACATGCTTTCGAGAATGCGTCGTACCCGCTCCACCAGAGTCACCTCGGATGCTGCCGCAGCGACGAAGGTCACTCTCAAAGCAGTCCAAGTGTCTACTGACGCCTTTCCGCCTCTCAAATCCGCTGTGTCCGCTGTTCTAGTGGTCTTGGAAATGAGTGAGGTGAGCCTTCGAGTCCAGCATCTTTCTCAAGTCGCTTGCACACTGATAACTGTATGGACCGTTCAGAAAGTCAAGTCGAATAAGAAGGAATGCAAGCGCATCGCAGAGCGCTCCGAACAACTCGTGCGGGACATTCTGCGACAAACGAAGGATTTCGATGTCGCACTACCACCGGAGGTGGAGGAGAGCGTTGACCAGATCGAAAAGTACGTGCCTGCTCCGCTCCATCCTCTTAAAGTTTGATATTGACCCGGCCTGTAGGCTATTCGAAGAGATTAAAGAATTCTTCAAAGGGCTCAAGGAAGAGAATTTTTTGCAACGACTTGCTCGCCAAGATCGTAACAAAAGTCAAGTCGAAGAATATAGACGATTACTGGACGAGGCAATGTGGTATTTCGATGTACGTGTCTTCCTTGATACCTATCTACCAAGTGCGCTGAGATTCCGATATCCAGCATAACCTGGACTTGAGCATTCATCGTTTGCATCTGGAATCCGCCGCCGCCGACCAGAAGAGGCACGTTGCTGTGCTGGCCGTCTCGCGCATGAGCGAGTCTGAGCGCGTGGTGCGCCAAACATCATGAGATGTGCTACCGTTAACTTACCAGCTATCTTTGGCAGCAGCTCCTTACACAGATACGCGGTAAGTGCTCTTAGTTCATGTGGGGTCGGTATCTGACTATGATCCAGCGGACGTCCATATGGGGAAACAGCATTGGGGCTTTTTTTTTTTTATAATCGAGGCTGGCATTGGGCTGGCAGCAGGTTCTTATAAGCAGACGTTATAACAGAGCTTACTCGTACCTCGTATGTTATAGTCTGTCGATTGGCAGGTGTCAATGATCGGAGGTCGACCTTATTAGGTAATCATACTTTTTCTCGGGGGTTGCAGGGCATCCTTGCCCAATTTTCTCTTGGAATATTATTGAATTCATCAGAGCAATCAACTGTACCACCCAGTTTCACCTCCACGGCGCTGAGTAGTGTTACCGCAGATTGAGGTGAGCTCATCCGGTGCCACCAACTCGTTTCAACTCGATCAAGCGAGTCGATGCGAGTTTGGCATCGAGTTGAGACGAGTTGGCGGTCCCATCATTCTCACGACCTCTATTTGGAACGAGGGCCGGAGAAAATGGGCAAGTGTCGCTTGTTGCAGCATGAAAGAGAGTGAAAATTCCCGCTATGTATATAGTGGGTTTTTGGGGGCAGCTCGAAAATGAACTCCCTAGCGTTTCATACGATTCTTTATGGTAATACCTTGCCTTTTTTGGAAGGTGCGGCATTGCTCGGCACAGAAGAAAAAATCTTGAAAAGGAAAATCCGTCCCCGTATGGCTATATTGACTGATGTAAGCATCTGCTCATCATCCCTTGATTGACCCTCCTTTGTGTCTCTTCGTGTCACTCAGTGTATATCTTTCTCGCTGGCGGCTTGCATATCCACTTCCCGTCTCCGCTTCGTCACTGATCATTCCGACAACAATGTCTGTCTACATCAACGGTGTTCTCGCTCCTACTGCCTCGTATTCTGCGACTCCGCGGACTACTGTCTCCTCAGCTTTCGCTGCATTCTTGCCTCGTCCCGCCGACTCTGTCTTCACCGTTTCCGTCGATGCTGGCACCTATGGTCTTCGCTCCATGGCCTTGTCTTGCGACGTCTCGTCTGATGCTTTAACTTCCGTTGTTCTCGGAGCGGATTGGTCTGCATATCTGCGCTACAGCCTGTCGTGCGAGGGCTTCAGGCTCGACGCCTCATTCAATCCCTGGCATTTTGTGTCGGAGCCCTCTCATCCGCTGTCATGTATGTTACTAGTTGGGCTCTTTCTTCTGGCTATGCTCATTGAATAAGCCACTCCTCACCTGTCTGGAACTCCTGGACCTCTTCGCGATTCGGTGTCGATGGTCGGCCCCTTTTCGACCGAAGGCTGTTCCATGGGTCCCTGTACGTTCCATTTTCGACCTCTACGGCCCTACTGATCGAGTACTTTTGTGACCCACAGCTTCCCCGGCTGCATCTTCATCAGCCGTTGGTTCAGCTTCTGCGGGTGCGTCCTCTCGTCTCTTCTGTCCTAACACTTACTCATTCCGTCCATCCCGCTCCTTCTAAAATTGTTGAAACCTTTAAAATGAAATGAAATATAAACTGTTTTATTGAACGCATCTCATCGTTGTGAAACCTTGAATTGCTGCTGGTCTACGGTGCTTCACAGTGCCTGTCCTCGGTTATGGAAAAGTCTCTACATCTAATACGATACCCACTGATACCCGTACACTTCCTTCTGTGCCCAACGAACGTTTCCGATTCCAATCAGATCCAATTATACAAATAATACCTGTCCCGCCCCGCACCCGTAAGAGTGGATCTAGCTCGTCGCGTCCAAAATACCCTTCCACACGTCCATCAAATGGTTACGATTTGCTTATTGACTGTCTCTTGTCCCCCAATCCGTCGTGCAACATTTTCACCGCAGAAAGACCGATTTTGGAATCACTCGTTAAGGCACATCATCTTGAGTCCAGCGGGACTGTCTCAACGACCTCTCTCCGTTATACTCTCCTCTCCCACCTCATATCTGGCTCCTGTGTGTCCGTCTGTCTCTCGCAACACACGAAAGCTAAGCATCCTTGTGATTGTGCCACATTCATGCCTGAATTCGGAACACAGAAATCTATGTCGTTTGCCGCACTGAGTATCTTGCTCTCCGCGTCCGAATCAAGTCTCCCGGACGACCACGTTGAACAAGTAGGGTTGTGTCTTGGAACCTCTCACGCCATCGCGTTGTCCCGGGTCAAATTATATTCTTTCCTCGGGACGAAAAGAAGGGAAATAATGTCTTCTCACTCGTCGCAAAATCCTGCCACCGAGATTTTTGACAATTTGGATGCTTTACCCAAAGGAACTCTGCTTGCGTTGACACGGTCTCATGGCATTAATTTGGTTGGTACTCCCGTGACTAAAGAGTCCCTCAAACTTGCCATCGTTGAACATCTCGGGACTGGTGCATGTCTGTCTACGGAAAGTTCGGCATCATACCTAGCTTGTTCGTCCTTGCTTTCACAGTTCAATCTTGCCGCAAGTCAAGAGGAATATGATTGTGACGATCCAAACTAAGGCTCCAACCGTTTCCATTTACAAACGTTTATAAACGGTTTAACCGTTTATATTTACCGTTTAGTTTACGGACCCCTGCAAACGGTAAACAAATGTTTGTAAACGGTTTTAAACGGTTCTTAAAATATAACCACCTATACAGCTACGAGACGGGATTTTTGAAGGAGTTGAAGTGTCAGGAAAGTTCGCTGAAGTGAGGAAATTCATTGGGAGGGGTTTATGAAGGTAAAACTGGCCGGGCTTCTTCGTTGAGGGTTTATTGATGTGTTTGTTACAATTCCGTAGCTTCACCAGCAGGCCAGTTGGCAGCCCTCAACTTCAGAATTCACCCTGCTGCACTCTGGAAACATATTAGTGGCTCTAGTATCAAAAATAAATGCAGCCCAGGCTTAGCAGGTGGTCCATGGCTGGAGGGATTTTGTCTCAAAAAATATACCATTTATAAACGTTTATAAACATTTAAAAACTGTTTACGAACCGTTTCCGTTTAGTTTACGGAGATCCGTAAACGAAAACTAAATGGTTGGAGCCTTAATCCAAACAAGGTTCTCCAGATTCGATTGCTTTCTGAGGTATGTCCGGTACTAAACCTGAAACCCTTACGGAGACTACTCGAGTTGCATGACATTTCCTACGTAGAGTCTGACAAGAAGAGAGCTCTTCGGCGTAAGTTGTCAAGGTTCCTCTATCAATTACGTTATGGCAAACTCCCAGAGGACGAAACTCCGGCCACTAATTCTGAGGCTAAAAGGCATCGTGCTGAAAAACGTGCACGTCTCCAGGCAGCATGGCCGCAAATGGTACCTGACAGGCTCAAGAATAAACTTCTAAAGATGTTTAACTTTGAAATATCCGCTGCTAATCTCGCTACGTTTGTGTGTGGAAGTTGTGCGGAGGTATGCCCCGTCAAAGTTCGAACTGTTTTGGACTTCGACGAGTTCGAGCTCGACCTTCTGAAGCGCCCTGATCAATCTAGTCGTTCTTCTGAGGACACGGAGATGAACGTGGACTCTCAGGACGATGAGATCGATGATTTTTGTCCAAAAAGGTCGCCGTATTGGTTACACCCGGGATATCCGGATCCGCCTATGCCTATGGAGAACACCGCAGACTCCAGCCTCCTTATTGACAGTGATAGCCTTACCAAAAATCCAGACACAGGTCGGCCTGCAATCATTACGTGCAAAAAGTGTGCCAGTGATCTCCGCGCCGATCGAGTCCCTGCCCGAGCTATCGCCAATCACAACTATCTCGGACCAGTACCTGCTGAGCTTCAGAGCCTGACTGTGGTTGAAGAGGCCATGATCGCTCTGTGTCGTGCAAAATGCTGGATCATCCAACTTAGGGACGACGAATCCGATTCATCCATCCCTACTTCGCAGCGTGGCATCCGCGGGCACATCATTGTGTATCCTCAAAAGCCATCTGCAGTGGCCACGACTCTTCCTCCGTCTCTCGATGATATTACCACACCGATGTGCGTAATTTTTGTTGGGTCCAAGCCCCCGACACCAGAATGGCTTCAAAAAAAGGCTAGCCCACTGATTGTTCGCAAAGAGAAGGTGATGAATGAACTTGCATGGCTAAAAATCCACAACCACTTGTACCGTGATATCCCAATTAATACGGCTGCCCTAGATGCTCTCGACGATGTCGCCATCCCGCCTTTCCATATCCAACACATTATTCCTTCCGCTGGTATTGACGCCTCCACCTCGGACTACATACCCGGTTCATCTCAGCCACATCCCTCTGACCCGACCCTTGCTTCTAATATCCCTGATATCCGCCAGCCTGCACCCTCCGTCGTCCCGTTCCAAACTGTTGTTGTCGCAGATGTAGACGGTAATGCTCCTTCCCATGTTCTTCGCTCTGCGGCCATGTCCCACATGCGCAAGTCTGGTTCGAACTATGTCGAGATTCCACACGACTCTCTTCCTGCCAACGAGTTTAATAACCCCGACTTGTTCCCCATGATCTACCCAACGCTGTTCCCTTATGGCCTGGGAGGTTTCGAGAATCGTAAACGCCGTACACCACTGGGTTTCAAGACACACGTTAAGCACCTATTCAATTTAGCAGATCGCCGTTTCCAGGAGCATTACTCTTTTCTTTTCACTGCTTTTAACATGATCCAACGTCGCGCACTCTTGCTTAGAACGAGCCTGAAAGTCAAACGCTCTAATTTTGATCACGTCGCTGCCGAATTCGGTACTGTCTCTCCTGCTACAGTTCACATCGTATCCGAGCGCATTGCATCTGGTGATAGCGTCACTGCGAATACACCCGAAGAGCGTCGCGTGCTGAGGTTGATGAAAGAGGTGAGTATCATTAACGCACATGTCCCCGGATCCTCGCAGTCAAAGCTGGTGATGCGGAACCAAATTCGTGCCCTCATGATTGAAAAGGGTCTTCCCAGTTTCTACATAACGATAAATCCTGCAGATGTATATAACCCGCTCGTCAAATTTTTAGCAGGCCATGAGATTGATTTGGACAAACTGGTACCAGATGATATACCCAGCTACATTGATCAGGCTGTTACAATCGCCAAGAATCCAGCAATCGCTGCACGATTTTTCAATATCTATATGAAAGCCTTCATCAAGACCATTTTGGGCTGTGATCCTGATCAAGACAACGAGGAAGGCGGCATTCTGGGTGTTGTTTCAGCATATTATGGATGTGTAGAGGCTCAAGGGCGTGGTAGTCTTCATTGCCATATGATGATCTGGTTAGCAGGGGGATTGAACCCGAATCAGATTAAAGAAAAGGCACTTGAAGGTGGCGGCAACCTGGACTTTCAGAAAAGGCTCATCGGGTTCTTAGATCATACAATTTCCACGTCCGTACCTCCCGCTCCCGAGAATGAAGTTGAGACTCCGTTATCGTCGTTTCATCCCTGTGCAACGCGTGGTCCCGGTCCTGATGTCGATCCTTCCGTTTCCGCAGATTCAACAGCGAAGGACTTGCACAATCTTGTGGAGCGCTGTCAACGACATCGGCATAGTCATACTTGCTATAAATATTGGAAGGGTTATCCCGAGCCCAAAGAATGCCGGTTCGACCTTGACAAATCCAATGAGCAACCCATTAGTGTGTTCGACGCAGAAACCGGAGAATTCCATCTTCGCTGCCTGGATGGCCTCGTTAACAACTTCAATATGACCATGATCCAGGCCATACGCAACAATATGGACATCAAATTTATCGGGTCCAGCCCATCTGCCAAGGCGATCCTGTATTATATCACGGATAAGTCGCAACTTCAGGCGCACGTTGCCTATGCCGCTCTGGAACTTGCGGTTTCCAAGTTGGGAGAATTTAATCCTGCAGAAGATGATGCAGAATCGCGAGCACGAAGACTACTGCAAAAGGCTGCCCATTCTATGATATCTAAGCAGGAGTTGTCGTCTCAACAAGTGGTATCCTACCTTATGGATTTCGAGGACCATTTTACCAGCCACCAATATCGCAACTTGTATTGGACTAGTTTCGAGGCGTTCATAAACACAGAGGACCCGAGTCCCGAATGCTACATGCAGGGAAAAACGGAACATCCGGCTGCTAACGCTGAATCTGAGAATCCACCTGATGAGAACGATGACGGCTCTAGCGACGAGGAGCGTGAAGATCTTACAAACAGATTGGACGACGCAGAAATATCTGTCCCCGACGTCCTGGATGAAGAAGATCTGGCCGTTGCTGAAATGGATACCATCACTCTTGAAGCCGATGTCTCCGGAAAATTCGTCCCTTCTGCAAATCAAGTGTGTGACTACCAGTGGCGGGGTTCAGACCTTCAAGATGTCAATGTGTGGGACTTTGTTGCGCAGACAGAGAACTTGAAGGAACGTCTGAAAAAAAAGAAGGCAGCTGAGCGATCACCATCGCCCCGTCGATTTGACGAGATTGACGACCAAGAGGAATCGCACGAGGATCCCGGAGAGGACGAGAGGCAGTGGAACAGGACCAATATTCTGGAATATGAAGGTAGACCCATGCCCCGTGTGCGGTTCTTGGAGGATCATCTCGAGGACGACACCCATTGCCTAAAAGTCAGCCCGTACAAGAAACGAAAAGTTCCTGTACCTATCGGGCCCGCATTACCGAGAAGAGACCGGCCAGATTCTGCTGAGCGGCACGCAAGACTTATGTTAATACTATTCAAGCCTTGGCGCCATGCGGAAGACCTCAGGCATTCGAATCAGTCATGGTCTGATGCACTTGTTCAATTCACTCGATATTGCTCACCAGATATCCTCGACTGCATTGACAACATGCAAATCTTGCATGAGTGTAAGGATAGTCGAGATGCCCATTATGCCAGTCGAAAAAACAGGAGAACTGCAGGTCTCACCATAGAACTTCAGCGCGGAGGTCGGTCTGCCCATGAATTCGGAGATGAAGATGACGAGGAGGTTCTTGAGCACCTGGTTCGCATGGAACAGTCGCGCTCAAGACATGGAGAACGCAGTCTTACTGACATCCTTCGAGCCGTTGAGTATGCCGAGGCATGCGGGATGATCGGGAACCGTCACACACCTTCGATTTCAGCGGATTATATTGCGGACCAGCATCATACGAGACTCAATGGCAAAGATAAATCACATGAGATTCTATGGGGAAAAACCTACGAGGCTCGGAAGGAGGCATGGAAACGTTCTGCCCTGGCACAGCCCGCCGTATCTTCCCCGAACGAGAGTCAAGCACAGGACATTCGTGGTGGTATCGCGAATGGCGACACTTTCAGGGGGGAGATTCTTCCGCGTTTTGAGACCTCCGTTCGAGATGTCGACTTGCTGAAACCGCGGGAAGATGGCAACACAATCCGCGCGCCCGACTCAGACACCATCGAAGGGATTGGAGGCTTGGAGCCAAACACGAGCTGAACACGGAGCAGATGCGCGCTTTCTCTATAGTTGCTCAGCACAGTGAATCGGACTCCGGGAAAGCACTTCGGATGTATTTAGGAGGGCCGGGAGGTACAGGAAAGTCGCGTGTCATACATGCTTTGCAAGATTTCTTCACGCAGAGAGGGCAAGAGCGCCGGTTCCGGCTTGCATCGTACACGGGAGTTGCCGCGAGGAATATTTCCGGGATGACGTTGCATGCCGCGTTAATGCTCAGTCAACATAAGAGCACCGGGAGATCTGCGAAATCCAAACGCGAGCTCATGGCCATGTGGGAAGGCGTCGATTTTTTGTTCATTGACGAGATTTCAATGGTTGGGTGCGCTATGTTACACGACATCAGTCATGCATTGAGCGTTGCAAAGCGCAATGACTCGGCCTTTGGAGGCATAAATGTGGTATTTGCCGGAGACTTCGCACAGCTACCCCCCGTCGGACAGGTGAGGTTGTACAGCCATCTGGATAAAAAATCTATCGCAAAAGCTGCTACTAGAGCTGGTCAGAAAGTTGTGTTCGGAAAATTACTGTGGTTAAGTGTGCGTACCGTGGTCTTGTTGTCCGAAAACATGCGCCAGAGTGGACCTGAAAATCAGCCTCTTGCCGAACTTCTTGGCCGGCTTCGTGATGGAAGATGTACTGACGCAGACTACGCCCTACTGACACTGGGGGCAGTGAACGGGGCACTTGAAACTCAAGTGCGATTCAGTCATGTACTCGGCATGTCCGTGTGACATGGCACAAAGGTCTTTGTGAGATTTAGATTTTGCATTACCAAGGTATAACTAAGTGTCTAATTAAATACTATGAATGCAATAAAGACTTAATGTGCTTTTTGACCGCACTCAGTGAATTTTTGGACCGGATTTGGAAACTGGGCAGGCGCGAGCGGCGAGTAATGCCGAGCGAAGCGTTGATGGAGCCTTGGAAGCCGACGCAAGAAGCCGCGCCCGTGTGACCAGGCTGATCCACAGTTGTTTGATGCTCGCCGTCGCGCTCGGCCGGGCCTGGTGTCATGCAGCTCCCCAGCCTACGCCACGCACGTCACGGTCCCGCCCAAACCTGACATCACGCGGATGCTCGCCCCGCGTCCAGCCCACGCCACGCAGCCGCCCATCCCATGCCACGCACCTCACCATCCCGCCCCAACCCGACGTCACGCATCTGCCCGCCCCGCGCCCTTCCCACGCCGCGTATGGCACCGCCTCCCGGGACCACAGCGCGCATCGTGCGCCGTGACTTCGGGAACGTGCAACTATCCCCGCATGTTGCCTTTGTCGACACACGGCCCCACCTGCACGTTGCCTTTGTCAACCTAGAATCCTACCTGCACGTTACCTTTGTTGGCACATGGGCCCACCTGCATGTTGCCTTTGTCGACACCCAGCCCCACCCGCACGTCGTCTGCGCCGCGTTCGTCGGGTGACCGCCCCACGTGGAATTGACGCCATCTTTGGCCTTGGCGTGACCCGCCATCAGCCCTCGGCTTTGTCTGCATGCACAAGTTTTCAAGCTGAAATGACGACAGTAAATTCACCAAGAAAAGGACCTTATGCGACTTCGCGCAGCATTGAGTCGCGCATTTGGGCGCAGCACCTACGCATCTGCACATATCCCAGGTGCAGGTCCACCCGGACACAGTGAGGTCAGCGGGTGTGCAAGTGGGTGCGGCATTGACACAGCCGCGCATGTGGCGCACTTCGCGAAGTCGCGTCTCGCAGTACATGCGCGGCGTGTGTCGGACCCCAATGTGACAGCCCCAGTACGGGAAGGGTGCTCTGCTCGCAGGCGATCGGGCGAGACATGTTGCTGCAAAGTCGCGTCTTGCGGTACATGTGCAGTGCGTGTCCAACCCCACTGAGAAGCATGCACTACTCGCTCGCAACCGCGCGAGACAAGCACTGTGCACGTTGCATGACCCACATGTTCCCGCGAGACGAGCGTGAGGGAGGAGTCTATGCGCCGCGTATGGTCCGTACCAGCCGCACAGCGAATGAGTAGCTGCCGCCATCGGGTCGTCTACATTCAAACATGCTGCGACTGAAAAAAGAGCACGCAAGTAGTTGCCGAGTAAAGAGACCTGTAAAAAATGAATTATCAAGATAGAATTAGTATACGGAGCTTAGCAGAGTGAATAATAACGCATCTGCTATCTTCGGCTACACACAGTCTCCAACCCATAGTTCAGTTCAGTTCAGTTCCATCCCATCGTCGCCGTTGATACACCAAAACAGCGCAGAGCAAATATTGTGCCCTAGTACTGATTGTCCTGACAAAGGAGCCCAAAAGTGCGAGGCGGGCGAGCTTTAGGATCGGAAAGTTGTTCTGAGTCGGCCGTAGTCTGTTGCACGGTAAGTAGGGGGAAAGTGCGTTGGCGTCGTGGATGTTGATGAGAAGAAGAGTAATTGTTTGGCTGTGCTTGGCTAGTCCTCCCACCTTCTCGCGGCTGTTCTCGTCGTTCACCCCGTTCTCTCGGGATTCAAAAAACATTTGAGCGCGTCATGCTACGTGAATGACTCGATAGATGTGCTGTAATTTTTTCTGGAGGCAAACAGCGCGACGGACACATCAAATGAATATATTTGGTGCAGTAAGTGGATTTGCCGTGCGTAGCGGCGTAAGTACGTTGCAGAAGGTCCTTTTCTTGGTGAATTTACTGTCGTCATTTCAGCTTGAAAACTTGTGCATGCAGACAAAGCCGAGGGCTGATGGCGGGTCACGCCAAGGCCAAAGATGGCGTCAATTCCACGTGGGGCGGTCACCCGACGAACGCGGCGCAGACGACGTGCGGGTGGGGCTGGGTGTCGACAAAGGCAACATGCAGGTGGGCCCATGTGCCAACAAAGGTAACATGCAGGTAGGATTCTAGGTTGACAAAGGCAACGTGCAGGTGGGGCCGTGTGTCGACAAAGGCAACATGCGGGGATAGTTGCACGTTCCCGAAGTCACGGCGCACGATGCGCGCTGTGGTCCCGGGAGGCGGTGCCATACGCGGCGTGGGAAGGGCGCGGGGCGGGCAGATGCGTGACGTCGGGTTGGGGCGGGATGGTGAGGTGCGTGGCATGGGATGGGCGGCTGCGTGGCGTGGGCTGGACGCGGGGCGAGCATCCGCGTGATGTCAGGTTTGGGCGGGACCGTGACGTGCGTGGCGTAGGCTGGGGAGCTGCATGACACCAGGCCCGGCCGAGCGCGACGGCGAGCATCAAACAACTGTGGATCAGCCTGGTCACACGGGCGCGGCTTCTTGCGTCGGCTTCCAAGGCTCCATCAACGCTTCGCTCGGCATTACTCGCCGCTCGCGCCTGCCCAGTTTCCAAATCCGGTCCAAAAATTCACTGAGTGCGGTCAAAAAGCACATTAAGTCTTTATTGCATTCATAGTATTTAATTAGACACTTAGTTATACCTTGGTAATGCAAAATCTAAATCTCACAAAGACCTTTGTGCCATGTCACACGGACATGCCGAGTACATGACTGAATCGCACTTGAGTTTCAAGTGCCCCGTTCACTGCCCCCAGTGTGAATACACGGCTGGCCCAGAACCTGGAAGTTGACTGGCAAAGTGAATCTTGGTCGTCGGCTCCCGTCATTGTAGCCGAGAACGGTATGAAGGATGCGATCAATATGAGGATGGCTCACGATTTCTCCGTTGCAACAGGTCGACCGCTTCACTGGTATTATTGCCACGATGTTCTAGGCAGGAACCGCCCAGTGGAAGATGCTGACCTGAAGCAGAAACTGATGTCTCTGGATTCGGGTAAGACCAATCAGCGGATGGGCAGAATACCGTTGGTCATTGGAATGCCGGTCATGGTTACACAGAATTTCGATGTCCCCGGAGGTGTGGTCAACGGCTGTCAAGGAAAACTGGTCAGCATAAGGTATCGGGTCGGGGAAGATGGAAAACGTTACGCGTTGTCTTGCATAATTGCGGCGCCAGATACCACCCTCGGAATCATGCCCGAATTACCTGATTACCATGTCGTCGCACTCACAGATACCGTGGACATGCAATTCAAAAATTTCCATTCAGGGCATTCTATCACAGTGAAGAGAACGCAGCTACCCGTTCTGCCTGCATTCGCCATGACTGCTCATAAAGCGCAAGGCAAATCTCTTCCGAGGTGCGTGATCAATCTCACCGGGTGTCGTGGGACAGAAGCCCCGTATGTCATGATATCGAGAGCAACTTCACTTGAAGGTCTTGTCATATTGACCCCATTTTCGAAGGACAAAATCTGCTGTCGACAGTCGGAAGATATACGGACTGAGGTCAAGCGTTTGAAATTTCTTGCATTGCAGACGATAATATTGACCGGTACAGATGTAGAGATAGCAAGTGCCAGGAATGAAAGCCTCAGGTTGTACGGGCCGGGCGCTCAGATGGACGAGGCCCCGGCTGACGGCAACGGGGATGACGGAGATGCTGGGCGCCACGTGGCCCGCCTTCAGCAAGCGAATGCGGTGCTAACCTCCGCGCCGATCAATCGCCGGGTCAAACTTCCCGTCGCGTCCGAGTCTTTGCCATCTTCAAGTTCCACTCCCCACCCTCCCGGTATCGTCGTCCCTGACCTTGGGATGACGGCGACCTCTTCCAACGCTCCCAACTTTGCCTCGGGGTCCACTGATCATTTGGATGGCCCGTCGGGATCATTGACCCGCGCCCCGAAAACCCGAAAAAAGCGCAAGTTGGATGACACCTCGAACCCGACTGCTCCCAAGGCTGCGAAGCGCCGTAAATCCAAAAACTGACGGCCACCCTTCGCTGTGCCATCTGCTGCTCACCCAGCTCCGACCTTCGTCCTCTTTCTCTACCTGACGACCCCTGGAATTTCGTCCTTTCTGGACTTCTTTATGACGGCCCCAATGTTCCCCAATCCTGCACTGCCCGTAACCACATGTGCCTCTCACTGGGGGCAGTGAACGTGGCACTTGGAAACCAAGTGCGATTCACTCATGTGCTCGGCATGTCCATGTGACATGGCACAAAGGCCTTTGTAACATCTACATTTTGTATTAACAAGGTAGAACTAAGTGTTTAATTAGATACCACAAATACTATAAAGACTTAACCTGCTTTTTGGGTGCACTGACTGAATTCTTGAACCGGATTTGAAAAATGGGTGGGTGCGAGCGGCGAGTAATGCCGAGCAAAGCCTTGATGGAGCCGTGAGAGCCGACGCAAGAAGCCGCGGCCCTGTGATGGGGCTGATTCATGATTGCTTGATGCTCGACGTCGCGCTCAGCCAGGCCCGGTGTCACACAACTACCTGCCCGGCACCCAGCCCATGCCACGCACATCACCGTCCCGCCCAAACCCGACGTCACACAACTGCCCGCCCCGCTCCCTTCCCACGCCGCCCATGGCACCGCCTCCCGGGACTACAGCGCGCTTCGTGCGCTGTGACTTTGGGGACGTGCTACTAACCCCACATGTCCCCTTTGTCAACACATGGCTCCACCCGCACATCGCCTTTATCAATACAGAATCCCACCTGCATGTTGCCTTTGTCGGCACACAGGCCTACCTGCACATTGCCTTTGTCGACACAGGAACCCACCTGCACATTGCCTTTGTCGATGCCTGGCCCCATCTGCACATCATCTTCACGGTGTCTGTGCGCCGCGTTTGTCGGGTGACCGCGCCACCCAAACATGGACTTAACGTTGTCTTTGTCCTTTAGGGCCCTGTAAATTAATCGTGTTTGTAAACCGGTTTGTAAACCAGTGTTTATAAACCGGTTTTTAAATGGTCAGGGCGGAATGCCCGGTTTATAATTATTTTGGGGACGCCCGGGTGCTTGTGGGAGGGCAAATTTTCGGCTGAATGCGAGGCGGGGCTGGCTGCACTGAATGATGTAGATGATGCAGATGAGACTGGCGGTCTCACTGGCTCCTTTTCCTCCAAGATACTGGACCTGTGCTGTGATGGAGTCCAAATCACACTACCTTTTTTCAGGGATTTATTGGCAGATAAACCTGCTGACAGCACCGATGCCATCCGGAACCTTTCAGAATGGTCTGCAGGAGTTGCAGCGGACGGTGAGAAGGGAAAGAAGAGGGAAAAAACTGTGGGCAAGACGGCTTGGGAGGGGGAAGCCGATAAACTCGAATTTTAGACACTCTGTTTGTAAACCAGTTTATAAACACCTTGTTTACAAACCGGTATTTAAAACGCGTTTTTAATTGCCCGGGAATAACTTACAGGGCCCTATAATGTCCTTGGCGTGACCCAAGTATGACGCGCCATCATTTCTGCTTCCTGCGGCGGGTTTTATAACCCCGCTTGCTGCCGCTTGCAGCTGGGGGCCCAACTAAATAAGATGAGGGGAATAATGCATAAAATAAGTTGAAACAGGGTGGTGAACACATAAATTGAGCGGTTCACAGAGGAAAGTCAACACACTTGGCTGTGTTTGCCAACACGGAACTGATCGGTGCGGAACGGACATTTCGGACCTGAACTGAGGACCGATTGAGCTAATATTATCCTATTATCAAAATTGCACTGATGGCGGGTCACGCCAAGGACAAAGAGGTGTCAAGTCCACATTTGGGTGGCGCGGTCACCAGAGAAAAGCGGCGCGCAGACACGGTAAAGATGATGTGCGGGTGGGGCCGGACGTCAACAAAGGTGACGTGCAGGCGGGATGACAAAGGTCGGGCAGGTGGGGCCGTGTGTTGACAAAGGCAACGTGCGGGGATAAGCATGTGCCGACAAATAGGTGCACATTGCGCGCGGCTTCTTGTGTCGGCTCTCACGGCTCCATCAAGGCTTTGTTCGGCAATACTTGCCGCTCGCGCCCACCCATTTTTCAAATTTGGTTCAAAAACTGATTCAGTGTGGTCAAAAAGCAGGTTAAGTCTTTAAAACATTTGTTGTATATAATCAAACACTTAGTTCTACCTTGTTAATACAAAATGTAAATGTTACAAAGGCCTTTGTGCCATGTCACACGGACATGCCGAGCACATGAGTGAATCGCACTTGGTTTCCAAGTCCCACATTCACTGCCCCCAGTGTCTCATCTGCAACGATGCCCCGTCTCCTTCCCGCCGCGGATCAGATTCCTGGTTCGGCGAAAATATGTCAGACTGTTCCACCCCTTTCGAACCGGTCCTTGTTGGTTCAGCCAAGTCCATCACCAACAATGTATGTCTTGATATTATGCCTATTCTTTCTCCTCGATATTTTGTCTGACTTCTTGAATAGGGACCGGGTCCTAGTCTTTCTCTCGAGCTCAAGCTGCCCTCGACTTCCGCATTTTTCCATCCCAACCACAGTGCTCGACCCCGGCGCTCACCTGCATGCCTAGGTTCGTCGCTCCCTCTCCATCCACCATAATTCTCACTCGATGTAATCAGACCGCTTTCTTTCGTGACGTGATTTTCTAATCAGCCGCGACCTGCGATAAGCATCTTCATCAACCTCACAAACGCTACTGCCTCACACTGCCCATTTTATTTCCTTTAAAACTCTCTCGAATATGCCCCGTGCCTTGATTTTCCCGACTTGTCTTCCCACGTCTACCGCTACGCCTACTTCTTCCTATGCTATGTATATGGAGCTCGGAATAGATATCTTTCAAATTATACCCGCAGAGTATTGACTAACTTGACGCAACGACTGCGCTACATAGAGGGCTACATCGGTCATTTTTGGATTCAACCTCTACTATACTGCCAATATCCTAAGGATAGCTTCACGCAACCATTTGACGGTTAAAACTCGATTGTTATGGCCTAATTAAACACATCCAAGATTGTCCGCATCATGTATTTTTTAGCTACAGAGGCCCGGAAAAAAAGCGGTGGAAATAGTATCATTCTATTCCAGTACATTCAGTCATTCTGGTGGATTCGGGACTCTCAGGTTGCCGCCAGAACAATTATGTACAACAAATTACCCTGCTTGCCGAATTTCCGGCGATGGCCGGCCGTGGCATTTGGCGGATGAGAAAATGATGGCGCCAACTCGCTTCACACCGGTGTGTAACTCGACTCGACTCGATGTGTCGAGTCGATCAACTCGATGCCCGAGTCGAGTTCAAAATCAGATAGAACTCACACCGACGGCAACACTAGCGCTGAGAAGTGGAAGCCGAGATTTGATGGCCCGGCAGCTTACAAATCCCGCCGTCTCATTTTGATTATATATTCTGAAGAGACAGGTTTGTCTTATTGGAGGATATAACCAGTTTTGTTTCCAAGTTTTGGGTGCTGGAGTGTTTGAAGGGCAGCCAGCGTCGGGTATGGATTTCAAACTCCGCACTTTACGTAATAAGGTCGACCTCCATACATCCGGCGTGTGGTTAACTACAGACTAGGCTGGCAGTGATGCGTGGGGAAGGAGAAGCAGGATAGCCCAGTGATGTCCCCTTTCGGAACGTGCCATAAATTGGTTAGTCTCCATGTAGTAGCTTAGTCATCTATCCATTTCTGTCGCTGGTACCGCCGCACAGCCATTCACGGTCCGCAATGCGCATGTCTCTGCCCGCAGCGCGTGTGCCGGCGATTATCTCATGGATACGGCACACGCCCTCCGTCATCTCCGCCAAAGAAAAAAATCTTTTAGGTCTCGAATTCTCCACAGGACTCAGGAGGAAGCGACTAACAAAAGAAAGAATTGGACAGAGGGGGATGGGGGGTATTATACTCGCGTGGTCCACAGGCTGAACAACGATGGAGCAGCGAAGTAGAGCAGAGTTAAGGTTAAATTTGGGAAAATAAATCCACATCCGAGTCGCCGCCCAAAATGAAATCACTGATCCTTGCCACCGGGGGCAAAGGCCCACGCATGTCAAAGCGACATGCGTGGTTCGCATGTCATTTCCATGTCGTCGTGATGGAATCACGCCGTCTTTGTTAGAATCTGCTTTGTAGTTAAGTAGGTACAACAAATAATTAACTTGGATTCTACCTATGTATAGTATTGTTTCAGAGCACTTATCCTGATTCTTTAATGCACGGCCGGGAAGAATAAAGCCTTTGCTGTGGCGAGCCGCAAGTCGGCTGTAGATGCGGCCAAATCACGGCATGATGAAGCCGACAAAGAGTCGCGCCCTCGTGACCGGTCAGAGCCGACCGCCGCGCACTCATTGGTCAAGGTGTAAGGGGTTCCAATAGTTCGGTTGTGGACGATGTGTTGTGGATATCCTCGAAGTGTTGTTCCCGCTGCTGGTCAATGCAGGAAGGTGTGCGAAGTTCATGGGCAAGGTATGTGAGTGCGAGCTTAGGTGACTTAAGCTGCAAGAGGGGAACGAGAGTAGTGTCCTAAGATGAAGGTGGCGAAAGGGTGTGATCAATTCTCGAATTGTGGGGTGTAAGAACATTTGGTACAAGTGGGAGGGATCTGAACCCCGAGTATGTGATCGGTGACCAGGTAGGTGGTGGTGGTATCTAAGTACGCTAAATCGTCCTCCTTTTATACCTTTCCCCCCATCAGCCTCGTGTTCAGGTGAAACACTCGCTTCAAGGTTGAGGCATGGACCTGTGGGATTTTATCGCCCAAAACGCTCCAAGGTGCTCTCTCGTTCGCGAAATATTGTGTCGTTCGCTGTCGAGAGACTCTTGAAAGCCAGATTTAGGACTTTTGTCCCGCGATGTGTCGGAATGTCAGCTTTAAACCCTAATTGAGTACCGAGCTGCCCGACCGCTGGGGAGTAAGGCTCGCCCATGGTCGATGTGCTGCTGGTCGTCGAAATAGCTTGGGAGGTGCAATGCTGAGGTTCGTAGTCTCGATGCCATCATTTTAAGGAGCGGAAGCCCATGCGATGGTGTGTAGACACAGGGTGAAGGTGTATAGACTAAGACTATAGTAACCCTTCGTTGGCCGGCGAGGCTCACTCCAAAGGTCCAAACAGCAATTGGTGGGTCCATTCGATATTGTAGCAATAAAAGGCAATTGTTGAAGCACTCCTGAGGTACAGGGGGCGTCGTTGTTCACCGTCGAAGCCATGTAGGTATTGTGTATTTCGTGTGTGGTGTCGCTCGTCGCTGGTGGGTGTCGTTCCGGAAGCAGAAACCAAGTTGCTGAGCAAGGTGTTTGTCCATAATGAGTGTCTGTTGCCATTGAACTGAGCAGCCATGGAACGAGAGGGCATGCGCAGAGCGCATACAGCCCTCACACCGCGTGCCACCAGGTCTCATATATTATTTGTGTTTGGAGCTTTCATTTGCTCGAAAGGACTGTGAAGTGTGAATTCATCAACTTTCGAGCTGTGGGGGTTGGAAACCGGCTAACTAACAAGTCGAGTCGAGGCTAATGCTAATGAGCGCAGGGTCAACATACCGAAATTATCAAAGAAGATTAAATTTGGGGTTGAGCCCCGTAGGTAAGTGATTATGAATAGTAAATTGAACCAGGTGTCGGCTCACCAATTGCATTGAACCATCCGCCATGAAATAAATATTTTGGGACCAGAAAATAGAGGGGCAAAAAGTGCTCTGCTCATCGAATACATCTTAGTTCACCCCAGCCCCGAGTCGAACGGGATCTTTCCGCCCCAATTTCTGAGCGGACAAGGAGCAGATATATGCCACTGACACTGCATGCCACCGGGTCTTCCTCTCTTACCTGGTATCTTCGCGGGAAAGGCTCGGAGGGAAGTTGTAAATGAACATTCAGCCCCTGCATCAAGTAAGGTTGAAAATGCAGGACTATTTACAATTCTTTTCCAATTGTCTAGGCGGCTTTAGGGGAGACGCACAAAGAGAAATGAGGCTAGACAGTACTTGACAAGAAGAAAAACTTCAGAAAGGTTCTGGTCGAGGACCCAACCCCGAGTCGAACGGGAAACTGCTACGCACTGTGCGGCGGAATTGAGCTACAGGTGGTAGTTGCACGCCGCGTGCCACTGAGTCTTCTACCTATGTGTGTATTTTGAGGAAAGCCTGCATTGTGAAGTTCAAACTTTAAATTCAGTCACCGGGTTACAGCTGTTTCCGAATATGTTGGCAGTGTGTCAATTTTTTTGTGTGCGATCTTATTTTGATGGCATGCTAAGAATTACTGTTTTGGGAAGTCTTGGCGTGATCTGACTGCGATATTTGTACGATTCGGGTATGGTCTATCGCAAGATCAGCGACCACGAAAGACCGTATATTTGGCCACTGGTGCACTCTGGCACTCGAGGTAGGCTACATTACATACTCCAAGCTCACTCAATGGGACTACAGTGGCGGGCCGGAGCACAGGCACCTCGGAGGGACAGCTAGGCAAATCTATGGGAGGATTATGCTGGTATTTCGGGGGGATCCTATAAGTTGGCGGCGGACTAGGGCGGTAGGAGTCACTAGGAGGTAGGTACTGGGGCGCGTCGACGTGGCAAAACTTACGGTCAGATCACGTCAAGACTTCCCAAAGCAGTAATCCTTAGCATGCCATCAAAATAAGATGGCACAAAAAAAATTGACACTGCCAACATATTCGGAAACAGCTGTAACTCACGGTTTTCTCGCTGTCAGGTCAGAAACTTCTATGCTAGTTAGCAGGTCAAGTTAATGGCTAACTGGCGTGTTGCGTGGTCATTATCAAGTAAGAATTCGCGGTTGAGTACACCAAACCAGCGATTGCCGGGTAAAATCGGACCGACGTGACTTGGTCGTGGTTACTGATCGCCGGACTTGGCCGGACTTGCTGATTTCCTTTTCTCTGTCCACCAACACTTCTGGCGGTGCCGACACCATGGAACGTCGCTCGGCCCTGCAAAGCCAAATCACTCCGATGAAACTCTAAGCTCTAATCCTAGCCTTCCACCTGCGCCAAATACGCCGTAAACTTGGCCTCTCTGCTTGGTCGGGAAATACCGCTGCTCCAGGAAGTTGAATGTCGTTTCTTCTGCGAACGATAAGCTGCTTAGCAGAGCTATTCTACTCCTTGGCATCCCGTATTCGTATACTGTATCAACCTTCTCCCGCAAGATGGAAGGAAACGAATCCCGATCCTGGCGGTTACCTTTCACTTCTATCCTTCGCAAAAGAAGACTCGAGCAGCCATAGAAACGCGGGAAACGCGGCCATGCATAATCTGGCTTCTCGTACGTACCGACTCCGAGTGCACTTAAAGGCCCTACTGCGACACACCCAACGCAAACGCTCGCCGCCATGCTCCCACTATCATTCGCTCTTTGTGTACTCCTCACCTCCTCAAGTGCATCTGCGAGCAGCCGCGTCCACACCGTGACTAGACACATCACCGCACACTCCCGCAACTCGGACTCGGACGGGCGTCTGCTCCCCCCAGCCCTGTTCGAGGCCCCACTCATCGCCCGCGTGCCGCGGCGCGCATCCAAGGTGCATGCGCTCAATGCACTTCGCTCTTTGTACAGCGGCAACAGCGGCGGGGAGTACACCACCCCGCTGATGGGCGCGGACTACGACTTTGAGTACCTCACGTCCATCACGATCGGCGGGCAGAACTTTTCGGTTATTGTGGATACTGGGAGGTGCGTACGTCTGTCCTTCTTCCTTCTTTCTCTTCTTTCTTTCCTACTCCTTTTCGTTGCGTGCGTTATGAGTAAATTAACCAACCCACCCGCACCCCCACCTCAGACACCTGGCTCCCCAAAACCGGCTTCGCGTGTTTCAACCTCACGGGCCACCCCGAGCCCGCGACGACATGCGCGTTCGGCAGCCCGGGCTTCGACCCCGCGCGCTCCAAGTCATTCGTCCCGTACCCGAATACGTCGTTTGAGATAATGTATGGAGACGGGGAGTACCTGGCGGGCGTGGCGGCGTACGAGACGGTTGGGGTGGCCGGCTGTGTGGGTGCGTTTTCGCTCGTTCCTTGCCTTCATCCTATACTGTAGTATACATGAAAACAAGACTTTGACAGGAAGTCACGCGTTTTTTCCTTATAGGGACGTCTTCACGTGAAGTCGGTCTTATCGGCCGTCGGGCGAACCGGGGGACTCGGAATCCGCCGTGCGTTGGCGAACTGAGAATCCGCGGGGTTTGGGGTGCGCTCGGTCCGCACCTTCGGCAGGGTCCACAGCTCGTATCTACTTATACAAAAGACATCCGTCACGTGTGAGGCTTTCCAGCCAATCAGGAAAGGACCCGTGATTATCGGTTAGTAGGTCGGATACCGAAATGGCCCCTCCAAAAAATTTTGTCCGAACTTTCATTCGGGTCCGCGGCCTAAATTTTGTCCGAACTCTGCCTTCAGTGGGCGGCTGGTCAAATTTTTGTCCGAACTCTGCATCTGACCTCGAAAAAATGCGAAAAACAATCCAGGGCCCCCAAAATGCACGGAAAAATTCCCAATTTATTGCTGTAGGTCCTCCTCGTCTTCCTCTATCTCTAGTAAGCTAACATTGGTCTTCCCCTTTCTTCCCACTGTATTCAAACTTGCAACTGCCTTCGCCAACAGTTCCCTCTCATCCGTCGAATGGTTCAAGTCGAGAAATAATCACTAAGTTGTGCTATGCATGCCACCTGCATCTCCCAGTATCAATGGAGATAAGCTACATGTACATTGTCCAGGTATCCTATGCACATTTGTCATAACAAAGTTCTGTCTCGACAAGGTAACTGCCAGTGGTTGAACAATGTCCGAACTTTGATCTGACCTCCGATCACGGTGGCCCGGCTGTCCGAACTTGGCATCTGAGGTCCTGTGATTGGCCCTTCAATTTGTCCGAACTTTGCACTGACCCATGCCTCCTAGATCCAAAATTTTGTCTGAACTTGGTATCCGATGAGACGGTGGCTCTCGAAGTAAGGCGGGAAATGTGCTACTGGCCGCTAATGCGAGTGGACAAACGAGCTATCCACTAACAACACCAACAACTAATAAATCTCTAACAACCTATCGCTCCTCTTGTGTGAGTGCCGATGTGAGGGTAGTTCGGGGTTTGAATCAACGATTAGTTGACCCTATAGCTAGTCTGTACTGGTAGACGGCTTGCTTTGATCACTAAACGGCTAAGGTGTCTTAGCCGGGTAAGGATCTCCTGGTTTGTCTGGGTAGTTCTGGTCTTATTTCAAGACTAATGCGGTACAATGAACAGAGTAATAGTAGTTTTACGACACAAGGTCAGGTTTGGGTGTCTAATAGACGAGTTTGTGGTTATACACCAAGGTTTGGGCGGCTTTCGGCCTTAAGAGAGCTTTCGACTCAATATGATTCAACGAGACAACTGGTTCTGGCGGCTTTCGGCCTTAAAAGAGCTTTCGACTCAGTACTGATGTTCGGCTTTCGGCCTTATTCAAAGGGTTTTCGACCCAGTTCTCGATTGCTTATATTTTTAAGGTTCTTTATCCAATCCCAATTCTATTCTGGTGCTAGGTTTCTGTGGGCTAGGCCCGAGCTAATCAAATCTAGTGGAACTAACAAGGACAACCAACTCTGGTGCCTGCCTCCAAGGGATATGCGCTCCCGTTTTGCACTTCCTGCCCCTACTTATACTAAATCCAACCTGCTTACACTGCCCGGATTACACTACTATGACTCCCCACTGCTCCTGTCGTCCATCGGCGATACTCGTTTCTCATTGGTTGAGTATGGCGTGCTTTGATGTAGCACGAGATTTCCATCTGCTCCGTCGGAGGGTCCATCTTGACATCGGGTGCCTTACCCGGATAAGGTCTTCTTCGTCTGTAGCTCTATGTCCCGAGCCCGAGAGGGTCTTCTTCGTCTAGCCTGCCATCGTAGCTTGAATACGGTACCCCATAGTTGTAGGTTAGCTCAACCCGTCTATCTTTAGTCTGGCTTTTAAGGTTCTGTTCTTATCCGGATAAGGATTATCGTGATGTCTGCAGTGATGCGGGTTGCCTAGACCGGTAATGCCGGTGGCTATTCTTGGACACTGTCCGTCTTGGCGTCCCAACCTTCTCTTGGTATGCCCAACTCATCATGTGATTCAAACGCGGTAGGTCTTTGTGTCAAACACAGACAATCTTGGTCTAGTCAATCTTTTTATGAAGGACTTCGGTTCTTCCTGTGTGCAATAATGATAGTTTCCTTCCCATCTCCTTGATATGAGTCCCAGCAAGCAGCCTTAGGCTTTATATAACCTAGTTTCTCTGCCATAGTGGTCTAGTTCCTTACCCGGGTAAGACATATGTTGGCCCCATTTGTGAAGGTACCGCCATAAGCCCTCCTGGTTCATTCCCTAGTGCTATTAGACTATTAGGCTTCTCGTTCGGAGCTCCCGAAAGCCTCTTGGTATGTAGCTCACATGCTTGACACCTGGAAATATGCAAAATGCGCAAATTCAGGTGTACTTGTTTACACGGCTTATCACCGACCTATGAACCGATAATCACGGGTCCTATCAGGAATGTCTCTGCGTTTGTCCAAGCACAGACAAACATCGCTATGGCGTTCACTTTGCACATTTATTCCCGCACCACATTTTTTCGATGCGCACCACATTTTCTTGATGTGCACCACACTTTTAGCTGTCTTCCGAGCGCACAACATTTTCTGATTGCCTTATTGGGCATTTCGGCCGATGCCGGGTGATCAGATCAACGCACGTGCTGATGTTTCCACGCGTTCCAGTACACACAGAGACACATAGCACATCTGTTCTTCCGCGCTCGCCGTACACCGGGTTGTATGTAAGTTATTCGTAGGGTTTTAAAACATGATTTGTACACAGGGTATCTTACAAACCCGTTTATAAACTGGCCGGCTAGCATAAAGCTAGCATACTCAAAACACGAGTTTTTTCTATAAAAAAATTTTCGGCCTCCTGAGCCCATGGCGGCCTAGTACCCACAGCTTTATACATGTTCCTTATTCACTGCAATTAGCTATAGTCCGAGAGGCTCCCGATGGTATCTTTGCCTGCGAGGAACCCTTACCCGCTAACAATTTGGTTATCAAACATCAATTTCATCGTGGGTAGTTCAAATGAATGAACTGATTTAGTTGGCATCTTACAAGTCTCGGAGACTGGGATCAAGGGGGAAATAATACTTTACCTGGTGCCCAAAAGATAAAAACCGGGCATTTCGTCCGACCCATTTAAAATGTGTTTATAAACACCTACTTATAAACTGGATTAAGGCCCTACTACACCCATCAGTAGCATAGCACATCAGCAGTGATAATTAATATGGCGTTCACTTTGCACATTTATTCCCGCACCACATTTTTTCGATGCGCACCATATTTTCTTGATGTGCACCACACTTTTAGCTGTCTTCTGAGCGCACAACATTTTATGATTGCCTAATTGGGCATTTCGGCCGATGCCGGGCGATCAGATCAACGCACGTGCAGAAGTTTCCACGCGTCCAGGCGCGTCGCCACATACACATAGCCAAACTAATAGGGCACGTCGAAACTCGACCTCCCGCCAACTGGTATAGCTGATTCCTCCGCACGTAAGAGGTTCCATCCAAAGGCTGTAAGTATCACCGAGGGCAAAGACCTACGCATGTCGAAATGACATGCGTGGTTCGCATGCCATCCGCAAGAGGTAAGGCATATTTGGTCAGACAAAGGGGGGCTTTGTCGGCTGGCGGGGTGCGACAAAGCCCACCTTTGTTTGAGCAAAGGCCCTTTACCGGGCATTGTATTACATGTCGATGACATGCGAACCACGCATGTCGCTTCGACATGCGCGGGTCTTTGCCCCCGGTGTATTACTGCTGATTTGCTATACTACTGGTGGGTGTACTAGTAGTAGGGTCTTAATCCAGTTTATAAGCAGGTGTTTATAAACACATTTTAAATCGGTCGGACAATATGCCCGGTTTTATTCTTTTCGGAGCTTGCCGGGCACCAGGCAAAATATTATTTCCCCCTTGATCCCAGTCTCCGAGACTTGTAAGATGCCAACCAAATCAGTTCAGGCACTTGAACTAGCGGGTAAGGGTTCCTCGCAGGCAAAGATACCATCGGGAGCCTCTCAAACTAATTGCAGTGAATAAGGAACATGTATAAAGCTGTGGGTACTAGGCCGCCATGGGCTCAGGAGGCCGAAATTCTTTTTTAAAAAAAAACTTGTGTTTTGAGTATGCTAGCTTTGTGCTAGCCAGCCAGTTTATAAACGGGTTTGTAGGATACCCTGTTTACAAATCGTGTTTTAAAGTCCTACGAATAACTTTCATACAACCCGGTGTACGGCGAGCACGGCAGAACAGATGTGTTGTGTGTCTCTGTGTGTCAAGGGGTGCTTGAGATCTGGATCTGCCAATTCGGTTAGGTAAGCTGATGATCACTCGGTGATCACCGAGCACCCTTTGCAACACCCGTGCATTTATTGCTCGAGATGCTAGAAAGCCATTTTTTCGTAGGTTAACCATAGATACATGCTATATACAAAGACTTAGTAGTCTGAGCTTTCACCAGGTGGAAGCTTTCAAAGCCGACTGCGATGAATTGATCCCAACTGATGGAATTTCCTTTTTCTGGGGGGGGGGGGTCGTGGGAAGCTTACTTAATCGAATTGGCAGATCCAGAGATCAAGCACCTCTTGCTGTGTGTACCGGAACACGTGGAAACTTCTGCACGTGCGTTGATCTGATCACCCGGCATCGGCCGAAATGCCCAATTAGGCAATCAGAAAATGTGAAGACAGCTAAAAGTGTGGTGCACATCAAGAAAATGTGGTGCGCATCGAAAAAATGTAGTGCGGGAATAAATGTGCAAAGTGAACGCCATAAATTAAAGCCTTTGGGTGGAACCTCTTACGTGCGGAGGAATCAGCTATACCGGTTGGCGGGAGGTCGAGCCCAGTTAGTTTGGCTATGTGTACGTGGCGACGCGCCTGAACGCGTGGAAACATCAGCACGTGCGTTGATCTGATCACCCGGCATCGGCCGAAATGCCCAATAAGGCAATCAGAAAATGTTGTGCGCTCGGAAGACAGCTAAAAGTGTGGTGCACATCAAGAAAATGTGGTGCGCATCGAAAAAATGTGGTGCGGGAATAAATGTGCAAAGCGAATGCCATACATCGGACATATTCGGCACCCAAGCAAACTTTCAGCAAACTCTATGTCCGAAGCAGGGAAAAGTACGCTTTCAAGCTTTCTGGATGCATGAACGTCTACTAAGTTTGCTGCTACCTTTCCACAGGTGCATGAAGGTAACAAGATAATTCCTAAGCTCTTGACTAAGCTACCCTAATGGAAGAGTCGGTGACAACAAGTAGTGGGCAAGTTGGATTCAAAGATAGGAAGTTTCACGAGATCTACCTAATTTATTCGAGCTCTCTGATTGACGAGATAATTTTGTAAATGTGAACAAGGAAAAATTGATGTAGCCAGGATGAGACACGAGGAACCAACCGAAGGTTGGTGACGAGTGCCTTTGGGGATTCGGGAATTCCAAGTTTAACAGCTTTGAAGCTTCCCTGGTACGTTTAGTGCATTTAGCTCTCAGATTTTTGTTTGGCTGCTTATTCTGTAGTTGCTTTCCGTGCGGAGCACGGGTTCATGCTAGTATATATGAACTCCTAACTCGTTGAACGTAAATTTTAAAATTTCCAGTAACGCACCAATAAATCGGCCTCGTCACCTCCGCGGCATGGGTCGGCGACGGGATCAACACGGGCCTGCTCGGGCTCGCGTACCCTCTCCTCATGAGCGTCTCCAACGCGAGTACCGGTAGCGGCGCCAATGGACATGGGGCGCAGATGGCGTACGACCCGTGGTTCTTCAGCGCGGTGAAGCAGGGGCGGGTGCGGCAGCCGTGTGAGTCTTTCGTCTTCGTACTTCCCTGCCATCTTCCTCGTCCTTCAATTGGAATTCGTTTTCCCTGCCTCAACGCGTGAACCTAATAAAACGCACCTAGACTTCTCCCTCGCTCTCAACCGCCCTTCCTCCTCTTCACCTGGCCCCGGCCCCGACGCGCACCTAGGCGTCCTCGCGCTCGGTGGCCTCCCAAGCGGGGTGGGGGTGACGAATGTGCGGGTCACGGTGCCGGTACAGGGGTATTCCGTTGCGACTGGGACGAGGACGCGTGTCGACGTCGGCAACTCGAATGGCGCCAGGACTACGAACGCGAATCTTGATGCGAACGCGAACCCTAACACAACAACATCATACCTCTACTACGCCCTCCCCACTTGGGCTTTAGGCCATTGCTGCGCATGGCAGAACGAGTCCGATTATTTTTAGACCTCACTCTTTCATTAAGCAGCAATTTAAACATCTGATTATAGGCAGTAAACATTTCATTTTTTCTACAGATTTATGGTTGATATGATACCGCCTCCGGCAGCTACATGTCTCCGATAATTTAGATTGAAATCTGAGCCGACACAAGAGTATTTGAATCGGAAGAGCGATTTGAGATGGCTCCGGGGTATGTAATTTTTTATGGCTATCTCGGTGAACTTTACTACAGATTCAATTCGGGCTCAAAGGTTATGAAGGTGAAAATTGAGGTCAGTCTCCTGGATCTGCGGTCCGGGATTCGGGTTCGGGGCATTTTCGTTGGGAGGCCATCTTCGCATAATTTTGATTTTGAACTGTATTTGTTGTGGAGAGTCAAGCGAGTCGGGTAGAGCTGCCCACCATCCTTGTGTTTACGGGTGTGACGGGTGCCATCAACAGCATGCTGTCCCGTCCCCGTCGGCAGCTTGCCGGACGGAATTTAATGGGGCAGGTACGGCATTTTGCCGCCGTTCCGTCAGGGTGCCCTTGATGGCCGTAGACGGGTTGCTGCGAAATGCATAGTCTACTTGTCCCAAAATTATGGTGAATTGCTCAAAAATTGACCACCACGACTTAACACGCTCTTCAGAGTATCTCAAATGCCATACTCCGCGCCACGACGGTTCACATAATCATTTATTGTACCCTCCGAAAGCATTTATCTCGGGTATATTGTGAAGCGGAGGCCTGAATTTAACACCCCAGACCCTAATTAAATAGGTTATTATTCATTGCTGTGCAGGTTCAAGTCTTTGCTACTGAATCTCGCGCAACCGATCGCCGTCTCGTCATTCAACGCTTGAAAGCCGTCTTTTTGCCGTCCCGTCCCGTCTCGAGCTCCACAATTGGAAAAGACGGCCGCGTTTTTGACGGCCCGTTATCAACTTATCGTCTCGGCATCGTAGATTGACAGCCGTCCCCGTTGACGGAATGGTGGGCAGCCCTAGCGCTGGGGAGTCAACAGACAGAAAAATAAAATAAAGTATGGCCTGCCGCTCGGCAACAGCAACAGGCTGTGTGAACACTCTGCGCTTGTCACCACTGTAAGGATGTAGATATCCGTAGCGCCGGGTTCAACGCGTATCATATTAAGAGACAGAATGATGGACAAACAACGACAACACCTACTATACTGGGCAGTAGAAAACAGTGATAATTCCCAAAGATGGAAATGTTTCCAACACGAATCACATACGTCACCTGTAAATTTTGCTTTCAGGTTGGCGCAAAAATGCTTATAAAGACGAGTCTAAAATTACCATTTTAGGACTCGTAATCCAGTCCTACACCTTCCCCGGCTACACCTTCCCCGGGGGCACCGACGGCGTGACGATCCTGGACAGCGGGACGACGTTGAGTATGTTGCCGAGCCCGGTGGCGCAGGCGTATAATAGGGCGTGGGGGGCGACGTGGAAAGGGGGGGTGTGGTATGTCGACTGCTCTTCTTCTCCCTCTTCGACTTCTTCCAACTCTTCGAATGCGAACGGCACGAAGCGCAAAGACGGGTTGAAGAGGGAGAGGAAGGACAAGAACGGGAAGAGGAATGCGAACCCCCCACCCCCTTTCTCCGTCCAAATCGCGAACAAAATGTTCACGGTGGACGCGCGCGATTTGGTGGTGTATGTCGGCACCGACGCGGGGAGCGGGGACGCGCAGTGTGTTAGTGGGATTCAGGATGGGGGGCCGGGCGGAAGTGGGAGTGTGTTTATTTTGTGAGTTGTTCTTCGACTTCCTTTCTTTCGTTTTCTTTTTGGGGTTTTCTTTTTGGTGTCGTCGCGAGGTCCCTCTCATCGTGTCTTCGCGAGTGTCGTTTTGTTTCATTTCATTTTCGTTGTCGTTGAACTTCTTTTGAACTTCTTTTGGTTCTCGATTTCGATTTCGATCTCGATTTCCCTGAATGCTGACATCTTGCGACGCTACAGGGGCGACGTCTTCCTGCACAACGTCGTCGCGACGTTCGATATCCAGCGGAATGAGGTGACGATTACGCAGAGGGAGAGGTACTGATAAGTTAAATATCTTTTTTGTTTTGTTTACTTGCATTCCGTTCTATGCGTTTATTTGATTCTCTTGACTTCCTTGACTTGCGTTTCCTCCAGTTCAGTGATAGCTGTTTCCCTCAACGCCGCTTCCTAGGTACATACTTGAACTACTTTCATATAATTGATTACATGCATGCGTACGCGTCGCTTTCCCCTCCTGCCCTTGCTCCCCTGCACTCGCCGTCTTCTCGCACTCAGTATGCTTTTCCGTCCGCTCGTCTGTTCAAGTACGTTCTCCATTTTTTTCCTTCTCGTTTCTCTATTTCGCCTACGTGATCTTGCTTTGCCCTCCTTTTTGGGTGCTGGGCGTTTCTCTGCGGCACGGTGGTTGAAATCGGTATGTTGTTGTCCGGCCGACAAAATCCGGTGTTCCGTTCATACCCGAAAAATCGAGTTCCGGTGTATGTATGTACTCCAACCGCGAATTATTCTCGGATTATTTCAGTATGCTCGGTAGCCATCGGCATATGTACAAATTGGCATGCCAGTTGCTACTCTGAGACGGGTTGAATCAGTTGCAGCGAAGGATCCATGCGTGTTTCCCGACGATGAGCCGGTCATAAGCGGAAATGTAAGGGCATTCCAAGACCTAGTAGCAGCAGCTGTGATCTATGATCTGTAAAAGAGACGACTACATGTGTAGCAGTTCCCCGTTCGACTCGGGGCTGAGTCATTTGAAATCGCTGCAGTGCCACTTTTTTGTGTTCCCGTTTCTCGCTTTAGTCTCCGTCGTCATGCTTTTTCCAGGCGGAATGAAGTACATACTGCACAACCTGCAACTAGACAATCCGAACCGAACGGAAAAAGTCATAGTAGTGGGTTGAGCATTCATTTTCAAGCCCACCTGCTCTGCATATAGATAGTAGAGCAAGACCCAGTAGCGTATGGTGTGCATCTGTTACTTGTGTAAGGTTTCGAGGAAATTTCAGCAGAAGGTACCCTGTTTGATCGGGGCTGGGTCATTGTCTGCCCCTGGTGCTTTTTGCTTCTCAGTTGAACTCCTATTTTATTCTGCGATATTCAATGTGGACAAATAAGGTCTTATCTGGCTGCTGAAAGCACCAGCAACCTGAGGTTGAAAATGTGTCGAAAAGTTCGGGGTTTGCCGACATCTGGCATCAACCTTGGGCTATATTGTGATGTGATCATATGGACGCATCTCTCCTCTCCCCATGTCCTTAGCGCGGTCCCAGTCCCCTTCCGTCACCTTTCAACTTCTACCAGCGCTGACTGGACTCACCGCCGAAATTATCTTCCAAGGACGACCCTGACAAATGGACTCAGGGGTGGGAGCGCTTTCTCGCGATTTCCAGCCTAATGGTCTCGCCGAGGCTGCATTCCGATCGAATCCAAGCCTGTTCATTCATTCCGTCCGTCTTTCTAACCGGTTACAGAATTGGGAACAATGGCATCGCATCAACGTGTCAGGACTCAGGGGTTCTTTTGGCATGGGACAAATTAAGGGAGTCGGACGTCTGTCAATAGCTGTGCTAACGACGCATATATTAACGTGCTAACTGCTTCCCAGCAAACGATAGATTCGTCCCCCGCTTTCCCTCCATGAACTGTCAATTCTCCTTTGGCCCCGACGGGTCTTACTTCTGCAGTGCTGGCTCAGCTTTTAAATGGTGCGTGTAGTGGGATATGATATCTGGGGCTCGCTGGAATCTATCATCAGGGGCGAGCACAGTATTCCCGTGGAATTCGCCCGACTTCTGCAAAACCGAAACGACCCTCTTTCGCTCCATACTCCGTACGATATCGCCTTCCCTCCCTCCGAACACGGGACATTCGCTGGGTGCTGGAAATCCCTCAGCGGAGAAGATCGATTTTATGTCCCCGGCAACTACATGCGCCTCGCGCGCCTTATCAAGAGCCTCGGAGCCAATTTCGCACCTGGCCAGACGACCCGCACCGTCTTCGGCCACGGCGGCAGCTTTTTCTCGATGTCACCGAAGGGGTACGCATGGCAGAATCTCCCGGAAGCGCTCGAGGACGACATCATTCACTCGATGAGAGTCCGGCGGCCAGTCTGCGTCGCGTTGGGCTACCAGAATGCCTACGTCGTTTTGTACACGGATGGAAACGTGCTATTCGACCTGCGCGGGTACTACCCGAGCGTCGAGGCGATGATTCGCAATACGCAGGAAGCCACCCGGCGCGGCGGGCTAACGGTGCGCCTGCCTCATTTTCCCCACCAAATGCCGTTCCTGACGAGATAGCCATCTCAGTACGTCTCGCTTAACCCGCACGTCTCGGATGAATTTTACGCGGCGTTCGGTGACGGGTCTGCGATGTGGAATATTCCACGGGCCTGGACCGAGAACGTTATGTTCGTTTCACGCCACATAGCGCCCATCGTTAAATCCCCTGTGGCGACGTCGCCAGGGGGGACGGCGTCGAGCCAATCTCCGACGGCGGGCGTCAGTGTGGCGCAAGGTGGAACCGCGCCTTCGCTGGCGACGGATGACGGTGCTAAATCCGTCGGCCACGCAGTTCAACCCACCGCGAGCGACGCTCCCCCAGCTACATCCCCTGGCGGGACTATGCCCGTTGTAGACTCTATTCCCGGGGCAGCAGGCGGAACCGCGCCACCGCCCATGGTGAATGGCCATATGGAGTCTGCTGGGGGTGTTTCAACTGGTTCTTCAGCTCCTATTGTGAGCGACACTCCTCCGACGTCGATATCCCCCGAATCTGTTCCCGTAGCGCCCCGTGGCGTCGCGCCCCCCGCGACGGCAGATAGCGGTTTGGACTCGGGAGGAGACTCGGGAGGACACGCTGTTCCCATCGCAAGCCCCGTGGCGGCGGCGTGGTCGAATGGAACGCAATCGGCTGCTGTTCAATCCTATACGGTCACGCCTGGCGGAAGCGCGTCCTCCTCGATCCCCGTGGCGGCGGTATCGTCGGGTGGAACGCAATCGGCTGCTGTTCAGCCCCATACGGTCGCACCTGGCGGAAGCGCGCCGTCCTCGAGGTCGATTGGCGGCACGGCTTCCAATGGTGGAGTTTACGTTGGACAGACCGCGCCTCTGGCGAGCCCCACTTCATCCCAGTTACCTACCGGCTATTTCGCTCCCAATGCGGGAGGCGTAACCGCCCCCTCGCCGCCGGTGTTTGCAACCCCCGCGTCTCCCTCTTCCTCCACAGTCCGCCCAACCTCCTCTTCCGGCAAACCAAAGATGGGCTGGCGGCAAGGCGTGAGCATGGGAATCAAAGCGGCGCGGGGGCTCAACAAAGTAGTCAGCGCAGTCCAGAACCCCAGCTCCGCCGTCAACAACGCGGTCACCGCCGTCCAGAATCCCAACGTCGCCCTCAACAGCGTCGTCAACGCCGTCCAGAACCCCTCCGCGAGCCTCAACGACGTCGTCAACGCGGTGCAGAATTCGAAGCTCGCGAACGAGACCGCTGGGCAGATGTTCAACAACGCAGAGAACTCCCTCATTCAACACATGACGTCGCAGCCGACCCCTCCAGCGAGCCCCGGTCCTTCGCAATTTTTGACTGCGATGGGAAACCCCGTTTCCCCCACGGGACCCCAATCTCCGTCCTCCAGCACAAGTCGATTCCGCGCTACCAGCTCCCCCGCCAAACCGCAGAAAATGGGCTGGAAGCAGGGCGTCACGATGGGTATCAAGGCGGCGCGCGGCCTCAACAAAGCGGTGAACATCGTCGAGGGAAATCCAACCCAGCCCACGACGCCCGGAGAGCAGATGCTAGAGAAATTGGAAGACGCGTTCATTCAGCAGGTTGAGGGGCAGCAGACGCCGCCCGCTAATCAGGGCGGGCAGATGCTCGAGAATATGGAGACTGTGCTCATTCAGCAGGTCATGGCTCAGCAAACTCCGCCGGCGAATTCGTGAGCGGTTTTCGATGCGGGAATTGCAGCCCTGGGGGATACGGTGGTTCGTTGAATATTATATTTCATCTCACTTTGTTTCGACGTCTTCATTATCTCTACATGTTGTCTGGGATTTTCGTAGTGGGAATAAATGTATATTCGCAGGTTTTGACGTTCATTGGAAGCACGAATGGGAAGAGATTTAGGACGAAGAACACGAAAAAAAAGTAGGTTGACGCACCCACATCCTCGAAAACCTGAGGACCGCGAGTCTGGATCCATGGCGAGAGATTATCCCCCCCACCGTTCTGCTGAGCGGCGGCGCACTAAGCTTACGACCTCGAGAAGGATAAACAGTAGGCTTGACTCTTTTTGTTTTCTGTTTCTGTTGCTGTGCATCTTCCGTCTCCATACTTTTTTAAGTGGTAAATACATGGTTCAAGCACGCACGCAAGGCCGGACTCCGATCTGAAAGTTGACAATTTGAAGAGAAAGCCATCTACTCGACGCCTAACTGCAATGGGGCAGAGTGTTCAATTTCGAACGCTCCTATTACCCTCTACGGTAGTGAGGAAGGTAACGACCCAGTAGCATGTGGTAATTAGCCTGCATAAAGAACTTCCAGTGGACCCCGTTCGACTCGGGGCTGGGTTTGAGAAGCAAGCGAAGAAGAGGACACTTTTTCTCCCTCTCTTTCTCTGCTCCTGGTTCCCATTTTATCGAGGAGTATGCTTCAAAGAGGGCTTTTCCCCAACAGGTGAACTATGCCACTGGTTCGATTCAATCTCCCTTTTTCTGCTTATTTTCAATTAAGTCAGGAGGCACTCTAACCACTCCAA
Source organism: Mycena galericulata (assembly GCA_029289565.1). Classification (NCBI taxonomy): domain Eukaryota; kingdom Fungi; phylum Basidiomycota; class Agaricomycetes; order Agaricales; family Mycenaceae; genus Mycena; species Mycena galericulata. Next base: position 423,631 of record JARKIA010000096.1, read on the forward strand.
GCGGAAAAGGCTAAACCATTGCAATGCATGGTATTCGACTTCATTCAACCCCACTCACCCAAGGTATGAAGTAGGAGACCAAGACCCTATAACATGGGGTGTGCATGTGCTCTTCGCCCTCTTGAAATAAACTTGAGCAGAAGGATCCCGTTCGACTCGGGGTTGGGTCATAGCCAGTAGCATTTCTTTTTTTTCTTTCGGTTTCCCGTTTATGTCACATCTCCCTGCTTTTACCTTTGAATGAAGCCGGATGAACTCTGGCCAGAAGGCCGACCACACGAAGTCAAAAATACTGATGCATAGCGTTCAACTTCATTCAACCCCACTTTCCCGTGGTATGAAGTCGCAGAGGAGGACCCAGTGGCAAGTGGTTTTAATCCACTACATTTGCGAAACATCTACAACCTCAAGGGAGATCCCCGTTCAACTCGGGGCTGGGTCGTGGGGGTTAGATTCGAATTGATTTTTCCTCGTTCTTCTTTTTCTTGGTTGTCACTTAGGCAGCATATGAAAGAGGAATCCCAGATCCAGTAGCACAAGGTGTGCATCTACTACAGCCGTTTGCATGTATTCGTGAAAAACATGAAAAGTTTTGCGCCGGCACGTGATCTCTGCCGAGTGCCGCCGAGTCGGGCCGGTTCTATCCGCAGCCTTTCAGCATCAAGAATGCATCTCAGTTATGTCAGAAAACACACCTGATAGCTTGATAAGAGGCAATTAGAACGGCCGGTCAATTTTTCGTTCCCTGGCACCAAGTTCGACCACTCGGCGCCGCTCGGCATCGGTCACGTGTCCGCGCAAAACTTTTCGTGTTTTTCACGAATACATGCAAACGGCTGTAAGCATGGCTGGTGTCGCTTAAGCTTCAGTGGAAGGACTCAGTTCGATTCGGGGCTGGGTCGTGTCTGAAGTCGATGATTTTTTATTATTCAACGCAACTGTCGCAACATCATTTTTTCCCTGCTTGATGTTTTCCTCACAGACCATGGTTTCCTCGGTTGAGATAAAGACATACTGCGACTCAGATGAGATAAGGTACCAAATCTATCATACTAGCTACACTATGAACATACAAAAAAAAATGCACACGCCATACGCGAAATTGATCAGTACCTTTCCCGCTGCGTGATCGTCACCTCATTCCGCTGGATATCGAACGCCGTGACGACGTTGTGCAACAAGATGTCGCCCCTGCAGCGTCGGAAAACTTGGTCGTCGAAATCCACAATGCAAAAGAAATTCAGCCACATGGAAGGAATGGAATGGATACGCATCGAGGAACGAGGAAGTCGAGGGAAAGGAATTCGAAGTCGAGCGAACCCTCAGCCCCCAAACAGACGTGTGGTCCCACCCGAACCCGAAGTCGAACGCAGAAAATAAAACGCCTTGACTCACAAAAAGGGAAAGACAACTCACAAAATAAACACACTCCCGCGCGGGCACCCATCCTGGATCCCACTAACACACTCCGCCTTCCCGTCCGTGCCCGTACCGATGTACACCACGAAATAGTGCGCGTCCACCGTGAACGTTTTTTTCGCGATTTAGACGGCGAAGGGGGGTCGGCCGTTCGGAGTCGTATCGCAGTCGACGTACCACGCCCCGTCCCTCCACGTCGCCCCCCACGCCTTATTATACGCCGCCGCCACGGGGATCGGCAACTAACTCAACGTCGTCCCGCTGTCGAGGATGGAGCCGGGGAGGGCGCCGCTGCCCGGGAAGGTGTAGGCTTGGATGGGGAGGTCGAAGTAGAGGCATGTTGTTGCGTTCGCGGTGGTGCGGGGTTCACGGTTGTTCGCGAACTCCGAGTTCAAGTTCAAGTTCGAGTCCACGTCGGCGCCGGATACCCGAGCCTGCGTCCCACTCGCGCTACCAGTGACCACATATTGGTGTGTTACTACAAAGTACAACGAGATTCGAGTTAAGATTCAAGTTAGAATGAAAGAGAATCAAGGGGGGATCGATCGCGAGAAAGAGCGAACGAGCGAACGACTCGAAGACGAGAACGAGGGAACGAGGGAATGAAGAGCACGCACCCATGCACCCGCCCACCTCCACCGTCTCGTACGCCGCCACGCCGTCCAGGTGCTCCCCGTCCCCATACTCTATTTCATACGACGTGTTCGGAAAAGGGACGAATGATTTGGAGCGCGGGGGTCGAAGCCCCGCGTGCCGAAGGCGCACGTCGACGGGGGCCTGTGAGGTTGAAGCACGCGAAGCCAGAATTGGGGAGCCAGGTGTTGGCGCAGGTGGATTAGTTTACTCATGATGGAAATTCAACATTTGAAGAGGAGGAAGAGAGAAGAGACAGATCCACGCACGTCCCAGTATCCACCATAACCGAAAAATTCTGCCCGCCAATCGTGATGGGAGTCCGCGCCCATCAGCGGGGTCGTGTACTCCCCGCCTCTGCCGCCGCTCACGGTGCAAAGTGCATCAAGCGCATGCGCCTTTGACGCGCGCCGCGGGACGCGGGCGGCGAGCGAGGCCTCGAACAGGGCGGGGGAGGAGTAGACACCCATCCGAGTCTGACGGTTACGGGAAGGCGCGGCAACGTGCCGGGTAACGGTGTATACGCTACTGCCCGCGGATGCACTCGAGGAAGTAAGGAGCACGAAAAGAGGCTCGAGAGGCTAAGTGTACGGCGTATTTCGCGCAGGTGGAAGGCTATGATTAGAGCTTAGAGTTTCCTCGGGGTAATTTGACTTCGTAGGGGCCGGGCGGCGTTCCATGCTGTCGGCACCGCTGGACGTGTTGTCGTGAAGAAAGAGAAAAGAAAGTCGGCAAGTCCGGCAAAGTCCGGCGATCAGTAAAATCGCTTCGGTCCGATTTTACCCGGCAGTCGCTGGTTTGGTGTACTCAACCGCGAATTCTTCCTTGATAATGACCCCGCGCCACGCCGCCAATTAGCCATCAACTTGGCCTTCTAAACTAACATACCAATTTCTGACCCTGACAGCGAGAAAACCGCGAGTTGAGCCGGTGGCTGAATTCAAACTCCACAATGCAGACTCTCCCTGCAAGCAAATGAAACCCCAAATGCAAGAATATACACATAGACAAGAGACCTGGTAGCACGTGGTGTGCATCTACTATCTGTAATGCATAGCCAATGACAATCCACACTGTGTAGTAGTCACCCGTTCGACTCGGGGCTGGGTCATCAGCAATTTCCCTCGGGTTTTTTTTCTTGTCTTCCGTTTAGCAGGCCTGCGTCTTCTTTCCCATTTTTTTTGGGTGCGTCTTGCGGTAAAGGCAGGATCAAATCCAGGTGGACAATTCATAAGTCGGAACAGAAAAATAGTCAGGCATTTTTCAACCTTACTTACCCTACTCAAACAAGACCGCCGGGGCGGGACGCAGACCGGGATAAACCCTCCTAGCTTTTCCTCGAAGATACCAGGAACACAGGGTGGCATGCAGAGTGAATCTGCTCCTCAGTGTCGGCTTAGAAATTGGGGCGGATGGATCCCGTTCGACTCGGGGCTGGGACGTGATTATCCGATGCACTTTTTGCCCCTCTATTTTCTGGACCGAGATCTCGAGGCGGAAGGTTCAATTCAACCGGTGAGCCGTACACCTGGTTCAATTCACTGCCCACTTACCTAGATATGCTACAACACTCAACCACGAATTTACATTAGCCATCAACTTGACCTGCTAAACCAGCATGCCTATTTCTAGCCTCCACCACGAGTTGAGTCGGTGAGTAACTGAATTCAAATTTCGCAATACCTGCAAGCAAATGAAGGCCCCAAAACGCAAAAAATATCCGAGACCCAGTAGCAAGCGGCGTGCATGCTACCATCCGCATGATGCGCCGCCCCTTGTGTGTAGCAGTTACCCGTTCGATTCGGGGATGGCCATTGCGGCCGAGTGCCATGTTTTTTATCTCGTTTTCATTTCAATCTGTGTACTCTTGGTTTTGTGTACATGATTCCATAAAAAGAACATGAATTTTGTCAAATTTGAGCCCAAAAGTTGAGGCCGAATCAGACAAGCTTGAACCTGGCTGAGTACTCCTGTTCAACCCCACTTACTTAACGTACAGGCAAGGAGAGCAAGACTCAGTAGCACATGTTGTGTATCACCTCCTCGTATCCATTTCTTCGGACATCCGTGATGAAAGTCCCTGTTCGACTCAGGGCTGGGTCATGGTCAACCTTCTCATCTGAAAGTTTTTTTTTTCACCCCAGGGCCAACCAACTCATCACCAGCTGTCTACTTATTTCCTCATTCCTCCCATCCTTTGTATTCATCCCTGATCAAACTCAAGGCCAATAAAAAACCGGACTTCCAACTGTGTTCGGGCATCTCGGGCATCTCAATCACCCTGAGGTTCTTCATGCAGCCACCACTGTGAAAGCAAATGCAGTCCTATCTTCAGTTCAAGATATGCCTACGACGATCTCTGAACCATATATCCATATTCGCACGGTTTAAGGCAGGCCAAGACACGGAGAGCTCTGAACAGCAACCGGGACCCCTACATTCTATTGGATTGTGTTCCCAGCGCTAAAACTAGAACTTGAAACCGAATTCCTTAATGAGGTATTCCTTCCGATTGGCCCGGTCTCCATTTCCACTCACTCGACGTCGCGTCCCACGTCGCTTCCTTGCGCGTCGGGCCCGCCTGTAGTATACACCTTGGCCCGCGTCCCCTCCCCTTCCTTCTCGGCATACATCATCGACCGGCGCGCCCCGCGAGACCCCGGGATAATACGCGTGACGAGCCAGAACGCCGTGAACAAGGAGTGGCCGTGCGATGCGGAGAAGTGGTGGTACAGCATAAAGTCGGAGACCCCGACAGAAACGAGGTGGAAGTGGAAGAGCGGCGACCAGTAGCCGGGCGACTCCGCAGTGATGGGGAGGGCGTGCGGGGTGCCGACGGGCGCTATGCGGCGGGAGAGTGTGTACCCCGGAATGTTGTCGATGGGGTGCTCCCTGTGTGGAGAGATCGGGAGTTCCTCGTGGACGAGGCGGTAGGCTTCGAACTCGTTTAAGCCCATGATAATTTCGCCAGCAGGGTCCGTTGTTAGTTTGATCCTGTTGGCGATATCAGATGGACATTCTGAGAATCAGAGAATATAAAACTAACGGTTTAGCCAAGTTCCAAGGTCCCCAGCCACTGTCAATCAGGTACCTGTCCGGACTTTCCGGCCACCCCGCGACTAATAACTGGTGAGTGAGGGTTCCCCACTTCCATCCATCCGGGTGTTTGAGAGGATCATTTCCCAAGGACTTGAACGCGCGGGCAACAAGTTCCGAGACAGTGAAGGCAAAGTAACGGAGGAAGCTCGCAAAAGTCGCGTTTATCGAAAAACAGAATGCGCCCTTGTTTTCGTGAACGATCCGGTCAAAGGAGGATGTACCCAGCGGCATATTCGTGAATGCACTACCGAGTTTAATTCGCGTCGATGGACCGTTCCATTGCTCCTCCGGGACGTGAAGTAGACTGGTGTCCTTTGGGATTTGCTCAAGGTGAGACAAGAAAAGAGTGGATAGGAGCGAGAGGGATGGAGGGGAGTCTAGAAGTTCCGCGGAAAGTTTTATGCGGTCCAAGTACGACCCAGCTTCCGTTCTGCTCAGCTTTGCCTCCGCGTACGGATCCGAGGGAAACGACATGCTGGAGGGATAGAAAGCGGAAGTGTAGTCTTTATAGTTGTAGTTGTGTAATATTTATAGTTTAAGTGATATGACTCGAGCATCAGGCCAGCGCACAGCTGCGCACTTGATAATCTGTTTCGATGTTCTCGGAGAGGAAGTTAGCGGAAGGCCGTCTTAGCTGAAAGGGTTTCTGAGGAAAAAATCCAAGACATTTACTGTAAGTTGCGAATAAGTACCATGCGCAACTCACTCTTGCCTTTTACATTTTTTTTTTCCAACTTCAATGAAGCGGCCAGCCCAAAAAGTTTTGTATTGAAGAGGGAGCATGGCGGCGAGTGTTCATTTCGTTAGGTGCCGCAGCGTGCGGCTATAAGGACACTTCCAATTGTACGTACGAGAAGCCAGATTATGCAGGGCCGCGTTTACCGCGCGGAGGGGCTGCTCGAGTCTTCTATAAAGGATAGAAGGGTTCGACTGGAGACAGGTGGCCAGGATCGGGGATTCATTTCGTTCCGTCTTGCGGGAGAAGGTTAATACGGCCAACACAGTATACGACTCAAAGGTAGAGAAGCTCCGTTTGCAGTTCAGCTTCCCCGAGCAGCGGTATTTCCCGACCAAGCAGAAAGGCCAACTGTACGACGTATTTGGCGCAGGTGGAAACCTAGGATCAAAGTTTCCTCGGATAAATTAACTTCGTAGAGGCCGGGCGGCGTTCCATGCTGTCGGAACCCCCGGACGTGTTGGCGTGGAAAGAGAGAAAAAGAACATCGGCAAGTCCTGGCAAAGTCCGGCGATCAGTAAACACAATAGAACCGCGTCAGTCCGATTTTACCCAAAAGTCTCTGTTTTCGTGTACTCAAGTGCAAATTCTTATTTGACAGTGACCCCGCGCCACGCCGCCAATTAGCCGTCAACGTGATCTACCTGCTCAAGCATGCCCTTGACATCGAGAAAACCGCGAGTTGAGCCGGGGATTGAATTTGAACTTCACGATGCAGGTTTTCCCTGTGAGCAAATGTCATCCTAAATGCAAAAAATATACATAAAAGACTCAGTGGAACGCGGCGTTCAACTACCATCTGCAGTCGTTGGCAATCCACAGTGTGTAGCGGTTTCCCGTTCGACTCGGGACTGGGTCAACAATGACGTTTATTTCAGTTTCTCTTCTTGTCAACTTGTCTTCCGTTTAGCCTACCTCTCCTTCCTTTTGTTTCGGGTCATGATTTTGTAAGCCGGAAAAGAATAGAAAATAGTCATTTTCAACCGTACATGCACTTACCCAACCAAGAAGAGCACAGGACCCATTGGCAGGGCTGAATCGTGAATGGTCATTTTAAACCCTCCTAGCCTTCCCACAAATATATCAGGTCAGTGTGTGCCTGATCCTCGGTGTCCGCTTGAAATCAAATACATATAGAAATTAGAGCGGAAGGGTCCGGGGCTGGGACAGGAGCCTGGCACCCGAAGGGCAGAACACTCCCATTTTCTGGTCCCTGTTTAATTGCCTATTTATTTCGAGCAGTGTGGTTCAATGAAGATTTGCTTCAGAGAGTCAACCTCCAACCATCACCCCTTTGACAATTTCGGTGCAGTATGTTGATCCAATCTACATTCATTACCATTAGCCATCAACTTGGTAAGCCGGCTTCTAACCCTAACAGCAAGGAAATTACCAGTGGATGACTTCACTTCACAATCCCTGCGAGCAAGTGAAACCCCAAATGCAAAAAATATACAAATAGGTAAAAGACCCAGTACCATGTGCGACGTTCTGACCGTAACCGTACCCGTGAAGCGGCTGCCACACGGTCCCGTGGCACCTTAGATCCTAATTGACGAGACAGCATTTGCCGTACCGTACCGACCATATACGGCGTCGATTCCGTAAGTCGGCAGTCTGCAGAAGGGAGACGGATCAATAGCGGATCAACGCAAATGACACGCCGTATCTTGCCGACCACTTGCCGCACCATCCGTTCTCACGTTTCCTCCGTTGAGCTCCCGGCGGCCAATCTGAATGCTGATTTCACTTGAAATTCACCTTTGTGCTCAGTTCAGGCTCTCTTATACCACATTAAAATCACCCAGTTCTCAGGGATTTCCTGGAACCCAACCTCCGATCAATGGCATCGGCCATTCGACAAACTACAACTAGCGAGGTACGAGCAATTTAAACTGTTGTAGTGTCTGTTTATAAGAGACTAGAGAGGCGCTGTGCTCCGGGCTCCCACACTCATGGACATGACACATAAGAATGCGAAGGCGTCAGTGCCACGCGGCGCGCAGCCTTGGGTCATTTACAATATCGTGTATATCATTTATATCTATAGATTCTTCTGTGTGTTCATTCCTGTGTATGCAATAGGCCAACCAACACACGCAGAAAAGGATATAAATTACGGGGATAGATGTGATTCCGGCGGGCCGCCAGAACTGATTCTGCGGCTAGCCATCTCGGAGTCAATATGTTGCCAGACGCGTTTCTGGTGAGCTGGCAGTGCTGGTGCCCCGTCTTCCAGACAGAATACATTTTCCTGATTAATATAATCTCGTCGCCTCCTCATACTCATATATACATTGGCACGCCAGCACCACTGCAGCCTGCTCTTCCTCCACCACAATGCAGCCTTCGCTAAAATCCGTGGCAGTAATGCTTTTGTTCCTAACCACCGTACGAGTCGATTGCCACAATAACGCCACTACGCCAGTAGGCGGGCTCTCGAAAACACCGGGGAGTCTGGGACAAAGCCCGAACGCCCCAACCACGCTGTGAGTTCCTTAATTAAAGAGTAATGTCGATTGGGTTTTCATTTCAAGATAGCTACGAAAAACATCATCTACACCGCACGGGAAGCCGGGAATCTTTTGACTTCCCGGGTGCCATTCACCAGTTCTCTATCAATTGTGGTTGCTCGTACAAATTCATTCCTGAAACGCAGGATGGGGGCATGCTTATAACTGTCCAAAAGCACGATCGAATTGTTACTCCGGCGGAGCCTGGGGAGTGGGAGGGGGAGGGGGAGGAAATCGTACCAAACGTCGACGACGCCGTAAGTCTAAATTCATTTCGGTTTGGGAACTGCCCATACTGCCTCTCATTTGCACGCAGTGCTTTGTCCGGTCCATAGTCGTGCCCACATCCTGGATCCTCACCAGTCCAGTCCTCCAGTCGCTAGCGGAGTACCTTACGAGGACTCCGCTTCCTGAAGGGGTCTCTTGGGTTATCAAGTTCGAACCTGAGGGAGGCACGACTTTATCCACCGACGCCAGTCTGGCCATCCAGTTATATGTTCATTCTGCAGTGAGTTGGTCTTTTAGAAGGTGTCAGGAGTTGGGCAATGGCATGGCCAGCGTAATAATCAACGAAATGGAAGCCGATCCAGGACCCGAGGAAGGATGGGTACCGTCGGCCGGGGAAACATCTAATTTTTGGAGAGGACACTTCAGTGTATGATACATACCATGTGCCCGAGTGCCATTGTACAGTGTACTACAGTTGCAAACCGGCAAGTGCAACATTCTTCAATTGCTCTACAAATAGCTCTAATGTCTGAACAAACGTTTACATAAGGGAAAATAAAAGTGTAAAATGCTATGACCCATGCCAGAAAAACCTATAAGTTGCAGAAGCGCGAGTTGAACCGTGGGAACCGGCGTTGACTGAGCGCCTAATCAGAAACGATTGCATGGAGGCTATGTTTACCGGAAGTGCTAATATCCATCAGAGGGTCGGTTCTCGAAATCCTGGCTTTGGGTCGGGCTTGGGTTTGAGCCCGACCGGGGACGACACTAATCGCTTAGTAAAACGCGCTTGAAATGCCGGACCTACCGGGTATTAGACACGTATAAAGGCAAGACAATTTGAGAGGTCAAAAGACAGCAACAAATGACGATCCGCATAATCTTTCTGCTGAACCGCTTGCCTCACATTTCGTTCCAGGAATTCGACCGGCATTGGTACTGCGCTCCGCCTCGGACTCCAATTCACCAGTTTATACATTGGATAGGGGCCAGATACACAGGCTGCTCATTGAGGCGCTTCCAGCCGTGAAGTCGGGACTGGTGCGGTACAAGCAGGTTAGCCTGTAGCCCTTCACCGCGTACGCTACCCTCACGCGGGCTGCAGTTCCACGTATCGCCTGAAACAAACGCAGCACTCGCGGCGCTGGGTCTACCTGTTTTGGCGCACGACGGGGTCGCCGAATTGGAGGCCGATCGGCTCGAGGATATCCTTGCGCTCTTGGGATGCGAGGAGATGGACAAGGTATGTCCTTCCACGTGGCCCAGGCCTCAGGTGAGTTGACAAGGATTCAGACAATTCTGCCGGACAAGAAGAATTTCTTCGAGCGGAGTAGCTTTCAAGTCATCGCAGGAGACTGAAGTGATGTGGGGGATACCAATGGAAGAAGAACCTGTAGCCTATTTTGTTGCACGCGCGTCGAATATACTTGTACCGACCCTGACGGTAGCCTCAAAGTCGTCCGACATGGCCGATGCACAGCAGCAGGCCCGTGCCCTCTTCATTCAGGCCTCAAGCTTATTCTAATGGAGACAACTTCAGCCAAAGATTGTACATAGGCTTTGTAGACAAGAGATTGAAACTGGTGGTCGGCAACGCTGCCGGAAATCAGTGATCAGAGAACCGGTATTGCCGCATTTGGAAAGGTGCCCCTATTTCCACCACTCTTTCGTCTAGAGCACACTTCCATGGTACCAAGGAAGGCCCCCGGTCACTCACCCATAGGTCGGTCCGCCGAAAATCCCAAATTGGCGTTGATTTACTTTACGGATTTCGGGCTTCCAGTCGTTGATTTACCTTACGGCGGACCGGTTACATTGGAAAAAAATTCCCACGCCTATTTTTTCGTCTTTTTCCCTGCCACAGGCCCTCCCTTGGCTTTCCCTGTGTCCCCTGGCTTCCCTCCTCGCCTATTTCGCGCCGCCGTAGCCTTCGCCGGTCCCTTCTTCAATTTCTTCATCCCTCCACGATGACCCTTGGGCCTTTGCTTCAAAACATTTTCTTGCGCTGCGCGCGATTTACTTTACAGCGGAGCGGGTGACTTCACTCAGAGGTTAATTTACTTTACGAGACGGACCGCTCAAAGCCAATTTTGGCACGTTGATTTACTTTACGGCGGACCGACCTATGGGTGAGTAACCGGGGGCCTACCAAGGACCCTTCTATTGACAACCACTTGTCATATACATTCCACCATCAATGAAACAAGTTCAACTGAACATGTGCTGATCACCTGCACGCACGTGCACGTCCTCAGAACTACGCCGCATCTTTCGATAACTTATTTTCAAACTCTCCTAACCTTCGAATGCTCATGGCAGGACTTTCAAATACTGAATTCCTGAAAGTTGTGTATATTCCAGACCCAATATTGCACTAGTTGCGAAATCTGACTGAAATCTGCGCATCTAGGGCCACGAAAAGTCGGGTGATTGCCGACAACCGGCAATCAACATTCACCTGTAGATTGTGATGTGATCAAATGGGCACACTGGCTTCTGCCCTCCTCTCCCATGTCCTTAGCGCGGTCACAGCCCCCTTCCGTTACCTCTTCCAACATCTACCAGCGCTGGCTGGACTCAAAGCCGAAATTATCTTCCAAGGACGATCCCGATAAATGGACTCAGCAGTGGGAGCGCTTTCTCGCGATCCCTCAGCCTAACGGTCTCGCACAATACCAGCTCAGCGCGAGCCACTCTCATATCGACGAACTACTTCTCTCCTGTTACCGCGGCTCATACCGCGATGTGTGCCGGATTCAGCACGAATTGTCGGTTACCGCCTGCAATATATCTGCGCACTACGACTTCGAGAAGGCGTGGCTGGGTTGGGACACGACGAAGAGGCGGGATTTTCTGGCGCAAGCGATTATAAGAGGGGAGGATACTTCGTCCCAGTATGAAGAGATCAGGCCATACTGTCGGGAAGTGTCCATTGCCTTTCTCGAGGGCTCCTTACTCGACGTCCTCAAAACCTGTTTGCTGGATGACATCTCGCAAATCCCGAACGAACCCATCATCTATCCGGTCGAATATATGAAAGGAATCGACGAGACGGTGCTACCTCCCGGTCACGCCCTGATGCGCCGTTATACGAGACTGAGGCAGACCCAGCTAATCTGTCAGTGATACTTCCCTGTGGACTTCATCTTCTCAAAATCGTCAGCAGACACAGTTCTGGGACAGGCCCTTACCTTGTACTTGGGTGATCCTGCCGTCCAGGCTCCGACTCTGAAAGGCAACATCAAATTGAAGGGTTACCCGCGCGAGTTGAAGAAGGCTTACAAGGCATTACCAGCTGCCTGCGAACGCTGCCGGAAACCAGAAACGGACCTTAAAGACCACAAAATGCAGGTTTGCGCCAAATGTAAGAGCATCGGACGCAACATGCCTTACTGTTCTCGGTCAGTGCATGCATTTCCTGGCCTTCGGCGCACCTGGACTGAGATATGTCCGTGTCATGATCTTTCCCAGCGAGTGTGTCAAAGCCGACTGGCCTCGCCACAAGATCATCTGCGGCAAGCCGTTGACCGTAGAATCCGCCACGTCGACCGCTGTCGTCGTCGATCCCGCGTCGGGTTACGGCAAGGCGCCATCCATCATTCCGCCGTTCACGCCTCTCCTCCGGGCATCGCGGGTGTGTTCCATCCGCCCACCCACAGGAGGATACAAGCGATCCGCTGCGCTCATCCGCCAGGTCCTTCTCCTGCAGCAGAACCCCTCCGTCGACTACTTCCTGTCCCTCCCGAGTAAAACAAACAATCTCGTATCCGTGTCACTCCCCGACGACGCAGAGTCGGCGCGGTTCTGCGCAGCGCGCGACGACTTGATGAGCACTGGAAATAGCGAAAGCTTTTGGGTCGTCTTCGTTGCCTTGGTTCAAATCGCGAAGACTTTGATTCAAACTGGACGGTATAAGCAGGAGTATCTGATCGTTCAGATGAAGAAGGAGTACGAGGTGGATGTGGTAAGTGGATAATTATAGTTGGACTCGGGCTTGGATCTGACACCGATTCAAAATCCAGTCCCCTTGAACGGCCCCAGGCCACCGATATGTAGATGTGCCAGGTCCGCTTTGATAGTGGTGTGTGGTATTGTCACGAAACTCGGGGAGATCTAATATGATCGTATCTGAATTGTTCATTCCAGGATGAAGAACCAAGGATGCAAGAAAAAAAAATCATAAGCCAAACCCATAGAGCGTACGCCCGCTGCGCTTAAGAGCGTATGTAATGTCCAGCGGCGTAATTGTGGTTCTGAAAGAAATAAGAAAAGAGAAATCAACATCGATATCTTGAACTTTAGCCCTTCTGCGGGACATACCGGTACCCATGTTCCATGTAAAGCAGGGCGTCGTGGACCACGCCCTCAAGGAATATCTTCAGCGAGCCCCGCATATCGTCGTAGATATTCCTGGAAATGCGCTTGACGCCGCCGCGCCGCGCAAGGCGCCGGATTACGGGCTTCGTGATGCCTACCGGAAATGAGAGTATCAAAGGAACTGAATCGATGTGAGTGTATGTAGACGCACTCAGTATAGTTGCGCGCGGAATCCGTCGAAACCTGGCGTGTAGATGCGGGTAGTGACTCTTCCCACCCCTGGTTACGCGTGGCTGAGGTTAGATTCAGCTTGAACGCTCGGGGTTGAGATTCAAGACTCGGGAGTACCTCTCCAGACTTGCGTGCCATAGAGTCTGGGAATGGAATGAATGTGGAGAGCGTGAATGAAAGGTGGAAGGTATTATAGGTAGGTAGGTGGAGTGAAGGTCCCCGCTGTTCGGCGACTTTGCGTTGTCATGGCTTTCCCCGTCGAAGCTGTGCAGTCAACTATATATCAATTTTTCATATCCTTCTGTTGTTTCTTCCCTTCAATGATATACCCACCTAGATTGAAATTTCAGGCCCGTTAAATTGGGCTCACTCAAACTGTTTTTTTTTTGCGTTGAAGAAAACAAAAACTACACTTTCGCGCATATGACCTAGTCCCGAGTCGAACGGGATTCTTCTGCCGAACCTCTGTACATATACAATTCGCAGATGCACGCCGCGTGCCACTGGATCTTCCTCTCCTATGTCCCACCTCGGATGAGAAGGGTTAAAATCAAACCGACTTTGTGGTTCCCCGTCAAAACTACGCAGCTACTAGTTCTTTCCTTTTCCTTTTCCATTCACCAAGTCGAAGTTCCAGGCGTCGGCTCTTGTTGAATACGTGCCACATCGAGGTGAGAAATGAGATAAGATAAGACAGATCAAAAAATTGCTATGCCTTCCAAGCGATGGCCTTGTAATGGGTGAGGAACGAGCTAGTTTTCATTACAGCGTCTGTCCAGAGAGACTAGGGTTGGCCCAGTCCCGAGTCGAACGGGATTTTTCTGCCGAACCTCTGTACATATACAATTCGTAGATGCACGTCGCGTGTCACTGGGTCGTTTCTTCTACGTCCCGTCTCGGGTGCCAAGCGGGGTTAAAAAATTGGGCAAGGTTTTAGGATGTTCGGTTCGAGTTTCACTTTCAAGTTAGACTTAGAGGTAATCCCGAGTTCACTGAACCAATACATATCTGAAAAGCAGAACTGGATCGGGGGTTAAGTTAGAGAACCAGACCCAAAACAAATGAGACCTCCGTCCGAATGACCCAGCCCCGAGTCGAACAGGGTTGTTCCGCTGAAACTGCTATAAGCTTAATACAAAACATATACGCACTCCGCATTGCACTGGGTCTTACATTGCTCCTTCACATTTGGGGAGTGGGGGTGATATTCGAGTTTGCAGGCTTCAAGCTTCGAGGCCACTAAAAACGAAGCAAGGCTGAATTAAAATCGGCGGAGGCCACGTGCCGACGCGTTATCGATGCCAGAACGATGTCGTCGGAGTTTGAAACACTCCTTGTTTCCTGCCACCACCATCTCGTCCTTCCTCGCGGGTCCCTCCCTCCTCCCAGTTTACCTAAAGGCTCTCCTCCAATCCCTAGACAGCTACCGCTTTGATATTCCGTTGGTCCCGACATAAAGAAAACGGTAACCGGACTCCAGTGGAGAAGCAGGGACAAGTATTCGTGACCTGTCCAATTCCTCCTGGCAGCTCCGGCAAGTGTCATCTATCTTACTGCTTGTCCTATTTTCGGTTCATTTTTTGCATCTCCCCGGGCCGTGGAGTTGAATCGCGGCCTTGTATCTCCTCCTCCGAGACATGCTCACGGACCTCGTAAGCGTCCACACCGCCGCTCTCCTGGAATCGAGCGGTATAGAAGTTTTTATGTACTCCGCAACTCCACCCTCAACTTTTCCACGGACTTGCACGACTGTCACGTTTTATCTCGTCGCCGGAAGTTGCACAGTGGCAGACACGAATTTAGGCGCATAGCGAATAAAGGCCAGTCATTCTCCGTCCCCGGCTATGCAAAGGTGAGTCTCTTCCCACCTTGGCTTAGTTTCTTTTGAAAAATTCCCCAAAGCCGTCATCAACGGCACCTCCGACCCTACCGTGCCCCACCGCTACTAGTCCTGAGCGATAAATTCCTCCCAAAATACCGGCTATACGTTCGATACGTACATCCACGTCTCCGAGAGACCTAGGACAAACGGCATTGCAAGACGCGACGTGCGCCTTTGACATCACGTGGGCGCGAAAAATGATGGCGGCTCCGTAGCCGTTTGAGTCCTCACGGGCGCTAGCCGTAGACGCCTACGGCTTGGCTCTGACCATCCCGCGACCTCTGGATCCATGCCGCTTCCCCACTTCCTCAACAAAATCCGGGGCGCCACAGCGGGAAACCAAGTCCCCGCCGCGCCCCAAGTGCCTCCGGGCCACGTCGCGTCGTCGGTGGGACTCGCGTCGACGCTCGGTGCAGTGCTGCATCTCATGTCCAACTCGTACGTGGGATCGAGTGTGAAGCTGCTTCTCTTGGGCTCGCTCGTCGAAACAGGGCGACGCTTGTTCCGCTGGCTCATCGAGCGATTCGGGATCCGTGAGCACAATTCTGTTCTTTCAGGCCAAAACGTGATTACTATCTTCCCAGAGTACTCCACGACGATCCGCTTCACCCAGGGAGACCCGGCATACGAATGGATCGTGCTTTTCCTTGTTCGTCTCTCTTTTCTTGCTTTGTTTCTTTGTCCGAGCAATCTGACTTGTCAAGCGCAGACGCAAGAGAACGTCTGGCGTCGTTCGCGCGAGTTCATGGTCAGCGCAAGTAACTCCAAGCGCAAGTGGGCCGTGCGCGCAGCGTCGGACGTGTCCGTCAAGGCCAACGCCGAGTTCGTCCCGACGTACCAGCAGCCGCAGCTCTTCCGCTGGCGCGGCCATTGGGTCGAGGTCAAGCGCACTGGCGCCCTTGCGGGCGGTGCGCATTCGCCGGGATATGGGCATTACCCCGGCGAGGCTGGCAGTATCTACATAACGTGCGTATCTATTGTTGATTTCACCCCAGACGAGTAAATGAACGAATGGCCGCGCGCAGGGTATACACCCTCGACATGAACGTGCTGTCGGACCTTGTCGAGGATGCGCGGCTCCGCTACCTCGAGATCAGCCGCCCGAATGTCATAATCCACTTGGCCGATCAGGTCCGTGCTTTGTATTTTATTGCGCCTCACCCCATCTCTGGCGCATTTCAGAGCCATCATTTCGGACCCGGCGGACAGACATGGACAACCGTGAAGCACAAAACTCGGCGCGCTCTCAGGTGGGCGCTTGCTCCGTTTTATATCCAACCAGAGAAATTGAGTGGTGTATCTTGCTCACTAGTTCAATCATCCTCCCGCACGGCGTCCTCGACTCGCTCCTCGCCGACGCGCAAGAATTCCTCAAGGCAGAGAACTGGTACATCGATGCCGGCATCCCGCATCGGCGTGGGTATTTGCTGCACGGGCCCCCTGGGTCGGGGAAAAGTAAGTTACCTATCAAAGATAGATTTCAGTGGAGGCGCCAACGAGCGCTTCGACTGGAACATTTGATATTGATTGAATGCTAAATTAATTTTCCAGCGTCAACGATCTACGCCCTCGCGGGCACGCTGAACCTCGAGATATACTCCCTATCCCTTGCGTCTAACTTGTGCGTCTATTCCCTCCCTCCTGCTCCCTCGTATTCCGCCTCATATTGGATGTAAATTGATGTTGTTGCTTTTTTTAACAGCGTAGACGACGGCTTCCTCCAACGCGCGGTCTCCTCCATCCCGAAGCACGGGCTGCTCCTCATCGAGGACATCGACTGTGCGTTCCCCGCGCGCGACGACGAGGAGGACGAGGACGGTGGGGGTGCGGCGTCGATGTTCCTCGCGGCGCAGAACATCCCCAGGCCGCGGAAGGCACGCAGGTCGGCGGTAACGCTCTCCGGGCTGCTGAACGTCATCGATGGCGTTGGGAGCGAGGAGGGGAAGCTCTTTTTTGCGACGGTACGTCCGTCTCCCTCCTCTCCCGCTCACGTCCATCTCTCCTTCAACTCCTTCTCCTTGTGATTTTATTTCATTTCCATGCGGATGCTGATGCGCAACTTTACATTCATGATAGACGAACTACATCGACCGGCTGGACGCAGCACTGCTGCGCCCGGGGCGCATCGACCGCAAGGTCGAGTACGGGTTGGCGACGGCACCGCAAGCGCACGCGCTCTTCCTCCGCTTCTTCCCCCCTGTGCGCTTCCCCGACTACGCTGCGCCGCTCGCCGACGACGACCCGCTCCTGCTCGAGGTGCTCGAGTTCACCACTAATGGCGGGGAAGGAACAGAAACACCCACGACGCGCATCGCCCTGCTCGCCGCGACCTTCGCCGCGGGCGTCCCCGCAGGCGAGTTCAGCGCAGCGGAGCTGCAGGGGTTCCTGCAGGGGCACAAGACGCGCCCGACCGAGGCGGCGGTGGGGGCGCGCGCGTGGGTGGAGAGCGTGCGTGTGGAACGGCGGGAGGCGGAGCGGAGGAAGGAGGAGCGGAAGGCGAAGGCGCAAGCGAGGAGGGCTGGGGCGGGGGGTGGACATGGGTTCTCGATGGGCGGGGCCGGGGGGACGGGGACGGGTGTGGGTGCGAATGGGCTCCCAATGGGGGGTGCAGGCATGAATGGGAATGCGCTACCCATGGGCATGCAACCCGTAGGCGCAGGCTTGAATGCGCCGCCAGTAGTACCCGCGCCGAACAAAGTTTTCGGCGAGGCTGCGGTGACGATCAACGGTGTCTAGTGGTTGTATTATCATTATCTCGAGTCTATATCGAGGAGATTGGAAAGCGAGGTTTCTTGCTGTTGCTTTTGGCATTTGTATCGTCTGATTGGTTGTTCATACATAACGCACTCGCATCTCTGTAGCGCTGCAACTCGTTCCGTGACCCAAACCAAAAGGCATTATAATCAAGGTACGTAGAGATTTTCACAAAACGTCTCAAGTCTGTCCGGAACCGCGGGTCCTAAGCGCCTCCTGCAACTCCATTCCCTCCGGCCGCGCGTGCGATTGCAAGAAGCGTGTGGGCCATACGTAGGTGTAGAGGTTCATCACGGTCCACAGCGGTAGCGTGTCGAAGATGTAGAAGTACCCCTCGTGGGTTGATAGGAAACCATTAACCCTGCAACGAAATAAATTCGACTCAGTAAGAGAAAACATTGTGAGAAGAAAGAGAGAGAGCACTGACCCGCCCGCGAACTCGGCGATACGGTACCCCGAGCGCATCTAGAGGAAAGGAAAATCAGGATCCGTAGGTCGAGCAGACAGCCGGAGGTGTGATACGCACCAGGATCCCAACGCACGTCAAGCACAGTGTCCAGTATAAGATGCGCCAGTCACTAACTTGACTCCGTCCAAAGAGTGTGTAGGGCTTCTTCTCCGGTGCCGGGCGCCATACGTCAGGGAAACGTGTCCGCCTGCAGGGAGCCAAGAATTCACGGTGGAGCATGTGGGGATGCTGAACGACTTACACGCGCCAGCCGAACACGACGATGATCAGCGTGAACAGCAAGAAAGAAGCCATCTGCAGGACGAGGCCGACGATTACGATCTACGGGGAATGTTAATAACGATCGCAGTGTCGAGGTCGGAGCAGGGTGGCGTATGTATGTACCTTGCTCCCGAGACTCATGATGCTCGCTTTGTGGACCCCGCCTAGTCCGCCGCCCAAGCTTTGCACATTGAGGGTGATGACATCACTCCAGACAAAGAACTTGAAGATGCGCGAGGGACGGATGAGGAGGCAGGAGTCTGTCACTTTCTTGTCGAAGGTAGAGGATAAGCGTGCGAGGAGAATATAGTCGATGGCGAGGAATGCGCAAGGGGCGAGGAGGATGAGCTAAACAGACAACAGGATCAGTGGGCAAAGGGCGTGCACGTAGAATGAGTTGACAGACCAGATCCATAGCTAGGTACAGTCCAACGGACTCTGGAGAGTCTGAAAAAAGGAGTCGCATAACAAAGCCCACGGTCATAGCTTCCGACGCCACAGGTCAGAATACGGGCTATATAACTGGATAATATGCACGTACCCGTCATGCCGATAGGGAGGGTGACCATGAACATAGGCCGCCCAGTCCAGAAGAAAACTGAAGATATACATGAACGTCGGATGAGATTTTCTTGCCAAAACTCACGAATCCACTGTGCGATCGCAGATGCTCCATAATGCGCGAGAGCAACAACTGCAGGAGGTTTTATCGGAATGAATCCACCACTGAATTCGGCGTAAGGGTAAATCTATCGCCGGGGGTGGTGGGTGTCAACACGCACATAGGACCTGTTATTTCAGCAGCCAGTACTGAAGTGACCGCTGCAAAAAGGACAAGGAATCGAGCAATGTGGGCTGTCATGTTTTGGGTGGCGAGAAAGAATCCCAAGACAGATACCTTATTAAAGAGTGCGCCGTGAGCTTCTAGACATCATCAGCGGACCTCTCGGCTGGACAGCCAATCGGCAAGCTGATTGTGCTCGTATCAACAAAAATCATGAAGCGCAGTGGGATAGCACTGCGGAACACTGCGGAGGATAGGAAGGTACATTTGAGGTCCATTGGGATATATTTGGGATATAGGCTCTTACGCAAAGTCGTCCCTGCCCAGTCTCCGAAATTAGCAGTTTTCAAATGAGATTTGACCAACGGCTTTTGTGTAGGGCTTGTGCGGTCCGAGTCCAGCGGTCCAGACACCGCCGGCACTGCTTTGCTCCTGCAGTTTGGCACCCAGGTACTTACCGTCGACAGATTTCGAGGTAGGCTCTGTGTACGGGGACCTGGAACGTACTGAAACGAGTTTGACAGAGAATCGCTGAAGTAGATATCGAGTGTGATCCGGCGAGTGCTGGCGATTGACATGGGTCTCTGACATTATGGCTACTTCCGACCATCGTAGAACCGCGTCTGGTAGGGAGGTATGTAGGTAGCGGCCGGTCCCGCCTAGAAACTTCGGTTGAATTGCGCTTGACGGTGTTCTGTGCCAAGGCACCGACTGCGCAGCAGACTGCGCACGCTGCGGTGTACATACCACTCGTACCACTCGTCGCTTCTATCCGATTTGGTGGTTCGGTAATATGTTCTTAGCGGCAGTGGCCAACATAGCGCTCGGGCACTGGGCAGAATACCAGCTAGATCATTTCCTGGCTAGCTGCTTCAAGTTTCGACAATTCTGGGTCTCGGTCAGAGTTTGTGCTTCTCCGATGACTTGAGCTCATGAAGGCCTCCGACGGAAATTCAACTTTCCAGTGGTGCAGGGATGCTTTGCAGGGATGCTTTCAGGTCAACTTCGGAGTGAGGTAAGAGTCGGGAGGAAGATTAGGACCGGTGCATATGCGGGTTGAGGTTTGATACGAAAAATCCCAGTTGGAAACTTCTTGTCCGGACTTTTTTATAGCAGGGGTTGTGAAAATTTGTCCGGATGATGTTCTGGCCAAAATTTTGTCCGGATCGTGCTTAGACCTCAAAAACACTAAAAAAATCCCCAAAAAATCGAAAAAAAAATCCTAATGCTTTCTACGCATCTACATCGGCTTCCTCCTCTATATCTACGACATTTATATTAGATTTTCCATGCCTCTCAACTGTGTTAGCGCAGTAAGTCTGCGTAGTAACCCCCGCAACCAAGCCCCTTTGCTCCGACTGGTATAAGATTGTTTTGTGCAAAAAAAAACTACTCGCAAGCCTGTGCCACAGGATAAGAAGAAGCAGGATAATATTGTAGCCCAGCGATGTCCCCTTTCGGAACGTGCCGGGTTGTAGTGGCCCGTAGCTTTGATGTACTAGTATGTCCTGGGCCACACATTGTCCACATCAGCATTGCTTCTTCATTGTTGTACAGACACGGCAACTATATACACTCTCCCATTTGCCGATGGCCCTCTGGATCTTGGCTGACCCCGGTGTCCGGACTGCGGTCTGACTTAATCCCAGCCATGAACCTTGTCCGGATTGATTGAACAGAGTTCGTTGGCCAAGAGACTGATTTTGTCCGGACTATGACCCTAGTTGGGTCGGGATCTTGATATTTCTTGTCCGGACTCGGTATCTTATGTCAACCGGCATATGCACCGGTCCAGGACCGGTGATTATGCCTTTCGAGGTAGGATACTGAAAATCGCCTGTTTGGAGCTTTTGTCCGGACTAATTTTATTTTCCCACGCTTTCTGAGACTGCAGAAATCAAATTTTCGGTGAAGCGGTCACTTTTGTGTTTTTTTGGTCGAGAATTTTCCGAAATCTTGTCCGGATTCCAGTATCCTACCTCGAAAGGCATAATCACCGGTCCTACCGGTCCTGGAAGATTCCAAGCGTGTGACTCTGTATATCATGATGTGACTTCTTATGTAGCGGTCACGGGACGTGACGGACGCGTCGCGACGCGTTAAGCGGCTTTAAATAAGCGTGGATTTAGAAATCGGAATTTCACGTATCGTACGACAGCATTAATCGACAAATTTAATTTACTTCTTGATGTCAACTTCTTGAGCTGGAACAAAAAAAAAAGGAGGGTCCGTATTTCCTTGCTAGTTTCCCGGTGTCACTAGTGTTATTACATAGGAATAACCCCAAAGAGTCCCGACGATTATCATGTTCTCCGTTGAAGTCCAAGACTGTATACTACCCATCCAATCCAAGTCAAGCGGCAACTCAGCGATTTTGTCTCCATTTTTCATAATCTGCTTGTTGGCAGCCACGAGATTATTGAGCTGTGGTATCTCATGGCGTCCGCAATTGTAGTCATACTCCTTGCCGGTGGCCGTGTCGAACGCGCGGATCGCAACGATTTCCTTGGAAGTGAAAGACAGGCTATACCACACAACGAGATACCTGTCGTCAGAGGTGTATTCGAGCTTTTCCTCGTACAGCTCGTTCCCCTCGATCTCGCCGTCAACCTGTATTTCAAACATGATATGCCCATCAGAGGCATCCGTGATCATAATGCCCAGGCCGAGTGTCGACTCGCCCCGTAGATGATGGAAGAAAATTGCGAGGCGGCTGCCATTATGCGAGAACGCGACGGCCTTGAAGGTCCTATTGGCATACGGGACCGGGCCAAGCAAGATGCGTCTCTCCGGGAGATCCCACAAAGTTAAAGAGCTGTCCTTTGTGATCGTGGCAAGTTTCGAACAGTCGGCGGAAATTTTGAGGCCAACAATGGAGTGCGTGTGCCCTAGTGGTGCACCATGTAGCTGCCAGGTCAAAGTATCCCAGAGATGGACGACCCCGTCTTTCGAACCAGATGCAAATAGTGTGTCATCACCCGAGAAATCAACAGCAACTATTTCGGCGTGGTGGGCATCCAATGGCGGTAACACTGCGCTTCCGTCCGATGTATTCCAGACAATCAGCGAGTTATCTTGAGACCCTGTCACGAACCGAGTCCTATCTTGGGTGAGTGAAATACAACTAACATAGTCTTTATGGCTTGGCTGGACGGAAGTTTGCCAACTCAGTGCCATGCTAGTTAGACTCCAAATCCGAACGTATAGATCCGAAGAGCTTGAGACAATGGTCTTGTCGTCCGGCGCAAAAGCCAGCGCAACAATCGGGCCGCGATGAAGGGTAAACGGTACCATAACCTCCTTTCCCCTTTCGCTATCCCAGATCCGGATTTCTGAACGTTGAGTGCCGGTCGCAATTCTTTCGCCGTTGTGTGAGAACGCGAGGGTAAAAACCGCCCCGTCTGCATGGGCGCAGTTGAGCAGCATCGATCCTGTCAATGTGTCCCAAACTCTCATTGTCCTATCCATCGATGTTGAACCAATCTTGGTATCGTCGGGGGAGAATGAAACACAAGTGACGGGACGCGTGTGGCCAAGAAATGTTCTTTGTTGGGTACCGGTTCTGTACCATAATCGGACGGTGTTGTCCACTGAACCCGAAACGACCATCTGCTGGTTGTGGGAAAAGGCGACGCTCTCGACGAGACCTTGGTGGCCGGCGAGCAACGGGGTGAGTGCAAGTTGAGACTCCGTGTTCCATATTTGGACCATGCCATCTCTGAATCCGCACACAACGGTACAATCATCTGCTGCCACGGCAGCACAACTCATTTTCCCTTTATTGCCGTATCCTTCTCCATCTCGAACTTTCAACGTCGTGAGGATGAGGCCTGTATCCACCTCAAGAACGCTTAGGTCCCCCTGGATCAATGCATATAGTAGCCGGGAGCCGTCGGAGGAAAGCTGAGTGGAAATGACACCGTGCGTGCTCTTCCGACCAGCACTGTTTGGCGTAGAAAAAATCTCGATCCCCAGGGATGTATTCCACACCTTCAAGGTCCCATCAAAGCACCCCGCCGCCATTTTGTCGCCGGATTTCGAAAACGATAAAGACTGTACTTGAAGGATGAAACCGGTCAGCGTCATCAGCGAAGGACTCCAGTGCTGCAAACATCCGGAGACGACGCTGAACTTTTTCTCCCCACTGAACAACGCGGAGATTGCGGTGTTCTGAGGACAGAATGGCAACGCCGTCTCGTAGATATAAGAAGGATGGGTTTCAATCGTTTTGGAAAAGTCTTTGACGAATCTCCATCCGTCGTATAGTATAACGTCGAGCGGCGGATTCAATGTGAGGGACTATGGCTTGCGAATTAGCAACGTAAAACGATGCAGAGGAGATAAGCTACCAGTTGGAGTTTGGAGTTCCACTCCTGCATCTGGTCAAGCCAACCAATCGCATTCCTCGATTCACCTAAAATGCTGAGTGCTTCGAGCCAGTGCAGAAAATGCAGGACGAGGAAGGTGTGAACTTCGCAAGTCAGTTGAGCGCTCGGGAGGTTGATCCGGCCGACGTGATGTACCCATGACACGGATGCGTAGGCGACTGCATCGGGAAGGGGAGATCCAGTATTCCTTGCAAGCCTACCGTCCAAGTGTTGTATGCAGCGGGTAGCCATCAATTTATGTTCAACCTCTTCGCCGATGAACCAAGGGAGCTCGGCACCACACCTGGCTGGATCGACCAGGTAGTCACGAACAGAGGGATGGATGACACGGACACGACGAGTCTCATCAATTTCGATTATGCTGTGGAGGCGGGAAATCAAGTCTTCAGTGAGGTCATTGTCGATCTGAAGAATATCGGTGATGGAATGAATGGATTGCGGGTTCTGGGAGATGACGACAATTGCCAACATGTCATGCATGTACTTTGAAAAGTCGTCGTCGCTCCAGGGTCCGGCCTCGAGGACTGCGGTGTGATATAAATCATCGAGTGCTCGTGCCCGAACAGATGCATTTGCGAGTAGCTGTTGCATCCGTGACGTAGAATTAAATTTCTTGATATATGAGCAGGCCACTGCCGCCCAGATGAAGAGCCCCCCCGCTTGTTTGACGAGAGATTCCAAGACATTCTTCTCCGACCATCCTGGTGGGGGCGGGATACCATCAATCTGAACCGAGATATAGGAGCGGATGTCGTCGTCGATGCCTGTAGCTAGGTTGAGATCCAGGACCCGGAGATCGGCTACATTTCCCAATGCGCGTTCAATACTGGGATATCTTCGGCTCGTAATCATGACGCGCACAAAATCTGGAAGTCGACCTAAACCGCTGGAAAGGAGCGACAAAAATGCCTCTTGTAAAGGACTGTCTCCACCTTCATCCAGAGCATCAATGATAATAACCAAACGCTCCCTGTTCTCAACTTTGGCCAACGGCTCCACCAACAACCGTTGGAATCCAAGCTCCGGGGCCATGGCAAGAGTGAGCGGGTGCTCGGACATGCAACGCAGAATTGCATCGGCAATGTCCTTCCGATGTCGAGCCAGCTGGTATGCAATGGTGGCGATCATACGAGAAGGCTCTGAGCGCTCCTCGACGTCCCTGTTGAAGAATACAAAACTCCCGAGACAGCCGAGACTTTCAAACAAATTCGCCATCGTGGTTGAGATGGTGCTTTTCCCGCTGCCAGCATGGGCGTGCATCCACAGGATTTTGCTTGACGACAACAAGGCCCACTGTGTGAGTTCTGAGATAACGCTGGATCGCGTGCCTGGCAAGCAAGTCGTGGTATGCGGCATGCGCAACGGATTGAGGTTTATCAAGAGCCGGTCATGAGCTACGAGGTAGATAGATACATTAGCGATGCCCAAAGCAGAATTAAATTCCAATTACTCGTGTCCCCCATCTCGTTGACGATTTCAAACGTCCTCTGAGCTATCCCGTAATATGTGGACCTAGAAATTTCTGATTCTAAATCTCGAAGCTCTTGTTGTAATTTTTCGATGTAGGAGTTGTCATCCGAGATCAAAATGTGAGCTACCGACAACCTTTATGAGGGGAGTAAAGGGGATGTGGATGCACAGTACAGACCTGGATTAGCGTGCTCTCGCTTGGATATGAACAAGATACAACGCATAATACATTGGAGTATCTCCTCTACCATGACGGGGTATTTTTCGAGGAGCAACGCAGAGTCTACAAGCTCGAGGATCGCGTGGATTTGATGAATGAGCGCCGACAGTTTTTCATTTGCGGCCATATGCCCCATGAAAATCTACATTGATTGTTAGATTTTATTTTCTCGTAGCGAAGGATGAAACACTTGTAATATTCCTCCAGCGATTGAGTAAACTGCAGTTGAGATGGGGTTGATCTGATGTGGAGTCAGAAGAATCGCTAATGATCGCACAGGGATATCACCTGGGCAATTGTACTAGACAAGCGCGCCAGACGTTCGAGACGTCGAACAACTTGCTGGAAAGTTTCATAAGAGTTGAGGGATTTCGTAGATTGGAGATTCGCTAGCTGTGCTGATACAAATGCGATGTCCATGCGGTCAACGTGAACCGAAAGACGGAGACTTGGCGATATGACTGTATGTTTATCCGGCTTCAAGGGTAAAGATATACCTGAGGAATTACATGAGAATACGACAGGTGTTGGCTGGATACCGATTTTACATTTGTGTTGGTCCATGGCTTCGAGCATATCCTCGACGGTGATATGTGCCCCGGCGAGTCGTCTGTTTCTCCTCCAACGACCACGGCGTTCGTATATTTCGATTCGAACAACTGTTGATAATGGGACAGACAAACTTGATCGAAGTTGGTACACCAGTGGCTGCAGATTTAGGATTACGTACGAGGGCAAAGTGTGGTTCCATTGGGCCGTCGATGAATCTTTGGTATAGAAAGTGTTGAGGGAAGGCACGCGAAGCGAAGCATACATCTGATTTGCTGCCTGTACGAATGAGATACCCGACACGCCAATGACTAAAATAATGAGATATCCTCAGTCAGAGATGAGAGGGCAGAGGAAATGCACAGACTACAGATCTCCACACGCACGGCCGCGCTGGGTGGGTCAGATAGCAACATGCTATCCATTCGAGCCATTCTTCGAGTGGATGAGGGACGGTAAGGAACGCGAGTCACACAGCGCTGCACACCGTCACCCCATGGCCAGAAGCTGTTGTGTGCTCACACGAACAGCAGGCTTGTTCCGACCTCGGTCCGATCTAAGATAGCTGTGGGTGGGCCATTTTTCAGAGCAAACATCGCACTTGCCCATTGAAGAATGTTGGGTCTTTTGAGTCTCGCTTAGGAGCTGCTTAGGAGAACCATGTAGACTGGAGTACTCGCGCCTTCTGACAATGATATCTGGATGGAAAGCTGTTCAATGTTATCGGGATAAAAAGATGATACGGTACATACCGATTTCGACAATTTCCACTGCGTATCTCGAACGCCAGACCAACACCAGCCAGACAAGTTTCAAGTCTGCGCTCCAGAGTCTTCGGGATAATGGGATATTAATCTGATCCGACTTCGTAGTGTGTGAATTGCTCGACAGCTGTGGGATTTTAACGCTATGATACCTTGACCGGAAAAGTAAGAAAAATTACCTAGCCCCCAGACGAGAGGGTATTTTGGCAAGTGCCCATGGAGGTGTGCTTGGCGAGCTCGTAGCAAGCTGCCGAAGTCTACTGGAGTGAGTGCCGAGATTCAATTGGATGCGGCACATGATAGCGTCTAAATTTGGACAATGGTTCTGAATCTTTGTCAAACCGAATCGCCGTCGTCTTGCCTTTGTCGGTCATGATGCCTTTCGTCGAACTCCTTCTTCCTTTCCACCATCTCCCTACATCTCCCACTCACCTCCTCCCCCATTCCGCTGGCAAGACCGGCAGCCATATGCTGAGCGGCGCGAGAATGCCAATGTGTTCGCACCGTCGTCTCGGCTTTGGCTAAGAGGCAAACTGGGCGTAATATCGGTGTGGGGTCGTCCCCTGCCAAAAATGCGTTCAATGAGTCTCTATCTTGAATTTCTTACCTGAAATTTGAGACTCCGCGTCCCTAAATCATCCCCGTCATCCCTGCCCTGCGCTCTGTCGTGCCAGAGCGCGCCTTTGGCTCGTTGGCTCGTCATCGTGCCCGACACGCATTCCTGGCGGTTTCCCCTTGCCCGACGCACCTTCGCGTCAGCGCGCCGATGTCGTTTTACCCCGTTTTCCGAGCGTCGCACTGCCCGTTTTGGAGGAAGCGTTGTTTTGGGATGTTTAGTCCGGACGGTACAGCACTTTAACATTTCGAAATCCCCAATTTCTCGAGAGGTACGGCTAGACAATGATTCTTGGTCTCCAGGGAACTTACCACGGTCTCAGAGCATCATGAGCACGAACGTGAAGACCTCCACGAATTTCCAGGCAGCGCAGACACAAAAGCAGACAAATGCTTGTGGCGTCGGACACTTCGTCCAAGCATTGGACCAGGGACTTCGATATGGAGGGCAAGTGAACGTGCAGAAAGAGCAGGTAGTTCAGGGGGTTTTCGGGTGCGCCTGAGACCTTCTCTTGAATTCCTTGTATCCCCTGACAGGCGTCTCGACCACCTTGCAGAAAGTCTTCGAAGACTGTCCCCTATGTGGTCACCCGCCCAGGGCATAATAGCCTGTACATGTTCCCGGAGGCCAGTGCGGATACCCGTCCAAGTAAACCGGGCTTCCATCGTGCGCATGTGGCGCTACCCAACGGCGGAGGTGCATATTGTGTGTACCGCCCAGGAGGAGAAGGGACGAAACGCCTTGAATTCGAGTCCCTGGAAGGTGCGTTGTCGTTCTCTATCCGAAGAATACTGCCACTGACGATAGTATGGGCACCGACAGACCTCCTCGAGTCGGCCAGGCAGTAGCGCCCATCGGCTCTGATAGATAGAGAACGCCACAACGCACTGTACAACCACAATCATCATACATAGTCCTTGGAATGGATACACACATCCCTTACCTACCCCTGCCATGCTCTCTGAGAGTCCCTGAGGGTCTGTAAAGCCCAGAGGTAAGTGGGATCAATTTGTGTGGCCACTTGGGGCGAGGGCTCCCTTCGCATTTTCGTGAGCTTTGGTTTGCTCGGGGACCATTCTACACGTTTGGAGCACATCCCGCCGCAAGTGCGAAGCCTTTCGACACCTTCACTCGACGCCACATTAGCGCTTGTCGCCGGCGCCTAAAATTAGGTGTGGCGGAGAGCGCGACTGTCAAAACGCCAGACCACGTGACCGAGAAGAGTCACAATCTCGCGAAACCAGATAGCAAACAAGGTCGAAATGGAGCCAGATTCCACAGCGAGTTTATGTTTTGGACACGGGAGAGACTCGAGCCAGTAGCGGTGAGTTTCCCTGGATTTATATGTGACAGAGTAACATAGGCCAAGGCACAGATTTTCTTATGGGAGCCTTTTCCAGCAGAGTGGCGCGACACGTCCGAGGAAAGCAGAAGCCTTTCCACTAGTGCACGTTCTGAAGGAGTTTCGGGCGAAGATCTCGCCATCCCGGGGGCAGTCCAAGAGATGCAAAGGTGATGGCAGAGAACGAGGACACGAGAATCAAGACGACAGAACTCAAAGCCAAACGCCAGACTCGAAGCTAAGGTACGTCGCCGATGACGAGAGATAGACGAAACTTCCTAGAACAAACTATCCGGTACGATTGTCAGCGCAAGTCAAGGACGTACATGGTGGTTGACGCATTAGATTTTATCCGTGCTAACCGATCGGCTTCAGCCTTTCCAGAAATTCCGAATGAAGCGTATACAAAGAAAGAGGTCAGAATACATGGGACTGACTTACCGAGATGAGTTCCCGGGACATACAAAGCGAGAGCGCTCACCGAAACCATCCGTAGTCTAGCCAAGCCAAAACGAACACGAGTCGCTTCGAGAGAGCCGGAAGGTGAGATACAAACATCCAGAGGCAATGTGTCTGACCAGATGGATTCCCAGTCGATTCCTAGATGCAGCGTCGCACAGAAGGTGTCCGCGTAACGTCACGCCTCTTGTGGCAAGTCTTCGCGGAGGAGATAGGAGGCGAAGGGCGCGGCAGCAATCGTGTAGAGGGCGAGCAATCGGCCTGGAGATGCTGAAGGGGAGCCTGGTCGCAGGTACGACGACCAAATGCGAGGACCGGAAGACGGAAGGGAAAGGAGGAAAGGGACAAGCGCGATTACAAGGACAAACATCGATCATTCGCTAAGCCTTGCCAAAACAGCTACTTAGCGTGGCGAAGCTGTAACGGCGCCAAACAGATTAGCACTCGGATACTAGCTCGCTCAAAAACCTGCACTCATCCCGTTAATTTCTCTCCTCCGTTTTTGGAGTGATCATCGATTTTCGCAGGACGAAAAAGTGCGATAGCACCTCTTGTCGGCCGAGTTTAATCGTTAAATCCGAGAAAACAGTGTGGCGTACATCTTTCCACACAGCCTTGTCGTGGCCACACTAAATTCTCGGCCGCCGCGACAGGACGGACTCAGAATTTTTTCGGCGCCTATTTTGCGCCCACAGCGCATATTGCATCACGCGACTTCCGACGCGCGACGCGTTAAAAGAGACCGCCGGCTACTCGGTATTGCGTTTTCGTGTCAGGGTCAGGAATCCGATTGATTATTACTGATACATACGCACCGCCGGGCGTAAACACCGACATGAGATCCAGATTCGTCTCCGGGATCCGTCGAGTCTGAAACAATAGGAAAGGCCGAAATTTATAAAGGCGCTCGGCCCATGGCTGAAAAAAAGGCGCCCCTCGCGTTAGAATAGCCGGCGCGAGAGATTATATGTCTTCATGGCACCGAAGGATGGGATGAATGGGAAGAATTCATGTAGGAGGGAGGAGTTCATGCAGGAAGAATTCATATCGGAAGAATTCATGTTATGTGAGTGCTGTAGGTCTGAAACTATTCGCCCGATGACATTGAACGGCGCGACACATCGGATCCCATGAAAAACACGTAACTTTCAGCATGAGACGATGTACGGCGCGTTGGCTGCGCGTGCATCACGGAAGGGCGAGAAGGAGAGAACGCCAATGTTTGAAGCGCAATTGGGGTACGTTTTTGTGAGCCAGTGGAGATGTGTTTGAGATCGAGTTGCTTCGTGCCTCAAAGACATAGCGGCCGGGACTGGCAGGACTGCATGTTGTGTCATGCGGAGCTGAATTCGATGTCACTCAACCAAAAAGGTAAAGCGCTACGTACCGATCGTCTCTAATACCCATTCCCCCAAGTCGACTGTTCTTCGACTGGCCAGATTCGACGCGTAGATCTCGTGAGTCCGACGCGTATTGATACTATTGAAGGGGTCGATTGAGTAGGGCGCGAGTGGCATCGCGTAAGGGGGCAAGTGACCATGAGAGTGAGGCCAGACGAAAGAGTTGGAATGCAGGTAGATTGATGAGCTCGAAGAGCCCCCAGTGGCATAACTCAAAGAACGAGGCCTGTGTTTGGTTTTGCATCATACTACACGTGATAATGAATTCTTTTCCTCCACCTTCATGGCAGAATTCCACCGGTAGGCTGTTATGAATGCGTCTAAATCGTACTCTTCTGGTCTGAATTTTCCCGCGAAGTGCCCTGAGGTCGGGGTGCCTTTCGACGCGTCGCGACGCGTCCGTCACGTCTCGTGATCGCTAATGTCACGTTGGTTTGTGACGCTTTCGCTACTCGCTGCTACTTTTCTTTTGACAATTTCTCCCTTTCAAAAACCCATGGTTCTTAATTCAAGCTCACGAGAGTCCGCCCCGCTGCGGCGTTGCGTCCTCGGATGCTCTGGCAATCGCCCTCAAAGCTCCGTCCTTCAAACTTGGCTTGTCATTAATCCAGCGCCGAACGGCGAAATATGGCCCACTGCTGCTCTATTCCTCTTATTTTTATCTTCCAATTTGATTATGTTCTGAAGAATTTCCGATTAATTCAGCGTTGCTTCGAGACTGTGCGCCTTTGCGACTTTTCCCAAGTGTGACTCATTTTACGTGATGCTGTGACTCCGATCCCTGACATGTGCGCCCAGCCGTCCCGACACACTGCCTCCTCTCTGGTCAAAAGCTAGACTCTCCTCGCCCAGAATCTGTCTATTTTCGACACCCATGGCGATGGCGCTGAATGTTGCATCCCCTGGGACCAGCTCGGTTGAAGTCGTGCATGCTGAGAGTTCCGGAGTCCTTGAATCCGTTGCTGGCCCCGAGGAGCTGGGCGCACTTCCTTTCTTTGATGATGACCCTTGCGGGCAGTTTGGTGAACGGGAGCCCCGTGTACGGGATCGCGGAAGCAGTAAGTCGACGTTGCAAGTCCCAGTACTCATCTGAAACTCGTGGACAGTCAACTGTGTCGCCGTCGAGTGCTGGAAGGCGCTCCGAATCACGAAGACACACGCAAAATCCACGCCGAAAGACCTCAGCCTCTTCCCGAACCTACAGCTCGACATTGTGCTAGAGGTTTGTCTAGTATTTAGATCGAATGTCGCTCATACTTATATGTGTGCGTTTCTATGCAGGTTCTCGGACACCTGCACCCTCTCGACCTCATACACGTCGCACGGGTGAACAAGGCATTCCGTGGCCTCCTCCATGCCCCCATCTCGGCCGGAATCTGGCGCTCCGCGTTTGTCGTACATCCCCCGCTTCCCACGTGCCCGCCCCACATTCCTGGCCGCCGGTGGGCCAAACTACTCTTCGGGCCACGTCAGTGTGATGTGCGTTTCTGTCCTGCTCTCGCTTCAGACGTCTCATGTAACGTAGGAATGCGGCGCGTCGAACGCGTCTCCCGATCACAAAATCTACCGGCGTCTCTGCACGAGCTGCATGAATCGCATGTGCGTCCACTTACATCGCAGGCACACGGTCGATAATGAATCTTGGCAGCCTCTTCAACGGTGTGCCAAAGTATTCATCCTCGCACGAAGTTAACACTCTTCTTGCGAAGACGTTCCGGCTCGGTGGGTCCATCCTTCGTGTGTTTATCATATGCATGAGCTCAATTGAGCTCAAGATGGGTCGAGGGCCGAAGGCGAATCGGACGTTGGACGGATCTGGCCCGCGGACGGCACCGCAGTAGCGGAAGAGTATGAGCGGATAAAGGCGGCCGACGACCCAGTGACGCTGGAAGCCTTCATAGAGGAGCGTAAGAACGCCGTGCAAAAGGCGGAGGAGCTCGCGGAGCAGGCGGAGCGCTGGTCCGACAAGGTCTTCGACGATTCGCTCCTGCTCTTCGACAAGCAATTGAGACGCGTTGTCAAAAGGTCCGTGTGTTGTTGCTCGCATATTCTGCAATCTTCACTAACCGAAAAACTGCATGCCAACAGCGCGCGCAAACGCCTCGTGCAGGAGGGTCACGACCCGCGAGATGTCAATGCAGTTCAAGATTTCGGAGAATGTCCCCTTCTTGAGCACATCCCGCGCCTCACCTCGAAGCGGTGGAACAAAGCGCGCCCGCACGTCCTCCCGCTCGTCGAGGCCACCCGAGCCACGCGCCTCACCCACGAGCGCGAGCAGCTACTGGCCGCCCGCGAGCGCGCCGTCAGCGAGGCGGCCTCGTGCGTCCTACGCACGGCGCCCGCCGCGAGCTGGGCGTACCGGCCCCCGGGATATGCCATCGAGACCTTCGAACCCCTCCGTGCACTCGTGGACGAGCCGAGCGACGCTCCGCTGACCGCGGACGACCCGCGGCTCGCGGACGCGCTCGTGGGTCTCCCTCGGTTCGTGCGCGCGTGGCAGGCGGAGAAGCGTGCGCTGCTCGCGTCGCTGCTGCCGCCTGCGCCCGCGTCCTCCCCCCTGCGCGCCATCAACGCGGATGTGGAGGCGGACGAGGACGACGCGCGGCGCCTCGCGCTCGCGACGAGCGTGTTTACCTGCCTCGGCTCGTGGGTCGGAGCGCGGTCCGTGGCAGCGGGGCGCGCGCTCATCGGGTGGGAGGGCGCCGGCGCACACTTGCGCTGCCGGAGCTTGCAGCGCTACTGGGAAAACCGCGTGCATTACGCACCTGAAGGCGCGGAGGCGGCGGTGGCACTGCTGGCGCTTGTGGGTCTTGACCCCGAGTGGGCGACGGCGGGGGAGATGGATGCGGTGTGTGTGCAGAAGCGGTTTCTCTGCGTGCTGTGTCCGTTGGAGGGATACAAGCGCGTGCAGGGACGGCGCGCGATGCGCTGGCGGGAGTGTGTGAGTGTCGCTTTGGGTGCGATTGTTGATGCTAATCCCTCCGCAGGTGCAGCACACGATCGAGTGTAGGCGAATCCCGGGGAACGCGGCGCACGATGGGCGGCCCGTGTGGGCGCTCCTTACGGACGCGGGCGCGAAGGAGGTGCGGCGGCGGGAAAAACCGGATCCCGTCGCGTTCGACGCGGCGTGGGTGTGTGCGCTTTGCCCGGAGCACTTTGACGAGCGGGTAACGCTCGGCGAGGTGACGCGCCATGTGCGGGATGGGTGCGTGTTTTCCCTTCCCTCTCTCACCGCGTCTGTCGAGACTGACTTGGTGTGGCGCCCCCGCCAGGCACTTCATCCGCACCCCCGTCGAAGGCGTGCACTACATCTGCTTCCCCGGCGCGGAGCGCACTGCGCGGGTACCGGTTCTACTGTCACAGGAGCGCAACGTCGCGGAATTTCGGTGCAATCGATGTCCGCTGGAGAAGCTGCGCTCCCTGCGTGCGATTGGGAGGCACGTAACTGACAAGTACGTTCTTCGATTTTTTCCTTCTTTGTTGCCGCCTACTGAAGGCTGGGCGGTACAGACACAAAGTCGTGGCACCGAGCGATGCAGACTGGACGCGGGTGGAGCTGATATTGCGCACGACGCCGATGCCGCTGGCACTCGGGGAATATGACTGACGACGGACTGGTGGCGCGGGTGGATGTTAATGCTTAATCTCTGTGTGATTATTAACTTACTTATTGTATCGAAGGACACTTTTGTGACCCTTCCTGCTGTGTACTGACCAGCACCTTGTTGAGCTACTACTGGATATAATGCCAGCATCTTTGCCGTCGCCTCGCCTCGGCTGCACTTTTTCAATGCCCTCGGATCCTCTTTGCCCTGGCATGCATACGTGTCCGAGCTGTGAATTTTGGGAAAATCGGATTGGCGCCGTGGCCATCACTGGCGCGAATTCTCGGGGATTCGGAGCCCTTCTTCTGAATTGGGTTTTCTTCCTCTCAATTTTCCAGAGCCGTTGTCTCCCCCTTGTTCCTGAGTATTCAAATCCTTCTTCATAATAGGAAATGCTTACCCTTTACCGTCTGAAGTTTTCTGGAGCATCATTTGAGCTTTTTGGTGTACAAAATAGCGGGGATTTGAAACACTCTTCACGGAGGCTGTGATCCAGCAAACAAGATGGCGAACTGCATTCCTCGTCAGGTCCCGAATTCTTATCAGATTACAGTGAGTCGGCTGGAAGGGTATTCTGCGGTACTCATTTAGAATTCGACATCGCTTCCGATCCCACAGACGTTGCCACAGATGGTCTGCTGACGCCCAGGCACTCGCGCCGAGCCAAGTTGAGGCCAATAGTAAGTGTGCCGTGCTCCGGACAAAGGGTCTAAACCCTGGTGACCCAAGCTCGTGTTACCCCCGGTGTGCTCCCATTCGAGCTGCGGTCCGTTGCCATTTCGCAGGCAGTTTTTCGGGAGTCTGACCTTACGCTACCTCAACCTCTTCCTTTGACTGAGTAGCGTTCTGGACACTTGCCGTTCTCCTCCGTCTCGTCATTACCCCATGTGGAATTTCGAACACACGCATGAAGATCGAAATGGGAAGTGGGTCTACACGCTCGAACGAGTTACCC
Source organism: Mycena galericulata (assembly GCA_029289565.1). Taxonomy (NCBI): domain Eukaryota; kingdom Fungi; phylum Basidiomycota; class Agaricomycetes; order Agaricales; family Mycenaceae; genus Mycena; species Mycena galericulata. The sequence goes on from JARKIA010000096.1 coordinate 458,725, forward strand.
CGTCCCTCGATGCTATCCCTGGAGGACTCTGCGGTCATGTAGAACTTGCAGGTAGGTCATTCGCGATTCCTCAGCCAGTAACCATGGGAGACCTTACCTTGGCCAGACGCTTGCGAACCTGCCAGCAAGCTCTATGAGTCCGTCATTTTTCCGTTACAGTAGGCTCGGATCTATATGGGTTAATTCGACGACCAGGTATAAAAGCTGCATACGTTTTGGACTCTTGCTAGTCTTCGACACAGCAGACAGCTATTTTTGCTTGCAACATGCGTTTTACCTCCTTCATGTCTGTCGCTGTCCTCTGTGGCATCGTCTCAGGTTCCGTTCAAACTCTCAGTTGGTGAATTTTGTTTCACCGAGACACGTTTAGCCGTACCCACTGCTCCCGCCCCGAGAGACTGCTCGGCAGAGGTCGCCAAATACAACATGCAACGCCGAGAGGCCCGCGGAATCGCCAAGCGGACCTTCTACACCAGCATGCTTAATGTACGCCTTGCATAGTTTACCGCAGCTCCAGCTTGATATATTGTGTTCGTACAGCTCACCTGTGTCCTTTCTCCCGAAACACCGATGGGTGCGCAAGGGTCTTTTATCTGATACGATATCCTGCTGACCTTTTCGCAGAGGACTACATTGCCAACCCTGTCATTATTTCGATCATTTCAACCTAACATACCTCATGAGTATTCTTCCAGCCCGTCCGCACCGACATCACGGAGAGTCAGACGTAGGTGATTCGGTTTCTTGAACCCGAACGTGGTTTTTATATGAGGGTTTACAGCGGAGTCGCATTCACTGTCGACATCGGTGTGATGAACACCGCGACTTGCGAACCACTTCCCAATGTTCGTCTTGCTCTTCATGGTATATAAATTGTCTCATGTAAACTGTTTTACAGGTCATGGTTGAGCTCTGGGGCCGTAAGTCGATCTCGGACTTTCCCGTCATGTGTGTTGAATTTTGCCAGCAAACGCTGTTGGCGAGTACGGCACCACCTTCCTGCGCGGCGCGATCGAGACTTGTAAGCAGCTCCATTTCATGGGGAGAATTCTCCCTGACGGACGATTATGCATCCCATTAGCATCGAACGGAATCGCCGAGTTTCAGACGATTTTCCCAGGACACACGACTGGGGCAGCAAACCACCTCAACATCCTGGTCCACCCGAACTCGTCAGAATCGTCCGGTGCCGCCCATGTTGGCCAACTCTTCTTCACAGATCAATGGACCAGTAAGTATCGTCCCAAGTGCGTTGGCTTCACAGCTGAATACAGATTACCTGCAGATATTATCGGCATGTACATGAACTACGCTCAGAATACGAACAGCCGAATGTTGAACGCCGCCGACCCATCCTTCGTCGCAGCCAACAAGAACGGGTTTAACAGCATCATTGATATCGAGGAGATCAACGATGACTGGCCAGAGGGTGCGCAGTCTCTGTATTTCATGATTCAAATTCTAATTCGGGCCCGGCAGGCATTATTGGATATATCAGTGAGTTCCCGTCTTTCGAGGTTTGAGTTTCGCCCCGAGCCTCTCTCCCTCCAGCCGTCGGTGTGAACCCAACGAAGGTCGTTGCCTAGGCGTGAAAAAGTCGGGACGCATATGAAGTTGTTTGGTCCTCGCTTTTTGTAGCACCATTCGCATCTATATAATGGCTCCTGCCTCGGCAAAAAGCTGGGCACGGAGCGTCTTTTTTCCAGTACGTTGACGACAACTCATCGGCTCATGTTAGGCTTGCCTGCTACGGCGCGCGAGCTTCTGAGTGGGTTGACTCTGATTCTGTGCTCGGACTATCACTCCAGGCCAGCGCCAGCTCTTCCCAGCAATGCCCACGTAAACGATGATGGAGTGGCTTGTATAAATTCTTTGGCTTGGCTCTATGGTGGAAAATCCAACCCCCATGGCGCTACTCCTAGACTTCTGCGTTCATTACCTCCTAACCGCGCCTCATCCACCGAAGTTTGGCCGCTAGGGATCAAGTCTATTGAACAGTAGATGGTCATCGGTCTAGTCTGAAAATGAGATCTATCACGAATGCAGCGAAGTTGTACCTTTCAGGTGCGTAAATTCACTGATTCATTCAAAATCTTTGACCGTTTTGTTCCGTGTGGCAAAAAACCGGTAAAATACCCTCCAGATAGCAATTAGGCCCGGCTCGGCTTTCAAGCAGCATATAAGTAAGAAAACGATCACAATTCTCCAGCACGCACTTGAGGTAACGATGTTATGTATCTCAGTTTCTTTGGCTGCCATTCTCGCGCTGTTGCCGATGGCGATTGGCCAGGTGCCTATTTGGGGCCAATGTATGGTTTCCTTGCTACTCATTCCAGCGTCGAGGTTGACTCTTGGTTTAGGTGGCGGAATAGGTTTTACCGGGCCTACGGTAGGTACAGTCTCATCGCACCTCCGAAATACCTGCTCATGTTAAAATCTGTAGACGTGTGCGACCGGGTCTGCCTGCTATTACGAGAATCCTTACTTCTCGAACTGTTTCCCTGCAAGTCCTTACTTTTTATTCTGGTGATTCCTCCTCATTCCTCGCGATCGAAGACGGCTGCTTCCTCGACAGAGGGATCAAACACTGCAGCTAAATCACTCGGAGGCAAACTATACTTTGGAACGTAAGTCACTTGTTAACCGAACATTCCACGTACTCGTTGAGATGGTTTTATCAGCGCGGTTGATAACTATGAGCTGAATGACCCTGCGTACGCTGAAAAGCTCAACAACAACTCTCTATTCGGTCAAATAACGCCAGGAAGCCTCAAATGGGTAAGAACGTGTGTCGGTTACGATTATCATTTCTTATCACTGCAACTCAAGGATTCGACTGAGGCTGTTCAAGGTAACATACTCTCTGTGGACGGGAGTATGTATTTAACCAATGTTTAGGTTTTTTCACCTTCGAAGAGGTGCAATTACCCGTCAGCCACGTCTCCTGCCCGTTCTCGCTCAGTTGTTTTGGCAGGGGGACACGATGGTCGCACTGGCTCAGCAAAACGGACAGTTCGTCAGAGGTCCTAGCTGTATCTCTTACGATGAACTCCCCAACTGGGTTAACGCAGCAGATATCACCTCGGGTGCTCTCTTAGACATATTGGTGAAGCACTGCTCCGCACTCGTGCGTGTCGCTCCGCTCCCTTCCAACTCGACCGCTACTGACTGTGGATAGATCTCACACTACGCCGGTAAAATGTAAGTGTCGACCTTGTTCCTTGGTATTGTTGCTTAAAATTTCGTTAGTTGTGAGTTATCAGAGAAATATCCCTTGTTTGTATGTTGAAATTGTTTTTCCCCAGACGCATGGGACGTGGTCAATGGCTAGTATACGCTGACGTCATACCAAAGTGTCTCACTGATTATTATTTCTCTTACAGATCCCTGGACCGACACCGGATTCACTCGCCCTGTCGGATTTTCCCCGTCCGCTGGGCTAGAGCCTACGTACATCGACACCGTTCTTTCCGCGGCGCGTGCTGCCGATCCCTCCACCAAGTTATACGTAAGTTTTACCTGTTTCATCAACACTATTACGGCTGATCCTTCTTAAATTGTATTCCAGATCAGCTCCTCTGGAATCGACACACCAGGCCCGGTGCTCAATGACACGATCAGCGAAGTGCAATGGCTGCAGACGCACGGGATCCCCATCGACGGCGTCGGATTTCGGAGCCACTTCGCTGTCGGGAGCGTCCCGGCGCAGGCGGATCTCGTCGCGAACTACGAGGCATTCACCGCGCTTGGGGTCGAGGTCGCGATTACCGCGCTGGATATTAGTATGGGCGCGACTCCGACCGGAGCTGACGTGGAGCAGCAGCAGGCCGACTACCAGACGGTCATTGCCGCGTGCAAAGCTGTCGCCGGTTGCGTTGGCGTGACGCTCTCGGATTTCACGGATAGGGTGCGTCCTTTTGCGGACTTCGATATTAAATCCGAGAAGTGGCTAACAATTCCACACCCTGGCCAGTACTCCTCCGTCCCAGGTAATTCTTTTGACGAAGTTGAACTTCAAGTGCTTAACATTCATGAAGTTGAATATCCTGGGAGCGGCAATGCTCTCCCATGGGACTACGTACGTCATAACCATCGGGTGTTTATCTGTAACTGCCAACTATAGTTGTTAACGACAATGAACATCCACTAATCCAGAATCTCAACGCGAAACTGGCATACGACGGAATTATTGCGGGATTCACGAATTAGATGGATGGTCTGGTCTCTTCTCGGGACAATGTTGTTATTCAATTCTCTTGGCTCAAGAAAACGAGTCACCTTTGATACATTTCCGTTGACTGAAGCCTTCCATGATTTGGCAGGATCGGAATTTGATCACAGTGAGGATGGAGGACACGTGTGCGACTTGCGAATCGGAGTCCCACACTGGTTGAACATTGTACGTAACGACATTTCCTCCTAGACAATTTCCCCCGGCAATGACTGGTCCACCAACCAGCAACTTGGAATTGCAGTCAATCCTACTTACATACTTAAGAGCACCGTTTCCCAAAATGGAATTCATTTACCAAAATGTACTTCGAACCTCCACACTCGAAAACAGCAGGCTGTCTTATCCCCGGTTTCAATTAGACCGGGAGGTAAGTTGGAGGCCGGTAAACTCGACAACAATTCTGCTAGACTAAATCAAATTTAAACATATGGGAATCGAACCTCTTCTCGACCTTTCTCAGGGAAAACACACTAATCTGAGGACTGAGAAGACCAAATGCAAACACATGTTGCTATTCGTGCTCAAGTCGGAGGCGAACCCACAAATCAACACCCGTGATTCAACCCCCCGACATTGTCCGGGACGTCCCGACATACCTCTTCTTCTCATCCCATTGAGCTAGCTCAGCGGAAAAGGTTAAAGCGTCATATATATCTACATATATCTAATACCAAAAAAGTTCCAATGCATTTTTTTTGAGGGTGTCGATTGAAGTTGCAACGACAATCGAAAGATTACTGGAAGGAAGGGCGCGTGCTGGGATTTATGTCTTAATTTGGAAAAGTTCACGTGTGGGTCTGGGTCCTGGGACTGCGATAACATCGGATAAGGATCCTGGCTTGACGGGCCGCGCACTGTGGACCCACAATTACAATGCCAGCCAAGTCTCACTCAGGAACAACGCTACCCAACCTTGTTTCCTCTCCCCTCCACTTCGGCCTCGTTTCCCGATCCTCCATCTAGACTTGCTCTCATCTTCCCGGATCCATGGTTCTCACCGGCGTCACCAATACTCTTCCGTGGTTTTCCAGCGAAATAATCCTAAAAGTCTTGGACCACCTGACAGACGCAGAGTTACTCTCGCTGGCGGGCATTTCAAAGCGCATTCACAAGCTAGCCCTAGTGTCACATCTCAGCCGCTATGGAATAACTGAAAACAACATCGCCTTGAACTCATTTCCTTCCTTATCCACCAGCGGAGCCTTCCCCGCTTTGGTACTCGCCCGCTTCATTACTGCTATGGACGAATTGCATTTGACATTCAGCAACAGCGACCAGCTGGAGCGGGATGCACGCGCGGTCATTAACCTCGTGCAAAGACTACCGCCAATCAGATCTATTGAATTGGAGTTTTCTCAACGACTTGCACACCCGGAGATGGCAAGAGGACGCGGGGATGTCGTGGAGGGCATGGTGCTCGCCTCAATATCCGCTTACTACGCACGACCATCCGTAATCATTTCCCCGCTTCCGGTATCCATCATTCGCCCGCGCAAAGCGACATATCATGTTGTGCGCCAATGGTGTTTAGCTCTGCTCACCCTGGGGTCAGGCCGGAAAGGCCCGTTAATTGGCGATCAAGACTTTCGCGAGAAGTTGGGAATATTTCCTCTCATGCGGTTGGGGGGTTTGATCCCGAGCATTTCCATCCGGGCCTTCGATCCCCAAAACCCACTGGGCACGTTGATTGTCCTCCGTGCATCGGGTATCTCTGACCTACGCTTTCCGTCCGAGCTCGGACTCTCCTTCGCGGAGATGAGCGCCATCTTCGACAATTTACGGCTCCCGCTTCTGCGCGGCATAGAGGCGTCGCTACCCCTCATTTCCGCCCCATCTTTGCTCACGTTTCTCTACCGCCATCCCACTCTGCAGCGGCTGCGTCTTCCTGGCAGTGCCGACCATCCGAAAACCACCCAGTCAAACACAATTCTGCCCGACGCCCTGCCGCAGCTCGAGTACATCTGTGGGAGCGCCCAACTCGTGGCATGGGTGCTCACTTCGGCCCACATGTTCCCCCACCTTACGGCCCTCACCATCGAGCTGCACGCCAGCGCCTCCACCCGGAATGCCTACCAGAATGCGCTGCGAGGCATCGCATGGCGGCCCGCCCTCTCCGCCCTCACGCTGCAGATTGACGGTTGGAACCCATGGAATGCGAAGGCCCTAGACCTCGTATCGCCACCAGAGACCGGTGTCCCACACGTCGCGGAATTGCGGCTAACGTTCAAATGGCCATCGGGAGTAATCAGGAACCCTGCGTTGCTGGTTGAATGGTTGCGTTTGTTCCCGGGTTTGAAGGAGGTCTCCAGCAACCATATATCCGCGGGAGACTTTCCTGCACGGTTGGGCAGAGAGCTCCCAAATATCAAGTTTACGTGGCACAAACTAGGAATCAATGGGGAGCAGGTGGAGGTATTGCCTGGTGGGGCAGGAAAGAAAGTATTCAGGCAGGGTACGGCATGAGTGAACGCAAAGTCAAGTATGGCAACAATTTTTGAGGAGGGGCTCCAGCTCCCACACGACGATTACTGTTGTAGTTCAGCACGCGAGCATATAACTTTTGTCCCTTTGGAAAATTGAGCAACAGTCATCCTGTCCAAGGTGAAAACGTTATATGACTTTACGCAGGCATCTACTCTTTGAGCAACAGTTGGCCAACCGCACTGATCGTACCGTCGTTGTTATACAACGTCGAACCCGTGCCAACGAAGGCGGCGCCGTTGGGATCATGGGACTTGAAGAGAGCCGGTGACGTCGCAACGAAGGGGAAATACATCTCAACGAAGGAGGCTGAATCGAGGAAGGGGAATGCTTGTTTGAAGAACTTGATCCTGAAAAGTTATGGTCAGCCTCAGATGATATCGAGGTGACGACGGGATGCGTACTGGTCAGCCTGACCACCAGGCGGATTCTGGAGCGCAAACTCGGTGATAACAATCTTGTTGTGCGGGAAGCGGGCGTGGGCGTCGTTGACGTGCGCCTCAAATTGAGCAAAGTTTTGTCCGTACCAGTGCTAGAGGATATATAGGGAAGTACATGTAGTAGAGCGGAATGCTGCTGTGATCGCTTACAATGTTGATGTAGTCGAAGTGGCAGCCACCTCTGCAGGCATTGACCATCTGCTGCACCCAATTCAGGCCTTCTCCAGGGTTAGTTGACGAGGTCACAGCGGGGAGTGCCTTCTTAATAGCCTGTGTACACAAAGATGAGGGAGGGAGATGGGATTTTTATGCGGAATCGACGAACCAAGGGGTTGATATGCTGCTTATACCAATCAGCTGCTTGACTCGGGCTGATGCCATTCAGATCAGGCTCATTCAGGGTGAAAACAGTGGAGAATTTGAGTTGCTGCTGGCGGGCTGCGAGTTTGGAGATGGGAGAAGAGTCACAATCCAGGCAGCGCTGCATTCCAATGAAAGCAAGGCCGCCGTTTCCGTTGGAAGAGGGAGGGGCGTAGGTCTCATAATCGTAACTGCGCAGTGTATGTTGGAACTTGAGAACAAATAAATCTCATCACGCACATCAGGTTGACAGTTCCCTGGTGGTCATTAAGCCTTCCGGGATCAAGTCCGCCGTTGTAGTAGGGCCAGACCAAACCACGCTTCCCTGGTCCGTGCTGCACGGTGGGCGTCGCGAACAAGTAGTCGAGTGCAAGGGCGACAAAGGCGGTGAGAGAGACCTTCATGATATCTTGGATGAAGTTGTTATGGTAAGAGAAGAGACCTTAGCTGCGTGGCCAGCTGTTATTATGCACTTGTTCTCAATGCTCTTATATCACCTGCTTCTTGCCTCACGGTGACTGGTCTCCGTGTTTGATGGAGCCGATAAAATTTAGAAACAAAAAACACAGGTTCGGTCAGAAGAGTCGGAACTGTCATGGGGAATTTTGAACGCCGGGAGATCGACGGGGTTCCTGGTGATTACGGTAGGCGGGATGGTCGAGACTGAGACTCGAAGTTCGATTTTGACGTTGTGACATTTCAATTCAGTGATTCCTGAAATGATTAGCAAATAAGGCTCCACTAGTTTGAGTACAGTTTTGCTGATTTGTAGATATACTGTACTAGTGTTCATGGGATGCGTGTTCACTGAACTAGGTATTCAATTCGTGGGAAATTACCATAAATGGAAGAGTGGCCGAGAAACGTTCCATTTGTCAGCCTATTTGACAAATATGTTGAAACCGGTTCTGGCCCCCCAAAAAACAGGCCTTCCCACCTATTAACGGGGTCCTGCCTCATGCCTGGCGGCGAACAGAAAACATGCTAGATAGGGAAATAAACAGGGTAATAGAAGTTCCCTTTTACTGGTGATGTTCTTTTGCTTCCTCCTTTCTACTCGGAGTCTCGGCGTGCCTCATGATATCCATCGCAATTGAGCTCCGCGCTTATAGGTGGGTTTCAAATATCCGATTTCGAATCCAACTTCGGGTCCAATCTGGAGCCCAACTGCGCGAAGCCGGAACACGAAATAGCTCGGATCCTGAAGTTCGATGTCAAATCGTTGCTCCCGACCACGATTTGACCAACTTCGACCCCAACTCCATGCTCCAACTTCCCCCACTCATTTTAGCCCACCCATTCTGCTGCCTGGGAGCAAATGGTGAAAGGTTGTGTCCGAAGTTGGGACCAAAGTGAGCTCGAAATCGGGCTTGAAGGTTGGGCTCCAAGTAGGATATCTGAAACACCGTATAGATTTTTTGAACCTTGAAATGGTACCAAGAGTTTGCCAAGAGTACGATTACTCATCCTTTCCGAATGCCAAAGTACCGGAAAGATGCGCAGAGGCGTGTTTGACTCTGGAGACACGGCCGTCGCCTCAAACGGGTCATCTGACAGCGACGACGAGTTAGAATGGAAGCCGCAATCCTTGCACGCCGTGGAGTTCGCCCCACAACTTCTGATTAGTCCTACGTAAGTCGTTCACACTCTTTGGGAAGCAATGAATTAAGGGTGACGCCGCCTAAGAGATTGGCTGTCGGCAGAGGCAACACGGAGTGCGGACGTTCAGCGCAGATTATCGCAGTTCCGTACTTACCGGCGCCAGGGCTTGGCAAGAGCTTGCAGAATTGTTCCCATGGGGTACAAAGATACTCCACTGCGTGAAAATCCGGAGAGTATATAAAGAAACTACCTGTGCTTTCCTCATCGCATCTCATTTACAATGAAGTTCTTCGTCCTTTTCCTGGCTATGGCTACGACAGTTGTTGCCGACCGTACCATAACCGTCAGTCTAGTTGCAGACTGGTTTGTCGGCGCTCATGACCGTATAGGTTTCTAACGCATGCCCGTTCACGGTCTGGCCTGCGGTATACCTCTCACCACATTCAACAGCATATTGAACTAAAGCTGTTCAGCTCTTCACCTCCTCCGGTGGACGGCCTTCTCAAGCAACTGGGTTCATAACTTAATTCCCTCTGGCCCTGCCAATTGGCTGATGCACCGCCGTAGGTGGTCCGCGCCCTCTCACACGACACACTCGTTCAAGGTCCCCGGAGATTGGGTGAGTATTTTCTTCCCCTCGATTCCTAAATTGCCAAAACTGACTTTTCTGCAGGACGGTCGTATATGGGGACGCCGCAACTGCGACTTCTCCAAAAACCCCGGGGCGAACTCGTGCCTTGACGGCGGTTGCAACGGAGGTCTCGTAAGACGACTCAACCCTCACTTCAGACAGACTATTCCGCTACTGACGACCACTGAAGGAATGCGACACGAAAACCGGTACCGGTGTTCCTCCAGCCACGCTCGCCGAGTTCAAGTTCGAAGGCGCCGGCAACAAGGACTATTACGACGGTATGTCTGCAAATTGGTTTGCCGCCGCACAGCTTGTCCTTCCTCACTTCGCACAGTCTCCCTCGTCGATGGGTATAATCTCCCGATGCGCATCGACAACAACGTCGGCTGCGGGATCCCTTCGTGCCCTGTAGACCTGGGCCCAAACTGTGCGTAGTCATTCATCACATGGGCAGCCACCGTTGAAAAAATGACGGATCATTCTGCTTTCCAGGTCCCGGAGCGCAGAAAGGACCCTTCGACAAGAGCGGCTTCCCTGTCGGGTGCAAGAGTGCCTGCACCGTCGATGCTCTGAACGGCCGTGCCGGTACGCCTTCTATTACTTCTGACCTACCCGCTCCTGATATTCAACGAGCCAACTCACCCAACTGCTGCTCCGGAAGCCACAACACGCCGGCTACATGCCCAGCCTCTGGTGTCACCAACTACCACTACTTCAGTCAGTCTGGTTTTATGTTTATTTATTTTCTTCCCTCCTCCTGCTTTCTTCCGGGACTAATAAAACTTTACTCTTGCTGCAGAGGACAACTGCCCAAACGCATACGCTTTTGCGTACGACGAGCCCAGCGGCACCGCCCTCTGGAGTTGCCCGTCTGATAAGAACGCGGCATACACGATCACGTTCTGTCCTCCCAAATCAAAAAGCAGCGAAGAGCAGATGTGGGGATCGGAGGCTCAAACACCCCTGGTTTTTTAATCTCAATGGATACGAGCGAAACTCACATGCATAAAACTACTACATAATCGAGTACTACTGTACCATTTCGACCGTAGGTTCAGTGACGGGTGACACCTAGATTTTTTTGATGCATGCAAAAATCGCCTTAAATCGAAAGTAAATTTTTCGGTCTTCTCGGATGAGATTTTCCTAAAAATAGTGAACCTACGGTCGAAATGGTACAGTACTAGTATTTTCGTCGACGCCCGCAACGTGCCCCAATCTCATATCATTTTATCTCAAGGGAGCCGCTCGCCTCTGATGGCGGGAGGAGGATGGTAGCGACATTGATGGCGTTGTTTGCCTTCGTTGAACGTGCGCCGTGACCGCGTGCTTTTCGCTGACAAAGCTTCGGTCATCTGCAGGGCGAGAACGTGCGGGCCTGATTTCTGATGTTCTCTCCGCGAGGTCTTGTCGTCCTTGTCGTCCGTTCCCGCCATGATGATCTTGGGCGCATTGCTCCTCGCCTCTAGCGCTGCGGCGCTGCCCGTCGGTCGCAGCTTTTCCAACACTCTTGCTGGTATCATCACTGGAAAGAACAAGCTGGCGTTCGATGCAAACGGGAATTTCAAGGTCCGTTGCCCTGATTGCTTCGCTGGATCTCCAGCGCATTCAAGGCTCCGTAGGTCGTGTCTTTCTCCGACATGCACACAGGCGAACGACCCGGTGTGTGATGCTCCCACTCCTACCCTGGTTCAAACCGTGATGTCTATTCAAGGTGATGGATCGTGGGCAGCTTGGGGACCTGCAAATGTACGTACTTGAACAGCGAGCTCTAATCCATGTCAACTTGTTTTTTTTTTTTGCTGTCAGGATGCCATGACTCAGGTCGTTCATGCAACTGTGCTCGACAACGAGAAACCGAACTACGTGTAAGCTTGTTATTTTTCGCATTTTTCGCCACTCACAAGGATTCCAGTGTTTTCAACGGCGACATGATGACTGGTAGGCTGTCCGACGCGCATTTGATCTCGCCGTGGCTAACATGAATCATTTCTAAAGGGGAGAACGTCTTCAAAGACAACGCCACGAACTATCTTGACATCGTATACGCGCCGACTGTCGCTCGCAACATCCCTTTCTCGTCAACGCACGGAAACGTCTGTTTCTCAGGTCCTATTCCCGTTTTTCTTCTAAAGAAACTTACACAAACTTTAGCACGACAACGCCGTGCGTATTCGTTTTGGCTCGTTCCCTTCCGAGTATCGAGAACTTACGCGTACCAAATCCCCAGAATAATATCAATCACCAAGAAGAGATCGAGTGAGGCTTCCCTGCTAGCGGTATTTTCCGACAACGCCGATCGCGCTGAACTTTTGTTCAAAGGTACGAGCAAGCTCACTACTCCGCATTGTCGTACACCCGTTCCGATGTTGGGCCCAAACCGTATGGAAGCGGAAACTATTGCAAGTGTCTCTCTTCTAGACTTTATTATGCTGACTGGGCTTCCCGATCCGCAGGGGTTCCCGTCTATGCCAAGTCCTCCGATTGGGTACCGGCGGCGGTTATGTGGTTCTTCGACTCGCGGTCCTTCGTTAGCGGTACTGGAGATGGACCTGGTATGCTTAACTGGCCACTCTCACTCTCATTTATATATCTCCAAACAGGCCCTATTCCTGCCGCTGCCAATTACTACTGGGTTGACCCGAACACCGTTCCCAACTACATCATGCTCCAGCGCCTTCTCATGGCTGTTCTCGTGCGTGCTTCAGGCATTCGTACTCGACTGATCGACTCAGCTTTGGCGTAGTGGTGGAAGGTCCCACCTGCGCTGGTGTTCGTTCATATTCCAGTAAGAAATCCGGCGCTGGAACAGGTTTCGAATTAAACATGTGCCGCAACAGGTCCAGAAGGCGCAAATTCTGGCGCCGCTGTGCATAGCGTCCCATGCTAATCGTAATCGCTTGGTGTTCTCATTTTATGTCTGTTTTGTAGGCCAAGTGAAGGCGACCATGACGACGAACCCGATCCATCAACGCAGGGATTCCTCAACAACACCTACACCGGATTAGACCTTCCCTGTACGTTTCTACCCCGACACTTCTTCGATATGTACCGTATTCACTGAGGGCGGTACATACAGTCTGGAACGAGATCATTGCGCTGAACGGCGGGAAGGATGGAGGCAATGTGCTCGCGATCACCTCGGGGCACGACCACGGCGAGTCGTGGTGCGCACGCTCCACCGACTCGTCTGGGATCCCGATCTGCTTCAATGGGCACTCGGGATATGGCGGTTATGTTACGACGCACAGCGTGGTGCGCAACGGGCGCGTGTTCAACCTCAATCTCGCGGATCTCGCGACGCCGATACCGACGGTGCAGACGTGGAACTCATGTGAGTTGAGGTGCCTTTCTTGTGGATCTCTGTTCGGGCTGACGAGGATGTGAAACAGACGAGGACAACACGACCAACGATACCGTCGTCTTGGGCCCCCAGTATATGGCGCAGTACAACTAAATAGATGTCACATGAAACTACTGACGGGTTGAACGTGAATGGACGAAAGTCATGTTGGAAGTTACTAACGTTGTGTTCATGCGAGCGAGTATCCCTTCCACCAGATTGAAAAAGTCCGGGGAACGTGTGCACTGCTCATGAGGAAAAAGGAGATACACCTGACTGAGCATCTAGGGTGCTCGAAGTGCAGCACAAGTTTGAGCTCCTAGGTGCACGCACTCTCTTACGAAATGCCAAGGCAGCATTCTGAAGCAGCGGGACTGATAATGTCCCACTGTGACTGTACTAGGGCGGTTTACTATTCGCCGGAATCTTCGGGCACCTCAAGAGCTGAACTTTTGTGATCATGATTATGAGGACTCAAGGTTGTTGACGTGACCTTCATTGAAGTGGGGCGGAAGGCGCGGATGTTGACCGCCAGGACGGCAGAACAAGAATTGTATAATGTTTTCCCAGATCATGACCCAACCCCAAGTCGAACGGTGGCTCGGTCGTAAATGAGTACATATGTAGGCAGATACACACGAGTAGGGTTGCTATTTCGCTCGAAACAGACGGAGAATAAATTCAGATGCTAAGCTAGGCCTCAATGAAGAAAAAAAGAATGAGGGAAAAAAGTCACGAAATATCAACCATCGTGATCCGATTATGACCCAGCCCCAAGTCGAACGGGGATCTGACTTTTGGCTCTACGTCATCTTCTCGTGGAGTCCAAGCGGTGGACGGACGCAACGTGTTACTGGGTCTTCCTTCGTAATTTTGAACCTCAGGCAAGTGGGATTGAAAAGAGTTGGACTGAGTTCCGACTAGTATGTTACTTGAACAAGCCGACGCTATACTCACAAGAATAGAGAGACTGAAAGAAAAGAACAGAGTTTAGAGCGGATTAACTACATATGGACCCGCCTCGAGTCCATACAATCCCCGAGGATGCGGATGGAGATCGTTGTTAGTCCGGGAAAACAACGGGAAAGAAGGAAGGAAATGAGAGTTCGAGCGCCTCGGCAGGATATTATCAAAGCTCAAAGTCCGCGAGAACCAGAACCGGGGAGAATGAAAAAAAAGTACGTGATTCGATTGCCTTTTATGGCTACTACGAGTGCCGTTCATCCAAGGTATTAGCATCTGAGATTATTCTCTTCCGTAGTATGCGCCCTGAACAAAAAAAGGAAACCTTGATAAACGTCGAGTCTGATCCTGGATCGGCCGTGTTCGAAAAAAGAATAAAATGGGGCATCAGATCAGTATCAGCGCCAAGACGGACTAGGCTAGGTCAGGTACGGTACCTCCAAGTGGGCGCGCACACGAACATGGCAGCGATGAAGACTTGATGCAGAAAAGGAAGACGCGAGAGACCGTGGAGCTTTATGTTCTGGGCTGAGCGACTTCATAGATCTAGAGGCTTCAGCGACTTCAGGAAAGATCCATGAACGAGCGTCAGGGTGATACCAATAAGAAAAGAGGAGCTCCAGCGCGCTTCTGCAGGAGCTTCGAAGGGGAGCTGCGTACGTGATTTGTGGTGTTGCGGACGGAAGGGCGTACGTTAAGGTTTAATATTGCTGCGGAGGAGGGCGTCCGTCTTGCGTGTTTAGATCGGATGTATGTAGTCGTCTTCGAAATGTCGGAGTCGTAGATGTAAAGGTAGCGAGTCCGCCGAGGCTGTGGCGCCGGCGGCGAGACTCGAAACCCGGGAGATGAATTCCGCCTGTCGCATAGGAGAGGAGAGCTTACTTGGAAGATGTCATTAGCAAGGAAGGGAAGGAAAGTGATTATGAAAGAAAGTGAAAAATCATAGGGGTCGTGGGGACGGGGACGGAGTGCGTACGTCAAGCGGCAGGGGAAGGCATACGTTAAGCTCCATACCGTACTAGAAGGAACGGAGTCGGGGCGTCGTCCGTGTTGAGTCAGAGTCGGTTTATTATGAGGGTCGGGGCACGCCGAGGTGATAGCGAAACGCATCGATTATTAGTGGGGACAGTGGGTCTATGCGCATGCGCATACGCGCCCTAGGACTCGGATCTTGAGACTCTGACCCGGAGTGCTGTCACTCTCACACTAGACTCTAAATGAATTCAATTCCACCCGCACAGTCGATGAGCATATGAATGCATGCAGATTATTAGGACTTATACCACCGGCGCGCCGCGCTTCGTCGAAGTCGAACGGGTTCCATTCTACACACATGTCACAGATATGGTAGACGCCGTGTCGGGCGAGCGCGCGTGCTTCGGTGCTGACTTCGGGTGCTGGGTGTCCTTGAATTTGCGTGGTTCGACCTAGGCCCTAGTCGATACTGTCGGTCCAGACGTGGCTCCAGGACACCTCTGTAGCCATCGCAGGTAGCAGCACGCCGGTCACCAGAAAGTCACCAGAATGCCTCGGAAGAAAGACGTAGAAGAGGTCAACGGTCAACGGTCAACGCTGAGCTATATGGAGGCAGTGCCGCGTCAGCCGCCGGTCCGGGACACGGACCGCTTGTCAATGCGAAATGTTTGCCGAACCAAGATACGAATGTGAAGCCACAAACGCGAAGATACTGAGAAGGGCAAGTTCATGCGAGCCGCCATCCGTTCGAAGTGCGGGCAACTTTTGAATCGCTTCAAGATCTGAACCATCCAAACTCGATCGGGTGATAGTGATGCAACGTCGTTTTAAGCCCGCAATATCATTACATGGCGCAGCAAAAGTTACATGTCACATAGTGGACTTGTGTACTTGATACTGTTTCTCGATTTGAACCATGGCCGAGTGAGGCTGATATTCCACTCCGATTCGGGCTTCTCGGGCATCGATTCGGGCTTCTCGGGCATCGAACCGCATCACTGCTCAACATTTCAAGGTCAATTACCAACCGAGTACTGCCGTTGAGTGCTCCGCGAATCCCACGCAAATACAAAATTAAGTCTGTCATGGTAACCACAACCTCCTGAAGACCCGAGCGCAGAAAAAAAAGGAGGAGAGCTAAAGAAAAAGAAGAGAACTTTAGTCAAATTTCTCTGGCATGACCCAGCCCGAGTCGAACGGGAACCTGCAGTAATATGCAATACAGGCCCATAGTATGCGGAGCATGCGGGTCACTAGGTCTACTTTATCTGTGTAGTAACTTCTGGCCTTGGACAAACTGACTTTCACTGCTGCCAGGGGTAAGCGGAGAGAAAGTTTCCAAACCCACCGCCGGGAGCCCGAGAGAAAGTGAGGGAAATACTTTGATAACATAAATTGAACCGAACCCTTCTACTTGGTCAGTGAAGGGAGGGAAAAATACTTTCCATCTCATTGGCGAACAACCCAGCCCCGAGTCGAACAGGGTTCCTCCGCTTGATGGTTTTCCGGAAGAATGATAAACGGCAGCAGATGCACACCATGTGCTACTGGGTTCTGTCCCTCAAGTTTGAACCACTTACAGTGGGGAAAGCTTGAAAGTCAGGCCGCGGCTTGCTGCTACCCATCATGATGGCGAGTTGAATTCAACTACCCTCCCCAAGAGTCCTTTTCATACATCTCCTAAGTAGACATGTCCAGCTCGGATCCGAGTCATCCCTGAAAAAGAAACGGGGGTCACCGAGAAAAGAAATAAAAATATTTATGGCACTCATAATGGCATTGCATGACCCAGCCCCGAGTCGAACGGGGACCTTCTCGTTTGATAGGATTTTTCCCGCAGGTTAAAACAGAGCGGATGCACTCCGTGTGCTACTGGATTCTGTCTCTCGATTTTGAGCCATAGATGAGTGGGGTTGAATCTCTTGGATTTGAACACTTCACCGAATATGCCAATGTTTATTTCCAAAAGCCGAAAGGCGTCGGGAGATAGATTGTGAGTGCTAGGAAGCTGATTAATTTTTCGAGCTGTATGTGTGCAGTTAAGTACTCAAAGGATGACTCGGAGATCGGGGTCAAAAATGGACGGCAGAAACCACAAAAAAAGTGCCAGACTATCCGACTATACAACGACCCTGCCCCGGGTCGAACGGGCAGCTTCTGCATCCGTAAGGATTGAAGAGCTAATCTGAACAGATGCACACCACGCCCTGGTTCAGTGGGGCCGGGCTAATCATGGAATTGACTCTCCAGTATCGCGAACAGAATTTCTCGATCACCGACTCTACATACCTTCCTACATTTGCGCATTCCGGGAGCAAATAGGCGTTATGCGTCAAACGGCACCGCACACAGCGTCAAGTCAAATAGAATGCATGGGATTGGGAGAGAGTAGGCAGTCGAGAGTTTGAAAAGCACCGCGGTATTCGGTGGCGGGGGCCTAGTGCGTGGGGCGGATAAATGCGAAGAAAACTGTGTATACGCGGTTGGATATCATGGAACAGCAGGGTAAGGGATGGTGGGCGCGCAAATCCAGACGAACAGTGGTACCCACTGAAAACCGATCGTGATGAACGAAACTGCGAAAGATAAAAGACCAGAAGACGCGGCGGGAGGACGCGTGGAGATTGTCGTTGTGGGTATGTTTCAGTTTCTCCTATCATGATCCACGAGCGAGGTTACGGCAGCGTATGGTGATCTGATAAGAAAAGAACAGAGCGGAAAAGTAGGACGGAAGAAGAACAAAAGGGATGGGCGCCAGGGACCATGGCGCGGGACTCAAACTGAGGGGACTTCGGGCCGAGGAGTGCGTGTGCTGGAGGCTGGCGTTAGCGTCGAGGAGGGTGAGAGCAAGGAAGCGTGTCCGGTCTCTGTCTTCAGATTGGAGTCCGAGTCGCATATGCAGCGAGCGCACCGAGGCGACGGCCCCGCCCACGTCCACTTCAGGACTCGAAGCCCACGTAGAGCAGGTCCACGCGCCCGCGTCTGTATCGCACGACGCAGGATCCCACGCATCGAAAGAAGTTGTACCGGTCGCAGGAAATGAGATCAAGGAGCTTGCGCCAGTGAGTCTGATTTGGGCGGTTCGACGCTGTTCTTGCTTACCGGGACAATGGCGATGACATGGGAAAGTAAAAGGAGGGAAAATCAGTAAAGGGGGGAAGATCGGGGGAAATCAGAGGAAATTCCGCAAGGGAGGGAAAATAAAGAGAGGGCCGCGCAATTGGACGGAGACGTGGAACGGATCGGAAGGGGGCGTACGTTAGGCACGACGATGTATTCTCAGGGCCGAGTACTGCGCTGGTAGGTGCGCACCGAGGCGGCGATGGGGCAACGCCGCTGAAGCTTAAGCCTACGTCGGGCACCAGAAGCTACCAGAAGCCCACGTCCACGCGTTTGAGAATACCACTGCAATCTGGTTCGATGGCTTCCATGCCCACGCCCACAGCTCATTTCGGCCGCGTTATCTTTGTGCGGCCGATGTGCGAGCGGTTCCATGGTCGGCGTCTTTGGGCGCCTTTTCCTTTGGAATTTTGCGTCGCGTGCACCGTCGTCGTCGTCCGGTGGTTCAGTGTCGCTGTCTACAAAGACATTCATCGGTGGCATCGCCCAGAAGAATCGACCCAGAAAGAAACCGGAAGAAAAATCAAGAAAAATACTGAATAAAGTGACTGAGGGCAGTGGCAGTGCGCCGAGAAGCCGGACGCCTAAACAACCTCCTTCGGCCCGGCGGCAAATGTCTTAGTATCTTGAACCGCAAAACGCGAGGCCGATACTAAAGCTGAGCATAGAGCAATGCGGACGAAGTTTGTCAGCTCAAAGTCTCCTAAATTTGAACAAGATTCGAACCACACGACCCAGAGGACAACGGTGTCAACAAGTTGGCAACAACAACATTGTTTTTGCTCGATATCACACGGTAGACTGATACCTGTTAGTATCTGTGAGGAGAAAAAGTAGGTGAGACGTTTGTGGGGGAAAGAAATTTAATTAGGATTGAATCTTTCTCTTGATTGTCAATGATCATGGAATGGTTGAACACTGTGTGAATCCTTCCGCTGTGCACCGCCCCTTCTTGTGGAGTCAGAACTGCGAGAAGAAGTTGTAAGAGGCACAGAATTCCTTACAACTCCCACCTTCTAATTTCTGGGGGCAAAAAGGACCAATAGGCTATCTCGTGAACGCAGTTCAACGTAGATCCGGGCTTCTCGGACATGGAGCGGCAACAAGGTTAATAATTCAAGCGGTTCAATCGAGCTTGTGCGATTGAATGGATCCTCTGCATGTAATATTTGACGATGTATTCTGCAATGAATGCAGAACCCATTTATTGACCTTCAGAGCACGCCAAAAAATTGAGGATCCAGAAAATCACCTGAATGACCCAGCCCCGAATTGAATGGAGACTTTCTGCTTTGATGCCTTCTTAAAGGTCCCGCAAGAGGAGCAGACTCACATTATGCTACTAATTTTACTTCTCAACTTTGAATGACTGAGGTGGGACAGTTTGCATGAGGTTGAACTGGTCATTTGTTCAATTCACATTTTGGTCCTCCCCCAACCTGATGCTGCTTCGAATGGAGAGAACAGATGGCAGAAATTTGATGCAAAGTCGGAGGGATATGGGTAGATTTTTCAGGGAAAGAGATGAACACCATGTTTAACAAAAATGATCACTCCTCGAGAGAATGACCCAGCCCCAAATCTATCGGGGACCTCTTGCTTTTATGTACTAATGGGTCCTCTTTATTAGTCTTGTACCCTTGATTTGTCCTTGAGCTCCTTCCTGCCTTGTGGAGTTGGACCAGTTTAGTTTATTATTGTCTCTTTACCCTGGATTTGCCTTTCAGCTCCTTACTGGCAAGTGACTTAAATCTCATATTATAATTTTGGTCCTCCTTATATCTTGACAACTATTTGAACTGGACCAAGGGGGAAAAATTGAAAGCACATCCATAATATAGGACCCATCCCTGACTGAAATGGCTACAAAATAATGAAGTTGAAGCAGATCCGTTCCACATGCCACTGGGTCTATAAGAAAATATGACCCTTGCTTGAGAAAGACTAAAATTAGGCAGAGTTGTCTCATTAAGAAGCAAGGTTACAGTAGGGGAGATTTGAACCAAAGGCTGTTTGATTCCATATGATTTACATTGGAATCAAAGGTAAGTAGAATCCACTGCTCAGATGTCCAACACCACCTGAAATGAGAACAAAACAAAAATGATGCACTTCTGATACAGGACAACCTGGTCTGAATCAGACGGAGAACTTCTGCTAAAATCAGAGGAAAAACCTTTAGATGCGAGGCAGATACATGTCATATGCCACTAGGTCTTCTGTCACTAGTTTGGACTGTGGTTGCACTGCCAGCCACCTGTCCAGAAACTGCATCATATTGTTCTTGTAACTGGCTCAACAAAGGATAGATAGCAAGTTGAACCACAGCTGGAAAGATGAAAAGGTGTGCAAGAAATGGGATTAAAAAAGGGGAACTAATGGACCATGGCCCAGCCCCGAGTTGAACAGAGACTGAGTTCTGCTTTGAAAATCTGAATACCATGAAGGTGAAGCAGATGCACACTATGTGCTCCTGGGCCTGATCTCAGAATATACAGGTAGAGTATAAGAATGTCAGGGAATGTGCACTGTGAACCAACCATTGTACAGCCCTCCTTGTGTATTGCTATTGTATTACTGGTGGGGGGGTTCAACTGATATCTAGTGGAGTCCGAATGTTGGGATCTGTGCTGGAGAAAGAAAAGAACCCACCCAGCATACTAGACTATTAAACTAAAAAAAAAAGGTACATATCCGCCTCTCTGACTTATGACCCAGCCCGGAGTCGAACAGGGACCCTCTGCTTTGATACCAACTTTACGTATTAAACATAGCAGATGCATTCCATGTGCTACTGGGTCTTACACCTCAGAATGTGAATTTGTTTTTGTGGAGGATTGAAAGAAGGTACTTCAAGGCAGAGTTTATCTAGTGGAGTCTGAGCAAGTTGACTCTCTCTCTCTCTTGCACCTCCCAGCTCCAAAATCCAAAAATCTAAACTGAGTTTAATGTTTGGATAGGTTGGCCATGGATAGGCTTGGTGCTGGAGAAAGAAAAGAATCCAGCACACCAACCAAAAAAAAAAAAATAGAAATGCCAAATAATGACCCAGCCCCAAGTCAAACAGGGGACCTTCTGCTGATCCCATGGAAGTAACCACATGAAGCAGATGCACATCCTGTGCTACTAGGTCATCTGTGTTGGGGAATGAAGCTCACTTGGGTGGGGTTGAAGTTGAATGCACATCTTGAGGTCAATCGTCAAACCACTTTATCATTTGGTACATACTCAAATATCTACGGAAACTGCAATAACCTGTGCCAACAAAAAAAGATGGCAAGTCAAACCACAGTTAGATGGATGAAAAGGCTTGAGGAAAGAGAATGCAAGCAAAAAAGGGGAGGCGTAAATGGAAGACCATGACCCAGCCCCAAGTCAAACAGGGGACCTTCTGCAGACCTGGTCAAATGTACTCTACATGAAGCAGATGCACACCCTGTGCTACTGGGTCTTCTATGTTAGGGTATAAACTCACTTGGGTGGGGTTTAATTAACACATTGGAGGTCGAGCCAAATCCATCTATCTGGAAATTACAATGTTGTTCTTCCTATGTAATGGCTAAACGAGAAGATAGAATGGTTGGATAGATTGCTTGACAAATGAATTCGAGACATTAGCCAACAAAAAAGTCGGAAAACACCAAACAATGACCCAGCCCCGAGTTGAACGGGGACTTCTGCAGAAAAACTCTTCCTACAATGAAGGTGAAGCAGATGTATGCCACATGCCACTGGGTCTCACATCATTAGTTTGGACTGTGGTTGAGCGGGGTGAAATTCAACACACATCCCCTTCAGTGAGGTCGACCAACTCCAAAATTAAGAGATGTTCAGATGGATGAAAGGTGAATGGGCTCAGTGCAGGAGAAAAGCTAACCAAAAGAAAAAATGTCCAGTTCCTTCAATGACCCAGCCCCAAGTTGAACAGAGGACCTTCTGCTGGAAGTGGCAGGAACCAGCAAGGTGAAGCAGACACATACCACATGCTACCAGGTCTTATATGAATCTTGCTTGAGTAGGTAGAATTGAAAGAAGATAGAGTTTATCTAGTGGAGTCTGAGCTTGTTCGAGTCTACTCTCTCTCTCCCGCACCCCTCCAGCTCCAAAATCCAAAATCCAAAATCTGACATCCAAACTGAGTTCAACATTTGGATGGGCTTGGTGCTGGAGAAGGAAAAGAATGCAGCACACTAAACTGCTAAACCCAAAAAAAACCTATAGAAATTATAGTGACCCAGCCCCAAGTTGAACAGGGGACCTTCTGCTAAGTTCTAACACATGTCAAACATACTGTACATGAAGCAGATGCACGCCATGTGCTACTGAGTCTTGTATATTGGGGTATGAAGCTCACTTGGGTGGGGTTTAATTGAACACATGTTGCGAGGTCGACCGTTGAACCACTTTGGTCATTTGGTGATCTCTTTTCAAATTTGCAGTAATGGCTGAACACGAAGATAGAAATAAATAATGTTGAAAAGGAATCATGTAAACCAAGGTTGGATGGATGGATGAGTGGGTACACAGTTCCGGAGAAAATGACCGTGGAATATCAAACCCCAGAAAAAATCAAAGCAAGTTATTGATGGCCCAGCCCAGAGTCGAACAGGGGACTTCTGCTGAACACAATTTCAAAATAAGCAAGGGGAAGTAGATGCACACCATGTGCTACTGAGCCTGATCTCAGAGTATACAGGTAGAGTATAAGGGTGTGAGGGGATGTGCATTGTGAACCAATCATTGTACAGCCCTCCTCGTGTCTTGTGTGACTGTGGGGGGGCTCAACTAATATCTATAATCTAGTGGAGTCCAAACGTTAGTGGGATCGGTGCCAGAGAAAGAAAAGAACCCAGCATTGTCATACTAAACAACTAAACCCAAAAAAGAGATTATCGCACTAGCTTTAAAGACCCAGCCCCAAGTCGAACAGGGGACCTCCTGCAGAGGAGTCAGAATATATCTGTCACATGAAGCAGATGCACACCACGTGCTACTGGGTCTTGCATGTTGGGGTATGAAGCTCACTTGGGTGGGGTTTAATTGAACACACATTTCGAGGTCAACCGTTAAACCACTATGATCATTGGGTGATCTCTTTTCAAAATTTGCAGTAATGGCTGAACACGAAGATAGAAATAAATAATGTTGAAAAGGTATGATGTAAACCAAGGTTGGATGGAAGTTTGCACTCTTGAGAAAATAACTGTGGAACGTCAACCAGAAGAAAAAAAAAATTTAAATGCCAAATAATAACAGCCTGATTATGACCCAGCCCCGAGTCGAATGGGGGACCTTCTGCAAACGCACACCACATATTGTATATGAAGCAGATGCACGCCAAGTGCTACTGGGTCTTATATGTTGGGGTATAAATGTTGCCTGGAGGTTGAAATTGAATGCATGTTGTGAGGTCAACAGTCAAACCACTTTGATCATTTGGTACATACTCAAATATCTACGGAAACTGCAAGAACCTAAACCAACAAAAAAAAATGGCAAGTTGAACCACCACTGGATGGAGGCAAAGGTATACAAGAAATGCAAGGCAAAAAAGGGTGCAGAATGGTGCAATGGCCCAGCCCCGAGTCGAACAGGGACCCTCTGCTTTGATACCAACTTTACGTATTAAACACAGCAGATGCATTCCATGTGCTACTGGGTCTTACACCTCAGAATGTGAACTTGTTTTTGTGGAGGATTGAAAGAAGGTACTTCAAGGTAAAGTTTATCTAGTGGAGTCGGAGTGTTCAAGTTGATTCTCTCTCTCCCTCACCTCCCCAGCTCGAAAATCCAAAAATCTAAACTGAGTTCAACATTTGGATGGGTTGGCCTTGGATGGGCTGGGTGCTGGAGAAAGAAAAGAATGCAGCACACCAACCAGAAAGAAAAAAAAAGAAGGAAATGCCAAATAATGACCCAGCCCCGAGGCAAACAGGGGACCTCCTGCAGAAACACTGGAAAACACTTGAAACATGAAGCAGATGCACACCATGTGCTACTAGGTCTGCTATGTTAGAGGATAAATCTCACTTGGCAGTGGGTGGGTGGCACACTAAACTACTAAACACCGAAAAAAATTAAAATTAAAAAATTTGAAACACAGGAAATGACCCAGCCCTGAGTCGAACAGGGGACCTCCTGCAGAAAAGCTGCCATAGCTCTCAAGGTGAAGCAGGTGCACACCATGTGCTACTGGGTCTTGTATATTGGGGTATGAAGCTCATTTTGTGGGGTTTAACCAAGGTTTAACTGAACACAAATTGCGAGGTCGAGCTAAATCTAAGTAGAAATGTTGTTCTTCCTAATGGCTGGACAAGAAGATAGGTTGGAAGGAAATTACTGTAAACCAAAGCTGGATCCATGAAAGGGGTGTACAGTTCTGGAGAAAACAACTGTGGAACATCAGCCAGAAAAAAATTAAGCCAGGACGAGATAATAGAGCATATTTGCAGCCCCAAAATCACCTTTTGATCCCAAAAGTGATGAGTGATCGCTTAAAAGTGGTGACACCCAAAATAGAAGCACTGACCTGGACGTTGCCCAAAACTTGCAATATACGTCCTGGAAGGCCCGTTTTTTTTTTCAACACTGACACATAGATAAAGTTTCGATGTACTCCTCCACTTTTCATAGCCTCACAATCGAATTTTTCAGAGATCTGAGCTCCGGAAACATAGGCAGGGGTCACATCATCACATCCGCCGGCTAAAAGTGATGGGTGATCGCAGAAATCTGGACACGGATTTTGGGCGTTGCAAATATGCTCTAATGGCCCAGCCCCGAGTCAAACAGGGGACTTCTGCTGAAATGGATTTCAACCAAAATCTAGGCAAAGCAGATGCACACCATGTGCCACTGGGCCTGATCTCAGAATATATAGGTAGAGTATAAGGATGTGAGGGTGTGAAGCAACCACTGCACACATAGTCAACTGTCTGTGAACTTTCAGTTAGATTCTCTCTCCTCCATCAACTCTGAAACTGATTTTGATGTTCAGATGAATTGGATGGGATCGGTGGAGAAAGAAAAGAATGCAGCACACTAAACAACGAAACCCAAAAAAAATCTTTCGAAAGCAGCATCAAATGACCCAGCCCTGAGTCAAACAGGGGACCTTCTGCTGAAGACAATTTCAAAACAAGGCAAGGTGAAGCAGATGCACACCATGTGCTACTGGGTCTTGCATAGCTCTCACTTGGTGGGGATTAATGAAACACATGTTGTGAGGTCGAGCCAAATCCATCTATCTAGAAATTACAATGTCGGTTCTTTCTGATGGCTGGACAAGAAGATACTTTGGAAGGAAATTACTGTAAACCAAAGCTGGATCCGTGAAAAGGGTGTACAGTTCTAGAGAAAATGACTGCGGAACATCAGCCCAAAAAAAAATGTAATCAACCACTTGATGGCCCAGCCTGAGTCGAACAGGAGACCTTCTGCAGACACAACTTGACACAGGTCCAAGTGAAGCAGATGCACACCATGTGCCACTGGGTCTTCTCTATTGGGGTCTGATCCTCACTTGGCAGTGGGTGGGTGGCACATGAACACCGAAAAAAATTAAAATTAAAAAATTTGAAACACAGGGAAATGACCCAGCCCCGAGTCGAACAGGGGATCTTCTGCTGAACACAATTTCAAAAAAGGCAAGGTGAAGCAGATGCACACTGTGTGCTACTGGGTCTTTTTTGTCAGAGTATACACCTTACTTGGATGGTATTGAGCACACATCAAATTAATCCAAGTAGAAATCACAATGTTGTTTTTCCTAATGGCTGAACAAGAAGATAGATTGGAAGGAAATTAAAACACAAGCAGATGGATCAGTTCTGGAGAAAATGACTGCAGAACATCAGCCCAAAAAAAAATGTAATTAACCACCTGATGGCCCAGCCCCGAATCGAACAGGGGACCTTCTGCAGACATGGTTGAGTCCATGCTACATGAAGCAGATGCACACCATGTGCTACTGGGTCTTGTATGTTAGGGTATAAACTCACTTGGGTGGGGTTTAATTAACACATTGGAGGTCGAGCCAAATCTATCCAAGTAGAAATTGCAATGTTGTTCTTGCTAATGACAGAGAAGATAGATTGGAAGGAAAATAAACCAAAGCTGGATCCATGAAAAGGGTGTACATTTCTGGAGAAAATAACCATGGAACATCAGCCAAAAAAAAAAGCCACAGCCAGATTCAACATGGCCCAGCCCCAAGTTGAACAGGGATCTTCTGCTGAAACAGACTTCAATCCAATTGAAGGTGAAGCAGATGCATTCCACATGCCACTGGGTCTTGTATCACTAGTTTGGACTCTGGTTGAGTGAGGTGAAATTCAACACACACTCCCTCTGGGTTGACTGCCGGTCATCTATCCAGATTCCAGAAATCATAACATTGTTCTCTCAATTGAACCGACACAGGATGGAAATCTGAATATCTGAAGCACAAAAGGATAGATAGATAGATACAAAGCCAGACTACAGCTGGATCCATGAAAAGGGTGTACAATTCTTGAGAAAATAACTGCGGAACATCAACCAAAAGAAAAAAGTTTGGAATTTTTCTCATAATGACCCAGCCCCGAGTCGAACAGGGGACCTCTGCTGAAACACAATTCCAAAAATGGCAAGGTGAAGCAGATGCACACCGTGTGCTACTGGGTCTTTTTTGTCAGAGTATACACCTTACCTGGATGGTATTGAGCACATCAAATCAATCCAAGTAGAAATCACAATGTTGTTTTTCCTAATGGCTGAACAAGAAGATAGATTGGAAGGAAATTAAAACACAAGCAGATGGATCAGTTCTGGAGAAAATGACTGCGGAACATCAGCCCAAAAAAAAATGTAATTAACCACCTGATGGCCCAGCCCCGAATCGAACAGGGGACCTTCTGCAGACATGGTTGAGTCCATACTACATGAAGCAGATGCACACCATATGCTACTGGGTCTTCTCTGTTGGGGTATGAAGCTCATTTTGTGGGTTTAACTGAATGCATGTTGTGAGGTATCTATCTGGAAATTACAATGTTGTTCCGCTGGACAAGAAGATGGAATTGAAGTTGATTGGATTTGGAAAGAAATAGACCACAAGGAGGATGAATGCAGGTTTGCATTTCTTGAGAAAATAACTGCGGAATGTCAACCCCCTAAAAAAACCAAAGCAAGTTGATGATGGCCCAGCCCCGAGTCGAACAGGGAATTTCTGCATATACGCTTGACTGTGTTGATCCTACATGGAGCAGACGCACACCATGTGCTACTGGATCTTCTCTGTTGGGGTATGAAGCCCATTTTGTGGGTTTAACTGAATGCAGGTTGTGAGGTGGAGCCCAATCTATTTCTCTCCCAACTGGCTCAACACAAAGATGTTGAAAAGGAATGATTACACCACGTGTGGATGAAACAGTGTACATCTCTGGAGAAAATAACCGCTGAATATCAGCCAAAAAAAATATATATATCACCCGCATCACAGGATGGCCCAGCCCCGAGTCGAACGGGGACCTTCTACACATAGTGCGTGGAAATGTCATTTAAATGAAGTAGATGCACACCATGTGCTACTAGGCCTCCCTCTTCTTGTGTATACATACCCCAGATAGGTGAGCTTAAAATTATACTAAGAGAAATGAAGGGAGAAAAGAAATGAAGGGAGCGGAGGCGGTAGATGGTAGAGCGGGTGGAAGGATGCCTGGATGCATGGGAGGAACGAAGGATGGGAGGATACAGTAGGCCCGGACCGATGACATGAGTGCGACGCGGAAGTGGGTCCATGCACATGCGCATGCCGCGCATCCCACAGCGCTATCTGCGACGCGGAGCCTATCTCGCCTCGGAGGGCTTGGCGCTGGAACTGGAACTGTTTGTTTCCCGCGGCCGTTGACATCTGGCGTCGGCGTCGGCGTCGTCTCGCTCCCACTGTCTCCCACTGTACCACACAGAACGTGTGAGATGCAAGAAAACAAACGCCGGCCTTCTCCCGCCCCGTGGATGCATAGGGATGCATGCGCCCACGAATGCAAAGAAGGATGATCGACGTGACGTGGTGTGTTACGTACAAGGATTGAAGGAGCACATGGTGTGGTGTGGGTTCTTATCTATCTTTTGCGCACCGTCGCGGTCTCCCCTGGGCTAGGCTTGCTGCGGCTAGTGTTCTACGG
The DNA here is from genome assembly GCA_029289565.1 of Mycena galericulata. Lineage (NCBI taxonomy): Eukaryota > Fungi > Basidiomycota > Agaricomycetes > Agaricales > Mycenaceae > Mycena > Mycena galericulata. Next base: position 487,043 of record JARKIA010000096.1, read on the forward strand.
GCGATTGCCCTGGAGGAGCGGGACCCACATACCACCGACGGCGATTGCGGGTTCGCTGGGATTCCATCGTGAAATTCTGGATTAGTGGGTGAGTGGAGCACATGCGCTCCCGCGCGGACTGCAGCTGGAGATATCGATATCTGAATCTCAATCTGATTGACGACGAGTGGATTCGCATATCGCATATCTATCCCCGCGATGTATACATATCTTCCTCGGCGTTCTTTCTTGCTTTTTTCCTAAGCCATCCATCGCTTGGAGGCCCCGTCCCTTTGCGGTTCCTGCGTGAATATTACGAACCGTCCCGCCGCCGCCGCCGCCACACGAACGAGCATCATGTCTGTGGAAGAGAAATCGTACGCGGGGTCCGACCCCGAGAAGCTGCAGGAGCACCGCGACGAGCCCCACGCGCCCGTCGAGGTCATCGGTGCGTCTGCCCTCCCTCTTCCCTCCCTCCCCTCCCTCCTCCCCCCTCCCTCTTTACTCCCCGCTAACGAAAGTCCCCGCAGACACCCTCAACGTCCTCGACCCCGACGCTGCGCGCGCCCCCGTCGACCCCACCTCCCTTTGGGGCCGCTCCCTCTTGCTCTCCGCCGCCCTCGAGCGCAAGCTCGGCATCGAGGCCCGCGGCATCCAGCGCGTGCCCGATGTCGGCGAGGAGGGCGGCGAGGTAAGGAATGATGTGCCGAGGGGGAATATGTTCATGTGCGTGGTTGTTATCTCGGCTGAGGCGGGCGCGTGCGGGGCGGTTCCGCGACGTCTTCGTGTGCGGGGTGGGGCGTCGCGTTCATCGACCGGTCGCGTACCCTCCTGCGCGGCGGGGTCGGCGTTCCGCGGGCGTTGTCCTCTGAGAGCGTCGCGCGTGCCCGCCCTCTCCCTCTATCCCTACCCCTTCTCACTTCTTTTTCCTTTTTGCTAACATCCCGCCCCCAGCTGGCTCGCAGCGAACTGCGTCCTCTCCACCTTCGGCATCGGCATCCTCGGGCCTGCGCTGTTCGAGTTGGGTGCGTTGTTCTCTTCTTTCTCTTTCTCCGTTTCTTTCTCTTTTTTTTCTTTCTCTTTTCCTGGGGAGGGAGTTTGGAGGAGGGGAGGGCGGGATTCTTTTTGGGGGGCGGGAGGGGGAGGAAGGGCGTTTACGTGTTTCGTCCGTCCGTCCGTCCGTCCGTTCGTGAACGGGGACGGGGTGTTTACACCCCCGAATTGCGCACCGCGCTTATACGGGGTGCCTCTGCCCTTTGCCTTTGCTTGCGTGCCAGAAGAGAAGAGGCGCCCCGCCTTTCACCTTCCTTGCGTCCCCTCCCACTTCCCACTTCCACTTCCCACTTCCCACTTCCCAATGCCACGGGAAACGGGAAACGGGGGACGGGACGTGGAGGGAGATGCGGCGGCGGGGCGGGGTGTCTTGCGTTTGTATGTGATGTGATGTGATGTGAAGGCGGGGCGTGGGGGTGCGAGGAGGCCGGACGGCGGGGGTCAAGGCGCCCCCGCCCCTCGTCCATGCCCACCCCCGTCCAGTCGAGCGTGGAGACACGCGCATGCGTTTTCGTCCTAGTCTCGCGCGCCTCTGTCCCGTGTCGTCGAGTAGCGTCTCCTAGTGTCGTCTCGGACTCGGGCTCCGAGTGCGCGTCCCCCCCCCCCCTTCCCCTCCTTCTCTTTGTCGCCCGACGCCCGACGCTCGCTACCGCTCGCTAACACCCCGCCCCCCACAGGCCTCGGCGACAGCCTCCTCACCATCTTCTTCACCAACGCCGCGACGGCGGTGTTGCCCGCGTATATGTGCGTTGCCTTTGTCTTTTTTCGTGTTTTTTTTCGCGTTTTTTTTTTCGCTGTTGTACGATAAACTACTATCCCACGCGTCGACGATGCGTTCTATCATCCCGTCCCCGCTCCCGCCGCCCCGTCCCGTCGCGCGGGCTCCCCTTTCTTTCCTCCAGCCAACGTCCCTCCCTCGCTCCCCTCGTGCTCTTCCTCGCCGCCTCCCGCCTCCCTTCCTCTCCCTCCATCTTCCTCTTCCTCTTCCTCCCTACTCCCTCACCTCATGCGTCGCCGCCAGTCCCGTACACCCTCCCCCCATGCGCTTTTTCCCTTCCTTTTCCCTTCCTCCCTCCGTGCTCCTTCCTTCGTGCGCCTCCTCACCTCTCCTACCTTCCCTCCCTCCCTCCCTTCTCCTCCTCTCTTTAGTCTCGTACACCCTCACCCTCCACCCACATCTCCTCCTCCTCCCCCCTCCGCCTCCCCTCCTCCCTCCTCCCTTCCCCCTACTCTCGCATTCCTCCCATTCTCCCTCCCTCCCCTCGCGCTCCTCTTCGCCCATGCGCATCCATCCGCCGCCTCCCTCTGCTCTCTTTGCCCTTCCCCTCCATATCCCTCCATATCCCTCCCCCCTTCCCCCTCCGCGCCTCACCTCCTCGCGAACACCTACTCCGCCCCCGCGCTCCCTCTTCGCCCTTCCCCTTCGCCGTCGCTCCCCCCCTCGTGCTTGCCCCCTCCCCCCCTCCTCCCGCCACCGCCGCGTTCCCTTCCCTCCCCCTCCTCACTTACCCTCGTCCCGTCCCTCCTGCGCGCGCCTCACCTCCCTCCTCCCATATTCCTCCTCCTCCTCCTTCCTCTTATATCCCCTCCCCTTCCCACATGTGCTCATATACGCTCGTCCCCCACTCCCCCCCTCCTCCTCCCCATATATCCCATATACCCCTCTTCCCTCCACTAACCCCCCCCCTTTTTTTTTCCCCACTCTCTAGGGCGACCTTCGGCCCAAAGCTCGGCCTCCGCCAGATGACGAGCGCGCGCTACTCGTGGGGGTGGCACGGCGCCAAGGTCGTCGCGCTGCTGAACTGTATTGCGTGTGTTGGGTGGAGGTGGGTTTTTGTGTGTTTTTTTTTGAGGGGGTGTTTTTTTGGGGGGGTGGGATGGGGGGTGGTGGGAGAGTCGAGTCGAGTCGAGTCGAAGGGCTTCGACTCTTCGAGCTTAAACGGGGGTTTACTCGTTGAGTGTGTGTGGGCTTGATGGGATGGAGCCCTCGATCGTGCTCGTGCACGAGCACGAGCCTGAGCCGAGCACGAGCCCGCCCTCCCCCTCCCTCGCCCTCGAGCCCTCCCTCACCCTGTTTCTGTTTACCTTGCTTATCCTCCTCCTCTCCTCTCCTTACTATCCCCTCCCCTCCTCTCCCCCGCCCTCCCTCACCCCCTCCGTCCCTCACCCTCGCCTTCGCCCTCGCCTTCACCCTCGCCCCTCGCCCTCACCCTCAATTCCCTCTCTTTCGCCCTCCCCTCCCTTCCCTCGAGCCCTCATTTCCGTCGCCCTCGCCTTCGCCTTCGCCCCGCCCTTCCCCCGTCCTCACCCTCCCTCTCCCTGTTTACCTTTACCTCACTATCCCCCCTTCACCCCCACCCGCCCTCGCCCTCCATTCCCTCCCTCGACCTCGAGTCCCTCTCCCTGTTTACCTTTACCTTACTCATCCCCTCACCTCCCTCTCCCTCCCTCTCCCTCCCCCTCGACTCCCTCGTCCTCGCCCTTCCCCCGCCCTTGCCTTCGCCCTCGCCCTTCCCCTCCCTCGTCCTCGCCCTCGCCCTCAAATCCTCGTCCTCACCCTCGCCTTCGCCCTCCCCTCAATTCCCTCCCTTCCCCTCGCCCGCCCTCCCTCGCCCTCGCCCTCGCCCTCGCCCTCGAGTCCCTCCCTCGCCCTTCCTCTCCTCGCCCTCCCTGATCCTCGCCCCCCGCCCTCACCCTCCCTCGTCCTCAATTCCCTCGCCCTCGTCCTCGTCCTCCCTCGTCCCTCTCCCTCGCCCTCGCCCTCACCCTCACCTCGCCCTCGCCCTCACCCTGTTTACCTTTACCTTACCCCACTATCCCCTCCTATCCTCTTCTTATTATGACTCACTAACCCCCTCCCCCACAGCGCAATCAACACCATCGCAGCCGCGCAGACGCTGCGCGTCGTCGCGAACGACACGATCTCGGACGCGGCGGGGGTGGTTATCGTTGCTGTGAGTTGATTTTGATTCGCTTTTTGGTCGCCGTCGTCCTTCCTCGTCGCGCGCGGAATGGCGCTCGCTTCCCCGAAGAACGTCTCACTGACATCCACACCAGATAATAACCCTCGCCCTCGGCATGCTCGGGTACAAGTACGTGCACATCTACGAAAAGTGGTCCTGGATCCCGACCGCGATCACGTTCTTCATCCTGCTCGGGTGCGCGGCGAAGCATCTGGTTAATGTGCCCATGGGGACGTGCGTGCCGCCTTCCGTCTCTTTCTCTGCACGCTATTGAAGCTAACGAACGCATTCTAACGAACGCGCTCTCCCGCAGCGGGCAAGCGGAAGCATCGAACGTCCTGTCGTTCATCGGCGTCATCTTCGGGTTCGCGATCGGGTGGGTGTCGCTCGCGAGCGACTACAATGTGTACCAGCCCGCGAGCACGCCGGCGTGGAAGACGTTTGCGTGGACATACGTGCGTCTTCCTCCCCCTACTAGTGCTCCTCCACACAGTACTAACAACGACGTGCAGACGGGCCTGATCTTCCCGCTCGTGCTCCTCGAGTGGCTCGGCGCGGCGATCATGTGCGTCGCGGCGGGGGAGGTGCCGCTGAACGCCGCGTGGGGCGCCGCGTACAACGCGGACCAGCTCGGCGGGCTGCTCGGCGCGGTGTTCGTCCCCGCCGTCGGCAACTTTGGCAAGTTCTGCATGGTGCTGCTCGTGCTCAGCGTCGTCGCGAATAATATTATCAGTGCGTCCCTGCTTTCCTTCGCAAGATGAGATCAGCGAGTGAATGATTTTGGGGGCAGATGTGTACTCGATGGGGCTGTCGATTAGTGTTATTGGCGTGTGGCTCGCCAAGGTCCCGCGCTTGATTTGGCCTATTGTTATCACTGCCATCGTGCGTCCCTCCCCCCCCCCCCTCGTTCTTGTATCCCGCGCTAACCCCGCCCGCACCCGCACGCAGTACATCCCCATCGCGATCGCCGGCGCCAACTCCTTCGCGACGTCCCTCCAAGACTTCATGAACGTCCTCGGCTACTGGCTCTCCATCTTCGTCACCGTCGTCCTCCTCGAGCACTTTATCTTCCGCAAGGGCGACTTTGCGCGGTACGACGCGCCGGCGACGTGGAATCGCCAGGACCGCACGCCCGTCGGGATCGCTGCCCTGATTGCGTTTTTGTTCGGCGCGCTCGGGACGGCGATGGGGATGGCGCAGGTGTGGTATATCGGGAAGATCGGCGCGCTGGTGGGGGGGAGCGCGAATCCGTTTGGGGGGGATATTGGGTTTGAGCTGAGTGGGGCGTTTGCGGGGATTGTTTAGTGAGTTTTCCTTTCTTTTTTTTGGGGGCCCCGTGCTCTCTCCTTTGGCGCGAGACTGACTGACGACGATGCGCCGCAGCGTACCGGCACGTTATTTGGAGCTCAAGTATATCGGGAGATAGTGGGGTGGATGGGTGGACATTTTTCTACGTGTGGATGATATACGGAGGAGTTAATTTTATTTCTTAATCTTTCGTTGTGCGATTTTTCGACCAACTCGATAAAATAGATGGCGGGGGCTCTGCCAGTTATTGTATTCTCTTCCTCCTCGTCCTCGTTCTCCTGCCATGTATGTTATGTCTCTGACATGACGAGGTATCGTTCGGCGATATTCGGCATTATATTCGCGCATCAGCAGTCCTTTTTCGACCTTGTTCTCGGTCTCCGTGCCTAGACTTTACGGGACTACACTAGTCTCGACTCTCCACTGGTTTTCTCCTTGGGAACATTGAAGGGCTACGAATGGGCCTTGACCGAATCTCGTCGAGCGCCGATGACCGGGAGCCCCCGAAAGCCCAATATAAGGCTCCCCTCTTAGACCCTCTCGAAGTCGTCTGGCCCATGATCCGTGGCTGGACCACGACTAAAAACTGGCCGCCCCATCCCGAGTCGACGATGTATATATAACACCTTGGGACTACCTTCCAGTCCATACTAACGAATAACGCTTACAAACGACACGATGAAGTGCCTCTTCAGCCTAAACCTCCTCTTTGCGTCCCTGATTCTCGGTGCGACGGGCGCGCCGACGCCGACGAAGCGCGATGTCTTCGTACCCCCCATTCTCGCCCCGTACGCCCCCACAGTGCACTTCGTCGACGTGACGAACGCGCTGGCGAAGCGCGATGTGTTCGTGCCCCCGATTCTCTACCCCCACGCCGGCACCGTGTGGTACTCATTTCAATACCACAACGTCACTTGGTGCGTTGCTCTTTGGGTTCCATGTATTAGTAGTAGTAGGTAGACTGATTTACGGCGGATAAGGACACGACGGGTGCGCCGGCGGATATCTCCAACGAGGCCCTGCTCCTCCTAGCTAAAGGCGGGGTCGAGGCGCCATGTACGCGTTCCGCTTGATATCTCCTAACCTAGCTTGGTATTTATTTTGGGACACAGTTATCCTCGCGAAGGGGTTCGACCTCCGGCTCGGCCGCGTCACGATTCAAGTCCCGTATGTCTTTGCGGGCACGGATTACCAGCTCGTCTGTGCGTCTTTTCGCGTTGTGTATCAGGATGGCACGCTGATCATTATATTCCTTCCAGTGTTCGGCGACTCGGGGAACCTAAGCCCAGTCTTTACGATCGAGAGCGACACCTCTGAGTAAGGGCGAATTTTTTCGATTTCTTCTTTTTCGGCAATGCATTTGGTTGCGGGTTGTACCGTTTCTTCTGGAAGCGATGGACTGACGCGCATGGGCCACCACTTACGATTACTGTAATATTAACTTGATACACCCACCTCATCTTCGCATAGGTTATTTAGATTGCGCATCTTTTATAACAATAATGAATGGTGTATTTTTATTTCTGCTGGGGACATCCTGTTGAGCAACGAACTTGAGCGAGAAGGCTAGAGTCCAAGTCTGTTTGCACTTGCCATTTACGCGTACGGGCAACTCGCCTCCACTGCCATGTCTGACGGACGTACATTTTCCTTCCTCTAAGCGGTTACGATAAGTGGTAGCAACAGCATGAATCGTAGATCGCTTTAATTCGCTCTCAATGAGGCCCTCGTCACCGTAAAGGGTAGAAGGGGACTCATGGTAAATTGAACCATTATGTTGACTCGGTGAGCATTCCGAGAGACGACGCTCGATCTCTTTACCCCTTTTGAGGGCTGGGTGATCAGCGGCGTCGTCAGTCCAGACGGCTCTCAAACGAGTTCGAATACTCGGCACTCCTATGAGGTGGGTTTGTTGAGTTTTGAACCACTGCCATCGCATTCCGACAATCTTTGTATACCTCTCATATCATAATGACTCATATGTTCAACATTGCAGTTACCACGCCTCCAGAGGATGCAGAATTCCAGTTCGCGAGCTGCTGATTCCTCCCCCAGGCCCCTTATCCGGCTGTCGTTCAAGGCCCGGATTCGAAATGATATCAGTGCAAGAATCTCTGCACAGTGAGGTCAATTTCTCGTTTAAGTGTTTACTAGAAAGCCCGACGCACTGTAAACCAACTATCCGCTGATTCAAACGACTCATTCGACGTATAAATGTTGAACTGTCCGGTTCGAACTTTCTTCCTCATCGAAGTATGTATCTATTTCTCCTCGCAGTTACACGGTTCGCATATGCATAAGGCTGATTAAATCCGGGGAAGCCAACGAAATGGCTCGGGAAATGGATTCGTTAACATCCACATCAGCATTGCCTTTAGTTGATGCTTGGGAAGCCGGAGACGCCCGAAAAGCCCGACCTCAGTCGAATTATCCCACGGTTGTGTTCACCGTTCGAGTCTAGTAGTATAGCTGTAGATGGAGAGCATGAGGCTTCTTCTGTCAAATCAAAATCAAGGAACCTCATTCGAGTCATGCTGGTATGAGCTGTCTTGTCTTCTTTACGCCTACTAAAAGAACAACGCTCGCTGATAGCCGGCCCAGCGCTCGACGTGTGTCCTAGATGCATATGTGCACGCGGTCCTTCGATGTCTCAACACGCGGGTGGTATACATCTACCCATTCACCGGGCCCGCGGGTGGAATTCATCGAGTGTGGGACTAGCCTTGAATGGCGCTTATTCACCGGCATCTCGTGTGGGATTCAAGATGCGCGTCCGCATGCACATGCGAAGGGAACCACTCAGACTCGCGTGAATTTCACCATCGCATCGGTGCGCTTCTGAATCTACCCACTCCCCTTTCCGCTGTTGTACGCTATCCATACGTAGCCGAATCGCGGTTGTTTCCCATGCCATTCCCCGAGCAGGCCGCGTCGACCACGCCATAATAAGAAGTCTTTCAAGCACCAACTTCCTCGTCTCCTGTACGACAGGTGAAATTCAATTCATTCCCTGTGGGATTACATGTTTGCATCATGCGATGGTGCCCACTGCATGGACCACTCGATGTGGACGAATGCAATCGTCGGCACCAGCGCCCCCGTGTGCTCGCTCCATTACTTGCTAGCCGGACCAAGACTCCGACCTGCAGATGGATATGCCCTCTCTCCCACCAATTTATTGAATTGGACCGCGAACGTTCGAAGTCTGAACCTCCGAAGTTCGCGCGGGACCTACCGTCCCTGGGCGCCGACGCCCATCTTTTCTGATATTCTGTTCCTTTCTGTTTTATCCTTCTCTAGGAGAATATCACACTCACAGGCCTTCATATATTCTATTTTTTTCCGGAATTCGACGGCGCCCAGCACCAACAATCCACTAGCGTCCGGCACCTTGTCTCTTCTTGGGGTTCGACTTTAAAAAGTTCTCACCGATGTTCTCGTTCTCGCTCGTCTGCACGCAGCGATTTTCCACCGACTTGGATAAGGCTGTCGGATTTTCGGAGAATGAGAGCTGCTGTGCTCTGTCCGAAGGGCCCATCATTGCTACCAATTATTTCGTATAGCAATTTATTAGCAGTCGAATGACAAGCAAGCTCCTTCCCTGAATTCCCAAGAAAATACAATGAGTATACGCGCGAATCTCCCCGGACCTTTGCGCTCTAGAGGTTTCCGCACTGGAAGCCATCGGAGCTCTGCAGGAACTCTTGGTAGCCCGACGCCGCGACGGACTGAAGGTGTGTCCAAAACGACGAGAAGTCCGGCGACTAAATGTGCAATATGAAAACGTCAGTCGCAGGGGTGAAAGACAGTACGCACAGGCGCGGCGTCCACTATCAACCCCAAGAAAATATCGTTCTGCCGCGCAAGGTCGCCGACCCAATGACACATGACAATGCGCATCTGCGGGTTGTTGTTCACCGCCTCGTAGAATGACTCACTGTCGAGGAATGTGTTCAGATTGCGGAGGATCTTCGCCTGTGTGGAGGGCACGAAGGTGCTGTTGAGGGTCGCTGCATCTGTGGACGTGAGCATCGGGCGGAATTGCCCCGGCTGGATGATAGACTGGAAAGGTTGGCGTGAATACACAAATCGTGTCCTGAGAACGATTGAATGAAGCGACTCACGGCCAGCTGGATCGTCGCTGAATCAAACGCGTCGCTGCAGTTTTTGATATGGTTCGCAATTCCCTACCGGCGGTTACATCAAGCCCATGATACATGCGATTCGAAAGTACCTGCAACTTTGGGACGCCGTCGGACGCCGCGTAAGTGTCGTTGGCAAAAATGTTCGCCATGTATTGGAGCTAGTTTTGCGTCGCGTCGAAGCTGGAAATATCGCGACGCTCGATTGAAACAACAGCCGATGTATACTCAGGGCTGGCGTTAATACCCCTGACATTGAGCGCCACCAAGAGAACCACCGTGCAGACAAACTTGACAATAAAGAGTTTCGCCATGGAGGGCTTGAGGCGAGGGTTAAGGATCGGGGCATAGAAGCGTGTTCAAGCGGGTTTTTAAGGTGGACGCGATATCCACCTCATTGGATAGTTAAGTAAGACGGTAGAAGCTACCACGACCGGTATGGAGGTCGGCCATGAAATTCGAGCGAAGAATGTGCCTGGAAGCAGGGCTAAGACCGGCTTATACGCACTGGCAGCAGCCATTTGAAGGTCGCCGCGCTGACGATGCGTGCCAGGCGCGTCGAATCAGTTCTCCGCGCCTACAGCTCGCAGGGTAACTGACTCATAGGCAAGATTCGGGGATAGAAAGAGTTTCGTACGCAGAATACATTTGGGCGACTACATAGCGACCTCAAGCTCCCAATCAGCGCCGACGCCTGTAGAAGGCGATCAATACGAATAGCAAAAATATCAAACGGGGGTGAACACATACCCGTAACCGCCCCCATTCACGCGCCGAACAAAGCATTTCTCCGAAGAGAAAGATGTAGTAAAAAATTGGATAAACCACGACAGAGCCAGAGTAGTCTGAATCGAGTTGCACGGTGCGCGCCCAGCCTAGGACATGGGCGCGACACCGGGTGCCGCAAAGTGCACTAAAGGAAGATGCGCACCCGTCGTTCTATGGTTCCCCACGTCTCCTCGTGCGCCGCGCACCACAACACTGGGTCACAGTAATAACGAGGTACACATCCAATGCGAGAGATAATCCAGATGATCCAGGAGAGAGGAGAGATAGATGTCCAATAACGATCCTTGCCGCCGCGGATGGGGGACATCCGGGGGTGCTAGCAGTGCGAAAGTGATGCGAGGCCAAAGCCAAACGCCAGCAGTCAAGAACCACAAGGCCGGATATCCGTACCCGCGGGAAGTCTACTGTGTCCCCGAGAGGACGTTTGGCGCCGACGGAGGACGCGGGGTAAAACAACGGGAAACAACATCTCCCTGTCCCACGGCGCGTTCAAAACCAGTTTGTGCGAGCCCTCCTTCTAATGAGATCTTTGGGCAAATCGACAAGCGGTGTTTTTCTGGTACACCGTTTGGCTGGGTGAGAGCCAGGTCCATCTAAGACCGATCGAAGGGACTAGAAGCCTCAGACCTTCCCGCTCGTATGAGGACGGAGAGTCCTGTGCGGAACGAGCATCGCGGCTTTGGATCTGTCGTCGTGGCAGGAAGAAAAAAATCCTTGCGTGACGCTATGGCGTGACATGGGATTTGGTTCCGCTTGACCATCAACCGCGGCTGTTCGGCCCGGAGCGACAGAAAATGAACAAAAGTGAAAGAAGGCGGAAGTCTCAGCTTCCAACCTCACAGAAAGTTTACATCAAATAAGTCCCCCATATCCCGGATTTACATGTACTCCGCTGATTTTTTCCTTTGCTTCAACATGCATTCCAAAATTGTTAAAATCAGTCCGTCCAGCCCGCGATAATTCCGTCGTATGCAGGTTTGATGATCAGGTTCTGTGAAACAGCCAAGGTAAAAAAAAAAACTATCTGCGAAGCAAAGAAAGAATTTCGCACGTCGTCCCAAGGAAGCGCAGCACCCTGCCCAGGGAACGTAGGAACCCAAGAGTACTTATCGGTGTAGTCCCAGATCGTCACCCCGACACACTTGGCGACGGCCTTGCACGCGGAGATGACCGTCTGGTAGTCCGTCTGTTGCTGCGCGAGGAGGGCGGGCGTCTCGGGGAGCGTCATCCGGATGTCGAGCTCCGTGATGGCGATTTCGATGCCGAGCGCGGTGAAGGCCTCGTAGTTGGAGATGAGGGCTTGCTGCGAGGGGACCTCGCCGACGATGAGGTGTCCCTGGATGCCTACACCGTCGATGTGCGTCCCCGCGGCCTGTAGCGACTGCACGAGTTGCTGCATCGCGGTGGACTTGGCGCCCGCCGAGTCGATGTTGTAGTCGTTGATCTACGATGTGGGTCAGCTGAGAGTCAGGTATGTGGGATTCGACCCTCGGGGGACTGACGTAGAGCTTTGCGGCGGGGTCCGCGGCGCGGGCGGCGACCAGAGCGGTGGTGGCATACGAGATTCCGAGGGTTTCAGAGAACACAAACTCGCGGATCGTCCCGTCATCGTTGAAGGGTTCTGTGAGAATGAACTCAGTCAACTCATTGTCGTAATTTAGATATGCTTGCCGTTTACGACGTCCCAGGAGTCTGTTTTTTTCCTCGCTTCAGTATCTAACAGTAGGAAAATAACTGGGGAACGCACAGCTGTAGGGATCGTATCGTCAATTCCGTACGGATAGAACGATGTTGAGTGACTCACACTTGACCGGCGTAGTGCGCGACCTACGCAGCGGACAAAAGTCAACACGAGAACCGAAAATAAAGAGCTGCACTACGAACCACTGTCCCGCAGTGATTTTGCAAGATGCTCGTAAGTTCCGACGCACTGAAGTTCCCGGCGGTGACCCAGGGGGCAAGTTGATTGTACCAGACACAGTTGTGTCCTCTGAGTAGTTGACCGTTTTGCTTGGCGAGGTCCGCAATGACATCGCCCTGATCAAGTGAGAATCAACGCACTGCGGAAGAAGGGGGTGATTACCCCGGCGAACGTGAAGACGCCTGTAAATAGATGAATAAGTTCAGGATTTCGAATTCTGGGGCGACCCGGATCTTAACACACCTTGCTCAGGCTCAGTTGCGTCCTAAAGTCCAACATTTCAGCGACGAAATCAGCCTGCAACCTACTCACTCACCCATTTCATGCTGTTCCCCGGCGTAATCTGTCCAAACAGCGTGTTGTCACTGAGCTTCGTAACATAGGCGGTATCATTTAATTCCGGGTTGTCAGTCGCACTGCGAACATCTCAGCACAACTTATAACAGGATATGATTTTTTGGTAGAAGACCTACGAGCCGAAATAGAGTTTCTTGCCGAGTGATTGGGCTACACTGTTCGATTTTGCGGTAGATGTTCCCGTCGGAAGAGCAGTCGAGGTTGTAGTGGTGATTGTGGTAGTCGTACCCGTTGACTTCATAGGAATAAATCAGAAGACCAGCATTATTCAAAGAGCAAGAGGCTGACGGCAAGACATTGCGAGTAGTACGGGTTTGAAAAAGTGCAGACAGAGCCTGTGGCGCACGTCTGAGGTCAAAATGATCAGCGTGCGGTTGTGTAGTGGAGACTCGTGTGTACCGTAGCCCCAGTCCATCCAATCCCGCCACCTACGAGCTCAAATTTAACTTCGGTTGGAGCAAATAAACAGTTTGAACCGTACACTGGCCATATATCGGCGACTGAGCAATAGCCGTCGGCAAGAGTGCCAAGAGGGCAGCCAAGGAAACGGAAACACGCAGCATCATAGCCTCGGATAAACGTCGTTCGAGTCTGCGACATTCGAATACCCGTTCTTATGCATCTTCGAGGGTTGAGAATTTCGCCGGTGTTTACCCAGACGGTCTGATACACGTGAACAAGATTCATCATAAAGCCTAGTTGTGGAGGAACCAGTGACTGCATGCGTCCTATAGGCAGAACCTCGCGCGCACGGTCGCATCGCAAAGGTATTCGATCCACCGGGGCTGATGTGCTTTCGTTGGGAAATGCACTTGATCTCTGTCGGCCAAACTTCGGGGGCGCAAACAGGTGTGCTGAGCTCAGATCTGCACACAGTCATTTCTTCGTAACAGCGCTATAGCAGGAGGCTGGAGCGTTCAGAGGTGACCAGAGGTCACAGCGCCGGTTCTTCGATTAAATGGGCCTTTTAGTTAGCTCAGCTTTTCTAAGTGGGTGACTTCCCGTAAGCATAAATATATTCCTGGGGAATATCTGAGCATTTTCCGCCGTGATGCCGAGCTCCCATCAGGACCCCATCGTCCAGAGATCTCGCTTAGACCCTCCAATAGATGTTAATCTATTCGAGGGGTACCCCCCCCTCGAACAGATTTTCTTTTCCGTGAATAGACCGTTTTGGGAAGCTTCCGTTGATCCCGCTGCGGCTGTGCTCATTTGCCGTGCGGCCGCCGGCGTGATTTACGCCCACCTCGTGCCGCTCTCTTCTTCCCTCCCTCAAGTCCCTTGTCTAAGACCGTGCACCAGGACGTGGCTTTCCAGCAGAGGCAACATCATTTTGGGAGACAGGGGTTGAATGCCACGCAGTGCTGAATCCGGCTTCGAGTATTGCCGCAAAAGACTTGATATCGAATCCCATCGTTGTAATGAAGGAGCGGTCAGTTCCGTGGGTATAGAGTACCTGCCACGGGGTGTTGAACCTCGGGTTGAGCAGCAGCTGGGGTCGGCAGAAATACAGCCGGCTCTGCTTTCTGCGCTCGGTGCGTAGTCTACGTGCCTCTTCTGCCCCAAGGGTCACAACTCTGTCTTGATCCATCTCCTCATTGTCCAGCTCCATTTCCAAGGTAGTCTGGTGCATAAAAGACGCATCGATGTCCATGTTCCCGGCGTTAGGATGAGTGCAATTCTTGACGCGTTGTTTGGGTTTTGTTTGGACCTCGCGTTCAACGGAATTATTCAAAAATGATATGTCTAACCCTTGCGGGAGTCGCTCCCGAATATAATATGTTCACATTTTTGCTTGCCGAGATCAATGGCACCGCTCGGAAATTCGTAGGAATATATTTATGCTTACGGGAAGTCACCCAGTATGATAATACAAATAAATTGGCCCCAAACTCAATTTTATATGTCCGATTTGGGATCCACCCAAATCCGATATTACTCGTGTTAAGATACCAAGGTAGAGGCTCGCGTGTGGGAGATCTGCGCTCAGGAGGAGGGAGCACCTATAGGGCTCCCGATCCTGGAGGACGAGCAACGTGGAATCGCGCGTGCGGCGCGTGTAAAATATGAGGACGAGATGTGGAGACGAAGCTGTGTGGTGTTTGTGGGGGGAAAGGCCGTCCCGGCCGATCGGGACTTCCCGGTCTGCGCGGGGGCAGCGGGGAAGGGCGGATCGGAGTCGGAACGCGCGGGCACGGCCAATCCCGTACACAAGGGCCACGACGGGTCAGACGAACGAGACCCGAAGCCACCCAAGCGTGAAGAAGAAAAAGGGGACAGTGGAAGGGTGGGCTCAAAAAATGGAGCGAGGACGAAGGGAAAGACGATGAGGAAGATTTTCCTCTGAGGACGCGACGTGGCAAGAGTGACCTGGGGACGGGCATCAGCGGATCGGAAAGCGGCAGCTTTGTAGTTGTTTGCTTCATAGAAGAGTTCGGTTCCAACTTTGCAAATGCATCAGCCTTCTACCAACGCATTTTGGCGCCTTGGTCGAAAGAAAATGGGAGAAGGAAATAAGGATAAAAATAGAAGTACTGTGGCTGATTTTTGAATTTCTTCATCTACGCGAAAAATGAATGATTTTGGCCGAACACTTGGCACCCTCTCAGCAACTGAACGCAAACTCGGAATTCCGGAACAATAGAATTGTGTACAGACTCTTTACCGCCAACTTTGACAGCGAAAAGTTGAGGATCCATCTAGAATCGGAAAAGTTATCAGCATTTTTGCGAAATCAAGAAAAACCGATGTTAGTGATGAGAAAAGAGGCAAGTTCGGTCCAAAATATGTTCAGAACGACTCATAACACTTATTGCTGTTATCTGGCAGTCACTTGTGTACTTGGAACTGATCCCAGGGAATGTAATTGAGAGATCAATTTCGCTTCAGCATAAAGCCCCCATCGTTTTGTCAAATCTCCATGAATCGACTGATTTCCACGGAGAATTTTGTGAAGAAATATACATTCCACAAAAGTACTGTGCCGGATTTTTTATTTTCTTCCAAAAATGCAAGGCAGATCCAAATTTCAGGTAACATGAGACAAGTTCTCAAAAGATACGGCCAAATTCAAGAATCTGGCACAATACCTTTGTGGTGAGGCTATTTCCTTACGACATTGTCCAACCAACCTACGAGAAATGTTGAGATTTGAACAAACGATGGGCATTTTTCTGACAAGGAATTTGGTCACGTGCCTTCTTCGGACAGTCTGTCCTGTCTTCAATCGGAACTCAAACCTTCAGAAAAAGCCCTGTTTTTGTGACTTTTAATAGCAGATATGACCAGTTTAATGCTCTGAGGGAGTTGTAGAATTATTTGAGAGCCTGTTCGGATCATCCTGAAAACTTTGGTTTTCAGGATTTACGGACCTGGGCCCGGTGAGCCGATGAGCCGATGTCTCGCTTGTTGCTAGGGTGACTCGGCAATGATTCGGCCTATCATTTGATATGGACCTTCCTCATCGCGTTGCCCACCGCCCGCCGACCTCTCCCGCCCTCCCGCCGTTTGACACAAATGCAAGAACTCGAGTGTCAGCTATTATTTTGAATCATAAATTACTCTACATATATCTACTGACCCTTATATTGATTACACTCAAAGTGCGCCATCATTTAGGTCACTTTCAAAAGTCGAGAAAGGCGGTTGGGAATGGGGACGATGAGGAAGGGGAGTTCATCGTCAGCATACAGACCGCATCATGTGGGTCGGAGTATTTCCGGATATCAGTGATGATTTGACACGCGCAAACCATAACCGAATGCCGTGGGGCCGAAATCCTCGAAATTCTGGAAAGCAAAGTTTTCAGGATGATCCGAACAGGCTCTGAACCAATTTCAAGCTTTCTGTTATAAAGGTGAGCGGAAAATGGCGGCTGGCCATCAAACCTCCGGCGAAATAGGGAAGATTTTGGAGTGACCTTATATTGAAGCATAAAACAAGCATTTTCTGTCTTTGAACCAAGTCCGTAGGTTGCGCAGGGAAGCCAGTACATGGAGGAACATCGATGGCTGAGTTGTAATTGAGAACAAACAACTACAAAGCTGCCGGATCGATCAACGGCCGTGCCCGTCCCCAGCACTGCCAAGAGAAGACCAGCCGATGTGGCTATGTAGATAAGAACGCAATCTAATCTACGTGGACACGAGTGCGCAGATCGGGTCTGTGCCGCGCCTCTACCTTGGCTTCCACTCAGGCCGGCTCGCAAGCTCGCCTCGCCTGAGCTCGCACTTAGAGAAGTGGAGCTAACTAAAATGCGCACTTAATGCATTGGAAACACTTCTGATTGGCTCCTAATGAATTAAAATAGGCATTTTAGTTAGCCCCACTTCTCTAAGTATCTTAACACAAATAATATCGGATTTGGGTGGATCCTAAATCGGACATATAAAATTGAGTTTGGGGCCAATTTATTTGTATTATCATACTTAGAAAAGCTGAGCTAACTAAAAGGCCCATTTAATTGAGGAACCGGCGCTGTGCGTGTCAAGCTGCAGGTACCCCTACGTCCTAGAAGCCGACAAGCCGGTCTGGATGGCTGTGCTTTTCTCTTTTTTTTTTTTTTTTTTTGGAGTGTTTGTCCACAGCTTTGTTATGCTGTGCTGACTAGCTAACCTCTCCTCTGCAAGGCATTGGAGAGGGGCCCACTCCATCTTGCGACTTCGTATTCTCCTACTACATATCAGCGTCGACGAAACCCATGATTCGATGTCGTTGCCTCCCCCCATCGAATACGTCGCCTCTCGCTCTGCTTCGCCGTATTACTACACCTTGAATCACAGCGGGCCCAGTGGACAAACCGAGTCTGGATTTGTTCCCAAGCCAGAACTGATGCCTTCGGAAATCCCGAGGATAGTTGAATCACTGGGACAAGCGATAAAGGTGGAAGACCCTGAGGACTCGATATCACTGACAGGTAAACGTGTCTTCGAGGCTCTACCGCTCTGCTTTGTGGCTGCGAACGCGTGTGTAAGCTTAGGATGACATTGACAGATCTAGACGCCGATTCGAAAGGGCTCAACAAGAGGAAGGAGAAGTTGGAGACTATGGCCCGACAGATTGAAGCAACCGTGAGAAGCTCTGGCTTGGGGGTCAGGTGCGTTTCTTCCTTGGCATAGTCTTCAACTAGAGCCCACGTCCACCAGACCCCGAACCCCACTGAGTTACCCCGGCGGCCCTCCTACGAAGATTCGGTACAGCAGCCTTTATATCCAGCGGTATTTGTTTTTTTTTGGTGGTACGATATCAGTAATAGACAACTAACGATTGGTATAGCCTCCAGCAGTCTTTGTTACCGCCACGTCGTTCGCCTTCCCCCCCTCGTTGGCCTTCCCCCCCACTTCCTCTTCAACGCTCTTCAAAGGGTGATTCGTTGACCATTGATGGGGTTATTACGGCGGCTGTCGCAAAGAAAGTTGCGGACACGGCTGCCGCTGTCGCTGCTACCGCCTCTAAAGAGAAAAAGTTGCGGAACCTGGTCGCCTTCGAAGTGGTTAAAATGATGGAAGAGTACGGCAAACCCTTAGCGACCGACCGGGACGTATTCAAAAAGCATGCAGAGAAGGTCCTCCTAATCCGTTGTTGGGGGTGTAACTGACGTGATCCTTTATAGCTGACCCGAATAATCGTCGAAAAGGAGAAAAAGTCTTCAAGCTATGGGGATCTCAAGCTTGAAGCTCATCTCCCGGACGAAACAGTTACCAAAATCGCCGATTTCTCCAAGGAATACATTCCAAAGCTGCTCAGAGCGCTGAAAAAGACAAACCACGAACCATCTCTGGCTGGTCCCCATGTGTCAACTTCACTTGAAATCTCGGATAGTACTGTTATCTTAGATGTGGTGCTTCCCGAAACGACAGTCGACAGTGATGGACTGGATGCAACAACGGAGGTTGAACAAACCCTGGATGAGCGAGGCGCCCAGCGCCTCTTAGTCGAATCCTCCATCGCCGGACATTCACCGGCCCCTCAGGCCTTTACGCCGCTGGTCGACAGCCTATCCACGATCACTACTCCGCACCCTGTCACCGCGTCCCGGTTTCCTGTGGATCCCGCAACTCCGAACCGCACCCCCAATAGGAGTACCCTAGCCTTCCGCGTTCCTTTCAACATCAAGTCGATCACGTCGGTATCGAACGCGTCCGTCGCACCCTCATCTTCAGCAACGTCCAGGTCGAAAAGCCCAAAGAGGGGGGCCGCGTCAAGCTCCGATCCTCGACGACGACTGCCCAGTCACCCCGATAGACGTACTTCGGGGCTAGTAGCGGATGAGGGAAAAGGAGGCAAGTCAGTCACAACTACCTCCGATCCTCAACGTGGGCCGTTAGCAAAGATAATAGCTCCCGCCGTGCGCAGGGTGAGCATGATTCCGAATCTCTCCCCATCACGCCCGGCGAGCGAGAGGTCGAATGTAGAAGAGATGGCTGATTCTCCCATGCCCGACAATGTAAATGGCACAGACGCCTCGGAGCAGGTGCTCATACCATCGGAGCCTGTCTTCAACGCTCAAGAGCGGCCGTCAAAGGTCTTTGGCCAAGGAGAGAACCTCGACGGGATTTCGCATCCTCCGAGTCGCGACGAGAGCCCTACCCAGAGCCTGCTCAAGCATAGAACGCTCGTATCATTCAGACCACTCGCCGAAACCAAGGAACTTGAACCGGATTCCACGGCAGTTCTCAATATTGGAAAGCTTCCAGATCCCGTTGGCATTGTCCCAACAAGACCTCGAGCACGGTGGTTGAAAAAACCCGTGCAACAAGATGATTTTGATTCAAACTCTAGCGAGCTGACTGAGATAGATTCAGACACCGAATCCGTTGCGGAGGATGTCGAGCCTCACACGAGAACTGGAAGCTTGGGGAAGGTGTGGACTCTTCATTTACTCGCAAATGCAAAGGTTTCTAACGGTTTTTCGATGAACAGGGAAGGGCGCTTGTCAATACAATACACACGCAGCATAAATTGAAAAGCCCCACAGATCAGAACGTGTCGGACTTGAGCGAATCTGACTCATATTCAGAAATTGAATCTGCTGCGGAGGACGACGAGCTTGAAGTAGTACCTCGTGTGCCAAGAAGAAGAGTTATCTCGGGGAAGGTAACTTTCCCATTTATTAGTGCCGCTCTTATTCCATCTACAACGTCGACTACCCAGGTAGCGTTATTCTCGCACCCCGTGACGGTTGACGCGACCATGCGCATCGAACCCGCCTCCGAAAGGGAGGGCGCAGGCAATGTCGAAGCTGATTCCTCAGTCACCACGGCCAGTATCCTGCCTCCCTTCAAGTCCATTATACCAAACAACACATCCCCATCGAGTACCGCTGACGCAACCGTCTCCGACCCTCGACGGAGATTGCCCGGGAAACATGCCGCGCCCCCAAAGGCTTCACTCGCGGCGGAGGAAAGAGGGCCGGGGAAGCAGCGCGTTGGGATAGCACCCTCCGATCCGGGACTCGGGCGCCCTCCATTGAATGGGACATTGGTACCCATCAAGCCGCTCGCAGAACGAAAGGGCTTCGAGGCCGATTCCACCCCTATTCACGCAAGGCTGCACGATCCCGTTGCTTGGGCGGGACGTCCAACCCGGCGCCCAAAAGAACCCGCAGACGACGACGACGACGAAGTGGAAATCATACCGCAGTTGTTACCAAGACGGGGACGCGCAACTTCAGGTTCGTGGAAGGTACGAATCGCACTGTACCATCCATTTGTGTGATTGACATTGATTTCAGAGAGGGACTGGAGACGACGTCAGGAATGCCACCCGCATGAAAGTTGCTGGTCGGACGATCCGAGAAAACCAAGTTTTCGAGCTCGTCATCTCTGATCCATCATCTCGGGGTGTCTACAAGCGTATCATATTCCACGTATATGCCATATTCGACGCAACGAGTCCGGCGTCTCAATCATCGTCGTATGTGCACGGTACAATGTATTTTCTCTTCAGTGATTACGCCAACGCCCCGGTTTTCGGGAAGGACTTACCGAAAAGCGGCGTTCCTCCGGAAGGGGCAGACATTTTCCTCTGTAACCCGGGAGTGAGGGACGAGTACGCGACGCGGGAGTCCTTTCTGGTTGATCTTCCGGTGAAAGAAATTATCCACGTTATCCGACTGCTCGGACAAGTCTCCATGCGAGGCTCTTCATCGTTTCCAGAAACGGACGTCCCGTTCACTCTTCGGTGTAGTTTTATATATACTCCGATGAGAGTGGGGAAACAGGATCGAGGGAAAGCGGAGCCGGGTAAAGGAGAGCATTTTACGCCGATTGGAGTTGAAAAAATCCCTCCGATGCCTCCTCGGTTGCGCGTTGCAGATTTCTTCTGCGGGACTGGCGGGTTCTCAGAGGGCTTCCGTCGTGCGGGGTTCAACATCGAGTTTGGGGTCGACAACGATAGGTATGCATCCCGGAGTTGGCAGGTCCGTGTATCCTGCTCGCGTATTTCTGGATCTATGATCAACTTGTTCTAGCTCAACCACCCGTCTGCGAAAGCTCACCTCATGGACGTCACTACTTTAATTGACATGCACGAGCGAAGGGCCATATCCCTGCCTGAAATACACGTTGCAATCATTTCGCCACCGTGTCAGGGTTTTTCGAGCGCCAATCCTGGGGGCAAAAACGACGAAAAGAATCGCGAGCTACTCATGGCTGTGGCAGACATCGCAAGAGCCTTTAAACCCTTTTGGATTTACGTAGAAAATGTTTCTGGGTGCGCATTGATATTGGTCCATTATTCGAAATCCGCAGAAGATTATTTATATCATGAACCATTTATAGGCTCTTCCTTCCCGAGCACCGCTCCCATTTACGCAAATTGGAGGTGAAGCTAATGTCGTTGGGATATTCGCCCAGCGTGGTTGAGCAGTGCGCATCGAATTTCGGTGTCCCGCAGACACGGCGGCGGGCCATCCTGATTGCCACCAGACGTGGGTACACGCAACCGCATTTTCCGAGCAGAACGCACGATTGGGATTCGCCTGTTTACCACCCCATGGTTACTCTCCGCCGCGCAATCGGAGATCTCAATCACGACTACAGGACGAATGCACAAGTTACATACCATTCCAGTCGCCCTTGTTCAAACGCGGAGAAAGAATGGCCGAAGGCGGACTGGGATACACCCTCATGGACGGTGCGCACAAGCCCCAGTGATCGATGGAGATGTCTGCACCCTGGTACGAAAACTCATTTTAATATTCAATTTCGTTGACGATGTGTACCCTACCTCAAAGACGGACAACGGCTCCTGACGGTTCGCGAGCTTTGCCGCATACAGTCGTTAGGCGGTATGCATGCGGTTCTTATTTCCACTAATTTTCGGTACTCACCGAGATGAATTCAACAGATAACTGGCAACTGTCTGGCCCAATCACAGAACAGTACAGGCAAGTCGGCAACGCCGTAAGTTCAACCCATTTCTCCCTTTGTGCACGCTCGGATTTCTGCGCCAGGTCCCCCCTTTGCTGGCGGAGGCATGGGCTCGGGAACTACGCGCTGCGGTGTTGAACGATTACCCGGATATGCGACACCAGTTCCACGAATACGCCATACCTTTGACGCCACCAATGGGAACCGCCGATATACGACGTGCGGATCTAGAGGACCTAGGGTTGACTTCGGAGGAGGAAGAAGTGGAGTTGTTGTTGTTGGGGGTAAAATCCAAACGGTCTCGTCGGAAACGAGGTGCAGAGGCCTTCGGATTGACGTCGGAGGAAGAAGTGGAGGAGGAGTTGAAGATAAGACGCAAACGGTATCGTAGGTCGTAGCTGTGCGGGATTTTAGCGGTCGGGAAGGGGAAATAGATTTTCGGCAAAAGAAAACACATGCCAGTGGAATACATACTCTTTGAAACTGACTCTTTAGTATCGTCACATTGGCGAGCTGACAATATTTTTCAGTACATCATCTATGCATTCAACGGCGCCCATGTTTCAGCCGGGGACGCCGAGTCCATCAGTCAATTTAACGCCGCTTTTGAACAGTGCTTCAGCATGTTTATCCGAGGGACTTTTCGAGATCGCGTGTCTGGTGAACTTGAGATGAGTATGAATTCGAAGAGGAGGAAAACAAATATACTCCGTCGTAGGTCACTCGCATGCGGATATCCGAATTTCGCAGAGGGTAGGAAAGTCGTCGAAATTCATCTTAGCAAAGAGGAGGGCCCAGTCGTCCATCTCCCTGGCCTTGAAGCCGTAACTGAGATATGCAGTCAGGAAACGGCATGAAAATTTTCCTCTTCTTGTAAGGCGCTACTACATTGGCCTTCAAAGATTGGCTGGAACAATGGTTGCATCGTTTTCTACCTGTGTACAAGGGAGTTCGGAACTGGGTAATATTTGTCGGGATAGTCGATCTTGCGAGTGGAACCTTTGCATCGGGCCCATGGTCTCTGAGATCCAATAATTGAACCAGTCCCCAAGCGGCCCCTGCTTGTGAGCGTGCGCAGTGGTTCTCGAATAAATCGAGCACTACGCTGCGTACCGCGCAGCGCACTCTGTTCCGACCTTGGGGCAACTGGCCATGTCAATTGGTAAATGTAATCTACAAGAAAAAGCACTGAGTCGGACCCACACAACAAACGAGAAGAAAGTCAGAATCAGTCGAGTCCATAAGCTTCGGCAGAGGCCTGATCGGATCACATCGGAACTTGGAAGTATTATTAGCCCTGATCCTCATTTGCTACTTCGGTCACCACAGACGGAGAACGGACTCAGGCAGAGACCGTATAAACAAAGAAAAAACGCCCATGTTCGTTCCCGGCTCCGCGGAATTGCCGCCCGCTGCGCCGGTACGTTCACTGTCTTCTACCAGCATAGATAAATCACTGGCAGTTGGCCAAGCTCGGTTCGGGTATGTACTACATACCGGGTTCGATTGTTCGATATTTCAATGGCGCCCTCGTTATCGCCAGGGCGACCCGAAGCGCTCATCAATTCCGAGTCAATGTGACGTGCGGTAGCGTGCGGTGCACGCCGGCAAAATTGCCATCCCCACTGGCACTGACTCACCGGAGATCACCAGCACAAAAGAACTCGGTTCCGTGTTCACCTCGACATTATGGGTCGCGTCGCCCACCGAAAGCCTCCCGCGTCAACGCCGACGTATGTTACCCATATGTCCAATTGTTCTTAATGTTGACGTGCCTCAGCGGTGTTGACTGGTCAACATGTGCTTCCGCTGTACGAGAGTACGATAGCAGTATTGTGGAAGCTTGGAGGAGAGACATGGATAGCAGCATTACATTTGTGAGCCTACTGGAAGTTTTGTGGCGTTGCTAGTTTGGTTGACGCTCTTGAAGGCCGCCCTTTTCTGTGTCGTCGTCGCCGCATTTTTGAGCGAATCTTACAAGTGGCCCCAGGATCCTACATTCAATAAAACCGCAGGGACCATCATCAACGCCGCATTCTTCTCAAGCCTGATCATCTCTTTGAACGCAGTTGTGATGGCTACTCTTGTCAAGCAGTGGCTTGCCGAATACACGTGGGCTCTCGAGTCTCGCAGCGGCTCCTCGCAGGAAATATTGGCCCTGCGGCAAGTCCGTTTTAACGGCTTGAACAAGTGGAAGCTCCCCCAAATCATTGACTATCTTCCTCTCCAAATCATTTTCAGCGTATTTCTCTTCTTCGCCGGTGTAGCATACCTTGCGTGGACGCTCGACGCCGTAGTGGGAGTGATCACATCAGTTCTCGTTGGCGCGTCGGGGATGTTCTTCGTCACCACCAGCATCCTGCCCACATTCTACCCCGAGTCTTTCTCCCGCTCACCCCAAGCGTGGCTTGTACACCACGCGCGAATCAGCATCGAGAACACCACCTCGAGCAGTCGTAAAGAAATCAGCGACTGGTCCCAGATTCTCACAGAGCATGTCAAAGCGGAGGACTCCCATCCGGAAATCGACGCCCTTTACTGGATTTACAGCGTACTTGCTTCCTGGGATCCTAAACTCCTTCCGTCCATCTGGAACTGTGCTGTTTCGCTCGATTCCCCATCCCTGGCTGCCAACACCGTCTGCACCCTTTACAAACACACCGCATCACACACTGTCGGTGACAAGAACTTGTTCACCGTTAAACAGGCCGAGGCGTTTTGCAAAGATATACCCCACGGCGAGACACTTCTCACGAGCGGGCACAAGGCGTTGCTGAAGGCGTTCCCGTCCCGGGGTCGACCTGCTGCCTTTGCACCTGCTGTGCCGCACGCCCTTGTAGATTATGCGCTGTTCCTCGCATCCACTATTGAGCAAGTTCCATACGCCAACGAGGATGTCGACTCGGAAAGCGCCGAGCTTTTGAATGCGTTGCTCTGTCTCCTAGGACTCTTTGATCCCCAAATCACTCCTCTGGCGTTCCTGATGCCTTCAGAGCGACGAGTTTTCGATGAGAGGCTTCTCGCTTTGCTGTCCCATGCCTTCGAAAACAAATCTACACACTGGATTCCCTACCTCGAAGGGGATGAAGGTATTCAAGTTCTATAACACGTTTGATTCGTGCTCACGCCGGTTTATTTCAGGTATTCTCCTGTTCCAAACTACGCTCAGCGGTTGTTCAGATACCGATTCGGAAGCGTTCCCCTTCCTTTCCGCGCTCTCAGTTTTGCTCTATGCCAGCCAGTATCTCGACCAGTTCAATGACGACATATGTCGTCTACTGAAAGACATGCGGAACTCTCTATCAAAAGGCCTGGACCTCGCCTCGGAATCGATGAACCAGAAGCTAGGAATGTGGACTAAAATGCTAGTGCGGCATGCCCGCGACCCCGCGTCGCCATTTGATGAGGAAGGGCCGGTTCGACTGGAGTTGCACGCGCTCCTAGAGCAGATGGATGGGGCGCTCGCGTTTGAATCATACACGTCGGAAACGCGGAGAAATTTCTACGCGATGGTCTTGGCTTGGGGGACGCCTTCGGTACGTCTAACTTCTCCAACGACGGCCTACTCATATATATTTCTCCATTTTAGATGATCACTAAGCTCACGGTCGCGAAGGTTGACGCTTTGGTTACCTCAGGCGAGTCCTTGGAGGAGGTCAAATCGCGGTATTGGTTCTTCAGCATCAACGACAACGCAGAAGCCGGCGTCACGGATGTACTTCTCAATGCTACGGCAGGCGAAGGCAGGACGACCCACGAGGAGGATTGCATTCTCATCGCGTTGTGCTTCATGATGAAAGAGTCGTACAAATCCGAAAGTAGTCTCCCCTCCGCCATATCGACGTTGCGGCATGTTATCAAACGCATGTCGATGACGGAGTCTCCGCACGTCATGAAGGCATTCGTTCTCGCCGTACGCAGCTTCACTGAAAAGGAGTATGCGGCTCAGGGTGACAGCACTCGCTCATCGAGATACAACACTATCACCGTGCCCGATAGTTTACGCGGTCAACGTGAGTACTGAATCTTTTTATCGTACTTTCCCAGTCTAACGCCGACCAGTCGTGGCGTGCATGGAGGAGCTCTTCGGTCTCGCGCAACATCTCTCATCCAACGTCCTACTCGGAATATATGTGCTGCAGCTATCGGCGTTGATCTCTCGTGTGCATAGGATTCCCCCTCGCCTGGCGTCTACGGCGGTACCAAACGAGGCCGAGCGGAGTTCCTATTTGATTGCGCTGGATAATGCCGTGCAGGAATACGCCTCATCTCGTACGGAGGGGGTAGATGAGGCTTTTTCGCTGGAGGTGTTGGCAGTGTTCAAGGAGATCGAAGACGGGGGTGTGTCACTGGCGCAAAAGCGAGTGATTGGGAGGGCTCGGGCGTATGTGCAGACTGGATAACTGGAGCACATCTGGCGAGCACTCGGCCAGGAGCATCTCTCGGTAAATGCATTGGTTCTGTTCATGTAGCATTTATACACCGTACAAAAAGTCAGCGGCGAAACAATTCGGCATCCTATCCCGGAATTAGTCTATTTTTCCAACACATGAGAAGTTAAGGACTATGTTGGTCTATGAGCGTCTATATGTTTCAACACCCGCTCCCACCTTTCGATATATCTGATATGAACACAGTGGGTGCCTATAGGGGGGGAGGTCTACTCAGATATTAGACGTACGCGCGGCGCCCACTGCCACGTTTATTTTATAACCTGTACGGTCATTGACTGAGCTGACTATATTTTCAAGTACATCATGTATGTATTCAACGGCGTCCATGTTTCAGTCGGGGTCGCCAATGTACGCCGAGTCTATCAGTCAATTTAATGCCGCGTTTGAAGAGTGATTCAGCATGTTTAACCCAAAGACTTTTCGAGATCGCGTGTCTGGCGAACTTATGTAAGATAAGTGTGAACTTGAAGAGGAGGAAAACAAATGTACTCCGTCGTAGGCCACTCGCATGCGGATATCCGAATTTCGCGGAGGGCAGGAAAGTCGTCGAAATTCATCTTAGCAAAGAGGAGGGCCCAGTCGTCCATCTCCCTGGCCTTGGAGCCGTAACTGAGATGTGCAGTCAGGCAACGCGCAGCGATACCGAGCGAGAATAATGACGTACTTCTTATATTTGTTTACAACTAACTGTTCGAGCGCCGCATGTTTCGTCGGGAAGCGCATATCGCAGGATGCAAATTCGAGCCGGTCGGGTGGAATCCTATACTGTATGCTGGTTCGCACTTGTGTGTGATCAGAAGCGACATCACACACCTCATTCTCAAGCTCCAGTGTGTAGCTGTTAAGAAGCGGACACAGCGCGAAGACGGAGGTGCCTTCAACTGTTGGGTTGGGCGTCGTCAGCTTGGTAAGCTTACTTCCATGCTTTTGCAAGAAAGGAGCACATCCAGTCATGTTGCATGAAATGGAGGCCTGAGTAAGCTTTGGAAGGCTGCAGTGAACGGGGTGAGTTGTGTGTGAATGTTGAAAAGTGGATGGTAAGGATTACTTCATTTGTGCAAGCAGAGGAAGAATCTCTGGTGATTTCGCTTCGAGCCGCGTTAGCTCGGGGAGCGCACCAGCAAGCGCATCTAGACCTCCGCCAGCCGCAGAG
This sequence comes from Mycena galericulata, assembly GCA_029289565.1. Lineage (NCBI taxonomy): Eukaryota > Fungi > Basidiomycota > Agaricomycetes > Agaricales > Mycenaceae > Mycena > Mycena galericulata. The sequence goes on from JARKIA010000096.1 coordinate 514,533, forward strand.
AAGGTTATGTCAGAATCCCAGGTCAGCGCTTGGAGCGCAACAAGGTCGCGGAAGATCGTAAGCGAATGCGGTGTAGGCGTTGAATCGCCGTCGTCGCTGCTGTCGTCATCCGAGTCGCTGCGGCTGATGCTGCCAAAGCGACCAACGTGGCCGACATCGCGGTCCGGCAGAACACGATACCCAGAAAACTCTCGGAGGGTCGGCCCTGCAACGTCCGGGGCTGCCAGCGCAGAAAGTGCGCCCCATCGTATACGGACCTTGCCGTCGCCGACGAGGCGCTCCAGGTGTACAAGGCGGGACGCAATAGGCAGCATGTCCACCTCCTGGAAATTCATCCAATGAAAGCCGCCCATGAACATCTCCATCTCACGCAGGTGGACGCAGAGTTCTGGATTCTTCTGCAGCTGCTGGATGAAGCGGACCACCGGGGTTTTGGACGTGAATGCAGGATAGCCGTACAGGTACGGTAGAGCTAATCGCTGCACCGGGAAACAATCAGTTCGGATTCATGCATGAGGAAATCAAGGCGGTTGAACGCACATGGAAGGTCTTCGACACTAACAGAAAGGATAAGCGTTTGGAGTTTGTATTCCTATCGATGGCAACGTGGCTCAGAGTGCCTGTGACACCCTGTCTGTCCTCAACCATCGCAAAGAAAAACACGCGGGACCAAATGCGCTCGATGATTCCCGGGGGTGCGGAGCCCATGGGGCAGAACGAAGGATCCGGCGCCGCGACATCAGGAAGTCTGGGAGTGGATCTAAGGAGAGATAAGTTCAATTAGTGGTCACTGGGAGAATAAATGTGTCACTTCTTCAATCCTGTCCAAACAACGAGTGAACTTAGGCGGGCGCTTTTTTGCACCTCGCGCATGAAAGACGAGTCTATCGCCTCACAATACTCTACAGTCGCCCGGATTTCTATCGCCTTCAAGTTCATGTCCTTGGTGAGCTCAGCCCACGTCCTCACTCCGAAAGGAGTCGGCGGGAATGAAACGGTCTGGATATTGGGGCCTGAACAAAGAGTCTTCACAAAAGAGTCGCGTCCCGGGTCACCGAGTCTGCTATACGGGAAAACGATGGTTGTCTATTAACCCGTTCAACAAGACTGAGTGAGAAGGGAGGCACAAGACACACCAAGTCGGCCCACTTTTCCACCACACATGTTTCTATGGCACGCATCAAATTGTCGACGGCCTTGTTACGCAGCACGTTCCTGGCACGCGTGGAGTCGAAGACGATGAGGCGCGTCGGATTGATTAGCGGGAGCCCCGACACTAGGCCCGGGGTCGAATCAGAGGAATATATCTTCAGGGAGAGGAAGATATCGGTGATGTTGGGTGCCGCTTTGAGAATATCGTGCATGTGCTTCCCGAATCCGCCCTCGACGCGTAGCTTTTTGATGAATCGCCCGAGGTCCGGATTGCGTGAAAGAGCAGTTCGGAGCGCGCCAGCCTGCGCCTTGGAGCGTAGAACGACGACATGATAAAGCAGAGGAGTGGACACGCGGAGCCACGATTTGGACACGAGGAGAAATGCGGAAGAAGATTCTGAAGACGACGCGAAAGGCGATGGTTCTGCGGTGCTGGAAAACGCATCCTCGGGAACTCGCAATGCAGGCGCGAGGATTTCAGAGAGGATCTCGTCAGGAAGATGAACTTCGGTTTTGACGGACATGACGGAAGAAAGGAGACGCGATGTATATCTTTCACGCAGATGCCAAATAGACTCTTGATTATGTGTAGACAAAGACTTTGGAATAACAGAATTGAAAAAAAAATGAAATGTGTCACGATAGAGACGTTCTAATCTGGCTTTACATTTTAAATGCGCCCCAGTGTCCTCGTAATACTTAGTACCTCACTACAACGGTGACGGGTCAGTAGGGGTGCTCAATTCTTGGCCCATCTCGCCCATCTCAAAATTGCCCATCTCTGCTGCGATGATCCGACTGATCGTGACAACCGACTGCCGCATTACGTTGCTTCTTTGATAAGCAGTATACGGTGCACCAGAAAGACAGAGACCCAAACCGATGTCCCACACATTTCAGAGAATTTTCTTACTGCTTTCATTCCCCTAGAGGATGACCCTGATGAAGCTGATCTCTTGGGATATCATGAAGAGGAAGCAGGACTGCCGGTTGCCGCAATAGGGTGTTTCACACATCCCAACTTGAGCCCCAACTTGGCCCCAACTCGGTCCCCAACTTGACCCCAACTTCGCCGAGTTGGGGTCGGAGTTGAGGCTCAAGTTGGGGCAGATGTGTGAAACACCTACAGCTTATCTCCCAACTTCGAGCCCCAACTCACTCCACTATTTCAGGGTTTTCCAGGGTCATGAAGCAAGTTTATTCTCATTTCTCCAGTTCTACATTGATTCCATGTACTGTACCTGAGACTTTAATGTCGAAGAAGTTGTCATTTTTTGGTTTGCAGCTAATGGGTATGGGCCGCCATATGGCTCATGTTTGCATTGCTCCAAAAAAAAATCGATTTTAGGTTAGCCGCCGCTATGTATTTGGCCGTTGGGAGGCGGCGGGTGGGCGGGAGGAGGTAGAGTTACATAATCTGATATGCGGCAAATGGACCGAGCAACCGAAACTAAGCGAAATTGGGGCACCAAGTTGGGGCACCGAGTTGGGGTCCAAGTTGGATGTCAAGTCGAGGGGTTAGGCACGACTTGACATCCAACTTGGACCCCAACTTGATTTGTGCCCCAACTTGGTCTCCGAGTTGGGGTTCGAGTTGGGGTCCGAGTTGGGGCTCAAGTTGGGATGTGTGAAACACCCTAATCACTCGGATCATCAGATCTCTATTTATTTCGAACAAATAAGAGATGGGCAAAAATGAGATGGGCAGATGAGCCAAGAATTGAGCACCCCTAGTTGCCCCAAAAGTTATCCTCCCAACTCCGGAGAACGATTCCACCGCTCATCTCTGCCAGGACACCGGAAGAGGTGATGAGCTCCCTCCTCCCGCCAGCCAGGTTCCTCCCGATTCCAATTCGAAGTAGGAGCACTTCGTGTCGACTCGGCTTTAATGTTTGCTCACCTAAGGTACCACCCTAAAAGTCACGTGAGGGACCTGTTAGGTGGGTTTTAGTGTATTGCGGAAACCTACCTAAGAGGTACCCCTCCGCGGAGGGTGGTCGCGTCTTCTATTACGTGCATGATACACGTGCCAGTGCGCGCTGCCTCTGCGCCGCGCTCCCGGTTCCCTTTTAATTTACGGAGGCCTCCTTCAATATGTTCAAATGTAATCAGCAAAATTCTGAGCATAATACATGCAACATAGATATCATTAATGGATGTAGTATCATCCGGAAAAGGTTTTTCTGTCAAGACGGTCACTCAAGAAGAATGGAAAGGAATTCAGCAGCAATATCTCACCCTAAAAAGAAATCAGAGGCCTCAATTTCGCATTGTATGGTCAGGGGACCTCGAGAACATGAATGATTGTACACCGGGAGACTTACTAGAACAAGTTGTCCTTCATCCTTCACGCCCGCCACCTCCACCAGTCCGGTAGCACAGCAATATTCACTTGTGCTCCACGGAGGGGAGGCCTCCGTAAATCTATTAAAAGGATCCGAAACCATTCAATGATTGACCGGGCGAAGCTGAAGCTGCACAATACTACTAAGTATGCATTAGAGAGTGTCTAAAATATAAAATAGAGTAACGACGTGCGGATGAAAGTTCAAACAAAGGCCACCGCTTCCTCCGTCAATCAGATTGAGATTTATATCGGGTGCTGGGTGAGAGATTATACCGCGTAATGGAGTTTAATTGGTGGTTTAGTTGATTGGACTGGCATACCTGGAGAACAGTGTGGGCTGGTGCGGAGGCCACCGTACATGGACCACAGCCAGATATACTGACAAGAAACAGAAGGACGTACAATTTCGATCAGAAGATGTACAGTATGCCACCATCGAAGGAAGAGACTCTGAGAGATTACCAGTAAGGTTGGAGAGGCTTGACAGAGGCCTCCGAGGCCTCCGTGTCCGCAACTGTGGTACCCAGGAACTTGAATGAGAGGCAACACAAGGGAGGCACAGTGAATAAGTCTGAGAGTAACAACTTGAAGGAACAGAGCAAGGCACCAAATGGAGTAGATGTATAGAGTGACATGCAGGTTACCGTTTTTTTGGAGGCCTCCGGGGAAGAGAGCACCCGGCCTAAATGCACGGCTTGACCAAGATGCTAACGTTTCATGCAAACACAGAAATTATCCGTGCACGCGTTGTTGACGATGGGAGGAATTTCCTCGTTAGAAGAGGGAACGGAGGCACCAAATCAGATGTTGGAACTCGTAGCTAGATGACTTGGAATTATCAGGAAGCAGGGTGAAAATTCAGGTCGGACAAACGGCCCGGGAACAACTCAAGCGGAGATACTCCGGATCCGCGGCGCAACACCTCCGAGAATCGAACTGCCATCATGATCTTCGTACTTTGACCACAACCACTTTGATCACTGCGCCTCCCGGTCGCCTCTGTGTCCATGCGCGTAGGCCTCGGCCTCCTCCCCTCCTTCATTCGAAGCTTCCGCTTCTATCCACGTAATATCATCAACCAATCAGAGGCCGAATAAACGTGAGTCTAATTTGTTTTTTCTATATCTCAGTCAATACTGAGATCCAGTGCGTCGAGAAAACATACAAATTGGTCTCTAACATTGCCGGGTGCCCCTCGATTTTATAGCCAATTTTTAGGGGCTCTATATCATCCGGTGCAACATTTGACCCAAACGGCATACAAGGTTTCATTACAACTTATACTTAACGACCGCCGACTTCAAGACCCTTCGTACCAAGCCTCTCACAGACGAAAACCCGGCTTCAGATGATGTCCATAGAAGTATAGAGTGTTCCTAGACAACCTGATGTGTGATCTGACCCCAACTCGGCCTGTAGCAGTGCGCTAAATTTGACCCCTATTTACGCTAAAATCGTGCGTACTCGAATTCCACGAGCCCCATTTTTCCGAAATATCACCACACGAGGTCGCTGTAGATCCCCAAGCTCTATCCCCACCCTCCCTGCCCTTTCTGCCCACGTCTTCACACTCCAACAACTGGAACTCCTCGAATCGGAGGATTTGTTTTGAACGGCCACTGCCAATACACCTCACGGCTTGAAAGGTGTCGGGCGGAAGAAGGACCCCCTGCCTCCCTTCGTGGACGATGCTGGTGTTACCGGCTTGACTCCTCGGGTAATAATGGAGGTGTGTCTCCGGAGGCCCCGTGCATATGTATGACATTGCAATTGCAGTATCTTCCTTGGCATGAAAATGGACCGACCAAGATCTTCGCCTCCCTGCTGTGCTCCGACCGTTCTAGCCCTATTTACACTGGATCTTGCGACCGGGAGACATCCCTTTCGGTACCTCCGTGCGTATCAACTTCGTTTATGGAATAAATTTCTGCTCCAAGTGTTTCACACCAATCATTAAACATCTTACAGTCGACTGTCTGCTTTCTCAGTACAGTGCAGACCCATTTAATTTTTTTGCAGTTCATTTGATCCCCATTTTCCCGAAACGGAGGCCTCCCTGTCGGAAATTTTGCGACCGCCATACTCTCGATTTTGATACTCTTGCTATCTGTTGCAACAAATGTGTAATCCCTTGCTTGACTGACCATATGGCGCACTCTTCTTCTGTGATTTGACCTTTCCCTTTCAGATACGGAGGCCTCTGTCAAGCCTCTCCAACCTTACTGTTAATTTCTCGGGGTCTCTTCTCTCGATGGCGGCATACATGTTCCAGTTAAAATTGTACATATCACTCTTCTGTTTCTTGCCAGTATATCCCAGTGTCCACAGTGGCCTCCGCTTCGGCTGCGCCATCCTCCAGGTATGCCAGTCTCATCATCTGAACCACCAATGAAATTCCATTATGCAGTATAATCTCTCACCCAGTGCCGGACGTTCCCCATAGCAGTGGCCTTCTTTGTTTGATGTTTTGCTGACATCCACACATTTTTATTCTATTTGATGCTTCAGACAATCTCTGATGTATACTTAGTGATATCGCGCAGCTTCAGGTTCACATCTTCAGTCAATGAATGCTTTATGGCTGTGCTACTGGAGCCGTGGAGGCAGTGGGCGTGAAGGATGAAGGACAGCTTGTTCTAGTAAGTCTCCCGCTACACAATCATCCATGTCCTCGAGGTCCCCGGACCACACAGTGCGAAATCGGAGGCCTCCGATTCCTTTTGGGGGTGAGATATTGCTGACGAATTCCTTTCCATTCTTCTTGAGTGACTGTCTTGACATAAAAGCCTTTTCTAGGTCTATACTATATGCAATAATGATATACATATGTGCAATTTATGAACAGAATTTTGCTGGTTCCATTTGAACATGTTGAAGTCGGAGGCCTCCGTATTTTACAAGGCAACCAGGAGCGCAGCGCAGAGGCCCCATGCACGGCACGTGGATCGTGCACGTAATAGAAGATGCGACCACCCTCCGTGGAGGGGTACCTCTTAGGTGGGTTTCCGCAATACACTAAAACCCACCTAACAGGTCCCTCACGTGACTTTTAGGGTGGTACCTTAGGTGTGTTTGCTGGGGTAATGCGCGTGTTCCGTGTGCTCCAGCGCGCCATGGAAAGCAATGGCATCGATGTCGCCGCTCACGATTCGGGATTGAAACGTGCACGGGCTTCGTCGAGCGATCGTTTTTGCGATGGGGGTGAGGGAATCGGGGACGAGCATGACAAACGGATGCGGCACGGGTCAGGGGGCGGTCTGTACGCCTTCATCAGCCTGAGCTCAGCGAAAGAGACATGTACACAAACCTTGGGTAGAGGGTCGGGAGCACGACTTCAGGCTTCAGCATGCCCCGGGGAGGATCGCAAGAGGAAAAGATCGTATAATCCGTCCCTTCCACCCGCTAGCGCTCGGATCCATCGTTATGTAGTCTTCGATCATTCGAACGTGTACATTCCACACACGGACAATTACTGAATTCCGGATATTCCCGGCACGGCGTAAGGTGGCTATGAGGAGGGTTGGGGAGAACACGGGATTCCGTCGTACGCCCCCTCCCCCAGCCGCACCTTAGTCGCGAGCGATGTCCATGGTCGGTGATAGCGCCTTAAATGCAGCTGCGCCATTGTGAATGGGCCACGCGCGGATGGAACGGGCATGAGGACTGATAAGGAGGAGAGGGTGGCAATTGTCTACCCAGCCACTCTGGGGTGTCTGTCGATCATGATGCCGCCCAGACAGCTGCTGGTTTTGGGGTTTCTCGAAAGCAGCAATGAGCCAATGTAGAGAGAAGCGGGACACGCCGAGGTGGAATATGTGAGGTTTTCGGGAAGATCGTAACAGGATAGCCGGAGAAGGAGACGCCTTCGTCTATGCACCGGCCGCTAGAGTGTGACGTCGCGGCGAGGTTTCTATGCAATTTCCGAGACTCCGGGAGCGGGGGAGGGGGGATCGTGCAGTGGATCTGTGCGTCAGCTCGAGGGCGCCAGCCGGGGTGGTCGTCGTGGACAAGCAGGAAGGTGTGTACAGGCATGCGTCTACCGTCTGCCTTCTTGATGCGCCCGACGTCACGAGCCTCGAAGTGCATCCGCAACGGAGAACGACGGCGCACGGTGCGCGAAACTATGGGCTCGTCACGCTCCCGCCATCCGCGATCGAACGCGAGTCTGCGACTTGAGATCCGTACTCCCAACGCCCTCCAATCAGACGCATCGTGGATTAGATGCACGCGCGATCTTACAGCGCCTCCGAGTATCAATTGAGGTCTTGCGGAGAGGTCGCAGCAGTGGGTACCGACGCCTTCCTTACAAGTCAGATAATAGCGAGCCACGGCTGGTGAGAGGACGCGCATTCGGTGCGTGTGCACCCTGTCCGGTCGCAACAACTCTGCCCGCTCGTACTGGACCTTTTGATGTCATCAGCAAAGCGCAGTCGACGGCCGATGGGCTTCGCGGGCGACGGCAGGCAGTGGCACGGATTCGACGCGAAGAAGGCGAATACCCATCCGAAGAGGGAAGCGAGCCACCAAGCGGCCGCTGTGCATTTCGCAGGTTTGACCTCTGCACCAGACTCTGCACGCAGCCAGTGTCCCGCACCGCCCCCCGTCGCTCTGCCGACGACATCTTATGAAAGCCTCCCATCCACCGAACCGTCCCAGATTCAGCGGCGCGGCGCGCCTGCCCACCGCAACGTCAATTCAATCACAAGCAGGGGACGAGGGCAGGGAGGGCGACGGCTTGGATCATGCTCCCACAACCACACCCACACTCCGCGAGCTGCATGCGCGTCCGGGACGCCTATGATTCCACCCAGCGAAAAGCACCCTCCCGCCGACGCATGGACAACTCCACAGGCGGCTTGTTTCCCTGCTGTTTGAGAGGGAGCTCAGCTCCTTATCCCGAATGTCGTGAGATGTGCGCCCGTAGATGCTGCGGGGCATAAGTAACGCCAAGCGGCTCAGACGATGCGGAGATGCAACAACTCCATGAAGATGAGCTTCTTCACCGCGGTGCAGGTGACACTTTCTGTGGAGGCGGCGCTAGGCCTGGCAGTGGTTGTCCTGCGGTCGAAGTGCGAGTCGTAGAGATTGGATAACGCGTCGGACTCGGGTCATGGATGCGAGACCCTCCACCGAGGACAATGTTTCGTCGGAGCTGGTCGTCATGAGCATCCAACCTCCCAGCTACCACAGGCCTCTGAGCGCAAGCAGAGAGGCGCTGACACGCAGACTGTCCATAACCAGGGTCGCCCCTTCTGCGTTCTCTCCCCTGGACAGTGGAGGCCGTCGACGTGCTTCTACCCGCGCAGTCACCGTCTCCTGCTCGCGAGTGCTGGCTGTCCTCGGGAAATCGAAGAGACAACGGCGCCAATTTCGAGCCATGGGTGGCGTGCCCACCGGCCACCTCGTGAGCAGATGTAGGGTATGACACTGGAGGATACGTGGTTCGCGCGGGGACGTAAGACGGACGGGCTCATTGTTGCTAGTCGTGAGGGTACGGCCACAATCCAGCGCTTTGTAGGCGATGCGGGGAGGCATAAGCTCGTACAGGCGTGGGGAGTGTGAGGGGATGGAGCTCGCAAGCGCGTAGAAGTGAGAGACGTCGCCGACGTCGACATCGGGTGGGTAGTTCTCCGTCTCGACGTGATAAGGTCAGGGGAGATAGGCCAAGGTTCCTGAGAGTGGAGACTGATGAAGCGGCTCTGGCATGCTGAATGAGGCGGGGGAAGAAAGAGTCCGACGAGGCGCGGGGGTACTCTTGTCATACGGCCGCGGCAGGGCAGGATTAGACGTGAGTGCGTTTTGACGGGTGAAAGCTGTGCCTGTATGAGAGAGCGCCATCATGGACCATTGAGCTGCATGGAAAGACCGGCCGAGTACGACACTGCGTATAAATCCTTCAGCCATTGTGCAATGATAAAATATAGACGCGCACTGGAATCAATTACTAAAAAATTCGGTAACAGTATACTGGGACCGCAACGAGGATTGTCTATCGTGAGTCCCCCGATCTGGAAGGTCTACGATGGCGAGAATCGACAACGGTCGGCATTGGCAAGTTCGAGCTCATGTTTGACAACAAGCATATGCATATGGCTCTGAAGCAAGGGCCAATCTGCGGCGTGGCAAGTGCTCAGAGCGCTAGACTTGGGCAGAAGTAACAGGATCCATTCGCGATGTGTCGGGATTACAATAATTCGAGGAGGTGGATTGGCCGGCCCTCCATGTTTGCTCCGTAGACTGGGCTGTAGATGTCCTAGAATGTCTTCAGGTTTAATTTAGAAGGATGGATTCGAATTCTGACCTTACTCTTTCCCCAGATTCTGCGATTCGGAGTCGCCGAACGAAGGCATCGCATCACAAACCAACGTCACGGGGCGTGACGGACACGTCGCGACGCGTCGAAAGGCACCTCGAACTTAAGACACTTCCCAGGGAAAATTCAAACCGGGAGAGTAGGAGCAGATATAGCGATAAAGGTGGAATTCTGTCATAAAGGTGGAGGAAAAGAGTGTGATTCCATGACACGTGTAATACTTACAGTATATTGTTACCGTCTCGCGGCGTACCAGAATGGTGTCCTGTCCGCTGGTAACGGGCTGTGCACGCTTAAATACCCTCCCGACCTCAACACAGACCTTACGCCTGCACCTTCCCCTCCATATGTCCGACCACGCACCAGGTAGATATTTCCTTGAGCCCTTCCCGAGTCGCTGAGCGCCCACCCTCCAGACTCCTGTATCGTTGAAGTCTCTGAGGCTCCCGGGGCAACTCAAGTTCCCCACTGCTATATGGTTGCGATGCATTCCGCGCATGAACTGGAACCACACCTGGAGCGCCTCAACGAATATTTCCGCAGTTGCTCCATCGAGTTGCAGGAACATGTGGCTTTCGAAGTGGACATTGTACATGTCGCCCAGTTTGGTTTTCTATCTTGGTATAGCGCGACGCTTCCACCCAACATCCTCCGATGGGTTCAATCAAGACCCGAAGTAAAGAGCATTGAGAGGAATACAATAATGGAACTTGACTGAGATCATATCTCCGGCTTCGAGGCATAGTGATTCGATGTACTCTCCAGCCTGTTTAGTAATTGTTTCACTTCTGCAGCGAGTGGAGTCCTCCGGCCGTACCAAGGGAAGGATACGCCTTCGTTTACACTCCAACTACATACACACTTGTTAAGACTGTTAATTGGAAGGCATTCAAAGGAATTAATTCGAAAACCGAAACCGAAGGCTATGATGACTGGAATGCGCAAGTGCCCCACATCGAATCATGGACTTGGGTAGTTGAACATGTTTATGACCGGTCCTTTAGTATCAACGATGACCTTGTTCTTCGTTTCCAAATTCTCCCAAGGGGCTCCGGAGTCCAAGTCATCGTTTTTCAAGTTCCCGACGGTCAGGACCCTGGACGGCTGACTCGGCCAGAGGTCTTAGGGCGAAGGCTTGGGAGAGAATCGCAGAATGAACGATATAGAAGAGGAAGGAAAATGGTGCACATAAACACAATCCTCGTTCTCTCTGAGTTATGCCACTGGGCTCTTTGAGCTCATCACTGCAGCTGCGCTCCAAGTCTTTCGTCGAAATCGCATTTCATGGGCACCTGCCCCTTGCACGATGTCACTCGGGTCCTACTCAACCGAACAGATGAGATCTCCAGTGTCGGATGCCCAAATCGTGGAGCCTAGCCATCTGAGAGACAGTCGAAGAACGGCCGAGTTGGATAAATGAACATCAGAGACGATCGGTGCGTTGTGCTTTACGTTTTCGTTTGACTGATATAAAAGCCAGCTCCGCATGACACAAGATTCAGTCCGGGTACCGGTACGCCGATCTCAAACACATCTCCACTGCAGTACTGGCTCACAAATACGTATCAGAGTCGCGCTTCAAACTTTTGCGTGCTCTCCTTTTCGCCCTTTCGTGATGCACGCGCAGCCAACGCGCCTTACATCGTCTAGTCCCCCAAGTTACGTCCTTTTTTGTTTTTTTTTGTGGCATCCGATGTGTCGCCCCTTTGGATGTCATTTGAACGATAATTCTAATCCAATTCTAGACCAATCTCGCAACCGAACGCGTGCGATCCGCGTCCAAGACCCACATAACATGACTTCTTCCTACATGGATTTATCCCATCCTTTGGTACCGTAAAGCCGGCTATTCTGACGCAACGGGCACCTTTTCTTTAGTCTTGGGCCGATCACCTTTGTGATATTTGGTTTATCCCACCATTTCAAGCTCGACGGATCTCAGGAGGCGAATCTGGATCTCATGTTTACGCCCGGCGGTGCGTACGCATCAAGAATAATCAGTTTAATTCCTCACCCTGGCACGAACGCGCAACCCTGGCATAACGAGTAGCCGGTGGTCTCTTGTAACGCGTCGCGCGTCGGAAGTCGCGTGATGTAATATGCGCTGTGGGCGCGAAATATCCGCTGAAAATTTCCCAAGTCGGTCGGGTATTTTAGTGTGGCCACAACAAGGCTGTGTGTCAAGATGTACGCCACACTATTTTCTCGGATTTAACGATTAAACTCTGTTCGCGTGCTGAACTACAACAGTAACAGTAACAACAGTCATCACCGTACGCTGGAGCCCCTCCTTATAAATCGTTGCCATACTTGACTTTGCGTTCACTCATGCACTACCCTGCCTGAACGCTTTCTTTCCTGCCCCAGTAAGCCACCAGGCCATATCTCCACCTGCTCCCCATTGATTCCCAGCTTGTACCACGTAAACTTGATATGTGGGAACTCTCTGCCCATCCGTGCAGGAAAGTCTCCCGCGGATATATGGTTGCTGGAGACCTCCTTCAAACCCGGGAACAAACGCAACCATTCAACCAGCAACGCAGGGTTTCTAATTACTCCCGATGGCGATTTGAACGTTAGCCGCAACTCCGCAACGTGTGGGACATCGGTCTCTGGTGGCGATACTAGGTCTAGGGCCTTCGCATTCCATGGGTTCCAACCGTCAATCTGCAACGTGAGGGCGGAGATGGCGGGCCGCCATGCGATGCCCCGCAGCGCATTGTGGTAGGCATTTCGGGTCGAGGCGCTGGCGTGTAGCTCGATGGTGAGAGCTGTGAGGTTCGGGAACGTGTGGGCCGAAGTGAGCACCCATGCCACGAGTTGGGCGCTCCCACAGATGTACTCGAGCTGCGGCAGGGCGTCGGGCAGAATTGTGTTTGACTGGGTGGTGTTCGGATGGTCGGCTCTGCCGGGAAGACGCAGCCGCTGCAGAGTGGGATGGCGGTAGAGAAACGTGAGCAAAGACGGGGCGGAAATGAGGGGTAGCGACGCCTCTATGCCGCGGAGAAGCGGGAGCCGTAAATTGTCGAAGATGGCGCTCATCTCCGCGAAGGAGAGTCCGAGCTCGGACGGAAAGCGTAGGTCAGAGATTCCCGTTGCACGGAGGACAATCAGCGTGCCCAGTGGGTTTGGAGGATCGAAGGCCCGGATGGAAATGCTCGGGATGAAACCCCCCAACCGCATGAGAGGAAATATTCCCAGCTTCCGAAAGTCTTGATCGCCAATTAATGGGCCTTTCCGGCCTGACCCCAGGGTGAGCAGAGCTAAAGACCATCGGCGCACAACATGAAATGTCGCTTTGCGCGGGCGAATGATGGATACCGGGAGCGGGGAAATGATTACGGATGGCCGTGCGCAGTACGGGGATATTGAGGCGAGCACCATGCCCTCCACGACATCACCGCGTCCTCTTGCCATCTCCGGGTGCGCAAGCCGTTGGGAAAACTCCAATTCAATAGAACTGATCGGCGGTAGTCTTTTCACGAGGTTAATGACCGCGCGTGCATCCCGCTCTAGCTGGTCGCTGCGGCTGAATGTCAAATGCAACTCGTCCATAGCAGGAATGAAGCGGGCGAGTACCAAAGCGGGAAAGGCTCCGCTGGTGGATAAGGAAGGAAACGAGTTCAAGGCGATGTCGTTTTCAGTTATTCCATAGCGGCTGAAATGTGATAATAGGGCTAGCTTGTGAATGCGCTTTGAAATGCCCGCCAACGAGAGTAACTCTGCGTCCGTCAGGTGGTCCAAGACTTTCAGGATTATTTCGCTGGAAAACCACGGAAAAGTTTTCTGGACGCCGGTGCCGAGAACCATGGATCCAGGAAGATAAGAGCAAGTCTAGATGGAGGATCGGGAAACGAGGCCGAAGTGGAGGAGAGAGGAAACAAGGCTTGACGCAGTGAGCGAGACCTAAATGAAGTCCGGCGATCATGTCCGGGCCCGGGGTGCCTGACGGGAGAATGTCCGGGGCTGATGTAATGATCCGGCGGCAGAGTTCGGCACATTGATTCCTTGAGCGGCATGGCCTTGAATGGTCAGCCGCTCCCTGCCCAAGGCTTTGAGCAAGGTCTCATTGTCCCGGACTCTTGGGCAACACTCCAGATGGTGGGTAAACATGAGGGTTGTCTCCACAGCACCCTGTCGAAATGCAGAGTAGGTGCAACGGCGAGGATTGAGTCCACTCGGCATCAATAAAGTGAATTTACTCAGTAGGAATGGAACACAGTTTGTATGGTAGTATCTTTTTCAGTACATGCATTATTACAATTGGAATGTACTAGGTGTCTCGGCCCACAAGCAGGGAAGTCGGAGAGGTTGCATCAGCTCATTTAAACTCCGACCTGCCGCCGGACCCGCCGCCGGATTTGATCCCGGCCCATTTCCCGGACTTTCCATATCTTATTCTTTCACGACCTGGCCGGCGGTGTAAGTAATCCATAGTGCGGATGCCAACATTTGTCTTGAGAGCCTGTCTTCCGATCAAATATGTACCTCTCTGTGATGTCCCGCCCTCGAGTCGAACGAGGTCCGTCTTCCTACAATCACATTCATAATGCATAGTAAGAACATTCAACATATACTAACAGGACTTTTCTCTACATTCACTCCGCCCGGTGTCTATAAGGGATTTGGACTAGTCCGTGTATATCACCAGTGCCCAAACAGTGTTTTGACTTCTTGAAGGTGATCCGGGTGCCAAATGTACTCCACGGAATAATCAGAGAACCATCGAGGCGTGGTCGTAACCTTGACCAGGAAGTTGGACAAATAAAGGCATTAATAATGCCAAACTATTCCCATGTCCCGCCCTCGAATCGAACGAGGTCTCTCTACCGACAAAACTTGCCCCACTTACGGGTAGAAGTGCAACATGCGCCGGTAGAACTTGTCTCTATGGTTAACGCCCATGAATTATATGCCAAGCAAATCGGATTTGGACCCACCGAAATCACCTTTCGATTGTTTCAATTGAAACCGAACCCACCTACAGTACGTAGCGGGATATTCGGCGGAGTCGGGTTGGATCGCGCGTCGCCGCATATAATATATTGCCTCGATCCGTCGGTGGATTAAATCAATGCTGCCGAATATAAGCAGTGTGAATAACATGGAACAAACGGAATTTGGAAAATCACACGGAACCAACAAGGAACGCAAGATTACACTGAGCGGTGAGTAATAGTCCTATTATCTACCGTCCACGTCCTTGGGCGTAAACTTCGAGAATATAGTCAATAACAAGCAAGAAGAGGCGGTGAAATCTGAAGGACGGTGCACGCCAATGTGCGGCCCTTCGCATTCGCAACTCATTCAGATTGAGGACGAGAGATCCTTGTCTCAAGGCTTCTCTACTTGTTACGCCGAGCCCGGAATTAAAGATTGCCGATTTGTTGGAACGCCTCTGAGAGGACCGCGGTTGCTTTAGGATTAGAAATCGCTGAGGAGAGGGCTAAACTGGATAAGAACTAGCGCTGGTTCGGAGAGCAAAATTAGAGTTGATTGAGTACACGGGGAGGGAACAGTAATTGCCGTAGATGAAAAATTGCGTTGAAAACGCGTGAATAATGCAGACATCTGACACGGGCCCAAGAGTCATGAATAGAGACGGTGATAACAATGGCCGTTCAAAGGGACTTTGGAAGACCAGTAGTACTCTACCATCAATGCCTGGATACTAAAGTATCCGGGTCTTCTCTCGTCTTGGTCTTCCGCAAAGTTACAGTACCCTTCTTAGGATAAAATTACCATAAATGGACGTGTCTGCGAAACACGAAAAGCACAGCCACCCCATTCTTTCGGTGATATCGGCCAATCTGTTTGGCGAGCAACTTGTTCTACTCTCTCCTCCTTGTACCACATTCTATTCCACTCTTTATAAAATAACATCTGTCTGAAGCCTTTAAACTCTGACAGGAGATCACCGAGGGTGGCACCAAAGGACTTGAAACTAGACCACCACGACGACGAATTTAGCAGCTTTAAGCCTTTCAAAGGTCAGTTTCCAATTTCCTACATTTCAGATGAAGCACCGGGGCGCTTTGCGCCCCGGCACACTCTTGTAATTTGTTACAGAGTACGAATATCGAAGTTATGTGCAGAGTAAGCTTAGTCATCTAAGATTGTTTCGAATTGGGGGTATCCAGGCTCCGCCCGGAGGGCCATTACCTCGGAATTTCAGAATAGCTTGAGCCGTGTAGTGATATCCAGGCAGCGAGATACTACCTCTGCGGCCAAAACCACCCCTGTGGGACGAGAAGAAAACGCGACGCAGGGCCGCCTGTTGTCATCACTGATTGTATCACTCCACGCTTCTCGTATCGCAAAATTTGATGTTACCCGACTGTTGAAAACCCCTACGCATGTCTTACAGTACTAGTAACGCGGGACTGGTACCGGTGAATGTCTAAAACCGCTGGATTGGCCCGGGTACGGAAAATCCCCCTTTTGGGAACGGAAAATTCCCTTTTTGGGAACGGCCAAAAACATCCGATCGATCTCATTAGTTTCGCGACTTGTTTCGCGATCAGCTGTAAGTTATGGGTGCCCGCAATTCCAGTTATTGCGTGCTTCCACAAGAGTCAGCAGATGAGTCCGCATGATTCATTACGATGGCCGCTTTTTAGCGTGAAGCATCCGACGAGCCCACTGCGTTCGCCGTACCATTTCTCTATAAAACCCAGCCTGGGCTCGAACGAAAGCTAAGCCACAGTTCCCATCGGAATAAAATGGTTAGAGCATCCTGGATCATCTCCTCCCTTCTCATTGGTTCTGGTCTTGCTGCAGCGGCGAGGTATGGGGCCCCTGTCATGGTATTTTAGATGCTGAGGATTACAGTGTAAATACGGCATTAGTCGAGCGCGAGATAGGTATCCATCCCATCATCGGCAGGTATGGATTCTGGTCAATGCTCAGGGTGCCTACTTACTTGCATTTCAGTACAGCGCAGCTGGAGACTACACCCACCGAACTTTCAAAGGATGGATTCATTGGCACCGTCATTGAATGGCTTGCAACACCGGTCCTGGGCCAGTTTCTCGCATGGGGTACGGATCACAATTTTTTTTGGCAGCATCTAGGCTGAACTCACCGATTTTAGGCGTGGGCAGCCTGGCTGAAGTGGCCTTTCAATCCGCGATTCCGTGCCTCGGCGAGTTTTTCAGTGGCACCAGTCAAACCTGTCTCTGGCTGGTGATTGAAGCGGCGATCGGCGATTGGGACACCCTCTTCCAGAACGCTAATGGACGCCGCAAGCGGGATGCCTCTGGGTCATACATTGGCACCATTCCATATAAGCTGCGCAACAGCACCATCGTGCTAATGTCAGTTATCCATACGCAAATCATACCGCTCTCTCCTGGATCACCCAGCATATACGCCACGCTCGCCGCCCGACCGAATGCATCGTCCTGGGCTCATGCGTACACCCGCCAGTACGGAAACACGACTCCGATTCGTGTTTTTCATCGCCGCATTAACGATGCTGAAGAAGGAGACGATACCGGGCGTGTGAACCAACTCCGTGCAGGAGCAACCTGGACTCCCACCATGTTGAGAAAAAGAGTCGAGGAGGACGACAGTGGTGTCGTTCTCGATTACCTGTGGACGGACTCTAGTGTTGGTGCCTGGGGTGAGCTTCTATCATTCGTTTCATGATCGATCAAAGCTCACACTCCTTCGCTCCCTGATATCTACCACGATGACAGTCCAGTTTCCGACACGGCTGAAGACTCGGCGACCGTCCTCCAGGCAAGTTCTGCGCATTTCACTTCTTCTTGGCACCCATGCATTTTTTTCCAGGGGTATATGAACGATAACAATGCAATCGCGACATGTGCGACTCCATTGCTCGACTCCGACGGCTTACAGCAGGCCACCGCCGGTGTATTGGCCTTCGGATGGAACGATGAGCCCTTTGTGAGTGTGATCGTTGAATTCGACTCACTTAGTCCTGATTGGCTGCAGGGGTTCGATGGGCGTTCTTCGGGGTGGCTGTCTGGATGTGCAGTTGATGGCGAGTAATAGTTTGGTTACGAATATCCAATCTGTAAAGTGTTCATCTGCCGAATCTGCTCTTCGTGAACGATTCCTCTTCACCATGTCTGTACCTACCTTCACTTGCGCCATATATCCTTACCGATGCCCACCTCCACGCCATAAAGCATGCCTTCAGAAATTCGGAGATGATCCTTCACGAGTTTAGCAAACCGAGTGCACAGCGTGTGCTGGTTCAAGCTGATGTTGGCCGTTTAAAGGGCCAGGGTGCGCAATGGAATGGCGAGGGAAAGGACATCGTCTTTGAGGTGGGGCCGGATGGCCAGATTCGTGAGGAGGGGCAACCACGCAAGGAAGGCGAAGGGGTCATTTTTTGGGAGGCCAGTGGGGGAGGTCCGGCAAGGGGCAAGTAATACGAGTCCAGAGTTTGTTGGGAAGGATTGGAGACAGTAAGCTTATCAAGAAGGTTAGAGTCTGACGAGCTGTCCGTTTTGCTGAGCCAGTGCGACCAACGCGTCTCCTTGCCAAAACAACTGAGCGAAGATGGGCAGGAGACGTGGTTGACAGGTAGTTGCACATCTTCGAAGGTAAAAAAACCTGAATAGCCATCAGGTACGGACACCTAATCAAAGAGAGTATGTTACCTTGAACAGCTGTCAGTCGAATCCTTGAGTTACAGTAATTAGAAGCGGTAATCGTTTGAATTAGTAGACACACCTCCCACCCATCTCAGGCTTTGTGGCCCGAATAGATAATTGTTGTTGGGCTTTTCAGCGTACACGGGCTCATTCAGCTCATAATCATCGACCGCGCTGATAAACTATCTCAACGAATACGTAGAATGTTCGGTTAACAAGTGGCTTACGTTCCAAAGTACAGTTTGCCGCCGAGTGATTTAGCTATAATGTTTGAAGAGGAAGCCGCCGTCTTCAATCGCCAGGAATGGGGAATCACCAGAAGAAAAAGTAAGTTGCAGGGGAACAGGTCGAGAAGTATGGATCCTCGTAGTAGCAGGCAGACCCAGTCTCATACGTCTGCAGATCAAAACATGAGAGGTATTTCGGAGGCTGTACCTACCGGTAAAACCTATTCCGCCACCTAAACCAAGAGTCAACCTCGACGCTGGAATGAGTAGCAAGGAAACTACAATGGCCCCAAATAGGCGCCTGGCAAATCGCCATCGGTAACAGCATGAGAAGAATGGCAGCCAAAGAAACTGAGATACGTAGCATCCTTATTACCTGGAGTGCGTGCGCGCGCGCACGAACCGCGGGAGGCCTACGAGTGCACGGAGGGGCTCGAAGGTCTCGATGGCGTACCCGGGGATCCTGTATGGCTAGAGGATGTGTCAGGCTGACGACGACGAAGCGATATTAGTCGGGCGAGTAGAATACGACCTTGCCAGTGGAACCCTCACAGTGCCAGCCAGTCGCTGATCATGAAATCCAAAAATTGAAGCGGTCCTCAAGCGGTTCTGCTTGTGAGCGTGCGTCAGTGGTAGTCTCTCTTGACAGACGCTTTATTGTATCTAGTTGGTATCTAGCTCGTTCCCGTCAGTGGTCTCAAATAAATTTTAAAACTAAGCAATACGCTACGTACCAGCAGCACAATATGTTTCGAACTTGGGCGACTAGCCATGTAATTGGCAAATGTAATCTGCAAGAAAAAGCACTGGGACCCACACAACAAACGAGAAGAAAGTCAGAATCGGTCGACCGCACTAAGTAACGTGCTTACATAAAGCTTCGGCAGAGCCCGATCGGATCACATCGGAAGTATTCGTGGCAACTGCATGCTGCGACTTCAAGCCAGAGCAGTTCCGAGTCGATCTGTTGACACTCTGAACTCAATACAGCCATTCTCGCGAGCGCCAGCTGCATTCTCTTGCTCGTCGCCCATCCTCTAACTCAGCACCCACCTCCGGATCTGGGGTCCGGACTCGGAACCCGCAGATATAATCAAATCATCTAAACCTGCTCGCGTTCATAGCATTTGTAAGCTCCAGCTGCTTTCCGGCCCAAAGGCTTTATCATACCATTGCAGTGAAAAGCCATGTCGGAACTGAGCGCACCAGAAGAGACACCTCCAGCTCGATTTCACCTTAATCCATGGGTGGCTACTCCGCCGCAATCGGTTATTGTGGAGGGCATATCTTGCACAGGAACGAAACAATTCCCTGTCGATTCGGTCCCATCGACTTACCCCTACCCCCCATACCTCGCCTCTACTGTACCTAACGTCAAGCCAAAAATACCTTATTTCATCTTCTCTGGGCCCAACCCTCCGCCGGCGGACATTGGTTACCCCGGCGATATTTATGTCGCCCCGGCAGCGAAGGCCCTGTATGCATATCTCCCCGCCGACGGGGTCTCTGGTGGCGCGTGGACTCGTTGGACGGCTGTGGTGTCGGATGCTCGCGCGGTGCAATCGGGAGACGGCCTGCTTGCACATCCTTATATCCCCGACCGATTTCTTTGGACAAAGAACTCGACCGCGTCTTTCTCTTGGCTGACGCTCGACAACATACAAGATTCGCTGCGTAACCAGATTAACCCCGCAGAAAGAGAGAGACTGACTGAGGCTGCCGCGGAGACCTTGGTGGAGCGGACATTGTGGGACGCCCAGGAGAGGCAGAAGTCGAAGAAGAGGCCAGCGGGGGACCCTGAACGACCCAGGAAGAAGGCCCGCGCTAAGAGAATTTTCTTCTCGCGTGCGACATCCACGAACCCTTGGGAAGAGCCCGCGGGGTCGGAGTTGTATCCCAGCAGCAGTATGCGGGCGACAACGCCAATTCAGGAACAGATGACAACACTCGCGCGATTGATGACGGAGAACGAACAGCTTCGAGCGAGACTGGAAAACGCGGAATACATATGCCAGGATCAGAGCGCTCGCATCGAGCGCTTCGAAGCGGACGCATGGCACGAGTGGAGAAGGTTGGCCAGGGACGAGGATCAGCTTCGGCAGGAGCATGCCACTGGTGTTGCGAGATTGGAAGCGGAATACGAGGCGTCGAAAAGAAGAGTGGAGAATGAGTGGCAGCTTCGTCAGCGTCAGACGGCTACTATCGCGCGATTGGAGGCTGAAAACCAAGAGCTCCGAACAAAGCTGGCGGAAGAGGAACATCTTCGACTGGACCACCTAGCTACAATCGTGCGCCTGGAGGCGCAGAATGAGGAGATGAGCACGATTCGGAAGAACGACCAGCCGCTGGCCGTCTCAGAGCAGATGCCGTTCCATTCCGAGTTCCTCGGATTTATGCGAGAGACGTTCACCTGTGAGGTTATGCTAACGTGCAATGCTCGTAGGTCTTTCTTTCCTTTCCTTTCCGCAAGGCTGAGGTGGTGCACAGAACGAATGGAAGCAGAGACTGCGGCCGCCGAGGGTGATTATTTTCCCTCAGAATTACCTCACCATTGATTTCTTACGCCTACCCAGCAAAGGCCCAAGTTGCGACCCTTCAGTCAATGTTGGCAGGTAGGTTATTTCCTCTTCTCGTCTCTATCTACCTTCATAATTCATAACCATGCAGCTACGACGCAGCTTGTTTCCAAACTGGCAGGGGCGGAGACTCGAATTACACAGCTCGAGGCTGCCCTCCTCGAAGGTATGTATACGTATACTCTTATATCATTTCATTTCTGCCGTTCTAACCCTCCCGCGAAAGCTCAACGGGAATCAGCCTCGCTGAGCACGCATCACAATGATGCCCTGAAAGCGGCACAGACGGTGAACGCAACCCTGGGAGCCGAGATTGAACCCAGTACGTAGCGTCCTATGCTCCTCTCGCCGTACTCGCAACCTAATTACCGATTTCAGTCAAAACTGGCGCTGCACGAGACGCGGCCTCGCTGAAGCTTGCCACAGAGTACCTTTCCGAGGCGCAGAACAGAATCGCACTGCAAGATGCGGAAATCCGGTTCCGTGTGTCCCTCCCTATTTCTCCTTCCTAGTGCGAGAGCCAGCTGATCTCCGAATTTTCTCATTCCTCAGTGGAACAATCACGGCGGGAGGATGCGTCGCTCCATCACGACCTACTGCAGCGAATCGAGTCGGAGCTCACGCAGGGTAAGCTGTTCCTTAACGCATACACATACCTTCCTTGCCGCCGCCCATCCTGACGCGCATGCCCATGGTTAGCCCGGCATGATGCCTTGGCTCACAACGCTGAAGCTACAATAAAGTTGGAATCACTGACGTCGGAGATCGAGCGTCGTGCGTTGCAATTTGCTTTTACACTCTCCTTCTATTCTATTCAAATCCATGTACAGTCAAAGGTGCCGCCGAAGACGATGCGTCCGCCCGAAGACTTGCTGAAGTCGGCGCTACTGAGGCTCAAAGCGAAATAAGTGCACTGAAGAATGAGATCACTCGCAGTGCGTCCTCTTCGGGTTTTTCGGGAGGAGTTATCTTACCTGTACCACCAGTGAAACAGACTTCCCGGCGAGAGGCCGACATCTTGAAGACTCTTCTCGCCGCCCACGAAGCTGAAAATTGATTGAAATACAACGACGCCACATTCAACTAATGTCAAAATTCAGCTCCGAAAAGGGAAGGGAGGAAATGTAATGGTATTTCGTGCAAATTTCGTCAGGCTTGGGGAGGGTGAAAGAGGCAAATAAGAACGACCGGAATCAATATTCGTCAAAAGGGGCACCATAACATGTCTAGCGGACTGATTTTATCGTATATTTCCGACAATACGGACCTTCAGAGTAGCCATTTCAACTTCAACCTCATTGCTGAACCTTTAGGTTTGGCTACCCTGGGGAACTTGGATTTCGCCCAATTTTTGCTACAAGGACAAACAAATATTTTGTCATATAGAATCGGTCATTGCGAAAATAAATCGAAAGAAAGTGGGGTAAAATATAGAAATAGATCAAAATACAAGGATATGTTCTTAAACTTGTTTCTGACTTGAATCCTCGTGCACGAGCCCGTTTTACCAACTGGAACCAAAGAGATTCTCTTAGTTCAATTTTAAGTAATTAGTCATTTCTGCTTCGTGTTCGGGCCAGTATCCGTTGACGTGAGAGAGAGTTGTTGATCCGGCTTGTCACGGCATGAGACCTCCGGAGATGGCACGAGCGCCTCCCGCACGACCACGTGCCGCAAAGGGGTATGCTCCAGGATTGCTCAAGGACGTGTTTCTGTGGTATGTGGAGCCCGTTAGGCAGATTTACACCTTTGAGGTTAATGGGATAATAGCGCAATGCAGCCATCCGAGCCATCAGATGTAATTTTTGCAGTGCAGAACTTGATGGCTAGCGGCTCTAGTGGCGCTGTGTTGGAAACTAAATAGCATTTATCAACTTTTGCTAGAAATCTAGAATCCGAGGTCCATAGCTAGCACATGCATGCAAGTTGCTGATTTTGAGGTTTTTTGACAAAAAATGGGCAAAAATGCTAAAATTACCAACTCGTGCCAAGCATTCTGAGCTCAAATCCATAGGGATTCAGGTCAAATAAAGTATGGATAGGGTTGCTTTTGTGATTGCTTCCACTGTGTACACCACTCTTGGAAATTTGATGAAACCATACAGTGGATTTTCCCCATGCCTCTAAACGATTTTATTCTGGAAGAGTTGTACCGGAATGGTGAGGTTTAAACGACTCCTACACTCTTAAAATATCTCATACTTCATGCTACAATTTTATTTGAGGACATTTGGTCCAGAAATGGCTCAACCAGCACGTGCAAAGCTTTATAGCCCCACTGTATGGGAAGAATGTTACATAAAAATCAGAACCTGATTCTCGGGCGAGATTTGTCCCGCAATGCTGGACCTGACATTCCGCTTCTGTGGAAGTCGGGGAAACTGTAATCCGGCCTCTATGTGGGCTGTACGAGCATTAAGGATTGCCATGAGAGCTTCTTCTGACCATCATGCCTCCAGAAGGCAGGCGAGGAAGAACTTTACCAAGATCACAGCAAAATTTGATTTCCTCATGTACATGATCTCAAGTCCAATTCTTGCTTAATTCGAGTTGTAACTTTTGTATATCTCTCAGAAAGCCTCTGCAACGTCTCTAGTGGTCCTTTTAGAACTTGTCAATAAATAGCCAACTAGAAATGTTGTTAGCATACTATTTATTGCTATGTTATTACCATGCGAGTTTCCAGCACAGCGCTACAGTCAAAGCTGTCTTACAGACACTGTTTCAAGACAATCGGGCAAGAATTGAGCGAGTTAAAGGGGCATTAGGGTGTTTCAGATATACTATTTCGAGCCCAACTTCAAGCCCGATTTCGAGCCCAACTTGGTCCCAACTTCGGACACAATTTTTCATCATTTGCTCCCGGGAAGCACAACAGGTGAGCAAAAATGAGTGGGGGAAGTTGGAGCATGAAGTTTGGGTCGAAGTTGGATGTCAAATCGTGGTCCGGAGCACGATTTGACATCCAACTTCGAAATCAGAACTATTTCGTGTTCCAACTTTGTGCGAAGTTGGGCTCCAAGTTGGGCCTCAAGTTGGGCCCGAAAAAGGATATTTGAAACACCCTATTAGTGAAAATCAGTGTTTTTTTGATGAAAATTTGATGCGCGCCTTATGTTCCGCAAATAGCTGTAACCCATGCGTAGCTGTGGTAACCCATAATCTGCGAAACCCTATACTTTTTGGAGGGATTTTCCGCAACTTTTGGCAGGGATAACTCTGCAATACCCCATACCTTTTTGTGTCCACCGTGGGGTATGGGCTTTGACTGTACTCTCTAATGTTATGCAAACCAGTATGCTCCGAAACTCTACCTGGTCCATATTCAAGAGGTTGGACCATGATTTCCACTGAGCCTGCTCAAGCCATGGGTGAGGGCCTGTCTTTGTTGGGCTCGGCCTAGTAGGCTTCAGGCCAGCCCTGAATATCACCAGGGAGAAACATTGGGGCCGCATCCTGTCTATGTATCCCATCCTAATGGTTCAGCACCCGCCTCGAAGAGGCCTAATCCCACGTCATTTACGCAGTACTGTCAATTCGCGGTCACGTGGAGTTCGACATGAACGAAAATTTAATATTTCACCGTAATCCCACTTACGTAAATCCTTTCTTTTTGGATTCCGTTCACTGCAGGTAGCGGTGTAAATGAGCGTGAATGCCAGCCGCGGAGAGCGCGAGGGACAGGGCGCCTCCATCGGGTCCATGGATCACAGCGAGAATCTCGGGTATCAATTTCACGGCATCAATTCACTACCTCTCTCCCACCTTGCTCCGAGCATTCTCCCTTCTACATCCCGCTTTTGTGTTGAGCCTCTATGGATGGGAGCGCCACGAACCATCAAGATACACGAATCGCGAGTGTCAACTGCTGTCTGTCTTGCCCTTGACGCTTAATGTGATATCTTTCTCAGTCGGCACCAGTGAGCCCGAACTGTCCACTTTCGACTCTAAACTCTCAAACTCGTCGTTTCAAAGATTAACTCCGCATCCGAACCGGGAGATACACCACAAGTCCAACTGAAGCGTCATCCATGCGAATTTCCTCCTCCAAAATCGGCGGTCGCCGAGGGTCCGATAACTTGCACGATACACGATTTTCGGGTGGAGGTTCTCCCACCAAACTACCCATATCTCCCGTATCTTCCTTCTGCCTCTCCTTCTCCCAAGTTTCAGCGCGTTCCCTTCTTCTTTTTCTCCGGCCCTGACCCCCCACCGGCGGACATCGGCTCCTTCGGCGATCTGTACGTCGCTCCAACGACAGATGCGTTGTACGCGTACCTCCCGGTGGATGGGACCGGCGGCGGCGGCGCGTGGACTCGCTGGACCGCCTTGAGTCCCGACTTGACCCGACAAACGGCAGTTGAGGTCCGGAAAAGTCGGGTTAGCACATCCTTACCTTCCGGACCGCCTACTTTGGCCGGGGCCAAAGGGAATGCCATTCTCTTGGTACCCAATCAGAAGCATAGAACAATTCCTGCGAGAAGAAGACAAGATTTCGAAGAAGAGACATGCGGAGGAGGTAGAGGAGGTGCTGAAGAGAGCGCGCGTCGACTCTGGGAAAATCTTCGTCTCACGCAGCACATCCACATTTCAGCAGGAGGACCAAGACCTGGCAGAGCGGGATGCCCTTCAAGGACAAGTTCAGGAGCATACGTTTACCATCGCACGACTGGAAGCGGAAAACAAGGAGTTGACGACGAGACTAGAGCAGGTTCTCCGCCGACCACCTCCTCCTGAGCGAACGCCGTTCCATCACGAGTTCTTAGGATTTATGCGGGAGACGCTCGCCTGTGAAGTCATGGTAACCTGCAACGACCGTGAGTCTATCTTCTCGTTATTTGCTGTTGTGCTCAAGTATCCATCCATTGCAGAACGAATTCGAGCAGAAGACGCCGCCGCAGATGGTACAGTCTGCTTCTTTTTTTCCCGTCTGAGTAATTCATAATGCCCGTTCAGCGACGGCCCAGGTTGCGATGCTCCAGTCAAGGATAGCGAGCAGTAAGTTTTATTATATACCCTGTTCTCACAGGTGTGATTGATGCAGGCTACAGCGGAGAACGCCTCCACCCGTGATGAGCTGACGGTGGCGGAAACGCGCATTACACAGCTCGAGACCGAGCTTGTCCAAGGTGCGCCGTCCATCGCTCAGATTTTCTGAAAGTTAACTGAAGCACCGTGCCAGCGCGACGAGAATCCGCGTCCCAGATTGCGCAGTATAATGTCGCCCTGGCCGAGAACGCCGCCTTGGTATCCGAGATTGAACGCAGTGTGTCCTCTAATCTTTCTCTCGCAATCCATCCACATACTAAACATAGTGTGTATTCAGTCAAGGCCGTCACCGGTACCAGATGCATATTCCCTTAAGCTCTCTGCCCAGCATATAGCTCAGTTGGAGAAAGATATGGTTGAATTGTCGCAAGCAAATGCCGACGCCGCAAGCCAGATCGCGCAGCTCAAAAACGAGCTCACTCAAAACACTGACGCTAGGACAAAGATACCACTATTGGAGTCCGAGATAGCGCGTCGTGCGTCGCGCGTTTCTTTCGTCAACACACTATTCAATTCTCGCTGAAATTCACGTATAGTACAAAGCGCTGCCTCGAATGACACGGCTCTGCTCCGGCTCGCCAAAGTCGCCGTTACTGAAGCTCAAAACAATAATGATTCGCTGGAGAAGGAAATCCGTCGTTGTAAGTTCTCGTCCAATTTTCCTTGCGTTTCTAATCCCTCATTATTTATTGTACCTTCAGTGAATCAAGCCTCGCAGCAAGAGACAGACATATTGAAACGCCTTCTTGCTGCCCGTGAGAGTAGCTGAAGCTCGTTCGTGGCTCATCGCCGGTCCAAGTATCTTCCTAGAGCATCGATGTCCCTCATAGCACGCCTCTTGTATTAAATTTATTTAGACCGGGAAGCCTGGGAATGAGTCCAGCCGTCAACTCATGAATGTCCTTCATCGCAGTTCGTCTGGACTCACTTGTTTATGTTCAAGTTTTGTTATACTGACACACGTAGCTTGTTTCTCTGTGACCTCTTGAACGTGTTCTTACAAGGTACTCGTACAACATAAAAAATACAGAAGGGAAGGAGAGAGTAGGATGTCTCCAGCGTGACAACGCGGCCGAGGACATTGGAAGTATTCAACTCAAGACCGCCACGCGGGGGTTGCTGGGCGCGCACCCGGAGCCACCGAAGGAGATCGGGGAGCAGAAGCTGCGGTCGATGACGCTTTCGTGCGGGGTGTCTGGCGCTTGAGCTCGCTCGAGATCGTACTAACGGTCGACAAGTCGCGGGTCCGGGACCGGGTGCCGCTCTTCTTCGTCTTGACCATCTCTTGTGCTTGCGTCGGGCTGGGCGGGACCGGGGGCTCCTCTTCTGGCTCCTCCTCGCCTTCCTCTATGATGGTCAACATCTGGTGGTGTGGATCCGCGGCCCATGTCCACGCCGCCTCTTCAAGGAATCTGCGCGACAATCCTCTGTCCCCGCGTCTTGCTTTCCTGGCTCCTGCTTCTTCGGCTGCGTCACATCCGAACGAAACAATCCCCATACCATCGAACGCGGACCCGTCGGGCTTGAATAGACCGCTTATACCCAGCCCAATGGGCGCTAGATGTGGTGGGAGGGTGAACGAGGTATCGGATTCGGAGTCTTGCTCCTCTGAGGACGTCGTGGAGATGTCGCTGATCAAAGAGATGTCGAAGGAGGAGTCGGGTGTGGGACGCGGTCAAATCGAACGCGTCGTCGATGAATGAACTGACTGGTTCCGGAGGGCATGCAGGGCCGTCGTCAAGGGGCGAAGGAGTGTGGACGCGTGGTGGCTGACACGCAAGGACGGGGGAGGCGTGGGTGATCTTCACGTCGGCCGGGACCTGTGATAAAATGTCAGCCTCTTGAATAAAGTTCGAAAGGAAACCTGCCTTTACGCCCAGGCTGCCCGCCCTGTGTTGCAGATTCAGACTACTGTGGGGACCCCCCCGACTCGTGTACCCTTCGATTGCGCTGCTGGGACGCGTGCGCATGCTTTCTAAACTGGGTGGGCGGATGTGGGTGTGTGCGGCGGCGAGATCCGAGTCACTCTGGATGGTCGAGATTCCGAGACGCGTGTCCGATGGAGAAGAGAAGAATAGGCGCGAGAAAGAGCCGAGTAGGGCGATAGTGAAGGTGGACATGAGAGGACTGGATGGAAGGGATTGGATATAGGATGTGGTGGTGTGGATGAAGAAGAGACTGGGATAATTGGTCCGCCTCCGGGCTTAAATAATATGGAGGGTGGCTGACAGGCATGAACTTGTTGACGAGATCATGCGGAATGAGTTGGGAGCAATAAACAAGAAAAATTGAACCCGTGAAGCAAGCCAGCCTAACTACTGTATCGAGTTCAACTTGTTCAAAAATCATGTTCAATTTCCAGTTGAACTTCGACGCGGTCACGTGCGCGGGTTAAAAAAAATGAGTGAGTCTCGTTCCCACTCCAGACGCGATTTTTCAGAACAGAGAGGATCGAAACCTTTCCGTTACTTTTCTGGGTGCTTGTCTATCATGCATTTTGTTGTCCGACAGCTCAGTAGACAGATTTAGGTAATAGTTACGGATGGTCACGGTCAGCCTTCCTTTTGCTCTTCTCTTACTTACGCCGCAATGGACGCGCGCACGAAAGTCATTGAACCCGTAGATGCTCAAGTTCTGCTAATTGCGAGTGCCGGATACATTCTCCTCGCGTTCGATGCTGATCGTAATCTGTGCAGATTGACCCCGCTGAATCTCGCCTTGAAAACCATACGGAACCTGAAGATTTTGTACTTACTAAGCTATCGCCTGCTACATGGCCAGTTGAAACGGTACGTCCAATCTCTGTCTTCAATTCTTTCCTGCTTATCAGCGATGAAGAATGGCGACGTACTCACCCCAGAACGGACTCCACCGGAGGATACACCTGCTTCCGAATTGAAGCCTCATCCATGCACACTTCCTGCGCCGCAATTTTTGACCACGGAGGGCATAACTTGTAAAACAGGCACATTCCTCGTCGATTCTCTTCCGCCGACTTACCCATATCTCCCGTTCCACTCCTCCCGCCCACGTACCAGCGCAAAGTTCCAAATCCCCTTTTTCGTTTTCTCTGGTCCCGACCCACCTCCGGCGGATATCGCTTACCTCGGCGATGTATACGTCGCGCCGGAAGCAAGTGCTCTCTATGCGTACCTTCCGGTTGACGAGATCATGGGCGGCGGCGCGTGGACGCGTTGGACGGCTGTGGGCCCCGAGGAGCACGCGCGCAACTTGACATCGGGAGAAGTCGCGCTCCTCAGGCACCCTTATTTTCCGGAGCACATACTCTGGACGCGGGAGCGGACATTCTCGTGGTATTCCCTCGGAAGCATAAACAACTTGCGGCGGGAGGCGCGCAACAAGAAACTTTTTATCGCAAACGAAGATGCGGAGGCAGCCGCGAAGATTTTGGTGGCGCGCGCGTTGCAGGATGCGGAAGGAAAGCACTCGAAGAAGAGGCGCGCGGATGACAAGGAGGAGCCGAGGAAGAAAGCGCGCGTCAGGGCTGCTGCAGTCAAAAGCGAAGAGATCGTCGCCCCGAGCGGCGCTTTCGCGGGCGCTCAGGAGGGGCCTGCCCAGGCAGAGTGGGACGCGTTGTACGCGAAACCCAGAACCAGCACGCGCGCCACGAAGCAGATTCAGGACCAGACGGCCATCATCGCACGTTTGGAGGCGGAGAACGAGGCGCTGAGAACGAAGCTGGCGAACGAGAAGCAGCTCGCTGTCCAGCGAATGCCGCTGTCGCTCCACCCCGAGTTCTTGGGCTTCATGCGCGAGACGTTGGCCTGTGAGGTTATGCTGACCTGTAACGCTCGTGAGTATTTCTTAGTCTTTTTCTGTGAAGCTGAAACACGGTCGTTACAGAACGAATCGAAGCAGAGATCGCGGCCGTTCATGGTGCGTCCGATCCTTCTTCTCCCCCGTCGGGGTCTGCATTCCAGTCAGGTTGAAGTTTTTTGTAGCCGAAGGCCAAGTCTCCACACTCACTGCCGCTCTTAAAAAAGCAAAGGCGGAGTACGCAGCTGAAATTAATCGCAGTGCGTTGTCGCGTCTTCCATAGATTTATGAAGAGACTCACATTTATTTTTCTGAATCGACGATCTTCCAGTGAAAACTAGCGGTGTCACCGCGAAAGTCGCGGATGGAGCCGCGCTCCAACTCGCCGGGGTGTACCTTTCCGGTGCGCAGAACACGATCGCCCTTAACGAGGCGGAGATACGGCGTCGTGCGTTTCCCCTGTCTTGCTGCTTGCGACTGAGACTGCGTGGCGCTGATCACATACGCAACAGTAAACGAATCCTCGCAATCGTACCGTAGCGAAATCGAACAGCTCAAGGCAGAGCTCGCACAGGGTACGCCCTTAACGTCCCTGACCCGGGTGCCGTTCTGAAATATAGTAACATTAGCTCGGGAAAAGCTCACTGAAGCTCGCGCGACGCCAGCGCCTGGTGCGAGTATTGCAAGGCTCGAGTCAGAGAGCGGTCCATGTGGGTGGCGTCTTGCTTAATTGTCTTCCACTGAGGCTGATTGTGTATAGTGATGATCACCGATGCGGCGGCGCTCCAGCTGACCCAAGCGGGCCTTTCTGATGCTCAGAACAGGATCTGGGAGCTGGAAAGGGAGATTCACCGTCGTACGTCCTCTTTATTTCTTCCCGGGCTGCTTCAGCTCACGAGTCATACCGCGCCTCCAGTAAAGCAAGCTTCGCAGCACGAAACCGATGCACTGAGACGAATCCTCGCTGCCCGTGAAGCTCAGAGTTAATAAAGACTGATGATCGTCCTTCATTTTTGGCCCAGTCCTCGATCAGTAACAGGCAGTCCTTTATGTTGCAAATAGACGTTTACAGTGACCGATGTGGTTGTCGGATTTTGGAGTGGGGCTGATGATGATACACTGGTTAGGTAGCATTGGGAATCCGGCCAAGCTACAGAGGAGTATATTTAATTTCCGTCAGCTGAACCTAGGAAACTGCTCACATTTTTTCCAGGTCCAATTCGACATCGAACCGCTTGAAATTCCTGTTGTTGTAGCAAATTCTTGTCAATTTGACTTTTACCATTGACACGCCGAGTCGGCTGATGACGTCTTTTGAACTACATCTGGTACGCCTTGTTCGTCCTGTGCTACTGATGAAGATGGCCTTGGCAGTGTAACATCTGCCAAATATCGGTGCCATTTCAATGGTAGGTGGATTGAAACACTTGTGGAGTTGGCTCCGGAAAGTTTAGAATTGGCGCGCGCTTTTCGAGGGCACGGAGGTAAATTTGGTTCCGCGGGTTACGATGAAGTACTTGGTGAGTTTATTCAATGCCGTCGAGCGCTGATCTGCGCTGATCATTTGTTTCGGGAGACAGTCACAGTAATCGCCAACGCTGATTGGCGCATCACCAAAGATCTGGCCAGGCCCAAAACGGCAGCAACGAGCTACATATGCTGATTGATAACGTCCGATCCCGGGCCGCTCGATTTTTCATTTACATACATAGCTTCCAGGTCGATTCGAGGTTCTATGTCCCCCGACCCTCAGAATCCCCACGAGCCATGAAAATCGGGCGCTACACGGGCCTTGGCTACTCGCGGCGCACTCCGGTCCCTGAGAAACCGCCAGCAGCACCTGTTTTGAAGAAAAAGGCGCTGCTCATCGGGATAACCTACAAGGACTCCGAGACGTATACGCCACTGAAGGGGCCACACTCGGATGTACTCCGCATGCGCGAACTGCTTGTTGAGCAATATGGATATGCTCTGACCGACATTGTAACGCTACTCGATTCGGGCGAAGGCGTTCAGCCTACCCGCGTGAATATCGTGAGTCACCCTCAGCTATCCTTTCATTCGGAACGGTTGTGTTAATCTTGGAGTCTCAACAGCTGCGCGCGATCGGTGATCTGGTACGCGGGGCGCGCAAGGGCGATCGCTTCTTCTTCCACTGTACGTGGCTCGATTAGATCGCTTATTGGACAATCCTAAAGTCGTCCTGGGCAGATTGCGGCCACACGATACAGATGGAGAACAGGTCGAACAGTGAAGAGGACGGGATGGATGAGTGTACGTCCACTTTCTGCTTATCAGGATTTTCACTCACACTTCTGTAGGCCTTGTACCAGCCGACGGCGACGAGCACAAAATAATGGACAATGTATGTCTTCGCTTCTATCTCTGTCTCTGCTGCCATTGACCACTGCCCAGGAGCTGCGCCGTCATCTTGTGGATGCCCTCCCCGTCGGCTCCTCCCTCGTCGCAGTTTTCGACTCGTGCCACAGCGCGAGCCTACTTGGTACGGCGTTCGGTAAATTATTTGACCCACAAGTATTAACCGCCCGCGGTAGACCTTGCACATTTCCGCTGCAACCGGGTCTACGTCCCATGGGTTTCCAAAGGTCGCCGTCGGAGCGACGAGCTCTGGAATAGCAATGGTGAGCGCTGTTGCCTGTAGTACTTGTTTTTCTTGCGGGGGAGCGAGAAAAAGGCCAGCCTATCGTTGGTTGGGTTTCCGAACGTTATCTCCATGCACTCTTCTCTTCCTTCTCTTCCTTGTCGGCCGTTCATCCTTACTGATACGACACCCAATCTAGTGCGCCGATACGCCCTCCCTCTCCTCCCGCTTTCCCCCTCCGGCTCCCCGGGCGTCTCTCGCACCAACACTCACGCCAACGCCGCCGCCGCCGCCGCCCCTCTGCCAAAGCTGCCCTCAACGGGCGGCAAAGACAAAGACAAGACGGCGCGCAGGGCAACCCGACGCGCAACGCGCGAGATGCGTGAGCTAGCGCAGCTCCTCGAAGCCCGCGAACTGGCGCAGCTGGTGGAAGAACGCGCTGACCTGGCGCAGCTGGCAGAAGGGCGCGACCTCCCCGAGCTGGTGTCTACACGTCCTAACTCACCCGTGGCGCGCTCGCCCCTCGGGGAGGCGTCGCCGATCGTGACGACGCGCCGGATCTACGAGGCCTCGCGGACGTCGCCGCGACATGTGCGTGCGTGGCGGACGGAGGTCGATGCGCTTGCGGTCGGGGGTGGGAGCGCGACGAACGTGAGCCGGGAGGGGACTGGGGAGATGGTAGAGCCGCAGCCCCAGCCGCGGGCGGAGACGGAAGTGCAGGGTGAGCGGGAGAAGGAGAAACAACGCCGGCGCCGCAAGCGCGCGTCGCTCCCCATGCTGGGGTCGCTCTCCCTCGGCTCAGCGTCGTTCTCCCGCTCTGGATCTGGGCACAAGGAAAATAAGGAGAAGGAAAAGGCGAAGGGGACGGAGGGCGAGAGCGGCGAGGGCGATGGGGTGTTGCGACGCACCGCTGTCGTGCGTGCACGCGCGGTGTCGGTTGCGGTGGGTAAGGAGAACGCGCGGCCCGCGCCTGAGCCTGAGAAGGAGTTGCGGCCGGACGGGCGGGAGCGTGGGGGCGGGCGGCCGGTGTCGTGGCTGGAGGAGGAGGCGGACGCAGACGCGGGGGCGCGTGCGTGTGACAGTCCTGAGCCCGTATGGGCGTGCCAGGGTAACTGCCGCGACCCGGGGCATGGGCACGAGGCGAATGATAAGGCGGAGGTGGTGCGTGTTTTCCTCTCCCTTTCACTTCGTTCTTCCGCTATAACTGACGACCGACTCAGATCTCACTGGCGTCGTGCAAGGACAGCCAGCTGAGCTGGGAGGATGGGAACGGCGGGAGCATGACACGCGAGCTTGTGCGCATCCTTGAGCGCGACCCACACCCGACGCTGCGTGCCCTTGTGACGGGCGTTAGGTGGGTCTAATTCTCTCTCTACTCACCAACGTCCTGTCTCTTCCCTGCCTCTTCATCCGCCCCCATCATCCTCGCCTCTTCTGGCCCTTCCTTCTCCCTCTACACCTCCTTCTCCTCCCATTTCCTCCCTCCCTCCTGTTCAAATCCGTGGCTGACATGATTCCCCCAGCCACGCCTTGCACCGCATGTCGCTCGAACGGCACGTCGAGACGCGTCGATACAAGCGCGACGTCAAGAAGTACGCGGCGTTCCTCGCCCGCATGAAAGAGCACGCCCACCTGCACCCTCCGGTGGATGACAGCTCCAGCGCGACCGTAGCCGACTCCGACTCCGTCGCGCCGCGCACCCCCGACCCCGCATCCGCCACGAGCCCATCGCCATTCCTCAACGTAAAGCGCAAAACCAAGCCGAAAGCACCGCAGGCCAAGGCCAAGTCGGAGGGCTTCGTCGACGCGCCGGTGTACGACATGGACAACTTCCAAGACCCGCAGGTCGCGAGCCACCACCCGCTCGATATGGAGCGCCCGTTTACGATCTGAGCCCCTGTCCGGCCGCCGATTCTTTTGTCATCTGCATCTGACTTTGCTCTCGCATTGTTATTGGTATTTGCTGTATCGATCCGCTGTATCTCTTCTGGCTATTCGCATCTTCGATATCTCTTCATCGACTTTTTTTTCGTTTACAGTATTGTACAACTTACATACATCTTGCGCACCTGTACACGCGCCGCGTTGCTATCTGACGGGCGTACTTAATACCTTCGTCGGCTGTTAGTATTGAATGGCATTCGATTGTGACGATTTCTCAGAAAAGAAATAAAAATTGGGACAATGTGAGAAAAAACCACACTGAACTTGACTCGTTGCAGATTGAACGATGTCCAGATTCAGCTGAAGTATCGGAGGCTGGAATCGGCGTGCAAATTCGTCGACTTTTTCGACCGAGCAATCGCTGGCAGACACTCTTAAAATCCATTGTACCCATTCTCAACGAATCTAATGAAGAGGTTTGTGGTACGCCCGACGTTAACTATTAACGACGCGGTATTTACGTGTGTTAGTGCTCATCAGACGCGCCGACTGTTTCACGTGAGGTTGTTCTGACCTGACTACTTCAACATCTTGTTCGACACAGCAGCGCGTATGCTGCAGCTCGGAAGCTCGAAAGCGTATGTACTAATCATTTCCACGTCCTGAACCATTTGACTCTCCGGGCTACTTATAGGTTACTGTTGTATCTCTGGTTCTCTGGCAACTTCAAGTTGTTGTCGGGCGAGGAACGAAACGACCTACATTACAACGCCTGTCTAGAGAGACTATCCAATGTCGATCCCGTGTGGCAGCAAAGGGCAGGGCGTTGCAGTTGCACTAAGACAGAGGGCACGCCTTACAAGAGTGTCGGTGGATCTCTTTACGACAGCTAACGTTATAACGTATGCCGGGAACAGATGCCAGTTTCCAAAATAACTGCTCCTCGCAGAACAGCGCCGGTGCCTGGCACCCAACGGAGACCTGAAGAGCCAAAAGCAAAACTCATACCCCTCAATAAGAGTCAAGACTCTGAAACCCGTTGAAGTCGCTACGATCTGCAGGCTGGAAGACCTCTCCCTTGAATTCCTTCAAAACTTCTAGTCAAAATAACAGGCGCCCCTGCCTCTACAGCTTCGACATAGCTCTATTCTAAGCTTCCTGAAATGCATGGCCATGGTGCTGTTCATCCTCCCACGATAACGATCTAAAAGCTGGAACCTTGCCAGTTCCTACGACCATGTCGGACAGCCAACTCTACTCTCGTCTTCTCCTCCCAAAAGGACACGGCTACCCTCTGTTCCATCCGCAGCCCTACGATGATCTTTGGGAGATCCGAAAGACGGGCACGGAAATCGGGGATGTGGGCGTTGTTAAAGACGGATGTTTCGACGTCATCTTCAACATCTGCTGCGCGGCGGACCACCAAATTAATCGTCGTTTTGATCGAGGCCTCCCAGAGGGTTTTGAACAGCTTCAGCTATCACCTGGAGACCTTGCACCGCACGCCTCGTACCACCCCCCGGGGGCCGATATATCCAATACAAGAATCACCAAACGACGGCTTGATATTGACGCTAGCGTGGAAAACAACGTGTATGTATCCACATCATCTTTTCTCCTTCTTTCATCTTTGAATGCAATTTCAGGTTTCTACCGGTTGGAGCGGGAGCGGTGGTAGAGATATCAGCCACGGCCAAAGAGACCGCCCTTCTTCTACTTCCGGATGGCGCTTCTCGTTGCGACCTGCGGCCTTTGCAGGTGTTCAAGGACTATGCCTTGAAGCATGCTCGAAACTGGTATGCCTTTGTAAATGGACGTCTTGGATGGATGGTCGAAGCTGGAGACTTGTATTTGATCACCGGGGTCGACAAGTCAAGTACCTGGAGCGTCCTGGCCATGGAAAATCGCTCAGAAGACCTTCATCTATCTTTGAAACTCAAGGCCGCTCAGCTAGCTTCTGCAGGAGGTTCATGCAGATGGGAGTGGGAAAACAATAGCTCGTTCGCTAATTCCGGCCCGAGACGCGAGCCTGGTTTTACGGAGGAACAACCCAAGAAGGATCAAACAGTGTTTTTGCGTGGCTTCAAAGTTGCAGTACGTTCCTCGCCCTGGACTAGATCTGCAAAGGCGCTCTCCATCGTTGATTCCAAACCATCCAATATTCTTTCCAAAGGCGGCTTTATCCCATTTTCCCAACCTCGATCGGGTAGCGCTGGAAACGTCTTTCGCGGTTCTGGTTCCTCTTCTGGCCGGGGTGGTGCTTCGAATGAAGATGAGTCAGCGGATTTTTTCCCAAGTCATCATCAGGTTTGTGGTTCATCATGCAATGATTACCGTTTGACAATGATACCCTAGGCATACCACCCTGCAAATGCCATCAACGAATACCTCCTCAATTCAGTAAGAAATCAGCTACAACTTTTCTTTCCTGAAACAACTTACTAGTCGCCTGGCGCTAATGTGGCGGTAACGCACGACAATGAATGGGCGTCTGTGCTGAGCGTAAGTCACGCAGGTCATACATAGACTTGCATATAATATTTCCTCTCTAGGCTGACGAAAAACTTCCCGGCAATATCGAGTTAATTGAACGCATTTCCCGGAGGTACAGAACACATACGACCTCTGGTAATTTGTCCTCAAGCCTGGCTTTCCCTGTCACTCATGTCTGTCGAAGATGGGGTTTGGCTTCAGGATTACGGCGAAATAGTTCCTATTGCACCCACGGACACTCCGGTTCATGAGGAACTCCCAGGAGCCCGGCGCACACCGATGCCCGAGCAACCACCAGCAGCCCCCGTACCCAAGAAAAAGGCCCTCCTGATTGGGATAAGCCACACAGAGTCCGGAACGCATGCTCCGCAGGCGGGAGCGCACGAGGATGTACTCAGCATGCGCAAACTTCTCATCGAGCAATATGGATATGTGCCGGCCGACATCATGATTTTGGTCGATTCCGACGAGGGCTCGCAGCCTACGCGCGTGAACATCGTGCGTCTCCGTCCCTGTTGTTTTTTGCCTCGAGATGACGCTTTGGGCTTTCGGGGTTTTCTAGCTGCGCGCAATCGACGACCTGGTGGACGGGGCGCGGAAAGAGGATCGCTTCTTCTTTTATTGTGCGTCCGTAACTTGAATCGGATCTAGGACGGCTCCGATTAAATCATTCGGTAGACTGTGGCCGCACGAGCCCGGTGCATAACATGTCGAACAGCGAGGAGGATGGCTTGGATGAATGTATGCCCAGGGTTGACTTTGACATCCGAAACAGAGCTGACGCGTGATCTTACAGGCTTGGTACCATTAGATGGCGAGCACAAGATTAAGGATACAGTTCGTTTCGCCTTTCCATCTCCGTCCTGATGCGGTCAGTTACTTCAGCCCAGGAACTTAGTCTGCACCTTGTCGACCCATTACCCATCGGTTCGTCGCTCGTTGCGGTCTTCGACTCGTGTAGTAGTGCGAGCCTTTTGGGTGCGTCCCGATTCCCCGTTATTTATCCTGTAGGGCCTTACTGATAGACTCCTGCAGACCTTGCGCATTTCCGTTGTAATCGCGTCTACGTCCCATGGATTTATAAGACTCGTCGCCGCAGAGATGAAATCTGGGACGCTGTTGGTGAGTGTCTATTTCGCTTGCGGCTCTTCCTATGCAAGTCGTCCTTTACTGAAGCGCCACCATCCAGTCCGCCGGAACGCCCTCACACATCCACTCCGCCCGCTCACCCCGCCTACCACTGATAAAGTACCGATCAAAAATATTCTCAAGGCGCTCTCCTTCAACTCCCCTCACTCGCTAGGCGAAGATCAGCAGGCGGAGGGGTCGGTCGCCAGGGTCGTGGCTGGACACAAAGGCGGAGGCGCCCTCACGAGAGAGCCCCGAACCAATCGAGAGGTGGCTGTGTACGGGCTGGTGTCGTCCCGCTGAGCCGGAACATGAGACGGCGGAAGTGGTGCGTATCTTATTCCACTTTTTAAATGTATCACTGACCAAAGATCTTAGATCTCTCTGGCGTGGTGCAATGACTACCAGCAGAGTTGGCAGGACGCGCACCGCGTGAGCATGACGCGCGAGCTCGTGCGCATCCTCGAACACGATCCGCACCCGAAACTGCAGACGCTTGGGATGGGCCTTAGGTGGGTTTCTGAGTCTTTACTCTTCAGTTTTTCCCTGTCCCCTTCACCTTCGGCTCCGTTACTTTTCGCTCACAAACATTATTTATGCGGACAGCCACGCCCTGCACCGTATGTTGAAGCTCGCCATGGAAAAGTCGACAGAGGTGTATACAGATAGCTACCAGAGCCCGGAGCTCGCAAGCCCCCAGCCACTTGATATGGCTCGACCGTGGACGATGTGAGCGATGCATGGTCTGGAGATGCTTGCCTGAGCACACTCACTGACTCCTGCTACTACCTTTACCTCGTTGCTATAATGTCTCCTACCTGTTCTGCTAGCCTGTACGCCGTATCGTGATGCCTTAGAGATGCGGATTCGAGTGACAATCGAGCCACGGCGATTTCAAGAACTTGTTCTATTCAATTATCTGAGCAACACATATAGATTCGATTCGCAAGGTATGTGATATTGGCTAGGTAGGGCTCGAGGTCATTTCTGAAGCACTCCAGCTTCACGCCAGGGAAACACCGAGGATGGTTCAAGGTGCGCGTACTCTACAGCGTAGTACCATTATTACGAATGGAAGCCAACGCGACAAGATATACCTAGGAAAAGAATCTAGCACCGCTTACAACGCAAAGACTTGGGACTTACAGGCAAGCAGCTTTCTCCGACCGTTTATGGGGGATATCCAAAAAGCATCCGTTACTGTAACTAAGGATCGTGCATCAGTCGGAGCACTACCACAGGAAGGTGAAGGACGTACATTACTCTCTGCCGGTTCAGTGAGCCCGAGGAGCTCATTGAGTACGTCGGTCTCCTGTTGCGGTGTGTGCTTCACTAAGGGGCAGAGTAATCAGCGACGCAGAGAGCGAGAACAACAGGACGGGGACGCACGACGTCGAATCTCCTTCTCTAATGTGATGATCATGCTCTGCGCCTCCGCGATGTTGACGCCGGCGAGCTTCAGTGCGGCTGCATCATCTGCGGCGGCGCTCTTCACTAGATGGGGCTTGAACTCAGTTTGACTGGAATATAAGCGATGAGCAACGCACAGCGGCCATTCTCCGACTCAAGCGCTGTGATCTTCTCGTTCGCCACCATGCAAGCTTCGTCGAGCGCGGAGAGTTGTGCGGCGGTTTCCCGGGCTGTCGTTGTGTCAGAAGGGGGGAGGAGGTATTGCAAAGCCCGCGCACCCGGTTCCAACTCAGCTCGCAACTCTGCGGCAGCATCGTCCTTGGCTGGGCGGCCGTGAGTGGGAGGGAAAGGCCGTGGTGGAGACTGGCCACGCACCACGATCCATTGCCAATGCGAGCGCCGTAATCTTCGCCGCGGCCGCACCGAGAGCCTTGACGTGCTCTGCGTGCTTCAGCTCCGCATCCTCTCGGGCTACCCATGTCATGTCGGAGTCGGGACGGCGGAGGTTGGGGCGCGCAACATACCCTGTGAGAGCTCAGCTTCGACGCGTGTGGCGTCCTGCTTGGCTTGTGTTCGTTGTCCGTTGTCAGCAGCAGGAGGAGCCAGGAATCTCAACGCAGCGACGTACCACGATTGAGCTCCTCGTTTAGCGCTGTGATCCTCTTCTGGGCCTCGGTGATGAGCTGGCCGATCTGGAGAAAAGCCTCTCGGCGGGCTTATCGTGGGGCGTCAGAATACACAGAGAGTATGTACAGCGCGTCACATACCGGCGAGGTGCTCCACTTGGGCCTGGCTGAGGGCCTTATTCACTGGGTGGTCGTCAGCGGCAGGAAACGCTTGAGGAGAGGTTAGAAAGCGCACCACGATCGACCTCTTGCTCGAGGATTGCGATCTTCGCTTGCATCGGCGATGCCTGAGCTTCAGCGAGCTCCTGCCGGGCTGAGAATAGATCTGTTTGTTAGAGGGGTCGGCGGCCAAGATGCGTGGCGTACCCTGGGCGAGCTCGGCCTTGAGCTGCGTGATCGTGTCGCTCTCGGTCGCCTGCTCACGCACTACCGCCGGATCGTGATCAGCGTCATAGAGTCTCATAGACAGCCAAACGGGTACTCACGACTCTGTATTTCCGACTCCTGCAGGGTGATCGTCTTCTCCAGCGCGGCCGCGTTGTGTTCGGCAGCATTCTTGACTGAATCCAGATCTGCTTGAGTATGGAGATGGCGGGTCAACAAGAAGATCTCACTGCTACTGATCTTGCGCGCCATCTCTGCCTGAAGCTCCGCCTTTAGCAGCGCAGGTTCTCGCCGAACTAACCATGATGAGTCAGGACGGCGGAGAACTAGGAAGCGTGGCATACCTTTGACGAGCTCAGCTTGAGCCGCTTCGGCGGCCCTTCGGACTGGGCGGTCGTCAGCGGGAGAAAAGTTCTGGGCGGGAGGACGGGACACGCACAGTCATCAACCTGTGACTCAAGCTCTGCGAGCTTGATGGCCGCCGGTGTCGCCCGAGCTGCAGCGAGCTCCTGCTTGGCTGAAAACGGATACTTTATGAGGGCTCGGTGGCTAAGACGCGTTGCGTACCCTGGGCGAGCTCGGTCTTGAGCTGCTTGATCGTCCCGCTCTGGAGAGCGGCGGTCGCCTGCGAGGCTTCACGCACTGCCGCCGAGATGGCGATCAGCTTTATGGAGTCTCACAGATAGACAAACGGGTACCCACGACTCCTGCGATCAGTCTCGTCTACGCTCTTCGCCTTTACTGCTTCCAGGGCAGCATTAAGCGTCGTGACTTCGGCCTTCGCTGGGGAGGCATTGGAATGGCAGAGGGACGCAGGAAGGAGTAACGCACCATCTTCGGCCGCAGCCTCTACTTTGATTCGTTCTGTGATGAATGCCTCAGCATCCATCGCAGATAAGCAAAGGCAAGAGGATGGCGCACCCTGGAGGAGCTCTGCGCGCTCATCTTTAGCA
Source organism: Mycena galericulata (assembly GCA_029289565.1). Lineage (NCBI taxonomy): Eukaryota > Fungi > Basidiomycota > Agaricomycetes > Agaricales > Mycenaceae > Mycena > Mycena galericulata. The sequence continues at coordinate 556,081 of JARKIA010000096.1, forward strand.
CGTGCGGCGTCTTGCTTGGCTGGACGCTCGTCAGCGGGAGGACGAGTCAGGGGCGCAAAAACCGGCAACGTACCGCGATTGATCTTCAGCTCGCTCGCTGCGATTTTTTTCTCAGCCTTGGTAAGCCGCGCCTTCAGCAACGCAGGTTCTCGGCGAGCTAGCCGCAGTGCGTCAGGACAGCGAAGAAACTAGGACGCGTGGCATACCCTTGACGAGTTCAGCATGGGTCTGATCGGCGGCCTTTTGCCCTGCACAGTCGTCAGCGGCAGAAGAGCTCGTGGCGGGAGGACGACGCACATTCATCAATCTCCGACTCAAGCTCTTCTATCTTCTTTGCCGCTGTGGTCCGAGCCTTGGTCAGTTCCTGCCGACCTAACCGTCAATGCGTCAGGTCTGTGCGGCGGCGGCTAAGACGTGTAGCACACCCTGCTTGAGTTCGGTTTTGAGTTGCTCGATCAAGCCGCGCTGGAGAGACGCCGCTTGCGAGGACTCATTTGCTGCTGGGTACGAAGTGATCAGGTTCACCGACACTTCAGCAAATCGGATACACACAGGGCGGTATCTGCACCTCCTGTGGGGCAGTCGTGTTCGGCACCACGGAGATGTAGACCACAGGGAGCTTCGAAGCAGCGACCGCATCTTCTGCGGCGGCAGTCTTGACTGTAGATCGAGCATGTAGAGGTGTTGATGGTAAGAGGAAGACGCGACTCACTGCGATCAATCTCGGCAGCCTCCGTCGTTGCCGCTTTCAGGGCGGCATTGAGCGTCTCGACTTGTGCGCTCGCTGGGACGCGTTAGGTTAACAGAAAGAACCAGAAGAAAAGCACACACCATCTGCGGCCGCGGTTTCTGCATCGATGCGTTCTGTGTCACTGATCTCAGCAGAGCAGCAGCGAAAAAGAGCTAAGTACACCCACGGGCATTGCATTTTAGCATGACCTCGCAAGCGAATGCCTCCCTCATGATGCCCAATAAATCGGGGTGGAGCGGTCTTGGCTGGGCAGCGGACACCTTCTGTTGGTCCTCGTCCGTCCGCCAGCTTCGTTTTAGCGCTTCGTTCTCCGTCTTCAGGCGCGCGATGGTGGCCGTTTGGTCCTGGATCAGCTTTCTCTCCTCGTCCGCCAACGCCTCAATCTCCCGCTCCATGCGCGCGATGGCGGTCGTCTGGTCATGAATCCTTTTGCCCTCCTCGTCCGACAACGTTGTTTTCAGCGCCTCGGTCTCCCCCTCCAAGCGCGCGATGGCGGTCAAGAGGGCAGCCAGCTGGTCCTTCCCGTAGAACCCGTCACAGCCTGTCCGGGCGGGCTCCTGAGAAGCGGTAGATATGCCGCGTGGGACGAAGATACTCTTGCTCCGCGCCGGAGTAGAGCTGACGCGCGCTCTCTTCCGCGGATCCTTGTCGTCGTCCGCGCGCCTCTTCTTCGAGTCCTTTTCTCCCACATTCTGAACCGCGCGGGCTACCCATTTTTTTGTGGCTGTCTCTGCGTCCTCGTTAACCATGGGCAATTTCTCGTTGCACATCTCCCGCCTCGCCGCGTTGATGCTGCCGAGCGCATACCAAGAGATGTCCATCTTCCGCGCCCAGAGTATGCGTTCTGGGAAATAAGGATGTCCAAGCATTCCTGAGTCGCTGAACTTCAGCAGTAGGCGTTGCTCGCAGCCCACATTGATGGCCGTCCAGCGAACCCACCCTCCGCCGCCGGCCGCCTCATCGACCGGGAGGTACCCGTACAGCGCGCTTGCTTCCGGCGCGACATACACATCCCCAAGGCATCCGATGTCCGCTGGTGGTGGGTCGGGCCCAGAGAAAAGGAAGAAGGGAATCTGGAAATTTTTGGCGGAAGACGACTTTGAGACGAAATACGGGTAAGAAGGCGGGAGCGTATCGACGTAAAATGCTCGGGTCGTGCAAGTTATGCCCTCGGTTATGGATGATATTGGCGGTGGAAATGTGCACGGATTATGCTGTTCAAATTGTATAACAATTCCCGCCCTCGCAAAGTACGGTTTCCCACGCGGCAAGTATCAAAAATCACGCGCGCGCGGAGTTGATGATGCGCGCGCGGAATTTGGTGGGGTGCCCGCACAAAAAGTAGTATTTGATTGATATAAGTTTTTGTGCGAATCCCTCGCGCGGTTTCTGCCCGCGGTTCTAAATGTTCGCGCGCGCGGAAAGTCAGGTTCACCCGACAGGAGTGACATGATCACGTGCTATCAAACGCGACACGGTGTTGAGTCACACGTTGTCTTTCTTCCACGTTCAGTTTGCCACGATCTCCTCCTCGCTGACTCGCATTCGTGCCTTGCTGTATGGTTCAGTTAGGTTATGGAAGCATGAACACGACGTTCTGAGCCAGCAGATTCCAAGAGATTTCGTCTGGCTCAGATTTCGAGAACTCGGTCGTTCTTCTCGCCCCGTTGGCGTTTCTCCTCAAACCGAACATGAAAGAGCTGTGAGGTTCTGGTAAGTTTATGTGTACTCTGTTTTGGCTGTATCTGACCCTTCTCTAAGTATTCACCGGTTCCTGTTCTGCCGTTGCCGAGCACTTTAACGCCGTCGCATACGCCAGCGACGCACATGGATCGGATGACACAACAGAGGACTCTCACGCGCACGCGCCATGCATCCAACACCGTCAGAGTCCGCGCGTGTCGTCTCCATTCCGTACACCATTGGAGAATTTTCGCCAAACTAGGTGAATGTACATAGGTCCAGGGGTTTGTAGGAAATGGCTGCTTTTAATACATGTGTCGTACACAAATCATTCGGTCGAGTTCGCCTGCCTGCAATTTTCAACATGCATCCCAGGGTTTGGAGAACTCAGAAGAGACCTAGGTATACATTAGCTCGAAGGATTTGAGTAGAAAATGAATAACTTACATGCAAATCTCTGCACGGCCTGTTTTGGCGCAGTCTCCGCCGGTGTTCGCTATGGTGACGACGCGCGCGGCCTCCGACAGCATGTAGGGCATGACGCGGGGAGAGGGGGACTTCTATGGAACACGAACATATTTCAGTTCAAGGAATTTGAGTATAAAATGGACGACTTACATCCAAATCTCGCCAGGCCCATTTGAACGAAAAACATGGCATGGCAACGACGCGCGTGGCGTCCGACGGTGCGGGACGGATGACAGGAGAGGGGGCCTTCTGGGGAGCGCGGAAGTATGTCAATTAAAGCGATTCGAGCAGAAAATGGATGACTTACACTCAATCTCTGCAGGGCCAATTTTGGTAAAGTCTCCGCTGGTGTTCGGCATGGTGACGACGCGTGCGGCCACCGACGGCGTGTAACGCATGACGCGGGGAGAGGGGGACTCCTACGGAACACGACCGCACATTAATTCAAGGAATTTGAGTAAAAAATGGAAAACTTACATCCAAATCTGCTGGGTATAAAAACTCAAAGTGGTTGAGGACTTCCGCAGCCAGCTCTCTACGGGGTCCCTGGTGCGAGTCCAAGCCGATGAGAGCTGGCTCTAAAGAAAGAGCCCTAGAGGAAAGAAAAGACTCGCCGAGAGGGAGCCAAAAGAACTCACGAAATCTGGCAACTCTACTCCACTCTGCTGGCCCAGAACGTCCTGGTCATATTTCCATGGCCTGACTGAACCATACGGAAAGGCACGGAATGCGAGCCGCTTGAGCCAGCAGAGGACGAGATAGGGTCAACCGAGGAGGGAGAGGAACAAGGACATGGCAGGAGTCAGGAGTCAGGACATCATGATCGATTACACATCTTCGGATCAATCCCGTGGGATAGTGTCGAAAAGACAACCTCGGGTCGAGTTCCGAGTCCCAATCCGGTATCCCCGAACTGCCCGAACCTGACTTTCCGCGCGCGCGAACATTTAGAACCGCGGGCAGAAACCGCGCGAGGTAGTTGGATTACCGCGAGGGATTCGCACAAAAACTTATATCAATCAAATACTACTTTTTGTGCGGGCACCCCACCAAATTCCGCGCGCGCATCATCAACTCCGCGCGCGCGTGATTTTTGATACTTGCCGCGCGGGAAACCGTAATTTGCGGGGGCGGGAATTTTATACAATTTGAACAGCATACACGGATGAAGGCTCATTTTGGTTCCAGTTTCGTCGCCGAGAGGAATAAGTATCGCCATGTCACTATCGTCGTCGTTCTTCATGGTCAAAATATGAGCTTCTTGTTACCCAGAAATAGTACCTTGAGCTTACCAGTTCTTTTTCATTAGGAGTTTCCGGAATTTGGGGTCCCGCAGGTTTTTCGTGAGCAGATTCAGTCTCAATCGTAGGGTCATTCTGTGTAGGATCAAATCGGTGTTGAGTCCAGGAAAGAAAGCAGCTCACACTCTCAATGCGTGTATCTTGGGTATTGGGACCGGTGGATTCTGCCCGAGGGTCCATTGCGACAATTTTTTTTTGAAAAGAAGAGTGGAAGCGAGAAACGAAGCCAAAAAGCATCGCGAGGCGTAACAATTACCTAAAGTCACGGTTGCAAGGTGGTCTTTCTAAGGATGCATATTATTCACGCATAGGTACGGAGATTTTTGAAGCTAGCTGGCACAAAGTCGCGGCTCTGCGGTCGATGTACCGCGCGTTTGTTCTGAGCATACGTGCACGTGACCGCGTCTCAACACTATATTTCAACCTTGGTTCAAATCGAGGGTCTTACATTAATTTTTTTGGAGCCTGAATTGAGTTAAACTGGTTCTTTGAAGGACTCGGTTTGTTCCTATGTATTTCTCAAACGATCCCGTGCTCTATTGGAAATAGGGCAGTTCGCATGACCTTTGAACTGCATTCCTGTCAGCCACCTCCATAATATTATCTAGGTCCGGGCGCAGACAAATTATCCCAGTCTCTTCTTCATCCTAACCCCCACATCCTATATTCAATCCCTTCCATTGCTTCTCTCATGGCCAGCTTCACCACCGCCCTACTCGGCTCTTTCTCGCGCCTATTCTTCCCGTCCTCTCCATCGGACACGCGTCTCGGAATATCGACCACCCAAAGCGACCCAGATATCGGCGCAGAGCGCTCCGCTGCGGAGAACCACCTCAGGCCCGCCAGCTCAGCAAGCGTACGCCCGCGTCCAAGCAGCACAATCGAAGGATACTGGAGTTGGGAGGGTCCCCACAGCGGTGTGATTCTGCGGCGGAGGGCGGGCTCCCGGGACCTGGGTCTGAAGGTAGGCTTGCTTCGTCCGCCATTCGAGAGGCTGACATTGTATTTCAGGGCCTGGCCGAAGTGAAGATCACCCACGCGTCACCCGTTCTCGCATGTCGGCCACCGCGCGTTCGCCGCACTGCTTCGCCCGGGGACGGCGGTCTTACATGCTCTCCGGAGTGGGCCAGTTCACTCCTCGACTTGACGGGGCCCACGCCCGACTCCTCCTTCGACATCTCTCTGATCAGCGACACCTCCACGACGACCTCAGAGGAGCATGAATCCGAATCCGATACCTCGTTCACCCTCCCACCACCTCCAGCGCCCATTGGGCTGGGTATCAGCGGCCTCTTCAAACCCGACGGTTCTGCATTCGACGGGATGGGCGTAGTTTCCTTCGGATGTGACGCAGCCGAAGAATCAGGAACCATGAGACCGAGACGGGAGGACAGAGGAGTGTCGCGCAGATTCCTTGAAGAGGCTGCTTGGACGTGGGCTGCGGATCCTCACCACCGAATGCTGTCCATCATTGACGAGGGCGAAGATGAGCCAGAAGATGAACACCAAGTCCAGCCCAGCCCCGCGCAAGATCGGAGAACACAAGCGCAAGAGCAGGTCAAGAGGAAGACGAGCGCTAGTACCCGACCCCGGACCCGCGACTTGTCGACCGTCAACACGATCTCGAGCGAGCTCAAGCGCCAGACACCCCGGGCCAAAGCGTCATCGACCGCAGCGCCTGCTCCCCGATCTCCCTCCGTGGGGCCGGGTGCACGTCGAGCGGCCCCTACATGGCGCTCCTGAATTCAAGACCTCGGCCGCGTCACGCATCCTATCCTTTCTTTCGGACTTCTTGTATTTTTTATGTTGTATGAGTAAACTTGTATGAATAGGTCGGGCGTGAATCAAAGAAGATTCAAGGCAGTTGACAGGATTTGAAAGAGGTTTGGAGGTTGAGACGTTCAAAGCAGCTGGCGAGTTTGGGCTGTTTGGCCCGATATTTCGGATGAATCTCTTGGAAAGATCTCCGGATTGGAGAGTTCAAAGGAAAGAAACTAAGAAAATGTGAAAAGTGAAAAGTGAAAAGCAAAGCAAAGTGACCGGGAGTACCCGCGCCATCATAGTGCCCCCGGCGACTGCCGAACTACGGCGTCGCGTTGAACAAAGGACCGCTTGCTTTTATTTCCCTACCCTGAGATGTCTTTCAATTCCAATCGTTCACCATTGCCGATATAGAGGATCCCGGTTTCTGCAGGAGGGAGTCAAATCTTGCGGCCGTTGTTCTTGAGCAATTTCCGAGGCGCGCATTTTCTGCAGACCTAGCGTGTCCCGCCATCTACAAGAAGTGTACAGGTCACCGAGAAATCTGCATCTTTCTCAATCATATATCGACCGACGTTAAGCGGTGGGTTGTTCATATTGTACATGTTCGCCAAATAAACCGATTAGAAGCACTTGCTGCGGAGAAGGGAGGGAGAATACGAGAGGGCACGTGAAAGGGAGGTATCGAAAACGTCTAGGTAAGTTTTTTTGGGGAAGGAGTTCACTTCGGGCTTCAGCTTGGCAATAATACCAGCTTACTGCCTTCATCCGTTGGAACGAAAAAGCTCCGACACGCTCGGGAGCGACAGCGAGCGGTGATTGCGCGAGGCGCCTTGACGGTGACCCCTGCTGTTTTAAAACGGCAACGAGGCTGATCTAGGATAACAATATATCTCAGCCGTTGCACTCCAGAGTGGTAAGACAATGTCTGTATTCATCTAGATAACAATATATCTAGACAGTGGCATACTGTTGAAAAAACTTCTTGGGGTCCGGTACGCGAGTCACTGAGACTGGGCGTGGGACGCCGCGGCCGACGTCGCACATGCGCCGCATGTACATCAAACAGCCTGCGTATCGGCTTACACCCGTATGACCATTACCATCGGGCAAGGATCCCTTTAAGTCCGGGCTGTAGGCGGGAGGGGGGTCCCCAAGCAGAGGGGAGTCGTCTATCGACCAGGTAGGTAGGTAGGTAGAATTGAGTTTTTCGACAGTGCAAGAGAACCCGTTGCCGCCAGCCTCCGCCTGCTTGCGGCTCAAAAAGGCGCCACGGCGAGCAGTACCCCTGTGGCCATCACATTCAGGGACAGACTGGCCATGGGGGAGATGGGGGTCGGACTGCGGCGACTTTGGAGTGACACCGTTGGCTGTAGGAGGGCTCATCGCGCCGTTACCATTGACAGGCAGGCAGTGGGTCGCAGGGGTCTGTTTCATGACAAATATGGATTGAGTAGAAGGAGGGGAAGAAAGAGTAAAGGTCGACTGCGAAGACGGTGGCTGACGATGAAGCGGAGGGAGGACAGAGATGGACGGGAGAGGGGCCTGCCCAAGGTGCGAGTATGTGAGGGATATCATGGGAGATATCGGTCCGCGGGATACGGATGACGCGCCATTGGGTTTGCAATGAGCTTGGGGCGGCCGTCTCCTGAATATCTATGTTAAGGATACACATGTCAAACGGATCAAAATACGCACGGAGGTGTTATGCCTTTCATTTCCTCCTTGACACATCCGTGCCCACCATACAAACACCTGGTACACGGGCCCGGTTCAGTCTTGAACTGGCACTCCACCTTGAGGGTCTTGCATAGTGCACAGGATCCAGGCCTGAGAGAAATTGAATTGAGACCCATCATAATTCATATACTGACTTGATTCCTGCATTACAGCTGTTTCCGAAAAGCTTGAGACAACGCGAATTATTTTGCGCGCACAAAATTTTGATGGGAGGCTAAGGATTACTAGTTTTGGATGGCCAGCCGAGATTGCCGTCGCTAGCCGCCGCTTCTATCAATTTTGCACGCCCCCGAGATTTTATTCCATTGGTGAGCTATCTCTCTCGCAGTACTGACTTGGTGGTCTTGTGAGGGTTCGGTCAACCTCGCAGACTCCCTGAGAATGGGAGGCAGATGCAGGGACATACAGGTAAACCTCGGTTGTGTCGATCCCGAAACGGCAGCTGATCCGTGCCAGATCCGGTAATCCTTAGCATTCCATCAAAAGTTGGTTGCGTGCAAAAAATTTCACATTGTCTCAAGGTTTTCGGAAACAGCTGTAATTCCTCTTTCCTTGGAACACTCCATGTCCGTCTCTTCATCCCTAAAAGGATTGGTCACCAGCTCGGAAACAGACGGCGTTTTGATGTTGAGTTGGCGCCTCAATTTTGGTTTTGGTTCATAGATCGGGTGCTGAATAGGCGCCCTCAGAGTTACTCCCGCATTCCGGTGTGCAAAGGCGTCTAGATGACGCTCGTCGGGAGTGCCATCGTGGCACACTCCTTCGGGAACAACTATAGGATTGGGAATTCCCTGGCTTGTATCCTGAAGCCAAACCCCGCCTTTGTAGTTGCAAATCAGCTCCAACCATAGGAGTCAAATGATGCAGCGTCACCGAAGGTTTTGATTATGGTGTATCTGTGGGAAATGCGTCTAAGAACCTCGCAGTCTTCCGGAAATTCTTCGTCGTTCTTGCAACTAGGGTGAATATGCGCAATCGAGTATATCCATGTAACATACTTGATTCAATATAGATGTCCAGTCATCATCGTGTGTCACTGCTACATCGGCAGTAAGGGACTGAGAAGACAGCTTCTTGATTAACACTGAAGCTGGCGCATGTATAATGAGTGAAATAACGTACACAATTGAGAAGATATTCGTTGATGGCAGACGCAGGGTGATACGCCTGTAGAGATGATTGGCACGAGTGCGGGAAGACTGAAAGCGACGAACCTTGATACATTCTGGGAAGTATTCAACGGATTCCTCGTCATCTGATGCTCCACCGCCACCGGAGACGAAGGGGTTGCGGAAGAAGGTACCCGTACTAGTCGGTGGTGATTGCGAAAACGGGAGGAAGCCACTTTTCGAAAGAATATCTGATGGCTTCGAATCCACAATCGAGAGCGCCTTTGCGGATTTCTTGAGAGGGGAGGAACGTATTGCAACTTTGAAACCGCGCAGAGATACCGTCTGGTTATCGGACCACTCCCCGTCTCCGGGACGCCGCCGAGGTCCTGAATCCGCAAAAGAGCTGGCAGTTTCCCATTCCCAAGTGCACGACGTCCCAGCAGATCCAACCTGAGCGGCTTTCAATTTCAGAGATATTCTGCAATCTTCGGAGTGATTTTCGACAGCTGCGACACTCCACGAGGATGACTTGTCGGTCCCAGTCACAAGATACAAGTCCCCGTTTTCCACCATGCGTTCCAGGTCTCCATTGACGAATGCATACCAGCGCTGGGCATTTTTAAAAGCGGAATCCCGGAATCTTTTCAAACGACGAAGATCTGTTCGGGAGGCACCGTCCGGTAAAAGGAGTACTGCGGCCTCTTTCGACGACGTGGATATTTCCACAACTGCTCCTGCCCCGAGCGGGAGGAATCTAATAAACATGTTGTGAGTTCCTCGAATTCTTAGAATTAGCTAAAAGAATACGTGCACGTTGTTTTCTACGCCTGCGTCTACATCTAAGCGCCGCTTGCTAATTTTTGTATTCGATACGTCAGATCCGGGGCGGTGGTATTGCGCTCGGGGAGCAACGTCCCCGGGACCAAGATTGACCTGCTCAAATCCTTCCGGTACGCCAAACCGGTTGAGTGGGTCGTTCGCTGAACGGCAGATATTGAAGATGACATCGAAAGATCCATCTGAAGTTACGACGCCGACGTCTCCAATAGCTGTTCCCTCCCGCCGGGATTCCAAAGGCAGGTCGTCGAATGGTTGCGGATGGAATAAAGGGTAGCCATGACCCTTGGGTAATAGCAGGCGGCTGTAGAGGCGGCTGTCGGACATGCACCTTCGCACAGAGAGGATTACGAGGAACTGTGGTTGAGGCGTTAGAGAGTCAAGCCACTTATTCCCCCTTTTAACCAGATTAGGGTCGTCGAAAGCTGTAGAGTTATTCGCAGATCCGGTCAGATAGTACACAAACAGCATGGGAACTGGTGGTTATTCAGAGGTCGGTCGTGGGTAGGATATGCTACATATCAGTGGAAGTCGTTGATATCATTATGGATGCAAGGAACATGGAATTCAGTGGTGATCCAGCGGCCATGTTTTGTTGCGGGATGCGGGAACTACGTGAGAGGGGTATTGCAGCTCAAATCTTGGTTTCGGGTATACTTTGTTTCCCCACAGTGCTTCAGATGCTTGGGAATAAGGGCCGAAGACAAGCTATGTTTGGGCATAGAGTTTTCATTTTGATACAGAATCGCTTCCAGAGAATCCGCAGTCGATTGGGCTTCAGCGCTTCAGCAGGTAAGCTTCTAGCCTGATAGATTGCAGACAGATATGCGATGTACACAGCTGGTGTACCGTGTCCATTCCCGACGAACTGTCGGAGCCTGAGAGGGCCGTCTAAAGTCTGGATGCGGGCCGTTCATGGGTCGAGCGAAATCATGAAACTCGGCGAACTATCGGAAGGAAATCTTTCGATGGCTTTGAGGAAGACAGAGAGAGGGAAAAGTAGTCAGAATTGAGCCAGCGGGGAGCGAGTCGGAGTCATTGTGCGGGTGCCAAACTTGTGCCAAACGAACGAGGTCGCGGTCACGTGTCACTACCTTCAGCCTAACATGTACACATACCGCGCTTCACACTATTGATAATATGTAGCAAAAAACGAACTTCCAGAGATGACATTCCGAATCCGGATGGAAAAGAAAAACACCTGGAGAGAAAAGGAAGTTGAATTCTGTGATTGTAAATTTTTCACGTCATTTTTTGCGAAGGAACCTCCAGATTATAAGCATTATATGCGCTTCATGGTCTGAACGGAGTCGATATATCAGAAAAAGATGGGAGAATATTCAGCGCGCAAATGTACCAGAAGTTGACACCCATCCGCATCAATGCCTGCTTCGCGCCTTCGTTCCGCGCAGCCTTCTTCGTGCTTCCTTCACCTCGTCCCAGGATCTCCCCGTTGACAACGACCTCTGCGGACCACATCGGGCTTTGCGGCCCGCCCCCTCGCTGACGCGAAATTTCTGTAGAGCCACTCGACGTATTCTGTCCGAAAGACGATGTATCGGAGAAAATCCACTCGGCACGTTGACGTCGCTTCTGCAAATGCTGGTTCAACAGTGCGAGGATGTCAACCGTACCGTCTCTGCCACCCGGGGACGGAGGGGAGGGACAGGGTATCGACGGGCTATCCTGCTTTGCGTTGGTCGGTCTGTGCTGTGCACTCAAAATATCGTATGCGGCGATGGCGTACGGCCGAAACAGGGCATTGAGCCATGTTTCCACGGGTTCGAATCCAAGCTCTGTGTAAAGGCCACCGATGTAGGACTATCAAGTATTTAGTTAGGTACATAATTTCAGGAGCGGTGTTACCTCCAAGACCTGGGCTAAAACAGAATGAAGCAAAATGAATGGTAGCTCGGATAGGTGGTGTTACTCACCGTGAACTTTGTCTGTGGAAGCATCTACTTTGGCGACATCGCCTTTGAGCTGTATAGGCAACGTGTACTTGACGGCTCTGCGGTAAATGAGTACCAGTCACCCTCATTTGTAAACGAAGCGCACATCCGAGCCAAAGTCGAATTATTGAGAAGCATCTCCCGTATTTTCTATACTTATTGAGTGCGGTTATAAACCCCCGCGTTTTTACACTCACCGTTGACGGGTCCACCCTCAATTCGGGATACGTTTCCAATATCAGGCTCGTCACGACGAGTCCCAGTGTCGACCCGCCCAAAAGTATAAGCCTGGAAGGAAGCGATAGAAGTAGCGACTGCTGGGAATATTAGCAAGTGGTTAAACATACTGTTCATTATTAAGACTCGGATCGTCGGAAGGATCTTCGAATTCATTCACGGGATGAACTGAAGATGCGCAGTTGAATATCTGTGCCCGGATGTCTTCGCTTCCGACTTTGGGAAGAGGCGGGAACGTGTGCGATTCGAAGTCCGGCCTGAATAATAGAGCTCACGGATACTCATCCAGGAAAAAATGGCTCCGCACTTGAGGGCAATGTCCTCGTACCCATCGTAATCCAACGAGGGCTCGGGGATCATCTTTATATCGCTTCGTTCCGCGCGCGTCCCTATGCTGTCCAAATATTGGAGAGAAACCCCGTCTCGGAACGCAGAATCAAAATACAAATCCAGCCCTTGAAGGAATTATAATATGCGTACCAGACGTAATCTCGACGTTGTACTTATCAAAAATGCGGTCGATGAGCTGAACATCGGGAATGATTCCTTCGTCCTGTGGCTGGGTGAGTATACAGTCGACTGCATTAATCACTGCAATCCACCTCACTGATTACCGAGGCCCATTCTTTGTCGTGAGTAACCGCAACCGGTGCGTCAGGGTACTGATATAATCGTAAACTTATTGAATCGAAAATAAACCTCTGGAACTCACAGACGCAAGAAGATGGGCATTAATGATGTCTGCTGGATGATATGACTGTGGAAATTCCTAGGTCTGGAAGGTAACTGGAGATCTGGCGAGGCGCATACCTTGCTGATTGCATCCCGTGGAGCGGACGCGCGACCGAAGACAGTCGATGTGCGAGATACTGATCCACTCGAGCCGTCGTATCGTACTTGGGAGAAAGGGGCGAAGCCACCTTTGGAGAGGATTTCGGACGGCTTCGAATCCACAATTGACAGTACTTTCGAGGACTTGCGTAGTGGCCGTGTACATATAGCGACTTTATAACCGCGCAAGAAAACTGTTTGGTTCTCATGCCACGACTCTTCTCCCAGAAGCCTCCTGGGGCCCGAGTCGGCGAACGAGCTGGCTACATCCCATTCCCAAGTGCACGAGGTGCCTGCCGAAACAACTTGAGAGGCTTTCAGTTTCAAAGAGATTGCACAGCTATCGGAGCGGTTTTCGAGTGCCGCCAAACTCCAGGAAGACGTCTTGTCGACTCCAGTGACAAGATACAAGTCACCGCTCTCGACCATGCGTTCCAAATCCCCGTTGACGAATTCATACCAACGTTGGGCATGTTTCATGGCGTAATCGCGGAATCTTTTCAGACGACGGAGGTCGGTACGCGAGGCGCCGTCTGGCAGCAAAAGGACCGCCGCCTCTTTCGAAGCCATGGATATCTCAACCACCGCTCCTGCGCCCATGGGCACAAACCTACAGAACAGAAAAGTCAACTGATGCCAATTTTAACTCGAAACCGAATACGTGCACGTTGTTCTCGACATCCGCATTCACGTCCAGGCGCCGCTTGCGAATCTGGGTGTTAGAAACATGGGATCCAGGGCGATGGTATTGCGCTCGGGGCGCGATGTCCCCTGGGCCGAGTGGAATTTGTTCAAAGTCTCGAGGGACACCGAATCGATTCATCGGATCATCTGCGGTGCGGCAGATGTTGAACAGGACGTCGAAAGACCCATCGGACGTTACGATGCCCACGTCCCCGATTTCGGTCCCGGTCCTGCGCGATTCAAGCGGTAGATCGTCAAACGGCTGTGGGTGGAACAGAGGGTACCCATGGCCCTTCGGGAGCAGGAGGCGACTGTAAAGACGGCTGTCAGACATATGTGCAGGTAGCGTCCTTCAAGACTATTCGAATTGTTTAATATAGCCAGGCCTGAGATTCGTTATCACACACCGTCTTTAAGTCGCTCCACTTGGAGGCTGTATTTCCGCCTTCATTTTGGGAGTCCCGTAATCACAACACGAGGACTCACCGAAAATTATTATGTGTTGATGTCCGGGCTACGACGGCGAAAAGATGATAAAGCGGCAGGTATAAAGCCTGCCGTATGAAAGCTGTATGATCCTGCGAATTCGAGGCTAGGAGTAGCCTTGAGTTTTGGCGGTGTAGACAGCCCGCCAAGTTAACTTGAAAAAACCAGGGTCCAGATGGCAGAATATACTTTTCAATGTGTTTCGGAGGACTAGAGGGTATTTATATTTACAATTTTCAACAGCCTGGGACGGCAACACAGCAAATACGTCGAGCATCCATACCAAAATTGCGAGATTGTTGCGGCAGGACCCTGGTTTATCCCTTTATAGGTCAAATACTGTGCTTGTCCGAACTTTAAGGCGCTTAATTTATTCCCACGGTTTTTGAACATGCCAAAGCGCTCCTTTTGGCTTTGCCGTCAAACGGCTTGAGAATTTTTTTAAAACTCGGCGAGATTTTGTCCGAACTCCGTATTTGACCTATAAAGGGATAAACCAGGGTCCTGTTGCGGCTCAGGAAAGAGGTTCGCCTAGTCACGTGTGAGAGGGGCGCGTTCTCGTCCGCCAAGCCTGGACAAACATCGTAATATTTTTTGGGGTTGAGATCCCTATCCATCATCCGAATTTTTAATGATCTGTCTTTCTGTGGCTATCCATCTTTCTCTTCTTTATGGAAGAAACAAAGTGTGGGCGGCCCCTCTGGTCGTTCAGAGGGCCGCAGATTGAACACAACCACCACTGGGACACAGTTATACGACTCGTAAGTAGATTAAGTCTGGATTAAGTTAAACAAGAGATTGCACACCAAGAACCTTCACCGACCCGCCTGCCCGCCCGCAAACCACCGAATACCAGCCGGCGCCAAAAAAACAACAGCCACTACACCTAGACTGCGCCAAAGAGGAAACACGTTCAATCGTTCATCACGATGTCGGACTCGCCCTCACCCTCGACCCGCCTCAGCGCCCCTTCGAGCTGCTCCTCGTCCGCGCGCGCAAGGACGGAGCACTGCGCCGCGTGTTGCACGAGCGCGTGTGCCGTTAGCGCACGTAGCCCGTCCAAGGCGTTGTGGGTGACGCAGGCGCTGGGAGGTGAATTAGCTCGAAGCCCAATTAATCGAACCAACTCGGAGCTCAGGGGGATGGAGGTGATGAACATTGATTGGGGGGAAAAAACGAGCGAGCGAGAAGAAGGAGAATCGAGAGACGAGACGCACCGACAAATGCGACAATACCTCGAGTTTCCGCTCCCTTCTGAACCCTCCGGGGTCCAGTAGAGAATTTCGAGGTGCTTTGCAGTTATTTCTGGGGGAGTGTATCCCGGCGGTGCGCTCGTGGAGGAAGGCATTAGGGCGTCGCGGCGGGCGGCGGCGGGCACCCAGGACTGTGCGCGCTTGGGCTCCGCCGGCAGGATCGGTGGTTCTGGTCTAGGCTGCTTGCGGGGGGTCGGGGAGCGCGCACCGGAGCTGGGGGTGCACGCCGCCGAGTCCGCGCCCGCGCTCTGAGTTTGCTGTAGAACGTGGTGGCGATCGGGGCGCTTCGTACGTTTCACGATCAGCCATAAAAATGAAATTGAATGAATTTGTACCGGTATCGATTTAGAAAGCTCCGCCAGCTTCCGCTCCGTGGCCTCCAGCTTCTTTTCCGCTTCCTCCGCGCGACTCTCCGTTGCCGCGAGCACCTTCGTCATCTGCTGCCTCTCGGTCAGGACTAGTATGGTTAGTTTGGTGTTATACTATATTCAAACGCGAAAGGGACGCACGATAGTCGATTCCAGCGGCGAGCGTCGAGAGAGCCGCGTCCTTCATATCAGGGAAAACGGCCAACTCGCTCGCAGCGGCCTTGAGCTGGTCGCTCACTGAGAGCTGGCCGCTCCTTGAAGAGCTCACCGGCACTGGCTCCTTAGACGCCTTGTTTGCCTCCATCTGCTCATGAAGGAGAACGAGCCGCACGCCGACCGACGGGTCGTGCATACTAGCCGCGACCGCGTACCCGCCGAGCTCCTGCCGCGCACTCAGCTTGCGGTCGGTCCAGTCCGTTTTGAGCTTGTCGCAGTGGTACCAGCTCGCCTGCTTGATGGTGCACCACAGCGCGTAAAGCGGTAGATACGGGTGCAGGACCAGACGCGCCTTGTCCAACGTCGCGCCCGGCCATCTGACCCAGTCTTTGTTCGCATTCAGCGCAAAGAGCGCATAGGAGGCGGGCGAGACATTCATCCAGATGTCTCCGGGGTTGCCTATATCGGATGGAGGGTCGCACAGGGCGCGGAATTCAAGAAACGGGACGGGGTAGCGGTCCTCGACGAGGTCTGGCAGCTGGAAAGGAAAGTCGGAGGTGATGTAGTCGGGATTGACGCGCACAACTCTCCATTTGGGCTGGAATTCGACATTAGACGAGCTTCTGGGGGTGTATGTATCTGGTCCCGGCTGCTTAGGTTTCATAGAGCAAGGCGAAGGGAAGAGAAAGAAACAAAGAAAAAAAGAGAGACCATTACATAATCTTGTCGCAAGTCCCAAAAGGGCAACGGTAAGCGAAAAAAGTTCGCGACACTTAGGCGAAGCTAAATCTTGAGCTTCAGGCAAAAAAACGGTCGAAATGAGTGAATCGAAATTTTGGACTATTTAGTCCGAGCTCTGACTTGGTCCCGAGTTCAATTCTAATTTCTCGCTTGTGACGATGAACGACGGTGCACCCAGATAAATTTATGGTGTATCAACACGATCTTCAATAGGAGAGGTCGCCTCTGAATCGTAGAAACACCACAAATATGACAGACGGAGAAAGAGCGATAATGAGGGTCCGTGCGCCATCATATCTATGCATCACTACGTTCAGCCGTGCCGTAGACCGGGATGGTCTAGGGCGTAGGAGGTCGTCTAGACTGGAATTAGATCCGGCTAGACCACCCCTTGATCCGGTCTAGGCGACTTCCTACGCCGCAGACCATCCCAGTCTACGGCACGGCTGAACGCAGTGCATGTTACATATTGGTTGCTTTCATGCCCATAAAATGACCGAGGACGCTACGAGTACAGTAAGTTAGCGCTTACATAGAATAAAAGAATGTGCTGATAGAAAATTTGGGTGCAATGGAAATTTGCTCGGGCTGTCAATACTCAGTGGAATGCTAAATATATATTGACTGATAACCCCGCCATCCTACTCTGAGAAATAATGTAGACTATGGTTGTAATACGTTTCGTGTTAGGGCATGAATTAGATACTTATATAGATACGCCCCATCTTCACCAAGCAATCCGCGCTAGCAAGGACTTCGGGTGGGTCCGGTTCCACCACTTGCGCGACTCGTCGAGGAAGAGGAGGACCGTTCCGTATCTGCCCAATTACAGTGAGCATTATTGAAATCGAATAGATCTCCGAGGAAGACTCACGCCAAGGGTAGGAAGAAGAACTCCGCAGAAATACCGCGGGTGAGGAAGACCGATTGGAACCAGGGTACATACGAGAAGAAGCTGGGAAACGAGGCAGGAAAAAAATGAGTGTCGTTTATAGTAGTCGGGAATAAGAAATGGGACGCACCACGCGAGCGCGAGCGCCATGAGCATCGCGGGGAAGATGTACACGTTACGCGTCAACGACGACCCCAGCGGATTCTGCTGGAAAATTGAGAGCCGGCGTGTGCGCGTCGACATGAGGTTGAACCATTGCATAATCACGAGGTTGAAGAAGTCTACGAGTTCGATTCAGCACGGATAGATAACAATAAATAGAAAAGGACGGAAGACGACTGACACAAAGACTGCGCCCGGTTTGTCATCTCAGTGAGGAGCGCGGGGTCGACCGTCGACGTCCCGTACTTGCGCCACATGGCGGAGAACGGAATACCATGGCGTTGGAAGCCGAAATAGAAGGCACTATATCATTTTGAGATGAGGATCAGTAATGTAGTGGGCTGGGTTCACTTACGCCGTCATCGACGTGAGAGTTTCCAGAATCCCGATAAACAGGTACGCATGCGCGAGCAGCTTGATGTCAGCAAGGCGGTCCTTCTTGCGATTGCGCGGTTTCCGGAGCAGGAGATCGGCTTCTGGTTTTTCGTACACGAGCGAGAGGGCCGGAAGGACGTCGGTGACAACGCAAATCTTGGAGAGAAGCTTTAGAACCAGCAAGAACATTGGTTGAAACAGAGAAACACACGATGATCATCTGGATACTGCTTAGTGCCTGTGGTACACCGGCGAGGACGTTGAGTATGACGGGAATGAGTTCTGAGAAACTCCCTGTTGAACATGGCATCAATTAACTCGGGCGCCACCTGGAAAAGGAAAAAGAATTTACCGGCGGGGAGGAGGTACAAGATCGATTTCCGAAGATTCTCGAAGCAGAGACGACCGTATTTGATCCCGGTGATCATAGTGGAGAAATTATCTGAAAGTAAGACCAGGTCTGCCGCTTCCTGTAACAGGATTAGGTGCGTCCCAATCGCACAAAAATCTGAGCACTGACCATAGCAACTTCGGAACCTCCCGCCATTGCGACGCCCACGTCAGCCTGTTTGAGTGCAGGCGCATCATTGACTAGGAGGAAAATTAGAACAGCCCACGGAGTGCATTTTCGAACGTACCTCCGTCGCCGGTTACTGCAACAGTGCACCCTCCGCCTTGGAACGCACGCACAATCTGGAGCTTTTGCTGCGGGCTAGTACGCGCTAAGACGATCTCGTCATACTGATCAAGCGAATAAATGATTATTAAGAAAGAATTGAGCGCAGGAAAGTCACGCACGGTCAAAACCTGCTTCCATTGCGATTCGGTCATTGTGATCATTTCAGAACCACTGAGAACCAGACTCGTCAACTTGGCGTCCTCGGTCTTGTTATCATCGAAGTCCGGGATGTCGGAGAGGGGAGTGTCCAGAGGCAGGTCCGCAAGGTGCTTGATCTCGTGTTCTGGAGTAGTGATGATACCCACTTGACGGGCGATAGCGGCAGCCGTCAACGAGAAATCGCCTGAGATAAATAAATACGCGCTTTGACAATTCGCGAGCGTAACGAAAAGGGAATACATACCTGTGACCATAGCAAACCGGATGCCTGCTCTGCGACAGATGAGCACGGTTTCCTCGGTTTCGGGACGCGGGGGGTCCACCAAGGCGATCAGGCCGACGACAGTCAAGTCGATGTTCGCGGCGAGTAAGTAGTCCTCGAGGGCGTTTGTGTCCAAGTTCTCTTTGGAATACTCGTCGTCCAAGACCTTCTTGGCGAGGAGCAGAACGCGTTGGCCACGGGAAGCGTAATCCTCCTGGATGGCGGATATCCCTGCGAGAACAGTTGCATCGAGAGGCCACTCTTTCCCATCGGGGTCCACAAAGTTTGAGCAGCGGCGAATCAGGACGTCCGGGGCCTTTAACAAGGATCTGAATAAGCAATGAAAGAGATCCAAAAGGAATGAACACGTACGCCTTTGACCGCAAGCAAATACTGCCCCTCCTCAACCGTGGCAAAAGGCTCGTCGGGGGCAGCAGCAGAGGCCCTCGTGAGGTATTTCAGCGCGAATTTGTTCTCTGTGGTCGGGTTTATGAGGACGGAGATACGCAGGAGGAAATGCAGATGGACTCACTGGAGTTGAATGCAATCTTGCCCCTCTCAACCCAACTCTCGCGCAAATCATCCGTCCGCATCACGCTCTCCGCAAAGCGCAGTAATCCAGTATCTGGGGGAAATAAGTTCATTATCGAGGTAGGCAAGGAGCGTGCAAGAAAATGAGGCGAACCCGTAGCATCTCCATTAACCTTCCTGTGCTCAGGAGCCTCCTCGACCTTCGACTGCTCGAACGCGGCATCGTTGCAGAGCCCCGCGAGCGCGGCGAGCTCGCGGATCGGGGTGCCTTGCGGGCCGGGCTGGGCAGCGAGGACGCGCGCTTCGGCGACGCTAAAGCGCGCCTGGCCCACCGCGACATTCACTGCAGTCATCTTGTTCTGCGTGAGCGTGCCCGTCTTGTCCGAGGCGATGAAGTTGACGGCGCCCAGGCTCTCCACCGTCGAGAGGGACTTGCAGAGGATGGAGTTGGAGCGCATGGCGCGGGCGCTGGGGTTTAGATGAGATGAGTTGATTTGAGTGACGATTAGTGAGTTTTGAAAGAGCTTACATTACTGTGAGCGATAATGTGACACAGACCGGGAGACCCTCTGAAGGCAAAGGTGTGAATATCCGTTTTCCTAAATTGGTGATAAGCACATACCAGGGATAAATGCCACGGCGACGGAGACGCAGTCAACCAGGAGGGTCGGCACGTTGATGAAGCTGGGGAAGTCGCGACGGAGCCACGACGCCCATAAAACTGGGGAAAAATTAGACGCGTTTCCGATACTGCAAAAATGAGAGGATACTCACTGACGATCAGACACGCTACAGTAAGCGCAAGCCCGCCTATGATGAGCACGAAGCGCAGGATCTCGACCTCGAGCGTCGTGCGCACGGGCCGCTCGCTGCCCGCCTGCTTCGCGATCCTTCCAAAGACAGTCCCGTCCCCGAGCCCGACCGCGATCCCGATGCCGCTCCCGCTCGTGCAGAGCGTGCCTTGGAGCGCGATGTTGCGCGATTCCATGACTGGAATTCCGTGAGTGATTGATAAAACATGGACGAGGGGGGCAACGCACAGTTTTTGTCGGTGCAGTCAACGGTGGCGGCTATGTCGTTGCTCTCACCGGTGAGTATGGAGCGGTCGAAGCGCAGGTCGGAGGACACGTCGAGAAGGCGCAGGTCGGCCGGGACCTTGGAGCCGAGGGTGATCGTGACGATGTCGCCCGAGACGAGGTACGCTGCCGGGAGCCTATATCATTGAAGTTCATCAGCCCAAGAACGGGAATGGGCTTGGGGTGATGCAAACTTGAATTTCTCGCCGTCTCGGGTGACAAGAATGTCCGTCGGCAGGAGGCCCACGATGGATGCCATCACGTTTCCGGTCGAGTAATCTGGACGAACAAGTATGAGCGGACGGGGGAAACATCGAATGGATTTTCATTGATTCACCTTGCCACGCGTTGAAAGCCGCTTGGATCGCAATGACGATGAGCAGGACGATGGCCAGCGCCAGATTCGGCGCGAATGGATCCGGGTCGCCCAGCGGGCGCCTTCCTTAGATTTAGACGTAAGATGAAAAGAGGAAAGATAAAGTGCGCACCATGCAATGAAACAAATTATGCTCGCAAAGAAGAGAAGACTTCCGAAACCTAAAAAAATCTCAGCCAAGGACTGGCAAAAATGAATCATGGTGAGTACGCACCGCCGAAGATGTAGAAGAATATCTTGCGCGCGAGGTTCTTGGGCGGGCGGCTGATAACATTCTTTCCGTTCTTCGCAAGGCGCCGCGCCGCGATGTCGGCGTCCAACCCCCTCTTCTCCGATACGCCGAGCCGTGTGCAGGTTTCGTCTACCGACAGAGTGTGCCAGATCACATCGGAAATATCTGTGATATAAATTAAAGAGGGCATCCGGAACAGGCAGGCGGGTACCGACCTTTCACATTTCCCTTGTTCTTCGCAAATTCGGTGCCTTCCTGGGTTTCGGTAACGTGAACGCTGTGGGGAACGAGATGAGGGCCACGCGAATTTCTTGAAGGTGAGGCCAACCAACCTTAAAGTCCTGAACTCCCCCGGGATCTTCACACGGGGGTCGATCCTATTCCCGTGCGATGGGAACTGTCGGTGCAACGGCGTAAACGTGGTCTCGGGCGGGGAACTCGGCGCAAGGACGGTGTTGAACGAAGAGACGCCGGACGCTTCAACGTCTTTCGAATCCATACTGCTGTGCGAGACGAGATAAAAGAAAACAGGGCAATAACTGCGCCTTAAATCATCTGAGGCTCCCTGTTAGGAGTGATGCTGAGAGATTTCCGCCGGTAGCCAAATCCACGCTTCTCCCGCCCCCCCCATGGCAGATATCGCTCTGTTCAAATAAGGCATGATCGGATGCATCGCTTCGCCGGAATCTCCTGACAACGTCACCTTGGTAAGGTCGGATCTACCGACTCCGAGATTTTGAGCCTTGTCCTCGCCGAGGATCTCGTAGGGTCAGAACTGAGTCTCTGAACGCAGGCTCCATAATCGCTGCAGTTTCATGCGACAGGATAATTTTACTTGCATGCCCCAGAATCGAGTCTTGAATCAGGGTTCGCAACGGGTGCCAGACGTAGTACGAGTGGAGCACTACCCAAAAGCCGGCGGCCCGAGGGGTGTAGCAAGTATAAAGTGCAGGACTTCTGTTGGCTGTTGGCCGATGTCAGTTAGGTGCCACTTAGTCTAGACGCTGTAACGAAAACCCGCTCGTTCCTCGCCCATTACACACTAGAGTTGCACTAGAGACACTCACAATCGCCGACGTTCACGCTCACTGGCCAACCAATTGTGAATTTGGATGTGCTACTGTACATTTGGTACTTGAAGCTCCTCGATGAAGGTGCACCAAGACCGCAGTGGCTTGGCTTTGCACCATTGCTGTCCTCCTCGGATGGTTCGGTCGAAGTGGCGATATCTCCGATGCTGTGCAATGCCGAAGCAAAGAGAACCAAATTCAGAACAAATAAACCACGGCTCGTTGATCGGGCCGGAACTCCGCGAGAGTTTGTTGCTGGCCCCTATGTTATTCCGTGAAAATTGCCCTACGGGCGGAGCCTGGACACCCCAATTACTATCCCCCTTACTATCCTCGATATCTACTAGTAGCGCGTTCAATTTCCAATTTTTTGTTCAAGTTGCCTGATATCAAAAAGAAAGTCAAGGAGAGAACCGGGCTCATCTGTATCGAACAATCTATTGCCTGGATGCCAAACTCTTTCGATTCTTTCAATATGGATTTGAGGTAAAGAGACCCGTCAGAGAAATTATTGGTTTACTGTACCATTTTTGAACCTATTGAAAAATGGCGATACTGCGACACCTGCATAGCTTGCAACGGTGAAGCGAGGTTGCAGGCGGTACGTCCTCTCTTGATCGGTGTGTTCAACAGGATTGATTCAAGGCTCTTTAAGTAAGTTGCAAGAGCCAGAATAGCCGACCAGAAGGAAACGAAGGGCGGCTAGACCCAACTTCCAAGAGAGGCGGTGCAGGCATCAGCAAACCCCGGGTTTTGCCATAGCAAGGGTACCCTCTACATAGATCTACATAGTGCTCCATAGTTCTGTGTAGTTTCATGAAAGTATGATAGTCTGTGTAGTTTCATGAAAGTATGATAGTTTTATCAAACTACACAGAACTATGGAGCACTATGTAGATCTATGTAGAGGGTACTGTTGAGGAGTGAATCTCCTTATGTGGCGAGTAGCGTTTAGTTCTTTTCATTTGTTTACATGTTTCAGTATTGATCATATAAAAGGGGCTGAAGCCCCTTGACGACCCTCAGCCTTACACATTGTTGTACGACTGAGGGTACGTCTATTCTTTTATTCACCCTTACATATTTACTTACTCTGTGTAGACTACGACTGACTGTCCGTCGTCTACAGGTAAATATAGAGCCTTACACATTGTTGTACAACTGAGGACTACGACTGACTGTCCGTCGTCTACAGGTACCCTTGCTATGGGGTTTGCTGATGCCAAGTCATCTGGAAACTCGTTTTGAGTGAATAGATGCCCTGCCTATACATAGATCCCCGGACACGCGAGAGAGCGACTTAGATGCCGCACTTCTGGTTAGAGCCGCTTAGAGCACCTTGATCTATTGACACGTCTGGTCTCTGTGGCAACGTCGCGCCCTCTCAGACCTCTGGCTTGCTCTAACAGAATGAGTAGCTGCGATGCATTATGATATTGCCGTGAACCGCATGGGAAGGCCACCCGTTCCTATAAAACCCACCCACTTCCAAAGGCTGCGATCAATTTTCCTCTTTCCCCCCATCATCCCGCCCCTCCTTGCCCTCAATAAAAGCAATTCTTCAAATCCATTCTAGCCCAAGTCCATTAAGACCAACTTCAAGGCTTCAAGCTACCTCCCACTTCTTCAAATGTCCACAGCAAGTCTGTCAAAACGAAGCCTCTCCCTACACTTTCGGCGCTCCGAGTCCAAGTCCCGGCTATCAGTCTGCACGCGCACATGTTCTATCTATCAACTTTAGTGCTACTGGCGTCCCTGTTTTCCATGTCGCACCTACATATTTACATCGTAGTCTGCATTGTGTTTCCTAGACTACTGTATTGAATATATTATTTATCTATCGTTTTTCGATTTGCGCCCACTCGGAGCCACCCGGACTGACAGAATAGCTGACTTGATTGACATATCACGCTGCCAGTGGATGCCGATCGCATACTAGGCTACCGGCAACCGCGCTTCGGAAATCGTGTGCTTAGTAAGCTGATTGCCGAGAATTCGACGGCAAATGTCTTTCGACTTGCTCTCCTCCGCTACTACTGCTCCGAATTAGCATCAAACCATGTAGTATCTACCTCAAAATGAATTCTGCCTATCATAGTACTCCTCTTCACTGTCGAAACCCCCATCATCAACCTCCATTTGGTCGGAAATCAGCTCTTCGCGCGCGGCTTCCTCGACAACTTGAATGCTACTCAGGCCCGCAGCGACACGTTCTAAAATCTGGCTACGCCTGGAAATCGCGTCCTTGAGATACCCGTACCGAGTATCTCGGTTCCCGCGCCCGTTGGGACCCGATTTCGCCTTCGGTATTCCCGATGCGGAAGTGTCGGAACTAGTCGACTCTTTTACCGAATTTGCGATATGCCAGTCGAGCTGAAGATCTAGGGCTGCAACTGTGAGATACCCTGCACTCCCGCGACCAATTTTGAATGCTGCGTCGAGCTCTGGTACCGACGCGATGGCAATGGTTTTGGCGAGTACCTCTTTGGCTTTGTCAGCCCGCTCCTTCCGTTCATCATCGCGCTTTAGGTTCTTGTCGACAACCTCCTTCATGTGCAGTATCTGTGCATGCTTGTTCTTCCGATTGGACCCAGAGCCATCCTGGATTCGAACCTGCACGCGAATGGCCTGCCGATCTTGGGCGCTCAAGGTCGGAAGAAATTCCGAGGTCTTGTTCGCCTTATACATCCGCATGGCGCTGTGGTAAGCGAGGGACATGTTTGGTGCTGACTTTGCTGCCTGTCGAAATATTCCTAGCTCGCTCTCATTCCCGTCGTTGGTGACTTCGAGCCATGCGCGCTCAATATTATCCGGTGAGAGCTTTGCGATGGGTCCTTCGTCGTCCCACTCGGTGTCAAACCGATGCCAGGTAGCCAATGCACCCTTGCAATATGCAACAACGAGTGCATCAATGTGCTCCAGGTTCCACTCTACAATCCGAGCCCGTGCTGCATATACAACTTCGGGCTTCTGCCATATCTTGCTGTCGAGAGTTGCTGTTTCGTAAGTCGCATCCGGGCCCGTGATGAGCGTCGGATTAGCAGCTATTTTTTCGAGGTGTGCCTGGACCTTCTTGTGAAGGGGTCCGAGCTTGAGGAGGTTGTCCTGGGCACGCAATGGGCCACGGACCTAAAATAATGAGGTACAAATAAAACTCACGGACAATGTATTTCAGAAGCGGCATACCTCGAGCATGTATGGAACATCAACATTTTGATTCAGCAGAGAGATGGCCACAAACTCGTGTCGAGTGGACCAACAAGAGAGGCCGTGCTCGACGTTCAATTCCATGTGGTTCAACGCCCGGCTACCCTTGTTTTCACGGACATAGAGGAGGAATTGGAGCAGCAGCTCCATATGGAGGACAATGATTTCACACGCTGTGATAAGGACCGCGACGCTACGACGTGAACGGGATGATGCTCAGGTGGTAAGCTTGTCCGGCCTCTAGGGGGTTTGGTTGTGAGGTTCCGAACAAGGGGACGTTTGTCGATGCAGAGGTAGTGCGGTGGGTCCGGTAGGTTCTGTTAAAGTTAGCAAAATGGGGGAAAGAACTGGAATATACTCGTTCGCCGGGGAACAAAGTTCGCGAACTTGTCCCTTCGAACTATCTGCGAAGCCTTCTACTTCGATCGAACGACGCGCCTTCCTCCTTTGATCGTTGGGGCACGTGATCGAGTCGGCGAATCCTTCCAAGGGGTTGGTTCGTGGACGACTTCGACGTCGACGGAATTTCGGCGACGAACTTCTCGGAGTATAAGAGGTTGTGGCCGTTCAGGCGTTGACGATTTGCCAAAATATCCTCGAGAGCCGTAGCTGTAATATATAGACTAAATCATGTGGCCCTAGCCACAGGCACCTTTGTCTGTATAACTGGAGCCAGCCATCCCCTGGCTAGGGCCAGTGGCTCTTGTTTCCTTTTTTTAGGGGGCGCTCCGGCGGATTTTCGGCCCCGGAAACCTGTTTATTTGCTCTTTATTTGGCCCTCCCGGAATGCATCCGAAATGCGGGAAAACAGGCCAATACCAGAAATCGGTCCTTTGCATGATTGATGGGCACTCATCATATCAGTCTTCCCCATCCATTCTCAAATAATAGATTAGCGACCCTTCGGTCTTCGTTGCCGCCCCGCATCAGCCCGCTCGCCGCGGCGCGTCCGCCCTTTCCTGCCAAATTGCCCACTCTGCCTGACCTTCTTCTGCATTCTCCCGCTCTGTCCGCCTGTTCCCGCCGGCTGCCCTTCCTCGCTTCCGTCTCCCCGCATCACGGCACTGCCTCGCCCGCCGTGTCGCCCTCGGCATGTTACAATCCCGCCCGCACTCATCCTTCTTCTACATTTGCCCGCTCTGTCCGCCCTGTTCCCGCTGGCCGCCCTTCCTCGCTTCCTTCTTCTCCCTGCATCACGGCACTCGCCCGCCGTTTCGCTCTCGGTGTGTGATAATCCCGCCCGCTATGTCGCCCTCGGCGTGCACCCGCACTCATCCCGCCACACGCGCCCGCCGCGCGTCGCATCACGACATCTGGTTACCATCATCAGGTTTCTTGTGATGCGACCAAGTTTGTAAAGTCGTACATTATCTACATTACTACTTGTATATGTATGGTACTTTCTGCACTAACTACTTATCCGCTCGACTTTCTGCCTTAGTTGAAGCTACTATATTCGACAAGTTGATTCATCCCATCACAAATCGCATCTCTGATGCGATCATGTCATGCTCGCAACACAAATTGACCACAAACGCAAAAAGTCATTCAAGTACTTATCGTGAATAAATAATGAAAAGTATATCACCGTCAACGCCCCCGGGGCTTCAAATACGCGCGACCCATTCCTTCGAGCATCCACGCCACATCTTCCACGGCAGCTTCCCACTGCGAACGAGCATTTTGGGAGTCATTTCGCACTGCACGCCCCCAGAAGTAGAGTGATGCTACAATGCTCAAGCAGCCGTTCACCCCCGGAAACTCCAAACTGGCCCAGTCTGCCCCGTACCCCCCAGCGTCGTCGCCGAGGGCCCATCGGCCCTGGGAGTCTTTGACACGCCACGCGGGCTGAAGGGAATCCCACCATTGCTGCCAATCCGTGGCGTACCGCTCTACAGGCACCGACAGCTCCGGAACCTTCTTACTTCGTCCCCTTCCACCCTTGATCCATGCTTCAACCGCCGCAGGCCGATACTGCTTTGGCAGCCGCACATTGGCTCGATTTTCGAAGCCGAAGGCTTTTTCCAGCTGTATGAGAGCGGCGAGTAACGCTTTATAACTACCGCCCAATTCATCTCTCGTAAGATCGGCCAATCCGTCTCGCAGCCACAGGGGTAAACCGTCTGGCATCTCGAAGGTCGAAGGCAACGCGCCCGCGTCGGGAGTCGATGACGGGGTTGGCGACGCCGTGGTCGGTATGCGCAGTGCCGCTGCAGCAGCAGCCGACAGGGGAACTGGACCCGGCACAGAGACGGAGTCTGCGCCGCCCGTGCGTGGGATGATTGTCGACTGGACTTGGGGCAGGGACGCTGCGGCTGGAGGGGCGGCTACAGCACCCACCCCTTTGGGCGCCGTCGCCGAAGAAACTGCTCCGCCGACGGGGGGCGCAGGCGGCTCCACCGCCCCGGTAGCATTGGCGGGACTGGTATCCTCTGGACGGGCCCCGAAAACTGCTGGTGTTTTGGGAGCAGCATCAGCGACGCTGGTGGCACCAGTATGCTCCAGACGCGCTGCCGGAGGTGCGGCGGTAACGGGAGTGGAGCCATCCCCTGTCGGCGCCGTCGACTCTTGACTGGCATGTTGCTCAGGTGCGCCGAAGCCCCCGTCGACTCGAGGCTCGCCGTTCAGTCTTCTACTCTTTCTCGTGGGCTGCAGCGCATCTCCCCCTGACGCGGGCTCAGGGCGCTTTCTGCCCCTCTTCTTCTTTTCCTTTTCCGCCTCGACCTCATTCCGCCAGGACCTCTGCTCAGCAATGATTTCTTCCCGCAACTCCGCGAGCTTCGCTCTAGCCGCCGCGGCTGGATCGAGTGGTGCAGGTGGGTCCGACGGTGGCGCGGCAGCGGCGGCGGACGGAAGAGAGGCAGCAGCGGCGGACGGGAGAGAGGCGGCAGCGGAAGTGACAACACCGGAGGCAAGAGTGGGAGTCGAAGTCGAAGCACCAGAGGCAGGGGCGGGAGCGGGAGCGGCGTCCAAAGAGGCGGCGGCTGCAGGCGTTGTGGTCGCGCTGGCGTGGTTCCTTTTTCTTTGCGATATTTTGCTCTTCTTCCTCTTCCTCTTCTTCCCACCGGATTCTTCGTTCGACGATGCGTCGGAGTCCGAGCCAGATGAGTCGGACGAGTCGGAATCAGATTCCGAGTCCGAGTCCGAGTCCGAGTCCGATTCGCCGTACGGGTCCGGGTCACTTCCTGCAATTTTGTATTTAGCGCCAGCCAGGAGGTCCTCGGGCAAGGCGGCTTCCGCTATGTCTTCGGGTCCTGAGAACCTGGCGCATCAGCGTGATCCCTACCTCTGATGCCGCAGCACACATACCGAAGGCGGTTTCGAGGTATTCTCTCACCAAGTCGAGGACGCTGTTGAAGCGATCCTTCGCCCTCTGAGGAAGGTGATTACCCCCCGCGGTTTTGTTTCGGCCGTAGGCGATGCTGCCGAGACAATGAGCTTGGCGTTCGCCAGGGAAATACACTGAAAAACGTACTGATGTGTGCGCAAGGCGCCTCCGAATTTTGGGATGGGTCCTCCTAGGATAAGAACAGAGTGTAGGCCCGTCCTTTCGAAGATGCCCTGCAGAATTGGCCCCACGAAAGTTCCGATATTATCGATACACCTAACAAGACCACGATTAAATTTCAGACGGCAATATACAGGCTATGTGGCTCACCGTTGCTTAGCTTCAGGGCTCTGGTCCGGGGGATTCTTCATCGTTTTCTCATACAGGGCCTTATCTTGCGCAGCCAAAGTTTTCGCCCGCTGCGCGAAGTGCTGTTGCCGATCCTTGGGTAGTTTCGCAAAGAGGTCGCGTGCCACCGCCGCCCGAAAAGCTGCGTCGGGCTCCTTCACAGTTTGAACGCTGGATCCTTTTGACTGCGCTGTGGCCCATCTCGAGGCGACCTCTGGAGCAATCGCTTGGTCGTACTCGTCCTTCATAAATTGTTGGTACGCCTGTCGTGCTTTGTGCGGAACGACTACGCCGGCGAGTTTAGCGAGGAGAAGCGCCCATGGATCCTTCAAAGGGTTTGATTTCGTCCGAAATTGCTTGCGTAGCTTCCGCGCCCGATATTTCAGCCAGCGTCGAATGCGCTGAAAGAATAATTCAATTGACGTAATCGCGGTCACATGCCACGAAAGTACGCACCTCGTCAAGCACATCGAGGCGACATCTCTTCGTCTCCTTTTCCTCTGGAGTCAAAGTCTCGCTGGGCAGCCGAACATCTGGATTGAAGCTGGGCAAGGGCATCTCCGGTTCCGTCCAATCCGGGAGTCTCCAGTCTATACGCGCATGGAACTCGTTGCATACTTTCTTCACGTATCCACGCTCTTGCCGCCAGCCCCGAGAGAGAGCATCTGCGTACGGCTCGATATGTGGGGTTAGAACCTCTTCTCGAGCTCCCTCTGCCCACAGGCGAAGGTTTTTCCGATTTTCTTTCGCAACACGCTTGCGCTTCGCTTTGGCCATATCTTCTGGGACGAATTCAGGCTCTGGTCAACGAAAAAATATATACGCGGGGATGCACCTCTCGTCTGCCTGCTTGTCTGTACCGGGAACTTGCACGGGATGGGAAAGAAGGGACGATTCAATTTAGTTTCTGTGACGGCTCACCACGCACAACAAATAGCAGTAAGTAGACCGCCGCTTATCCCTGAGATTCATCAATCTATGGATCGAATCTAGCACCGTGCGGAGTTTTAAATTCCTTGCCAACGTGCCCAAGCCCCCACACTTAAAGAGAGGCGCGTTTCTCCAATCTTTCTTCACCCCCCAAATTCTCTCCTCTCACAGTCTTACCACTATGACCCAACTCAACAAATCCCCTGCACCCCAGGCTACCGGGGTGGCAATGACTCCTCCCCAATCTGCAGAAGGTATTTCTCTTTTGTCCTTGTGTGCGTAAGCAACTGCCAACGCCCCCCCTCTTAGTCGTCACTGCTCTGTCCGCGCTCGCCGCCGCTACGCACGCGATGAGCGCTGCCGCTGAAGCCGTCACGGCGTCGGTAATCTCTACCCTAGCCCCGCAAAGTACCTTCATTTTTTACTACCACCAGTATCGCACTAATCGTCAAAAAATAGACCCTGCCGCAAACGATCCTTCCCCCGCCAACGGTCATCCCGTCGTACTCCCAGAGTCCACGCCCGTCGTGGGTGGAGACGCTAACGTTCCGGCACCCCTCACCGACGCGGCGCCCCCTACCGACGCGGTGCCTTCCACCGACGCGGCGCCCCCCACCGACGCGGCGCCTTCCACCGACACGGCGGCCCTTGCCGCCCCAGCCAATCCTTTCATCCAGGTGTCCGGTCCGTGGCGCGCGGGGGTGCTCTATGGCGTTGTTCCCCTCTACGATCTGGAGGCCGTCCCTGATAACGGGGAGAAGTGGTTCGCGATCACTCGAGGTCGCTACGTCGGACTTACCAAGAACTCTGCGATCTCTCTCCACGCGGTCACCGGCGTCTCGAC
Organism: Mycena galericulata; assembly: GCA_029289565.1. Lineage (NCBI taxonomy): Eukaryota > Fungi > Basidiomycota > Agaricomycetes > Agaricales > Mycenaceae > Mycena > Mycena galericulata. Next base: position 586,913 of record JARKIA010000096.1, read on the forward strand.
TGCTTTGAGTGACAAACTCAACAGCCAGGCCGAGGCCCTTGAATACTTCAATGATGCTCTCCGCCTCAACGCCGTGCGGGTCCTCGCTTAAAGGTTCGCCTCGTTGCTGTTTCCTTCACCTACAAACTAATGTATTTCTTTAGTCACCGTGATCAACGCGACCGCGTTTTTTTGGAAGTACGTACATGTAGCGCAGATTTCTCAGTAGATTGTCGTTTGAATGTTACTTTTTCGGGGGGAAAAAAAATGCATGGCTCATGGAATTCCAAATGGGCCATGCTAAGATCTGCGATGCGATATCTCGCAGAGATGTTTAATTAACGGGATACCCAAGCAGTTTGTTTCCGCTAACTCGGCGCCTTCCGCATTCCCCAATTCGAACATTACCCCGACTCGACCGGCGCCGACCATTTTTGAAGAAGTACGTCGCGTAGGGAGTTCATTGAATTATGTCGCACAGCTGACCGCGTGGAGGAAACGGACACTTTATTGGTTTTGGCTTGCATCTATGTAGGTAGGTCTGGTTCCGCGGATTAAGTGAATTGCAGTTAACGTTGTGGTCCGACGTCGCGGACGGAGTACTACTGGTCGCGCAGCTGATGCGAGTCGCGTAGGGAGTTCAGGTTCGCAGTTGATGTCTGTCACGTAGGGAGTTCGGTCCTATTCGCGTAGGGAGTTCAGGTCCCGCTCGCGTAGGGAGCAATTCATCGAAGCTGATAAGAGTGGCGTAAGGGTTTCGGGCCTAACTCATGGCGTAGCGAGTTCATCAAATGTCTCAGCACCTTTCCCTCCTGAAATTCTAACAAAATCCCTTACTGTGAGTAATACATTGCGGTGTGGTTTGTCTGCACCGGATTTGGTGAACCGCCGTTCCTTCTACGCCTATACACGAGTATCTGCAGACCTAGAGTATGCGTTGATACGTAGTGGTCACTTGATTGTCGCGTAGGGAGTACTGATGGCAAATGCAATAATGATGGGAACTGCACCTGATCGCGATGGTGGGAACTTTGTATCGTACCCCATTCCGGAATGCCATCTCATTCCCATCTCATTCCCATTTGTCTCTTATGTATCTGGCTCCATGTTTCCTCGAGTTTTGGACCGACGCTCCCCATGCCTCGTTCGATTCCCCCCCCGTACGAGGGCCCGTTGCCCTTGTATGATATCGACCAAGTCTGCTCTGGCGACCCGATCCCTCTCTATGATTTGGATGAAATCTTTGCGATACTTGACTTGGAGGAGTCCGAGGACTCCGTTGACCCTCCGCGTCCTCTCCTGAGCACCCCGCCTCCTCTCCTGAGCACTACATGTCCTCTCGTGAGCACCCCGCCGCGCGCATCCGGTTCTATCCGTCCCAGGCCTAGTCCTCCTTCCACCCCTTCACGTCTGTATCGTTTCGAGTCTCCGACTGTTTCTGGCTACACTACCGCCTGGTAAGCAAGCACTGTTCCCAATCCTACCCCCGGCTCACACATACCTTCTAAGGGACGAGGCTGCGGCTCAAACTCAAGGTGTGCCTGGCGCTCGAGTTCGAAACGTGGCCCAGCCTGCTAGCCAAACCAAAAAAAAGCGGAAAGAAGGGCAGCTATGCCGTTTTTCACGGCCTTCGGCCGGGAGCATACACTACCTGGTATGTGGCTCTTATATGATCTCAGTATATGCAGCTAACTCATCCCTACGTTAATCAACAGGGCTGAGGCCAGATTATCGGTGGATGGTGTGCGGAATAATATCCATCAAGGGTACGGTTCTTTCCAGGCTGCGCAGGCCGCCATCGAGTATGCAGAAGCGCGTTCCTGGACTCGGCGTATCTCCCCCGGATCCTCATCAACCCCTGCGGCCGGCACCACCATTCCAAATCTTCCTCTCCCTGTTGACCTCCTTCATGGACCCAATCCTTTGCACAGCGACGGTCGCGCTTCTTTCGACGGCACCTGGTATATTGTTTACCGCGGCATCACTCCAGGGATCTACCAATCTTAGTGAGTCGGTCGTACATCATCATTACGACCTTAACTGACTTCCATTTAAGCCTGGAATGCGCCCTCAACACTCTTGGCCTTTCGAACGCCACCTACGACTCCGCCCCGAGCAGAGAGGAAGCTGTTCGCCGTTACGAGAATGCTCTAGCAGGAGGTCGTGTCGAAGTCATAACGCCTGCGTATCATTAGCTAGCATAGTACTATTTGTAGGGACTGAAATGAACCGTTTCCTTCACCTGGCTAAATTCAATCCCTACGACTGTTGAGCGCTTGAGCTGTCTTTGGATACCCCTATAAGTGTTGACGTTGAGCTTGAGGTGGCGACTCTTAATTACCACAGCCACTGTCCCTCTCTCAAGATAAAATTGGTCGTCAACGTGTTTCTGGTGCCAGAAAACGTGTTTTAGGGACTTGAACACCTTTCTCTTTCATTTGGTTCGCGTTCTACGCCCTCATTTTAGCCCCACATTGAGAAAACACTCATTCGATCAATGCGAACTCGCTACGATTCTAGGCTAACGCTGGAATTCCAACTTTCCTTATATGACCCTAACACTCTTCGACTACTTTCGCGGTGACCTCTTCAGTTCTCGTCTCAATTTTTTTACCCAAGCTAATAAACAACATTCCGACCTGCCTCCTCAGCTCCCTGAACAGCCAGACCATGCTGGCAGACGTTATTCGACAAATCCTGAACAGACGTTCCCCGACAATATTGGATGTATTTACAGCTAAATAGGCATATTACCGGCGGGAACCCGAAGGTACATGCATCTAAAACATTTTCAGAGACATTCAACTTTTTAGAACAAGTCCCTCGTCGCCAGTTGCGCGTTTGTGTCCACAACTGCGTGGAACACTGAAATGCCAACGTAACAGCTTCCCCAAACCTCATTAATGTCCATATCAGCTAGCACACACTCTTCCCTAGGTATGTAATTATTTGGGAGCAAGAATCGCGCGTCAATGCGCGCGTGGCACGCATGAATCGCGATTGGTTCACTAATTACCACAGTCACCCCTGGCCGGTGGAAAATAAAAAGCTGCAAACCCAGCTCTGATACCAGGTAGTCTTCTTGGGTTGTATTAATATCTAGTTATTGCGACCTCCCATGAGCAGTAAATACCATTTTGATGAATGCGAACTCGCTACGAATTGCGGCTAGCATAGCAATTCCAACTTTCCTAATACGACCATATATCTCCTCGCCTACTTTCGATGCCACCTCTCAAGCCTGTCACATCTAACCCCTCGGCCAACACCTCAGATGATTCGTAAGCATGCAAACCTCTGTCATTCTACGCAGAGCGATTGAATGCTGCCTCTTTCGAGGGGGGGGACCAGGCGTTCTGCACAGGAGCAACTTCGCAGAGAGAAGGCGCGACTAAGAATGGCACGGTACGCCAAGCCTGCATTCTATTCTAGACTTCAAACTCTCATGCCATATCACACTCCTTCAGACGCCGGCAGGAGCTCAAGAGCCTTCCTGAAGAAGAACAAGAAGACACTAAAGTTCGGGCGCGCGCTGCTCGTGCACGATACCGCGAAACGTATGTCAAGTCCTTTAATTAATTGATGATACCTGGCTGACACTACTCTCAATTGAAGGCATCGCCAGGAGATACGTGACTCCGCAGTGCAGCGGAGAATACGGTATGTGGCATATACCTCGTCCCCATCATCCCATTCTGAGCCACTGCGCCAGTCAATTCACTGCCAAACACGGCGACGCCGCTCATGCGGAGAGAATTGCGAAAAGAAAGGCCAGGAAGGAACATGAAGCCATATCCCGGAGACGTGCTGTCGGGGCCAAACGTTGGAAGGGGTTTGAGAGAAAGTACGCCCAGATACCTCATCCCTATGCTGAACAGGAGCAACGACAACGTCAGGGGGCCTCGCAGCAGTCTTAGTCCTTAGTAGCACATGATGTACGGAGCACGCAATTTTCGTTCCATTGATACACATATGAAGTACATATATCTACGGAGATGGAGTGTCGGGAGCGATAAGAACTTTACGTGTCGGGAACTTGAGACCTTCCCAACTGTAATCGACGACACTTTCATCCTTCCTGTCTGGGAAGTCAAACACGATACCAGCCTCCTCGTCGTAGCTGCGGAACGGCGCGGTGGTTATAGGGGAACGGCAGAAGGGGCAGGTCCAATATTGCTCGAGCCAGAGACGGATACAAACATAGCAGTGACTATGTCCGCACAGGTACCTGGGAAGAAGGCGTAAGTATCAAAGTTTGCGAGGAAAAACGGCGACATACGTTACCGGGTGGGATTTAACGTTGAGACAGATATCGCACTTCCGATGACCCATTTCGGTTTCCACAGTCGGGGGACGGAATCCATTGGTATAGAGCTGGTCGGCCGTCAAGGGTGTGGTACGAGGTTCCCGGAATCCCATCCCAGCAGTCGGATCGCGACGCCGGATGCGAATGGGATTAGCGCCAACATGGGTGTGTATACGGGGCGGAGTCGAAGGGCGGTGAGAAGGGCGGTTGCCACGGGAACGACTGCGACCGCGAGGACGCCCAGCCTCGTTGGATCCAGAGGGAGCAGGGAATTCACAGCCGTGAACTGAGAGTTGCCCACCTGGCGCGCGAGGTTGCGCGCGGGGTTTGCTGCGCGGTATCGTAGAGGGTGGCCTTTTGTTGATGCGCAGAGGCGGAGGACGCGGCGGACCTGAACTCCGTTTAGTAACCCTGTTCTGAGGGATGAGAATTCTGCACATACTAGAGTCGACGATCAAAGGTTCAGTCACAGAGGAACCTGGCCCACTGTCCAAGAGAGGGCGTCTCTTTGGAGGGCCGTCGTGATGGCCAGCGAGAGGAGGATCCATAGTGAGTCAACTCTAGCCTATCTTCCCTAGGTTAGCCAACGAGAATGAGAATTTGAGGTGAAGGATTCACCGTGGGTACGCGATAGGAGAGAGAGAGGCGCAGTGGGTTGTTGAGAATCAAGCTAGTCGCCATTTAAATAAGCCGCAAGCGACATCACAGATAAGCGACGTGGCGCCCGAGTTTCCTTGCGGGAGTGAGCCTGGTAAGTAGAATACAGCGGGAAAAGCTTCGTTTGCACATGTTAAGATACCAAGCCAATTGATTGCCATTTATGGAACAGTCTCTACTAATCCGAATCCGGCTCCTCAAACTTCTCGTCGTAGTCCGCCAAAGTACTGTGAAGGTTAGTGAGCCTGTTCGCCGTCCGCGCCGCCGTCTCTTGACGCTGGGGACGCTCTACATGGCTGTATCCGTTGACTACGTAGCGATGCAAACCCGCCGGCGTATGCTGTGCCACGAGATAGTGCGTCTCGTCATCCCCCACTGCCGTGAACGAATAACGCATCCTCGCCGCAGGTATAAGAACGGTAGACCCCGGGGGAAACTTAATAACGCGCTTCTCGTCCCACAACACGAGATCCCCACCATACCGACAATTGTAGTTCCCTAGCGCCGTAATCGCCCTCCACCCCTCAAGAAGGTCAAACTGATCCAATCTGGAGGGCGATCCGGACGCCCCAAACTCATACGAAAGGATCGAGAACGCGGACGGATCGCGTGGCCGGCGTTCGTGCGGGACGTCGAAAGGTAGGAAAAGGTCGGGGTCATCCGCTACGATAAGGTTGATGACATTTTGGCTTAGGGAAAATAGACGGGGCGCGAATTGAAAGTACATGGCTTGTTCCGATTTCAGTGCGTAATTTCATGGACCTGAATAGCCAGTACTCACTGTTTTGCCAGGCCGCGAGCGCGTTGATCTCGATAGTGTGTCGCAAGATGGCATACTGGACCATGTTATCCATTTGGGCCTTTATGGTGTAGGGGTGCTATCGAAAGGCATGAAATGAGTAGCTGACCATGGGTGAGTAGGACGACGCACCGGACGTGGACCTCCATAACCGACGCCGCCAGAGAGCGTGTTGTTAACCAAGCGCGACCGATCCAGGGCCTTCCAACAGGCGTCCAAGGCGTCGTTCGCTCCCGAAACAACAGCTTCCCAAGTCTTTTCATCGGTGGGCGGTCCGATGATAGCTCCGGAGAGGATGCGGCGCTGGTCGATGAAAGGAGTGGGCTGCCTAGAGTACAGAAGCCTTGTGAGTGTTCTGTGCCCGTGCTCGTGCTTTCAACTTACATATCCCATTCAAGGAACTGGAAACCGAGCGCGTACAAGTGAGAACGTGTCCAGACTTCGGAGAGCGGCGACATTTCGCGGTCCTCCACCAGAGCAGGGCGAGGGGCGGGAGCGGGGCGGGGGCGTAACTGGAAAAGGGGCAGCCTACGCGGTTCCCCATCCTGGCGAGGAAAGTAATCGTAGATGCGACGCCTCTTCGGCTCAGGCGTGTCGTGATTGGCGGCATCGTCGGGGTCAAACTCGGAGGCGGAGTCCGACTTGGCGTTGTGATAAGGACCGCGACGCTACGACGTGAACGGGATGTTGCTCAGGTGGTAAGCTTGTCCGGCCTCTAGGGGGTTTGGTTGTGAGGTTCCGAACAAGGGGACGTTTGTCGATGCAGAGGTAGTGCGGCGGGTCCGGTAAGTTCTGTTAAAGTTAGCAAAATGGGGGAAAGAACTGGAATATACTCGTTCGCCGGGGAACAAAGTTCGCGAACTTGTCCCTTCGAACTATCTGCGAAGCCTTCTACTTCGATCGAACGACGCGCCTTCCTCCTTTGATCGTTGGGGCACGTGATCGAGTCGGCGAATCCTTCCAAGGGGTTGGTTCGTGGACGACTTCGACGTCGACGGAATTTCGGCGACGAACTTCTCGGAGTATAAGAGGTTGTGGCCGTTCAGGCGTTGACGATTTGCCAAAATTTCCTCGAAGCTTCGTTCCCACCGCTACAGGAGGTGTTTCCGCGCGGGAAGGTGTGCGAAGTTCGAGGGCGAGCTATATGAGCGCGAGCTTAGATGACTTAAGCTGCAAGGGAGGGAGTGAGTAAAGTGTCCTGAGACAAGTAGGTGCAAGGGTGTGATCAATTTCTCGATTTGTGGGATGTAAGAACACTTGTATACAAGTGGGAGGGATCTGAACCCCCGGAAACTCGATGCCCAAGTACGCTAAATTGTCCGCTTTTTATACCGTTTCCCCCCATCAGCCTCGTGTTTGAGTGAAACACTTGCTTGTGAGAGTTTCTTCCCCAAAACGATTCTAGCATCCTTTCGCCCGCGAAATATTGTATCGTTCGCCGTCGAGAGAGTGTTGAAGACCAGATTTAGGACAATTATCCCGCGAGCTGTCGGGCTGTCGGGTTTACGTCCCAATTAAGTTCCGACCCGTACGTCCTGCCAGGTAGCATGCTCGCCCATGGTCGGCGCGCTGCTAGTTGTTTAATATTTTAAAGGATACGAGGTGATAATGCTCGTTGGAGGCGATTGGCGTTTGTTGTACTGGGGAAAAGGTTTGTGAAAGGATTTGGTGGATATGGTGTTTTCGTTCGTCGGCGAGGCTCGTCGCAGAGGTCCAGATCTGTCCAGATCGGCTGTGGTGAGTAGATTTGATAGTTTAATAGTTGTATCCGTTGGAACAAAGAGCATTAAGGGTAGTGGGGTGCCGTCGTTCGCCGTCGAAGCCTTGTGAGCACCATTATTTCCTTGAATATCGATGTTCAATCGTTAGCGAGTGTCGTCCCTAAAGTGGCAACCAAATTGCCGAATAAGGGTTTATCGTTTGAAGGAAGTTCGTCGTCGTTGACCTGAGCCGCCGTGGAACGAGAGGGCATGCGCAGAGCGCATACAGCCCTCACAACCTCCTTTACACTTTTAAAATATCGACCGTCCTCGGTCGATGACACCTATAAAAGGGACACTTCTCGTTTTCGGAATCATCGGACATTCCCTTCTTCTCCACATGGATACCACAGCAGTACGCCGCTTTATGGCCTCCAACGTCGTATGGCCCCTTGACAAATTCTTCATTCCGGCCGGCGGCCTGACCGGTTTTCTTCGGGAGAACCTTCGTTTTAAAATATTCTTGATTATGACGTCCATTTTCACGGATCCGTTCGCCGGTGTTACAGTGTCGTCGTTGACGCAGCTGGAGATGAACCAGGTTAGGGCACGAATGCGGGACGTGATTTCTCATGTTGTAAGCGAGCTTCATTCCGTCTAACAGCGTTTTACTCAATATTTCCCAGTTCTTCGCCGCACAGATTCGCCAGAACGAATTCCGTGTCGCCTATAGCCCTATTGGGGTGCCGGCGCAGGCTGCCTGGATGTTTCATATGATTCTGACGCTCCTGCACATCGTGGGCTTCGAAGGCGACGACATAACGGTGGTCACGAACGAGGTCGCGGAAGCGCGCATGACGGAGGGACAACTGGCCCATGAGCAGGTATCTTCGTTGCTCGGCGGTGCGCTGGCGACGTATGTGGAAGAGACGAAATTGGGCATCCCAGCGATCCTGGACTACAAAGAGTACGATCCGAGCGCGCACGTCTCCCTCTACTTCTCTCGCCGATGCGAGCCGACGACGTTGGCCAAGATTCCGGTTCAAGAGCATCGCCTGGACGCGTACGAGCTTTCGGAGATGGTCAGTGGGTGGAAAGGACCAATCGACTTTGAGATTCATAGCAAGGATCTGCCGTCGTCGATCGACGCTGTGGTCGCAGCGGAACAAGTCCTCAACCTGGGACTACCGGGCACTCTCGACGCTGTCAACAACGTAAACCTGCAGGGTTTCCCGTATGAAGACCTGCGCATTCGGCGCGCTCGGTCGGTACGCGCATGGAACATGCCCGGTGGCGTGGCAGACCGGCGGACGAAGAAGGAACGACAATCGCCTGGCGCCAGTTCGCGAACGTCCAAGTCGTCTTTGACCCGAGTGGAAAATCTCACAGGGCACATATTTTCTTTCAAGAAAATGGTCCCGGATGGGGGTGAGGCAGACCGAAGCTCGACGCCGTCGTCGATGCCGTCTCTCGTGTCGATGTCGGAGAGCGAGACGTAAGACGGTGCGTGGATTTACAGCGGAATTTAGGTCGTATCGGTCTGAATGGTTACTCAGGGACGAGAAAAGCCGTCGAAATACGTCTAGTGGGTGAAAAAGTTCGCGAACGAAGAGCGCGTTTCCGAGAGTTTGGTAGTCGTTGGCCATCTTTTTTGATCATATGGTTGTGCGATCGGTGCCGTGCTCGATCTTGTATAAATTGGACCCCGTGTTTTGTATCTTTGAATCATATGTCTCCGATCGAACAGCTCAAGATTGAGGAGCATGGCGAGCTTCTTTCCAGCCTCCTCCTTTCTGCAGCAGAGACCGGCGACGAAAATTGGGAGCCCATCGTTCCGATTGCGGTGTACCTTCGGGAACGCATTCGTCCTGCCCTTTTTATTCTGGAAGCATGCTGCTGGGCTCCGGGACGCCATGGGGAGCGATACCAAATTACTCCGGGCGAGGAGGCGTTGATCCGAAGTTGGTTGCATGCCATACACGAGTCCCTTGTACGTCGTGTCTCCTCTCGCCGGCGAACTTTTTCCAATATTTCCTTATATCGCTTTTCTGATGGATCTGCGGCCTGTGGCCATTCTAATTTTTCAGGTGACGGTCGCGATGGCCCGTTATCGCGCGATTATCCGTTTGTTTGAGATCCCAGTCGAGACTCGACTGGGGTCGGAGGAGGTTCAGCGTTATTCGCTCTTTGCCCAAGGGTCGTACTTGTTCAGCATCCTTCGACGCCTCGTGCTTCATTTCCCCGCGGTGTCGATGGCCGAATATGTGTTTCGCCGGCGAACGGTTTATCATTTTGAAGAGATGGAACACGTGTGTCGCGGAATTGCGGAAGATACGGACAGTACGCATGACTTCGCAGAGTACGACGCCGACGGTTACTACCCGAATTTTGCTGGGCATTTTGATTTCCCAGTTATCTATTTAGATCGCGTCGGGTACGTTGCACGAGTTTCTTTCCCATGTGTGGTCGCTGATTCGCCCGCCGCAGGGAGGACGTTAATTGACATAGGGGCAGATGATGGATATTTAGCCGGATTGATGCGAGGTCCCGATTTGGAAGTAGTTGGTTAAGGATTGGCGGCAACAATTTGTTGCGTTCGTTCCCCGGAGCCTTCGTATAAAATGCGGTTCCGCGGCGACGTTTTTGGGAAACCATGTCTGACGTGTCGGAAAACTCCCCTCTTCCTGTCTCTGTTATTAAACCAGTCTTCCTCGATCATCTCTTGTCGGAGCCAGAAATGTTGGATCGAGAGTGGCAGCCGGCTACGACCATCAGCGACTTCATTCGAGAGCGCGTTCGGATAAACGTTTATCTCCTTCAACGCGCAACATGTGGGCCGGGCGGTCTGGTCGCTCCCCGCCTTTTGCTTTCGGAATCGGATCAGTCGGAAGTTCGGTTGTTGATCCGCCGCTTCATGGGTACTCTTGTTAGTAGCGTTTGGGGGCTTCGTTCGTCGGTGGTTTAACGAGTATCCCTTAGCGCGCCCTCTCGTGGTCTCGGCAGGTGGCAAAAATGCGTGTAGAAGGGTTGGGAGCACCTTCGCCCGTTTCGGCACAGCTTGTCATCAAATTCGGAATTCCCGCCCAGGCAACGCGCTGCTTCGAATTGCTCCTGATGATCATGGCTCGTTTCCCGGCGAGGGACGAGGATGAAAAAATGGTCGTTGAATTAATGAAACCACCTCTAGCCGATATGCTAATCGCGGCCCGGTCGATTGCCGAGAGAAGCGGAGCGGCTACGGATTTTCCAGAGTATGGCGCTGATGGCAACATTGTCGATTCGGATACCAGTTTCGACCTCGTTCCTCTGCAGTACATTCTCCCTGGTTCGTTCGTCGGCGTTTCATTTGCATTTTGGTTGTTAATGGATCCCTCGTTCCAGAACGCCTGTGAAACGACCGGTTTGATAGCCGTCGGCAAGGAGTGGATGTCCTTATCAGGAATTTAAGGTTTCCGTTCTCGGCAGTGGACTGGGAGCGTCCTCGCGTAGAAGTGATCTCTGTAACGTAGCCATCGCACATGCTTTGTATAAATTCCATGTTTTTGTGTGGAAGGTCACAGCCGATTTTATCCGCATTGTCATGCCTCCCAGGCGCGCTAGTCGTTTTGCCGTTCGTGATGAGTTCCTGAACCTTGATTTTTCGTCTCCGGCCCAACTCTACGAATTTTCGCGTCATCCTTTCATTCGCCGGCTGACGAACGAACATCTGGAACCCATGGTTCAATATTTTCTCCGTATTCGCGAGGATTTCAGCTGGACGGAGCGAATAAAAACGGCGGACGAGAAGACGGCTCTTAGGCAGCATCTACGGTCGTATCTTGACCATGCGGTAAGCAAAGTCGTCCGCGAGGATTTCGTTCATCGGCGACTGATGCGATACCCTATCGGGTACGTTCAGGGTCATCTGGCAGATATCATAATCCGCTTCGAGGATCTGGCCCGCGCCGATCGAATCCCTTGTCCTAAGGTTTCTTGGCTATATTTGGTCATCCGTGCCGAACAATTCTATGGGTTCGAGGGCGACGAAGAAGGCCTCTTGAAAATCGTCTTGAAGGGGAAATTGGCCACGCTGTTCGCCTATTCCACCGCCCTCCGCCAGCGCTCTGTGGACCGGTTGTTCGTTGGTGATGGGCCATCTCGTAATGCGGAAGCGATGTTTACGTTGCCCGAAACAGAATTCGAGGATGGGGAAGTTGTATAAAATCCCGGATGTACCGATCCCGTCGTCAGATTAATTTTTCCTCCGAGGAAGTAAATTGCTCCCGCTTTGTTTGTTCATGGCCGCGCTTCCCCTCGATTATTCGGCTTTCTTTCATCGCGTATACACCGTGGACGAGTATGTTGCTATTCCCCAGGCCTTGATCGACGCCCTCCAGTCCCAGGGCGGATTTCGCCGGGAGGCGGAGCAATATTCCAATTCGGCGGACGGCGTGTTGTCATATGTTTTCGACATCCGGGGGTATGCCGAGGCGATTCTGCGTGCTCTTCCCAGGACCGCGCAAACGATGGACCAAATGCCTCTCGGTCGGGTTGATTCCCTTCGCGGGTGGGTTATCGAGTATATTATCCAAGCGGTGCGTCGTTAATGGAATGCGGTTTCCGTTTCCTTAACCATCCGTAGTCGCTTATATTCGATATTATGATGGCCTGGGCGCGTCTCTCGGCGACGACGCCGTGGGTGGATAGTCGTGCTTTGAAGGTACTCCGCTTGGCAGAGGATTTCGATTTCCGTTTTGGCAGGCCGTCCACTGGGTTTTCCCCGCACCTGCGTGGGCATTATACTTCGCGTATCCGAAGCTGCATCGAGATAGCGGTGAAGGGGCAGCGCCCGAACGATATGGACGACGTTCCTTTGCAACCTCAGGTCGCCTGCCTTCCTTACGTTCCCAGCTGGAATTTGGAGCAGATTCGAAGCCTGCAACTCCAGGAACGATCCGATCCGTACGCGGGCGAAAACGCGAGGATGTTCGAAGAAATCGAGTTCGCTGACAATCTCTCGTACCAAATCAGCCGGGAAGCAGGGTATCGTGAGAACGGGTACAGCCCGCCGTCGAGTGGGAGGTATTCCGTCCAGTAGTTCCTGTTTGGGACGCCGCGTATTTCGCGAACGAAAGTCGATAGTTGTCACGTGGTCGCGTAATGTCCCCTCGTGACGTACCCCTGGAATCGTATAAAATGTTTCTTGGCCTCGTGTCTTGTCCTCGTTTAGACGTCGATGGTAGTTCTCGCGAAATTGGCGGCGGACAAGCTCCAGTATTCCGAAACTGAGCTTGAAGTTCTGTGGATCCACCGAGTCCGACACCTCGCTCAGGGGGTGCTTCACCTCGCCTGCCTCCCGAATCACGAAGCGTTTCCAGCACGATTGTCGACTTCCGCACGCGCCGCGATCCGCCTCCTCATGGAAAACATGGTCGTCCTGGCTCGCGCCAGCGTAAAATATGGCCCGTACAAGGCGGTCTCGATCCCGAAGTTCTTCGTTCCCTGCGAATCGACGACGGTATTCCGCTTGGTGGAAGGATTCGTGGACATTTTTGGTTTCACGGGCGATGAAGATGTCGGGCGGCGAAATGGGGTTTTCGAAAACATGGAAACGCTGTATGGATGCATGATCTTGAATCCGCGTTACTGCTTCCATCCGGTGGACTTTCCGGGATTTTCGTTGACCGACGACGAGATGGATACTTTCGGTATCACTCGTTCGATGAAACAGACACAATTATCCCGCCCCCTATTTTCGGGAAACGTCTTCCGCCATCTCTTCGGTCAGAACCTACTCAGGTACAATCCCGGCCTTGGCGAGTCCGAACGGCACAAGATTGGTTTGGACACGGAGCCACTCGCGCCTACGCGACCAAATACGCCCACCGAGGAGGAGCTCAGCGTCGTATACGAGGTCGACGAGGATGAGGAAGAGGATGATTCGCCCGCGAAATTGGTCCCAGCTGAATTCGAACGAGAGGAGGTTGAGATGCCGGGCGAAGGAAATTTGCAAGCGTAGAAGCGTTAATTGTAGATCCCCACGTGACCGCGTTGTTCCGCGTAGTTCGAAATGAATTCGTGGTTTTCGCCCGCGAACGAATCGCGTTCTGGGGCCATTCGCTCGGGCCGACTGTATCTCGTGACTTTTTGAGCCGTCGTATAAAGTTCTTTTGTTAGCAGTTCCTCGCTTTCGTGCACTTCTGCCCATGTCGGATATATCTTTTTCGACGGTCCGTGCCGAAAGTGTCCAGTTTGGCACCATCTTCAAATATCGCGACCGTCTCCGTGACCTGTCCCTTCTTCCGGGCGAACTGGAGGCTTTCCCGTGGGCCCCTGCTGAGTCTTGGCCCGAATTTCTGGAAAAACGCCTTCGCCCGATGATTTATTTCCTTCATGCCGCGGTCACCCATGATTTTAGTCTTGTGGGCCCGAAAGGTCACTATTTTCCGGGAGAGAAAACGGAAATCTTGGAGTGGCTCGAGGAAGTGTTGCTCCACTGCGTGAGTTTTTCTTCGGCCAAACCTCCTCCTCTCGGGTTTGACCGTATTTCCTTGGTAGCGGCTCGTCCTGCTGAGCCTATTCCCTCCCGTCACCGAATTCCTGGATGACGTCAAAATTCCGCTCCCCGAATCGTGGGAGATGCCCGGCGAAGCGACGGCCATGTTCGGAATTCTCTATCGGATTTGCTCCTCCCTTAATTTTTCCGACATTCCCGGCCTTATCATGCCGATGAACAAGTTTTCCCTCATCCCTCTCTTCGTGGAGGCCCAAAAGACGCGCCTTCGCCTGCGAACTGCCGGGGAATATTTTCCATACGACAAGCTTGGGATGCTAGAAGACCCGGAATCGTTTCTCCATCCGTACGGAGGCAACGTCGCAGAGCCTTTGTCGCGGCTGACTTCGTATATGCGCGAAACTTGGCCGGCAGAACCGTTGACGGAGTAAATTCCGTCGTATTGTTCGTTTCTTCGTGGTTTCACGTGACCGCGTTTTTTTTTTTTTTTTTTTTTTTTTTTTTTTTTTTTTTTTTTTTTTTTTTTTTTTTAGGGTCCATCGGTAATCTCCGTCGTTTGATTTGCTTGCGATAATAGTGCCGTTGTATTTTCCTCGTTCCAATACCATTTCTGTGTCGTCCGGTGAGATTTTCGCCGGAGAGCGAAGGTGATCAGTCCTCCGCATCCGCCGCCCAACGGTGGTTTTCTGAGTCAATTTTTGGACCAAATCCTGGGGCACAAAACCCCGGTTATTGTCGTCGTGAAAATAGTCGCTGCAGCTCCTATTTTGGTCGGAAACGTTTCCTCCTGCATGCTTTTCGTCGCGCAGTCGCCCGTTGGTCCTAGATGTCCTATATTCCGCGAGTCGCCCAGCCGGCGAAATCCTTATACCTTATAAACTTTACCCGTCGTCCTAATTCTCCTTGTGGCGATCTCGTTTTCAATCTCCTGATCCGATACTTGTTGCCGAAAGCTTCTATCCTCGGTAGTCGAAATTCTTGGCGGGTTTTTTCCGAAAATGGCTGACGGTGCTCCTAATCGAGCTTTCCATCATTCCCTCGTGCTTCTTCGTCCCTAGGCTTGATTGCTGTACTTATATCCTCGATAGATGATGCTGTCGCCGGCGAACTTTTCCTGGGCCCCGCCACTGGTTTTCTTCCCCTCACTCCTTTCCTCCCTAAGTCGCTCAACACGTCGTTTTTCTGTGTCTTGATCCGCGCCAAGCATCATTTTTGTTGGACAGGCCGATCCGGGTATCAGGGTGGCGGTGCTCCAGGTTCGGACGAAGGGTTGAAAGTTGGCCCCTATTAGAGGTCCTCGATTTCTCGTTGATTTCTTTCGAAAGTTCCCCGGCGAAGCCCCCTTTGACTCTTTTGGTCTTGTTACGTACGGAATTTCCTTTTCGGGAA